>CM057345.1:18173287-18798287 GCA_030015575.1 Agapanthus africanus
ATATTTTGTCCCTACGGATTAATCCGTAGGGACATATGTATCTACACATGAATCCGTAGGGGCAATTAGTACTCCGTAGGGACATGTTTAAGGCAAAGACTTGCACCTGCGGCGTGTGCACCTGCGGTGTAATTTTGTGCCCCTACGAATATAGCCGTATGGGCAGTGGTTTGCTCCTACGGCTTTATCCGTAGGGGCAACCCCTATTTGTAGTAATGTGATATGAGTTCAGACCTATATGAAATTGGGAATCTGCAAGAGTTGAACATATAAGAGATAATATGTTAAAGATGTGAATGGAAAAGAAACACTCAGACGGTCATATAGATGGCTAGACTCAAATTAAAAAGCGTAGTATTTTTTTGTTAAATTTAAAAGTTACTCCATTTAATGTATTGGTTTGGAATGTTCACTTTTGTAATAAAGAAAAAAAAAAAGAAAAAAGGTCACATTGTTAGCTTTGAAGGATATACAAGAACAAGAATATATATAAACAATATTATTAGTCCTACATATAACTAATATATTTGCTAAGAAGCTAAGGTCCCCATGCAAATCATCATTAATTAACCTAGTGATGTTGCATTTGCATTGATTTCCATATTTATCTAAAGTTTGTGGCTGAAAATGAGGAAAAGTTCTTCAAGAATCTCTCAGGATGTTGCTAATTTTAGTACGCTTTTCCAAGGGACTAAACACCTGGCACATTATTTTACTTGCTACATTATTTAAACCAAGTATTTTAATAATTTTTTTGGGACACTAAAGCAACAGTCATTAGTTTTTTAAAGTTACTTTAAGAATTAATTTTTTTTTTTTGAAGTTTGTGGCCGAAAGAGGAAGGAGCCATCACTGTTGCTTGTTATTTGTGATCAAACATTAGAAAATTTTGTCCTCTAGGGTTTCTAGGCTTTTGAGGTGGATTAACAATTGTCAACAAAACAAAACATGAATCTTGAAGTAGGTTCTTTTTGATGATTGCAGAGTATGTGTTGATAATAATAATCTCTTTGCCCATTTGGTTTCACATTTGAAAAAAATGCAAGTCATGGGCCCATGTGTTAATTAGTGTTTAGCAAGCTAACTACTCTTTGCATGTCATGTTAAGCAAGTCATTAGTTTGGGAACTACCAACCACTTTATGGTTTATTTCAACTAATATGACTTTGCTTTTAAAATTACTTGGTTTGTGCTCAGATGGTTGACAAGTGTGATAAACTTGTGCATGGCGTTTGCGATCATATCAAACCGGAAATCTTAAGAGTGGATCACCTTCCAATAATTGGTTATAACCTTTAAGAAATTTCCGAAAAATATGCCACATATAATTTGATTTTGAAACTATAAATATTGATATCATAGAAAAACGATTTCCTATTCCACCAATTTGTTAGGAAAATTAGAACTTGTTGGATGAGTCTAGAATTCATTTTTTTTGGAAATAATAGGACAATATTTGGATTTATCTATCATGGCAAATGAAGAGTTTGGTTCATGATTTAGACATAGGTATGATGCATTCAAAATTTCGATTAGATCAAAGACCGCTTATTTCATGTCATGCCTTCTTTTTTGAGTCAAATTAGGCCAATTCCATGCTTATGTGTCGACTATTCATTTGAATGCCATTTGCAAGGTATTTTTGAGTCTAATCAAGTCTCTTCAACATTTGAATGCCATTTCCAAGGTAACAATTTTTTTCGGGGAAAAATTGTTTTAAATCCCTAGATTTTAAAAGTGATAGTTTTAGGTCCTGACCCAAAAAGATTGTAAAATACTATGGACTTAAAGATTCTTGTGTTTTAGTCCATATAATACATTTATTATTATTTTATGTCAACACCACCTTTTCAGGTAAACTACTGTATTTACCTTTTAAAGTACTATAGTTATCTTTTAAAATACTACATTTATATTATAAAGTACTACATTTCTGTTAAAATACTATATTTAATATGAAAACTACTACATTTACCTTTTATAATACTATGATTATCATTCAAAGTACTACATTTATATTATAAAGTACTGTATTTGTGTTAAAATACTACAATCGACATGAAATTGTTCCATTTTTTTAGTAAAATTATTGTATCTATTACATTTGACCTATTTCAATATAAATATAGCTCTTTAGAAGATTAATATGGTATTTTAAAATATGACTATAGTAATTTAAAAGGTAAATATAGTAGTTTGTGGTCAGTGTTGACATAAAGAATATTAAATGTGCTATAAGAACTAAAACACAAGAATCTTTATGTTTAGAGAGTTTTTCATAACTTCAATTGGGTCAGAAACCTAAACTATTGCTTTTGAAAGCCAGATACTAAGATCCTTGTTCCCCATTTTTTATTTAGCAACATGATTAGAGAAATTATACTTGACTTAGATTCCTAAGACCAGGGAATTGATTTCAAGACTAGGTTTGCTTTACTCATCGCTCTTTCCTTAACTATACGAGCAATATCTTTTCTATCCGTAATTTGTCTATCCAAAAGTTTATCTAGGAGACGAAATGGTAGGACCCATAACACATCTTCTCTACTATATTAACACCAAAAGAGGGGTGCACGGAGCACGTGCAAAAGAAACCCTTCTAATTTTCCGCCATGTCGGTGATGCTGATGTGTCAAAAATTGTAAATTTTGATTTGTATTGTACTTGAAATAAAAAATAAAATATAAAGATTTTGGAGTTATTGTTATTATTTGCTCATAACAAACTCCCCACAACTGAAAGATTATAGATTCTCATCAGTAACTCTCCACATTCCCACATTCCATCTTTCCAACTAATTCTTTAAAAAAATCTTTTTAAATCCTTGTGATGCCAAAATATACAGACGTGCATCGCACATGCAATATACTAGTAGGTAATAGTGTCAAACAGAGAGGCCCATGTTATTTGTCTTTTTGGTAAACTTTTGGATAGACAAATTGCGTTAGAAAAAGTATTTTTGTAACGGTATAAAGAAGAAAGGTCAAGAGATTATGATTATGTTCACCTAATATTAGTCTTACAATTAATTGACAAAAATGGTCCCGGAAAATTCCAATGCCGTTCATGCGAATGCAGCGACGAGAGGGCGGGCGGGTCCTGCCCCGCCCAAACTTGTTTGTGTCCAAAGCTCCTTAGGACTCGTGATTGCGAATGCAGGCACAAACGGAAGCAGGTGGGTAGGTCCCGTCTGCACAAGTCGATCATACCCCTACCTCAGCTTGTTTGTGCTTGGGTTGCGCAGGCACTCGACCTGTGGAGCTCTAATGCCCGATGACCTCTTGACAATCAATCTTATAAGCATCAATCCCTTAAAATGGAGGAATTATTCGGTGTGCCAGGTGTAATACGTCTGAGCAGGAGATGAGAGAGAGGAAGGGGTTTCGAACAGGCTTGAGTAGTGTGTAGGGCCCACAATTAAATTTCTTATATCTATTGTCTGGATGTATACGGACGACGCATGAAAAAAAAAATTCCCTTAGCCATATTCTCATTTCAATCACTCAAATATTTAATGCTCTAAATAAGTTCCTTTATACAAGAAACAAATAGGTAGATGGTTATTTACCAAGGAGGATTATTGTTTACGAAAAACTGATGTTAGGAATATCTTCTTTTCTTCGTTAGTTACCGTTAATGTTCATACTTTCTTTGACCTTTATTAAAACAATTAGAGTATCTTCGTTCCAAACTCTTTAATGTATATGAGATATATTGTAATAATCATTTCTCAAAAGATAAATCGAGTATATATTATCGCACTAGAAATTTCGGGCGTGTTAACTTATTTTGCAAATACAAGAAGCCTGATAATTTCCAAAAAAAATGTAAAAAGACATGGATCAATGAATAGTTTGTTGCCACATGTGTATCACTATTGTAGAAAATTTATACGGTAGCACTGCATACTCGGCATACTATTGAACAAAAGCTTAAATTTGTTGCGTAAGCAATATGTTCGCTCTAAAATTAGATTTGCACTAAAGACAAATTAATCAGAGCAACAGTGTCTTTCTTGACGGATGAGCCATCTTTGAAGTGGAGAACATTCTTCCTAAAAAATTTATGAGACCTTTAGATTGTATGGAGTAGAGAGATGAAACAACAAACACAATAGTCCTCTTGCCATCATATTTCAATGATAAAATTTGGACTGCAATTACATATGATTTGATGACAATAGCAAGCTCTCAAACTCTTGGATCATAATCTCCTCTTGAAGATTGAGTGTAAGAGTCGGGATGGACATCTAAATCTCCTACACGGGGAGTCTCAATTTGAATTATAATTCATCGGCCACACCGTTTGGCCTGCTATCGATACCAGAGAGTAGGAATGGACGTCTAAAATCGCTCTCATTTATTACTAGACCGAGCGGGGGCCGATCGTCTCGCCTAAATCGAGACCAATCTTAGAATCACAACATAGGGGAATGAATGAACGTCTAAATCTCTTGTGCTACAACCACCAAACTTGACATGGTCGGAGGCCGAGATCGGCTCTATCATCATGCTACGAGAGTAGGGATGGATGTCTGAACCTCTCAAAGCCAAGAAAATAGTCCCAATCATGCCATCGGCGTCCTCGGTCATACCCCAATCGGCGCTATATGGGTGCTAACATGCTGAAAGGTGTGCCGAGGGGCATTCTTTCATCCTCATGCTTTGCTTTCTATAGATATAAAGAAACGTGGAGGAATAATTGATCGAGGAGGGTTGGTCGTCTCACGTCTCGACAGGGCCTCGATAGAGATTGCGTTAGTTACCGGGATCTAGATTACTTTTAACTACGATTAGGTAGTTGCGAAGCCCAAGAACTAGGATGATTGGTAATTGGCTGATTGAGAAATTAATGCCACCTTTCGTTTTGACCCTATGTATTTATAATCTTCCAACTCTAATTTTAACTTATCCCTCAAGTAATATCTTCGGTGATCTTTCTGCGTCGTTACTGGTTCTTTATGATTCTGTAATACCCTAATATGATCATACGTAATTTAATTATATTGAATAAATATGTTGGGCATTTATATTATTATTATTATTGGGTTATGATTGATATTTGGATAGCTATTATGATAATCGTATTGTTTTACCTTGTCTTGTTTCTAATTTGAATTGATATAATATTGGTACCCGATCCGCATGCATGGTAATCTATGATATTTTATTAATATGTAAGTTTTATTGCTAACCATATATATTTTATTCATATAATATATGTTAAAATATTATGAGATAAGAAAAGGGTATTATATTAATAGAATATATTTATGCTTATCTAGTTTGTTAAATAAAGGATTAATATCAAATATTTTGTTTAATAATTTATTAATATCTGTTTTAATATCCATGCAATATATTATCAAATATTAGTTTTGTAACAAAAAATTATGATTATTTAAGTAGTTAAATATTTTGAAAATAAACACTTAAGATTTATTTTGAAAATATGTCAAAATTATTTTTCATAAAACCCCCTCAAGTTATATCAATTTATAATAAGGATCTTAGTAAATATAGGTTTAAGCGAGACCAATTCTCTTGAGCCCCGGAAAGCCGGAGAAAGTGGTGCTTGCCTATTTAAGGTAGACAACTAAAAATGGGGTTATCAATACCGTAATTGTTTTGGAAAAAGACACAAATCCTGCCGTCCATGTGCAGCAGTTACCGATAACTCCAAAACTAATTCAGGACTTTAATTCTGTTTAAAGAATCTTGACTCAATCTGAGTTTCAGTCTAATCTGAAATCAATTCATGAATGAATACAATTCAAATATAACTCCAATACAATATGAATTCATTTATACGAGAATACAATCCATATCAACATAAATTGATTTGACCGAACCATGGATATACATTGACTTGATTACATGACTATCCGTTCATATCCTTATCCGTTATATGAACAATTGATATCATAGTTTCGGCAAGTCTTATATTTACAAATCACTATAAACAATATGATATGCATTACAGGGTTCTTAAAGGGGTAGATTGGTACGGAATGTGTTAAAGGTGGTACGAGAAGGTCATTTTAATACACCTAATCTGAACATCCATTGCCGTTGTCCCATGGGTTTTGACGGGGCCTTGTACTCCATATACCATAATCCACGGGGTAAGTTGGACTCCTCTCGTATACACTGGTATATTCTGTACCAAACTACAAACAACTGCGTTAACGTATTAATCAAACATTATACAGTTATCGTTGGATATGTATGCCCTAGAGGCCATTATTATATATGCATACATGTGGATGCTGGGGATATGTATGTACAGGACATTCTTGCTCAGTTATATAGTATATTATTTGAGATGTTTTTGTCAGGATATGTGTATTTATTTCTATTGATGTTTTATCCAGCTTGCACATATTGATAAAGACTCAATACAGTAGTACACTATTATGGTTTGTCTTTATCTTAACATGGCGTATGTTATACGTGTTATTACATATTGCGGTTACATGTTGATAAAGCCCGTAGGATCTTGCTTGACTACCTGTGTTGTGATGGCGATCATACTTGTGGGAGCATGGTAATCCATAAGCACACCCTTAAATGGTCCCTAGTCGTGTAAGTATCGAGACTGGGTATTGATACTCCAGAGTAGAAGAGTGTATACGCTTCTAGTCCCGACAAGGGGCAATGGTTGGTCCCGCAGCCATTGGTCGGATGCACCTAAGATCGTATGCAGGTGCTCACAGGGTGTGAGTACACTGGAGAGACTCATAGAGAACTTCTAGATGGTACTATACCTATCGTCAGATGGAAGTTCTCAGGTGACATGTGTACGGGTTAGTCTTCGGACCTGAGATCGTCATTTGTCTCGTGTGAGTACCCACCTTGCTTTGATTACTACCCAACCACGGCTCTACTGAATCGTGTAAACAGGTTTTGATTGGGTACAGTCCCAAGCCACATGGAGGCAGTGAGCGATTGTTAAGGATTCTTCTCTTCCGGTATTGGGAGTCGATGTCGCACTGTGTTTTCGATTGGTCAGGACCATAAGACCTTGGCCAAGACAGTTGGGATTTACTGGTAGGTTGATCAGTAGTTTTCCGGATTAGTCCTGAGCCACATCAGCACGACTTATCAGGTTATTAGGGTCTGACGTTTACCACCCCCAAGACCCGGTATGCGATACTCTTTAACGAAGAGACCGGACTGTACGAATATTGTCACGGATAGGCTCAGTAGGGATCCAGATGAGTTTGCTCGTCGGCTTTCCTTTTCGGCAGGTACCTGGATAGCCGTTACGTACAGCTAGTGCCGCTGACGTACTTGTGGTTAAACCCACTGTCAGCATACTGTCGAGTCTTTAGAGTCCCTGTAATACCCTAGTTCATTTATACCAGTTCTAGTTCATGTATTTCTTTATTTATGGTATTTTCCTGATTTATTGTGTTTTGGGTGCGAATAGTGTATTTGACATTTGTATTTGCATCCGACCCGACTCGCATGCTTGAAACCAGTCTTGATTCATGTTTATGATTTATTCTGACCTGTTACATGGATTCGTGCACTTTCATTTATTTGTACATTGCATACTCACATTTTATCTAGCATCTGCATTTTAATATAAATTTTTCAGTCACATAAAATATTTTAAAAATATATTGCATGGCCTACATGATACTCCTAACCCTGTGGTAGCATCCGCGTATCTTGTTCTCGTCCCGTTCAGTGAAATGGACTTGTTTGGATGACTACATGTACGTGCGTGCATCCATTCTTGGGGGTATACATTTTTCGTTATCCGGACATTCATTTTTTATTTTGGTCGACATGTATATTTTTCGTATTTTAAAACTGAATTTTAGACCCGACCCGGGTATATTTTGGACTATATTTGTATTTACCAGAATATCAAATTTTATTTAGATAATATTAATTTTTTAAATTGATATAAATTAAAATTTAGTTAACTAATAAAAGATTTTTTTAAATTTAAATCTAAACTAATTTCCTAACAAACTAACAACCCCTTTCTCTTTCTCTCTCTGCATGTATATATTTATATATTTTTTATTTATTTAATTTTTTCTTTTCTTATTTAATACACGGTCTCTTCTTCTTCTTCTTTATTCTTTTTTTTTCTTGATCTTGTTTCTTGATTCCGGTGATCACCGCCGGAGCCGTGCTCGTCGCTGATCCGAGTGATCCAGTGAACGTACCTGACTTACGTGATCACCCTCGTGCGTTGTTTGGAACCGTTCCGTGTACTGTGCGCGCGTCGCGACATTTCGCCGACGAAGGACGTTCCATACACATCCGTTCTTGTTCCGTCTAGGCAAGTTAATCTTGCTACATGCTATATAACTCATTATATACCTATATAAATCATTACACCCCGATTCTTATCACACTTCTGGAGGAGCTTATAGGAAAGTTTGGGGACTCGATTGAAGTTTAGCACAGCTTATCATCCTCAAACAGATGGCCAGTCGGAGAGAACGATCCAAACTCTTGAAGACATGTTGAGAGCTTGCAGGTTAGATTTCAAGGGTTCATGGGAGGATCATCTACACTTGGTGGAGTTTTCGTACAACAATAACTTTCAGGCGACTATTCAGATGGCTCCATTCGAAGTATTGTATGGTCGCAAGTGTCGCTCACATGTTTGTTAGGACGATATTGGAGAACGAAGATTATTGGGACTAGATTTGATCGTACAAACCGTGGAGAAAGTTAACACTATCCAGAATCACATGAAGGCTGTTGGGGTAAAAATTTACACCCCGGTTGACCGAGTCAAAGTCCAGGTCAACCCCCAAGCTAGGTGGGCCCAAGCCCAGGTCAAGCGGGCCCATGCCCAAGTCGAGCCCGCGGCCAGCCTCCCCATGCCAACAACGAAATCATGTCATAAATAATTTTTATGTAATTTTTTTATGCATGAATGTAAACAAAATGGGCATAAAGCCAAATTCTTGTAAGCCTATGCCTTATGTTCCAAAAAAAATGGCACATGAGCCATGGGATAGGCAAAATGCCATTTTGCAAAGCCCAAGGGGCTATATGTAAATACGTAAGCCTATATAAGGCAAAATGATGATGAATAAAAATACACACTTTCATTCTCTCAAAAACCTAGGGTTTGTATTTCTTTCCCTTTTCTGAAGCCCTCAAACCTTCTTCTTTCTTCTGAATTAAATCAAGAGTTTTACTCTTTCTTTTCAAAAACAAAATAGTTTTTCACCACCAAACCCACAAAGGGGAACTTGGATCTGTCTTTAGATCCCAAAAAAGAGAGATTTTGAGATCTCACATCTCTTGATCTTCAAGATCCAGCTAACAGTGGAGGAAGAAGAAGAACCCCTTTTCACTAAACCCAAAAAAACACACTCAGGAGTCCAACTCCTCTCTGATTTCTCTCTCGAGAATTTTTTTTGGCTAAAAGCCTTTTTTCTCGCCGGCGCTTAAGCTCAGAGCGCCCGCGTGCCGACACGTGGCGCGCTTGCGCTCCAGCGCCTTGCGCTCGAGCGCAAAGCGCCCACGTGCCGACACGTGGCGCGCTTGCGCTCCAGCGCAAGCGCTCGAGCGCAAAGCGCCCACGTGCCGACACGTGGCGCGCTTGCGCTCCAGCGCAAGCGCTCGAGCGCAAGTCGCCCCGGTGCCGACACGTGGCGCGCTTGCGTTCAAGCGCAAGCGCTCAGGCGCAAGTCGCCCCCGTGCCGACACGTGGCGCACTTGCGCTCGAGCGTCAGGCGCTGAAGCGCAAAGCGCCTACGTGCCGACGCGTGGCGCGCTTGTGCTCAAGCGCCCAGCGCTCAAGCGCAGAGCGCCCATGTGCCGACACGTGGCACTCTAGCGCCTGAGCGCACAGCGCCCAAGGTGCTGCCCACGCATCCTTTGGATGCCTTTTCCCCCTCTATTTTTATATACATACATACATATATACATATGTATATACATATATACATATGTATATACATATATATATATATATACATATGCGCACACACACATACATATGTGCATACACACATACTCCCCGTGGAAACTCTGCGTGGCTCCCGACATATCCAAAACCCTCCTTTCAAAACACAACACATGTACACCGCACATTGAGTTCGCATGACCAGTTTAACCCGTTAATCGGAGGTTCCCTCGCTCCAAAGGCGAGGGGTAATTAACGGCAGCTTAGTCTGCGGTTGCCAGAGATTCGGATCCCCACAATCATTAAAACCCGGCCTACCCTAGGCAGGGGGAATCTGTAGTACGCCTGACAAGCGCGCGCGTATTCCCATCTCAATGGGGTGACGAAAAACACCATACAGATTCTGGCACGCCCGGTGGGACCATCTCTCCTCCCGTATTTCGGGTTAAACGTTCATGCGAACTCAATCAATATACATATTTATATTTATACTAAAATAATGCTTTTTCATACAGGTTTTCCAAGCAATCACTTCTCAACGATATCTCCAAGGATCAGCTCAGCTCCTGTCTCCTACACAATGAAGATAGACTCCAGGACGGTCCTCCCGGTAAGTCTCGGGCGACTATGGGAGGAAGAGCCGCTACCATTTGGCTCTATCATGTTTGTGTCAGCTAACGCCGTCCCAGCTCCTCAAGCTCCGGTAACAGACAAACCGGTCTCAAAGGGGAAGATGCCAAATGTAATGGTCTCGAAGGCGCCCCAACTCCAACACAAGTCGATGTTTGAACGACTCTCTATGGCCCCAGCTGGGGGCAAAGCCATCAGCACCAACAAAGCAACAGGGCGTCCCGCGCAAGCTCCGGCGGCGCCTCTGACAACTGCTCGATTGGGTGTCTTCTCAAGTCTCCCCATCACTCAGCCCATGGCGGCTTCCCGAAGAGCAGAAACCTGCCAAGCGCTCAAGGCAGAGAAGCTGAGGCAGAAGCGGCTCAGATACAAAGCCAACAAAAGGGCTAGGGCTCTGGCCATGTTAAAATTTATGAATTTCCAAAGCCCGGACCGCTCCGCGAAACCAGCTGCCAGTGATGAAAGAATGGATGAATGTGTTATCCACACTGTCTACATGGCCGGACATGAAGAAACGGACCCTCCTCTTCTTCACAGCCATGGTGATGATATGGTTGACGCTACCCAGCATCGGCTCGATCTAAATGATGAAAAGCCCGCTCAGGCCGATAAGCCAGAGGAGCCTGTGGTTCTTACGGAATTGAGCTCAGGCAATAAAGATTACCCGGTTGTCATAGCCGGAACTACAGAACAAGTATTATTCCAATGACTTCAAAGGCAATTTCAGGACAGGGATGAGAAGATTGCCGAGGTCTATTCCAAAGTCGACGAGCTGGCAAACACCGTGGCAGATCTCGCGACCCAAGTCGCCCGATTGCAATTACAGCAGAATCAAATTTTGGCTCATGAGCCAGGGATTGATACCCGGGGGCAGCCAACTGATATCCCTTTCAACCTAAGAGCGGAGCGCCTTCACGAAAAACGGCCGCAATCAGCCTCCAGTCCCTCCGATACATACACTGGGAGGGAATCGCCTCTGAAAGAGAAGCTGGAAAAGGTCTATTCCTTCAAGAGGGAAAAAGTCCACAAGATATTCAGGGACGCCCTAAGAAACGGTCTACAACTGCCGGAATCAAAGAGACCGCAAGAAGCGAATATGACCGACGATCCAGAATACTGCCCCTATCATAGGGTGATAGGTCATGCCATTGAGGACTGCTTCGTCTTCAAAGATTGGGTCGAAAGGCAATACAAGATGGGAGAGATAGAATTGTCTAAAGGCGTGTTAGCAAACAGTCAAGCTACGATCGCCGATTTCATGCAAATGGAGACCGAAACCTTTCGGGAATCTAATCCTCCCAGACATGTGCCTCGAGGACCAGCATCAGTAAACGCACCTACTCCAATGGAGGGAAAGAAGAAGGTGTACTCTTTCAGGAGGGATGAAGTCCGCAAAATATTCATGGACGCCCTGAACAGCGGTCTGCAACTGCCTGTTCCAAAGAGGCCACAGGAAATGAACATGACCGGCAATTCCATATACTGCCCATATCATAGAGTGGTGGGTCATACCATCGAAGACTGCTATATTTTCAAAGATTGGGCAGAGGACCAATATAAGCTTGGAAAAACCTCACAATTCTCGGATGTATCGGCAAGCCACAGAGCTAGGTCATCAACACAGCTCCGCCAAGATCAAAGTTCAAGGAGCTGGGATAAGCAAAAAGGACCACCACGTCGTTAAACTGGGAACACCCGCTGACCACCACGTCATAAAACTGGGAACAATCGACCACCACGTCATTAAACTGGGAACAATCGACCTCTAATTCGTTAAACTGGGAATGTAAAAATATACATACATACATACACACACACACACACATATATATATATATATATATATATATATAAATAAACAAAAAAAAATGTGTAAATAAAAGAAAAATAGAGAAAAGCCGAAATGATGGGGCAACTCGCAATAAAAATCAGCGAGTAAAATAAAGATGAAAATAAAGCCGAAATGATTGGGCAACCGCGAATAAAAGCCGAAATGATAGGGCAATCGCGATCTTCACGATAAGAAAAGCTGAAAGGATAGAGCAATCACGGTAAAAAAAAAAGACACACAAACAAAAATCCAATTTTTCAAAATTCCCTCGGCCCTACGGCTAGTCCCCAAATTGACTGCTGTATACAATCCACGGGCTTAAATAATTCTCATCATAACCATGCCCCACCGCAACCACCAGTTACGCGGCTGGCCTCCGCCTTTGGAAGTATGCTCCATTGGGAAGACCCACTCATGTGTCCTGGCATATGTGCTTCAGTGTTAACAACGCTGATGCTGGCCCCTATCCCAAAATTCCAAATCAATCCAATAGACCTCCACGTCTTTAAACTGGAAACAGACGACCTCTACGTCTTTAAACTGGAAACAGACGACCTCTACGTCGTTAAACTGGAAACAGCAGACCTGTAAGTCTTTAAACTGGAAACAGATGACCACCAAGTCGTTAAACTGGAAGCAGATGACCACCAAGTCGTTAAACTGGAAACAGATGACCTCTAAGTCGTTAAACTGGAAGCAGATGATTTCTAAGTCTTTAAACTGGAAACAGACGACCTCTACGTCTTTAAACTGGAAACATAGACCTCCACGTCTTTAAAATGGAAACAGACGACCTCCACGTCTTTAAACTGGAAGCAGACGACCTCTACGTCGTTAAACTGATAACAGCAGACCTCTTAGTCTTTAAACTGGAAATAGATGACCACTATGTCGTTAAACTGGAAACAGATGACCACTATGTCGTTAAACTGGAAACAGATGACCTCTAAATCGTTAAACTGGAAACAGTCGACCTCTAAGTCTTTAAACTGGAAACAACAGACCTCTAAGTCTTTAAACTGGAAACATACGACCTCTAAGTCTATAAACTGGAAACAGATGACCTCTACGTCGTTAAACTGGAAACAGCAGACCTCTAAGTCTTTAAACTGGAAACGGATGACCACTAAGTCGTTAAACTGGAAACAGATGACCACTACGTCTTTAAACTGGAAACAGATGACCTCTATGTCGTTAAACTGGAAACAGCAGATCTCTAAGTCTTTAAACTGGAAACAGCAGACCTGTATTTAAAATCATGCACCCCATATTTAGTTTCATAACTTTTCGATGTTCCGTTTGCATCCATTCATATCATTTCAGATCTAGGTCATGAAAACTTATCTTGTTATATACTATACTATCATATACTGCATCAAATTGAATAGTTACATTTCATATTGCTTAGTTATATATTTCCGCACTTGTTAGTTTATCATTTTACGATTATGTGATACCCGTTTGCATCCATATCATTTAAAATATATATCGTCGTAATATTTCTTATTATTATCTTTAATTAGTTTATAATATGCATTTTATAATGTTATACATATGAAAATATTATAGTTTACACATGAAACATCGTCGCAAAGCGGATACGACAAATCTGAAATTTACTGTACACCTTACCTTATAAAATTCAGTATAAATCATAGAAAAATCATTAGTATATGTTCTTTAGTTCGTTACAAAGCTAACTCAGAATAATATAACTCTATAAAATATTTACTTGCAAAATAAATTGTTTAAATAACGTATAATGCAAATGAAAATATCTTTAAACTACTGTCCAGGGAAATTCCAGCAGCAAACTTTCAATTTCGAGTGTTCATAGATTTTTGTAGGAACAAGCTGAAATATTTTAACTTATAAAAATGAAAACCTTATTGAATTATCTTTGTTTTGGTATAAGACACGTCCCTTTTGGAGAACGTTTGTTATTTTTAAGCTATTTTACAAATCAGGATGATGCTGAATTTCTGAACGGAACTTTCTTGTGCATGGTTAATCAATACCACTTTTATAGTTATTAATCGGTTTGAATATGTTATACATGTTAATATTATTATATCAATATCTATTTAATAAATAGTAGTGCTTGTGTTTTAATATTCAGTAAATTTTACCGATTTACAGTTTTATAGTATCCGTCTGTATCCGTACGGTTTATTACATATCTAGTTGCACACCGAGACCATATTATTTCATGTTACTGTTGTATTAGTGCACCATGCTTGATAATTGTGCATCCTACATGGTCATGATGTAACCCCTGACAAAATATTTGTGCATCCATGCTTTACCGTGCATCCGTACTTGTTACAGTTTTAGTATGAGCATCCGCTTGACATATGTGCACTACCTGTCATGACCTGATATACTACTGCTTGACATGACTTGATACACCACTACTTGATACGACTCGATACATGTACACTACTTGACATGATTGGATCCATGTACACTACCTGACATGACCTGATGTACTACAGCTTGACCTGTTACCTGATCTTGTTACTAATGCCAACAATCTTGACTTATTGTCCCTGCGGACATTTCCTGCTGTCTATTCAGACAAACTTGAACTTGCTTGATCCTGTGTTGGCATTAGCTCCAGATTTACCAATACCTGACTTGAACATATAACTTGGGGGTATGGGAAAATCAATGATGAAACCTGACTTGTAACTCGACAGTTCAATACCTTTACTGATCAGTCTTATGGGCTAGGCCAGCCCCGGGATGATGCTGCTGACATCATTCATCGTTACATACTACCTTTTACTGCCTAGCGGCACGTCTCGGATTCAGCCCGAGAATCTTGACCGTGGTCCCGGGCATGCACGGGATACTATTGAGTTACGTCGATGATTCATCAAATTGATTTCAAAGACTTGAGAGTAGTTAACCCAGTAGACCAGTTTAGATTTCTCACTGCACATCACCTGTACCTTACCCTGCACCGTCCTTATTTATGTTACTGTTATACCTTATTGGCCGTTCATACTCATACCTGCATGCCTTGCTACTCTTTGATTTTTATTATCGCTTGATATTATAATGCACTGACGTCTGGGTTTTGCATGGCCCAGATCCTCTATCTTTGTCGCAGGCTGATCAAGAGTATTTCCACCGTCAGGCCGAGCAGTGAGGATCCTGTTAGTATCCAGTTAGTTATTTCCTTACTTTCCAGATGTTATTGTTACTTGGATTTATTGCTTCCGTATATTATTTCTTGACTCGTTTATTCTGGCTCATGGACATGTACTAGATAGTTTATTTACTTTCCTGTTCTTGATATCTCTACAGCAGTAATGTGACTGTGGAGGGATTTTTCCTATCCATAGGTAGCATGGTTGGCTCTGTCACGTGCCTATCTTAGCGCACTCTGGGAAGCGGGGCGTGACAGTCCCATACAGAGGGTTTTCCTGCTTAGGGCGAAACGATGTAGAGGCCGTATGGTTTTACGGCAAGGGTTCGATCACGTGCGTACACTCGTGCACGTATGATGTTCGGGCGGATAATACTAGCAGATTTTGGTTTAAGCCGGATCCTAGTATTATATTGATGGATTATTTTTTTGTCTCTTTGTATTCGTAATTTTCGGAATACGGATACGGGTTTGTATATACGGTGAGGGGTATTCTTGTAATTTGTTACAAGAGTGCTATTAGAAGAAGAAACCCTATTATTTGTTTTAACCATTTAGTTAAGTGGTTAATGAGGTGGAGGTATGAGGGGTTGACTATTCTTCAAGTGAACCATGGATAATTTGTTAACTCACTTATTGAGTTAGGGTTTACTATTGATACAAGGTGGCATCTAGATATTTTATAGAAAATATCTAGATATTTTATGGTGGAAATATTAGTTTATCATTTTTCTTGCCATGCTTGAATTATTAGTAGAAAATATAATTAGCCATTATTCATTTGAGCTCACAAGAGTTTTCCTTTTTCCATTGTTGCTCTCTTCAACTCTCTCATCACCTCCAAGTCTTTCTTCTTCTACCTCAAGCCCTTATAGTCTCATGTGTTGAGAAACCAAGGGCTCTTGAGACAAAACACTATATCATCACTCTTTATATCACCTAGGTCACTTAGATTAGCAAACCAAGTGACCTAGTTACCTTGGTTTAAAGGTAGGAGCCCAAACTAGAAACTCTCGGGTGGATCATCTTCGACATAAGGAGCCGATGATCAAGTTCGATCAAGGAGGCCACTAGGAGCATGCTAAAGGAGAGGAGTGAAGACCCGAAGGACTTGAGTCTCATGGTATAACTCTTTTCATCGTAGATAGCTTCTCTTTTTGCTTGTTGGGTTTATAGTAGATCCGGTTTAAGTTTATTTTAGCGCCAAGTTTCGATTCGTAGAAAAAAATTTGTTCCGCATTTGACCACGAAAGTTGGCCGGGGTGCTAGCATAACCTTTCATGGTATCAGAGCCAGCCCATAAACCCTATACAAGCAAGTTTAAACAATGTTAAAATAACAAAACCGAAACAGCTCCAAACATTGAAACCAAATTTCAAGTTTCTGTCGATTTTTCATAGGCTCCAATTTTTTTTTAAACAATTGCAGAGTGCTCTTTGCACAGAGAGATGAACACTGACAAAAAGCGAGGCGATTCTAACCATTTTTGACCGGCCACAACTTGCTAGAAACCGGCCTCACCGGTTTTCTTGTGATGGATTACCTCGTGCTTTGGTCCGTGTTCTAGTCTCTTGAATTCTGGGTTTCAGGTGTTGTTTGTTTTTGCCCAAGTTTCATATTCTGTTGTTTTTGAGTTTGGGGCAATTTAGAGTGTTTCGAAGTCGTTATATTTGACACTGTTTAATAGTTTACAGTACATTCACTTTTATCTGCGACCGTGAATATCATTCGATCGGTACAGCTCGTCTAATTGTTATATGTTCTTTTAGACGGGTTTGCGAACATGACATTCGCGTTGATGTTTTGTGTTTGTGCTGTGATTGTAGTTGGATAGTCGTGGTGGATAGTGCAATGTTAGTGGTACAGTTAAAGATTCATTTGTATATTCATTTTGCGGGGCGAGCGTCCGATATATGGACTGCCGTATTTGCCGAGTTGTATATTATTTGTTTGGGGCACGACCGGGTTGAGGTCGATGTCACCATTTGTACATATTATTTTCTTTTTATGTACTAGGATTACCCCGCGGTGGAGTGCATGAATAGCCGGGTTCTAAAAGGCAATAAGCCCGCATCTCATGGCGTCGAGACGGAGGGGGCTTCATTCTAGAATTGGCGGGCTATTCGCCGCACTCATAGGGGGTATAGGTTGATCCACGGAGTGGCATCCAAGTTACCGGATTCCATGAAGTGTCCGTGAAGTGCTGGGTGACCCATTCACTTTGTTGAAAAGGGTTGCCTCACTTCTGGGATTGGTGGGTGACTTGTCGCAATCGTAGGGGTCCAGGTTTTCATTGCACAGGCTATCCACACGACCGGGAACGTCAGGTCTCATTTGCGGCTCAATTGAAACCCGAGACTCCAAAATTATCCACCACTATGTATTGTTGGCTGAGATTATGTGATGTTGATTATTATCATGCCTGAGACGAATGTTGTATATACTTATATATATACTAGTAGATATTGTATATATTTTGCACCCGCGCTAGTCCAGCCCCCGCTCTGTTGTTACTTAAGCAACTTAACGGGTGATGACGGGGCCCAGTGGCGAATGCGAATGGCGTATACGTACATCATATTTTCGTTTTTTCTGGTGTGATAGGTTAAATGATGGGACCACATTAATTTTATTAATGCAAGAAAATAAACCTAAAAGAATGTTGTTGGAACAGATTTCGAAAAACTACAGTTATATTCTTTCCCTTTGCATAGTGGTATTCGGTCGTGAATATCTTGCACCTCATTCAATGAGGCAAGAGCCGAAATCCCTTCATGGGGAGTGACCTCTTGAGCAAAAGACTATACTATAGATTACTCGGTTTTTTCAAAACCAAAAATTTTCAAAAAGCGGAGCTTAAACCACTCTTTTTTCAAAGCTATCAGGTTCCTTCAATGATATCAAGTTCATTACGTTAACGGGTTTTTCGCCAAAAATCCAGCCGTAGCCCTCCGTCATTTCTTACAAGTATTACTTAGTATTCATACTGTGTATATTGACCTCTGTCAAGGCATAGTGAATGGTAGCTAAGCATTGCTCGTATGTTGCATAGATAGATGCGATTATTTAGGACAGTCGCACGGTCATTTTGACCTCTGTCAAGGACTTTTGCGGGTGGGTCTAAATCAATCCAGGACAATGACGGGTTGAAATTGACTTGCGACTTATGACATGTTAACCTATGTCAAGGTCATGAAGCCGCTTGGGGCAAAAACCACATCGGGAGTTTCAAATATACAGGAAACTTGCAGATTTAGCATACCTTCCGGAGTGTAGTGACTAGAGTGGATTCCATATAGGTCACCACACAATGATAGTTGGATCCCGATCCCACTGATGAGTTGGATTACTCTCGGGAGATTATTTCACTTAACAATTAATGCTATAAATCAGGTAGGTGTCTAGAATAGCGGGGCTACGTCTCCAGGGAAAAGAGGTTACATAATTAAGGAATTTCGCGAAAGCGTTGGAAAACTTCCCTCGAAGTACCAACACTAGCCTGGCTGAAAGGTTAAGCAAGTATTGTGACGTGCGATTAATCCTGACTAGTTCTTCTTTTATGGTTTGAAGAAGAATTTAGGGAAACGGTGGGAGCCGTCCTGGTTAGATAAATTAATAACCAATCTAATCTTACAAGAGCGCACGCTAAGTGTTTGTTTTCTTTCTCTCCAGGTAGCAACCATTTCACGCTCTAATCAAGATAATAAAATGTATCGCTTAACCGATCCGAATTCTTATTCGGGGCTGGAGAACGTCGGTTTGGCTCTAACTTATGATGACGATCGTAAGTATGAGCAGAGGAAAGAGGATAGTTTGAATTCCTTGGAGACCCCATTGGAGAAGAAGCATACTAATGCATCTACTTCAGGTGTTCTTGTAATTGAGAACTGCTTTTCGGTCAGTCCTACCTCCTGGGTACTAGATACTGGATCAGGATCTCATATCTGTAATTAATTGCAGGGATTGAGAAAAAGTAGGATAGTTGGACCTGGTGATATGTCCCTCAGAGTGGGGAACGGAGCACAAGTTGATGCTGCAGCCGTCGGTGAATATCACCTAGTATTGCCAAATAGCAATACTTTGATTTTGAACAATTGCTATCTATGGTTTGCAACATAATATCAGTTTCTTTAAAGATAGATATAACTTTGTTCTTGATAGAAATATCATGAACATTTACCTTGATAAGGTACTGGTTGTAGAAGGTACATTGTTTAATGGTATCTATATTTTAAATCAAAACGCGGTTTTCAGTATACAAAACACACGCAAGAGGAAGAGTTCAGATACGAACGAATCCTACTTGTGGTATTGTAGACTTGGTCATATCGGAGAAAAAAGACTAATTAAGTTGCATAAAGATGGACTTTTGAATATGTTTGAATTTTCATCTTATGAAACTTGTCAATCTTGTCTCAAGAGAAAGATGACCAAATCTCCGTTCACCGGACACGGAGAAAGAGCAGGAGAGCTTTTGGGACTCATACACAGTGATATATGTGGTCCAATATCTATAAATGCACGGGGTGGGTTCTCGTACTTCATCACATTCACTGACGATCTCTCTAGGGTCGGATGTGTGTATCTGATGAAACACAAATCTGAATCTTTTGAGAAATTCAAAGAATTTAGAAACAAAGTAGAGAACCAGACTGGAAAAAGTATCAAGATCCTCCAATCTGATAAAGGATGGGAGTACTTGAGCACTGAATTCAGGGACTTTCTAAAAGAGAATGGTATTCTCTCAGCTTACTCCTCCGTATTCACCACAGCACAACGGCGTATCGGAGCGAAGGAACCATACCCTATTGGACATGCTTCTCTCCATAATGAGTAGTGCCGAGTTACCTCTTTCATTCTGGGGACTTGCGCTTGAAACAGCAGCGTACTTGTTGAATCAGGTTCCGTCTAAATCAGTGCCTAAGACTCTATATGAAATATGGAGTGGTAGAAAACTATGTCTTAAACAGGTTAAGATATGGGGTTGTCCGGTATATGTGAAAAACCAGAATCCGGAAAAACTTTAGGCACGGTCAGTTTATGTAAGTTTGTAGGATATCCCAGGCATTCAAATGGATATCTGTTCTACCACACCGAGGAACAGAAGGTGTTTTTTGCTCAGCACGCTACCTTTTTAGAGTGGCAATTTCTTGCAAAAGAAATAAGTGGGAGCACGGTAGAACTGGAAGAAATTCCAGAGGAATAAACTATAACTGAAGATTTAGTAGAACCACAAAATTCAATAGTCCCAGACGAACCTCAGCCACTCCGCAGATCTGGTAGGATTTCTCATCCGCCCGAGAGATACTACAGTTTTCTCATAGACGGGGATCGAGAGGATTGCATCTTGGAAAAAGATGATCCTACCAGTTTCAGGCAGGCCATTATCAGTAAGGACTCTGATAAGTGGTTGGATGCTATGCGATCCGAGATGGAGTCCATGTACACCTATAAAGTGTGGACCTTGGATATTGCTCCACCTGGGGTAAAACCCGTTGGATGCAAATGGATTTACAAAAGGAAACTTGGTGGCAGGTTGAAACCTATAAGGCTATACTCGTTGCAAAAGATTTTCGTCAAAGACCAGGAGTGGACTATGATAAAACCTTTTCTCCAGTGGCTATACTCAAATCCATTCGGATCCTACTTGCCATTGCTGCCTTCCATGACTATAAAATCTGGCAGATGGACGTAAAAACGACTTTTCTAAATGGAAGTTTGGAAGAGTGCGTTTATATGAATCAGCCAGAAGGTTTTGTAGACAGTGGGAACAACAGGAAGGTGTGCAAGTTGCTTAAATCCATTTATGGATTGAAGCAGGTATCACGGAGCTGGAACATCTGTTTTGATGAAACTGTCAAAGAATTTAACTTCATCAAGAACGATGATGAGCCATGTGTATATAAGAAGATTGTAGGACGAACTGTCGTATTCCTAGTCTTGTACATGGACGACATTCTTTTGATAGGAAATGATATTCCTATGCTACAATCGGTTAAGCTATTCTTGTTACAAAGGTTCTCCATGAAGGACCTGGATGATGCCTCGTATATTCTGGGGATCAAGATCTACAAAGATAGATCTAAGAGATATTGGGACTTTCGCAGTCCAAGTATATAGAGACCGTACTAAAGAGATTTAGTATGGAAGATTCCATGCGCGGTAATATACCCGCATTGCACGGAATCTGTTAGTTATATGTATGCCCTAGAGGCCATTACTATACATAGGATGTATATTGTAGTGGGTGCTTGGACATATATAGGGAGGACTTTCTTGCTCGACATGATAGTATGCTATCTGGTTGATCTTTACCTTAACGTGTACACTGATTGTCTCTCTGTTACATGTTGGTAAAGCCCTTAGGATGTGTACTTGACTACCTGGACTATGATGCGGATCATACTAGTGGGGACATGGTAGTCCATAAGTACATCCTTCAAAGTCCCTAGTCGTAGGGTATATCGAGACGAGGCATCGATATACCAGAGTAGACTAGCGTATACCTTCTCGACCCATACAGATGGGCGATGGATGATCCCATATCCATTGGTGTTTGACATCAGAGATGATATACGGGTACTCAGTGGAGACTGGGTACACTGGACGGACTCGCCGAGAACTCCCAGATGGTATTATACCTTATGTCAGATGGCAGTTCTCTGGTGACACTGGTACAGAGTAGTCTGTTGACCCGAGATCGTCATAGAGTCTTGTGTGGTTCCCACTGTGCTTTGATTTACACCTTACCACGTCCAAGAGGGCATGCAAAACGGTGGTTTTTGGGTACAGTCCCGAATCACATGGAGGCAATGAGCGATAGGAGGGGATTCGTCTTTCCCGGTATAGGGAGTTGATGTTGCGCTGTGTCCGATTGGCTATAACCGGAAATCCCTGGCCAGGGTTGCTGAGATTTACTGGTAAGTGTTACCAGTAGTTTCTTGAACTGTTATAGACCTCATATCGACACGACTTATCGAGCTACTGGGGTCTGACGTTTACCACCCCTAGGCAAGATATGCGACATATCAGACGACGAGACCGGACTGTACGGTAAGTGTTACTGGTTGGATTCACAGGAGTGTGAGCGGGCTTGCTCGTCGATCTTCTGATCGCTCAATACCCGGGTGGCCGTTACGTTTAGCAGACCGCTTGCGGCTTGTGGGTGCTTGAAGTGATCATCATCTGCTGCCGGCGTATTGACGAGTCTTTAGAGTCCTACACAGAGGTTTCCTGGCTCAAGCGAAACGAAATAGGAGCGCATATGAGATATGTGCGGGACCGAGAATAATGCGTGTATGTGATACCGTATTCTATTCTCGCGATGAATGTATCGAATGGTTGTATGCGATATAACCTAGTTATCGAATCAAGGATTGATTCGATAAGCCGATACATTGGATACTAGTCGGTTGTGTGCGACATGACCGGATCATTGAATCAAGTGTTGATTTAATGATTTAATGCATAATTATATATTTGATATATTACTTTGCATTAACTAGTATTGGTTCACTTTAAATGAATTTTCTCACTTGGATTGTGCACATTGTATATGTGATATACTTTTGTACACAAGTTTGTATCATGTTTGATGATACATGCTCATTAGGGTTTGTGTAAAGATTAAACCATGGTTGTGTAATGGTTAGGGTTTTCCTTTTATTTATTTATTCATTCATTTATTTATTTCTTTATGGAAAAGAAAATGAAAGAAAATGGTGGCTTATTTTGATTGATTTTGAAGCTTCATGAAGCTTTGACTAAGTGAACATTTTGTCTCATGCTTAACCCTAACCACTCCATCTAACCTTAGTTAAATGTCTACACTAAACCATGGTTTGTATATGATAAGAATTGATTTTTCTTTTCTATTTTGATTATTCTTATCATATCATTATCTTCTTCTTCTTCTTCTTCACAAGAAGAAAAAGCTTGCCTCATCAATGGCAAGTGATGAAATCATGTGAGAAATCCAATTCTAAAGTGAACCCACCTCCTATTTCTTCATCCTCTACCTCTTGCCAAGTAGTAAATGGTGTTTTCTTCACAAGTTTCATGACTTGGTGAAGTGGGAGCTTGATCTTGTGATGCTTCGACGTAGATCATCTTCGGCACGAAGCCGACGACCTTGCCCGCCCATTTCTCCGATGAAGCCGACGCTAGAGCCCGGGATTCGATATGGACAGCGAGGAGACTTCATTGCGGAGCTAAGGAGGTGGAGGACCGGATCTACAAAGGTTGTATTTCCGTTCTTGTAGTTAATTTGTTAACTTGTTTCTTTTATCGCCTAAATTTCTAGTTAACGATCCGTAGTCTAGGGTTTCTCGGCACCGTAAAATTTGAAATTGGCATGGTTGATGCCTTGTGAGACCTCTTGAGAGTGCCTAGGAACCCTACAGTGATATCAGAGCCTAGCTAGAGCCTTAGGCGATGCGTAGACGGAGTTTGAAGTCCGATTAAACCGAAACCCTAACACAAATTTGCTCTCTGGACTTTTTCCAAAAATTGGGTTTTTTCCAGATTAAAAATATGCAGAAAATTCAGCAGGAAATTCTAAGAATTACGGTGCAAAAATTACCTAATGATCTTTCTAAAGTGCGGCGGAACAGCGGCATTAGCGTGCTAATGCGGCGGTTCCGCGGCCATTTTGTCTCTTCTCCCATTGAATTTTGCACTGTAATTCCTATTTTGCAGTGCTGGTTTTCCTGGGATATTTTTTTTTCTGAACTCAAGAGTTGAGTTTTCTGGGTTGTATTGGGGACTCGGTGTTTCGATCGGATTGTCTAATTTTGTCTATGTGGCTTTCCGGATATTTTAGAATATGTTAAAAAGTTCGACCGGATATAAATACCCAACTTTTCCCCTGTCGGGAAATTTCCAAGTGTTGGATCTTTCCGTGGTTTAATAACGTTCTAAGTAGTGCAAGTAACGCGATGGTCCCTCTAGAAGACAACAAACCTTAACTCGATTATGTGACCGTCTTGAACTGCCCTTTGAACCTTCGGGTTTGGGGCAGTACGGCGTGCCACATGTGAGGCGTTGGCTTGACCCTTCTACGGCTGGACCGTTGGTACTGAGGCACGAAGTGAATGTTTTTAAACTAGTTTCATGTGATGAGATGTTTCGGGAAAACTTGGGTGTTTGAATGTTCGATCGGAAAGTTTAACATTTTCTAGTTATCTGGAATGGGATACAATAATTAGAATTTACAAGTAGTAATGAGATAACTGAATGAATGTTATAAATCTAGCGGTTTAGTCTCACTTGATCGGTTGCCACGGAATTTTGATGTGATCAAAAGTCCGTCGCAATCACGTAGCGTACGCGGATACTCGCCGGGTAAACTTAATAGACAGCCTCACTCCATAGCCCCGACCAAGTGACTGTAGGAGAACCCCGTCGCCGAAAGCATCCATTTGGGTGCTCCCGGTAGCGATGTTCCGCCTTGGTGCACTTCGTTGACGGTATCGGGGGTGCTGCCGTCTACTGAAGTTTGCGACGAGTATTCGATCAGGATGTCGGGAATCTTATTGAATTGCCCGACTTGATATTGAAAAGAGTTTTCGATTATGAGACTAAAATGCGGGGTTTATAATTGTTAGGCATGTGATGTCTAAGGAATTCATTTGATTAGGCATGCGATGTCTATGTAGGTTGCGGATTCCAACTGTTGTAGTTTTACACTTTCTTTTCTGTGACCGTAAGTGTAATATGTGATATCGCCGGTTTCGTTGCTATATGTCAACGATAATTGGGATACGCATGTTTACTTACGTTGATGACATGTGATGTTATGTGTTGCTGGATATGTTATATTGGATCGTGGTGTTTGAATAGCCGGGTTTTTTTTATGTGAGATGAGTGTTTTTCATTTTCATTCATGTAAAAACTTGTATGTAATATTCTTTTATTGGGGCACTTCCAGGTTGTGGAAGATGTCATCCTTTGTATATTATTTACTTTTCCGCACTAGGATAAACCCAAGGAGGGGAGCACAAGTAACCGGGTTCTGGAGTCCAGTGGGAGACCAACTCGAGGAGTCGAGTTCGGGTCTCCTAACTCTAGAATTGGTAGGGTTGCTTGCCGCTCTCGTAGGGGTCTAGGGGTGTGGGTTTGGCTATTCATCACGACCGTGGAATCCGTGTTTTATACTGGCTCGTATTGAAAACACGGACGTCCTAGTATATCCAATATTTCATATGATTCTTCTGCTACGATATCTGTGATGTGATCATGTGATATGTTCTGTGATGGATACTGTATATAGTATATATGATATATTATATAGATGTTACTTATGTTTTACACCCGCGCTAGCCCTGCCCCGCTCTGCCGTTAGTTACCTAACCTAACTGTGCATGATGGGACATCGAGGCGAATGCGGATGGCATAAGTGTACGTCGTATTTATCTGTGATGTTTAGGTAACTTAAATGATGGGACTTCATTAATGAGATTAATGAAATAAAAGAAACCTAAGATGTTGTAGAATCGAATTTCAAAATAAAACAGGTAGCTACAGTTCTTGCTTTGCACAGCGGTATATGTGATATATCCTGCACCTTATTCGATGAGGAAAGGACCGAGATCCCTTCACCGGGAGTGACTCCTTTAGCAATAACTGGCAGATGCTACACACTCGGTTTGTCTTCTGATTGCTTTTAAGAGTTTTGCTTTGCACAGTGATATATATGATATATCCCGCACCTTATTCGATGAGGAAAGGACCGACGATCCCTTCACCGGGAGTGACTCCTTTAGCAAAACTAAAAAAGCCTCAAAAACACTCCATTTTAAAATCATTTGATTCTACAACGATATCAAGTTCATTACGCAATAGGTTTTCAGAAAAACCTGTCGTAGCCCTCCGTCATTTCAGATAAGTGGTAGTTAGTATTCGTGCTACGTTTGTTGGCCTGCGTCAAGGCGTAGTGTGCGGTAGCTAACTAGTATTTATCTGCTTATGCATATGATGCAGATTGGATTAGGGTAGTCGTGCGACTTTGTTGGCCTGCGTCAAAGGTCGTACGGGTGGGTTTAATTCAATCAAGAAATGACGGGTTGAACTTGACTAGCGGACTATGGTTTGTTGGCCTGCGTCAAGGTCATAGGACGCTAGGGGCAAAATATTATCGGGAATTTCAAGTGTTGAAATTTGCAATGAGATTGCATACCTTCTATGAGATAGTTGGATCCCGATACCCGTTGCGAGTAAGAGTTACTCCTGGGAGAGTTTTACACATTACAATTAGCCGATCAAGTAGGTGTCTAGAAAGGTGTTAACGAGGTTACGCCTCTGGGAAAACGAGGTTTACATTAATTAGGTTCGTGCGAAAGCACGGGGGACCTCCCTCAAAGTACCGACACTGGCCTGGCTGAAAGATTGGCGAACTTATAGTGTGTAATTAATCCCGGCTAGTCTTTCCTTTTAGGGTTTGAAGGAAGATTTGATAAAAAGCAGTGGGAGCCATCCTGATTAGATAAAATAATAACCAATCTATTCTTGCAAGAGCGCACGCTGAGTGTTTTCTTCTCTCTCTCTCCAGGTAGCGACCATATCACGCCTTAATCAAGATAATAATACGGATTATTGACCGAACCCGCTTGTTATACTGAGCTGGGGAACGTTGGTCCCGCTCCAACTTATAATTGTTATAAGACAGAGCAGGAAATTGGGGATTACCAGAATTCCCGTGCCGCCCAAACGAAGAGAGTGCATGCTGATGCATCATCTTCGGGTATGTTCATTACAAAGAACTGTTTCTCAGTATCCTCCGCATCCTGGGTATATGATACCGGATCAGGATCCCAGATATGTAATCTGTTACATAGGGCTGCAAAAAGGTAGAAAAACTGAGAACGGGTGATAAGTTTCATGAGGCAGAAAACGGGGCAAGAGTTGCAGCCAAGTCTGTTGGTCACTGTCACCCTGTATTACAAATACATTGATTCTGAACGAATGTTATTAGATACCGAACCTGATATACAAAATCATATCTATCTCTTTATCAGTAAAGAAATGATAAAATTTTGTATAGTTGGATAATGTTTTGAACATTTCCTATATCAAAAGTTGATCGGTTCAGGCACGTTATCTAAAAGCATTGATGTTCTAAATCAAACTACAGTTCTTAGTATACGGAACACACACAAGAGGAAGAGTTCAGAAATGAACGAATTCTTCTTGAGGCATTGTAGACTAGGTCATATCGATGCGACCCGACTAGCTGAAGTTACATGTAGATGCATATTTAAATCAGTTTGAATTTACATCTTGTGAAACTTGCCAGTCATGTCACAGAGATAAGATGACCATAGCTCCGTTTACTGGAAACAGAGAAAGAGTTAGTGAACTCTTGGGATGATACATGTTGATGTATGTAAGGTCCCCTGTCTACACATGCCAAGACCGGTTCCTTGTACTTCATTACATCCTCTGATAATCTCTTTAGATTCAGACATATGTTCTTGTTGAAACACAAGTCTGAACCCTTTGAGATATTCACAGAATATAAGTTAGAAGTAGAGAACCAAAATAAGGGTATAAGTATTATGTCCTATGATGAGATCAAGGAGGAGAATACTTGAGCACGGAATTCTTGGACTTTTCTAAAGGAGAATGAGATTCTCTCTCAGCATTACTCCTCTGTATACACCAAAGCACGATGGTATATCGGGGCGGAGCAATAGCACCCTATGTAATATGGTGTGCTCTATGATGAGTACTACTGAGTTACCTATTTCCTTTTTGGGAGTTATGCACTTGAGAAGCTGCATACCTATTGAATAGGGTTCGAATCAAATCAGTTGCCTACCACTTCATATGTGATATAATAAGGGAAGAGCCCATATCTTAAGTTAGTTAAGATTTGGGGTTGTCTGGCCTATGTCTGAAAAGCAAAATCCGGACAAGCTCGAGGCAAGGTCTGTTATGTAGAACTGGAAATGTTCCAGCTATACAAATTGCAGCTGATGATTTGATGAAACCAAAGGATTCAATAGTTACCAACGAACCTCAGCCTCTCCGCCGATCTAGTGAGGTTCCTCACCCGCCTGAGAGATACTTCGGTTACTCTATGACAGTGGGAGCGAGGATTGCATCATGAGATGATGACCCAACTAGTTTCGAGCTGGCCATCAGGAGTGGGGCTCTGTAAGAATGGCTGGATGCTTAGCGATCTGAGATGGAATCCATGTACACCAACAAAGTATGGACTTTGGTTGCTATATCTGAAGGGTTAAATCCCCATCAAGAGCGAGTATATCTTGAGAAGATTACTTGGTGTAGATGGAAAAGTTGAGACTTTCAAAGCTAGACTTGTTAAAGCTTTTCGTCATCGACCAGGCATGGATAATGATGAAACCTTTTCAAGTGGCTATGCTTAAGTCCATCCAGATCCTACTTGCCACGGCTACATACCATGACTACGATATCTGGCGGTTGGGTGCCATGACTGCTTTTCTAAATGATGTTTTAGAAGAGAACGTCTATAAGTACACAGCCAGAGGGCTTCGTAGACAGTGGGAGCAGTGGAGACGTGTACAAGATACTTTATAGGATAAAGCAGGTATCGCGGAGTTGGAACATCTGTTTTGATATGTTAGTCAAAGAGTTTGACATCATCAAAATGGTAGATGAACCTTGTATAAACAAAAAGGTAGTAGGGAGTATGGTGGTGATCCTCGTAGAGTACGTGGATGACATACTCTTGATAGGGAAGGAGTTTCCTATGCTACGCTCGGTCAATCTCCGCTTATCACAAGGATTCTCCATATAGGATCAAAGTGATACCTCCTAAATTCTGTGTTTTCATCTATGAGATAGATATAATTGGATATTAGGATACTCACTAGATGTAGTGAGATGGTATGAAACGATCCTGACGAGAATCACTGGAAGTGTTCCAGGGTGATAAAGACGACTGAATGTCAGTCACAGGCATTGTCTTTACCCTCAGTGGAGGGACGGTATGTTGGAAGAGTTCCAAGAAAGATACCGTGGCATACTAGACGATAAAGGCTCGATACATCGCTACTTAAGATGCTACCAAAGAGGCAGTCTGGATGTATATTTGTTCATGAGATGAACTTAGTTCCTCCCATTGTGTGACAATGGAGTTGTGGCTTATGCCAAGGAACGTCCGTCCCATCAGTGATCCAGACATATTCTAAGGCAGTATCACCTGATCATGGAGATAGTTGATCTCCAGGGTGATCGAGGTAAGGAGAGTAGACTCAGAAGACAACACGGCGGATCCACTCACAAAGGCCCTTTCCCAGAGAGAGACTTTTATGGGATGGTTGAGTATGAGATACTACAACCACTGCTACACAGATGGCCCTAGTGCAAGTGGGAGATTGTTAGTTATATGTATGCCCTAGAGGCCATTACTATACATAGGATGTATATTGTAGTGGGTGCTTGGACATATATAGGGAGGACTTTCTTGCTCGACATGATAGTATGCTATCTGGTTGATCTTTACCTTAACGTGTACACTGATTGTCTCTCTGTTACATGTTGGTAAAGCCCTTAGGATGTGTACTTGACTACCTGGACTATGATGCGGATCATACTAGTGGGGACATGGTAGTCCATAAGTACATCCTTCAAAGTCCCTAGTCGTAGGGTATATCGAGACGGGGCATCGATATACCAGAGTAGACTAGCGTATACCTTCTCGACCCATACAGATGGGCGATGGATGATCCCATATCCATTGGTGTTTGACATCAGAGATGATATACGGGTGCTCAGTGGAGACTGGGTACACTGGACGGACTCGCCGAGAACTCCCAGATGGTATTATACCTTACGTCAGATGGCAGTTCTCTGGTGACACTGGTACAGAGTAGTCTGTTGACCCGAGATCGTCATAGAGTCTTGTGTGGTTCCCACTGTGCTTTGATTTCCACCTTACCACGTCCAAGAGGGCGTGCAAAACGGTGGTTTTTGGGTACAGTCCCGAATCACATGGAGGCAATGAGCGATAGGAGGGGATTCGTCTTTCCCGGTATAGGGAGTTGATGTTGCGCTGTGTCCGATTGGCTATAACCGGAAATCCCTGGCCAGGGTTGCTGAGATTTACTGGTAAGTGTTACCAGTAGTTTCTCGAACTGTTATAGACCTCATATCGACACGACTTATCGAGCTACTGGGGTCTGACGTTTACCACCCCTAGGCAAGATATGCGACATATCAGACGACGAGACCGGACTGTACGGTAAGTGTTACTGGTTGGATTCACAGGAGTGTGAGCGGGCTTGCTCGTCGATCTTCTGATCGCTCAATACCCGGATGGCCGTTACGTTTAGCAGACCGCTTGCGGCTTGTGGGTGCTTGAAGTGATCATCATCTGCTGCCGGCGTATTGACGAGTCTTTAGAGTCCTACACAGAGGTTTCCTGGCTCAAGCGAAACGAAATAGGAGCGCGTATGAGATATGTGCGGGACCGAGAATAATGCGTGTATGTGATACCGTATTCTATTCTCGCGATGAATGTATCGAATGGTTGTATGCGATATAACCTAGTTATCGAATCAAGGATTGATTCGATAAGCCGATACATTGGATACTAGTCGGTTGTGTGCGACATAACCGGATCATTGAATCAAGTGTTGATTTAATGATTTAATGCATAATTATATATTTGATATATTACTTTGCATTAACTAGTATTGGTTCACTTTAAATGGATTTTCTCACTTGGATTGTGCACATTGTATATGTGATATACTTTTGTACACAAGTTTGTATCATGTTTGATGATACATGCTCACTAGGGTTTGTGTAAAGATTAAACTATGGTTGTGTAATGGTTAGGGTTTTCCTTTTATTTATTTATTCATTCATTTATTTATTTCTTTATGGAAAAGAAAATGAAAGAAAATGGTGGCTTATTTTGATTGATTTTGAAGCTTCATGAAGCTTTGACTAAGTGACCATTTTGTCTCATGCTTAACCCTAACCACTCCATCTAACCTTAGTTAAATCTCTACACTAAACCATGGTTTGTATATGATAAGAATTGATTTTTCTTTTCTATTTTGATTATTCTTATCATATCATTATCTTCTTCTTCTTCTTCTTCACAAGAAGAAAAAGCTTGCCTCATCAATGGCAAGTGATGAAATCATGTGAGAAATCCAATTCTAAAGTGAACCCGCCTCCTATTTCTTCATCCTCTACCTCTTGCCAAGTAGTAAAGGGTGTTTTCTTCACAAGTTTCATGACTTGGTGAAGTGGGAGCTTGATCTTGTGATGCTTCGACGTAGATCATCTTCGGCACGAAGCCGACGACCTTGCCCGCCCATTTCTCCGATGAAGCCGACGCTAGAGCCCGGGATTCGATATGGACAGCGAGGAGACTTCATTGCGGAGCTAAGGAGGTGGAGGACCGGATCTACAAAGGTTGTATTTCCGTTCTTGTAGTTAATTTGTTAACTTGTTTCTTTTATCGCCTAAATTTCTAGTTAACGATCCGTAGTCTAGGGTTTCTCGGCACCGTAAAATTTGAAATTGGCATGGTTGATGCCTTGTGAGACCTCTTGAGAGTGCCTAGGAACCCTACAGAATCACCCTCTCCAAGGAGATGTCTCCCAAGACTGACGAGGAGAGGGTTCGCATGAGTACTATACCCTACGCTTCGACGGTATGATCTATAATGTATGCGATGCTATATACAAGACCAGATGTAGCTTACGTGCTAAGCATGGTGAGCCGGTATCAGTCAGACCCAGGTGAGAACCACTGGACAGCTGTGAAGAACATTCTCAAGTACCTGAGAAAGACTAAGAAGATATTTCTGGTTTATGGTAATGGAGACCTCAGGGTCGAGTTCTTTACCAATTCAAGCTTCCAGAGTGACAAGGATGACAGCAAGTCTGTCTCGGGATTTGTGTTTATCCTCAACGGAGGGCCGGTGTGTTGGAGAAGTTCCAAACAGGATACCGTCGCAGACTCAACGATGGAGGCTGAATACATTGCTGCCAGCGATGCCGCAAAAGAAGCGGTCTGGATGAGGAAGTTCATTGCTGAACTTCAGGTGGTTCCGTCTATTGTTGATCTGATACCTTTGTATTGCGATAACAATGGGGCTATTGCTTTAGGGAAGGAACCACGGTCCTATCAGAAATCCAGACACATTTTAAGGCGGTATCACCTGATCAGGGAGATCATTGATCGCCAGGAGATCGAGATACGGAGAGTGGACACCAAAGAAAACACGGCGGATCTATTTTCAAAGGCCCTCCCTTAAGCACAGTTCGAGCGACTTTTTGAGCTATTGGGTATGCGGTACGCCAGTAGCTGGCCTTAGTGCAGACGTTGGATATGCGGTACACCAATTACTGGCCTTTTGTGCCAGTGGGAGATTGTTAGATATGTATGCCCTAGAGGCCATTATTGTATATGCATACATGTGGATGCTAGGGATATGTATGTACAGGACATTCTTGCTCAGTTATATAGTATATTATTTGAGATTTCTTTGTCAGGATATGTGTATTTATTTCTATTGATGTTTTATTTTGCTTGCACATATTGATAAAGACTCAATACAGTAGTACACTATTATGGTTTGTCTTTATCTTAACATGGCATATGTTATACGCGTTATTACATATTACGGTTACATATTGATAAAGCCCGTAGGATCTTGCTTGACTACCTGCGTTGTGATGGCGATCATACTTGTGGGAGCAGGGTAGTCCATAAGCACATCCTTAAATGGTCCCTAGTCGCGTGAGTATCGAGACTGGGCATTGATACTCTAGAGTAGACTAGTGTATACGCTTTTAGCCCCGACAAGGGACAATGTTGATCCCGCATCCATTGGTCGGATGCACCTAAGATCGTATGCAGGTGCTCACTGGGTGTGAGTACACTAGACGGACTCGCGGAGAACTTCCAGGTGGTACTATACATATCGTCAGAATGAAGTTCTCAGGTGACATGTGTACATGTTAGTCTTCGGACCTGAGATCTTCATTTGTCTCGTGTGAGTTCCCACTGTAGTTTGATCACTTCCCTACCACGACTCTACCGAGTCGTGTAAACAGGTTTTGATTGGGTACAGTCCTGAGCCACATGGAGGAAGTGAGCGATTGTTAGGGATTCGTCTCTCCCGGTATTGGGAGTCGATATCGCACCGTGTTTTCGATTAGTCAGGACCATAAGACCTTGGCCAAGACAGTTGGGATTTACTGGTAGGTTGATCAGTAGTTTTCCGGATTGGTCCTGAGCCACATCAGCATGACTTATCAGGTTATTAGGGTCTGACGTTCACCACCCCCAAGACCCGGTATGCGATACACTTTGACGAAGAAACCGGACTGTACGGATATTGTCATGGATAGGCTCAGTAGGGATCCAGATGAGTTTGTGTAAGTCCACGTTGCCCACCCCGGTGCTTTCGGGGAGGCGGAAAACATAATAAAAATTGGATTTTTATCAACTATAGGCAACATGGACCAAGCTTTAAGGATCTTTGCTAAACAAAAACAAGCTAACCCTAACGAGTAACTAGCTAAGTGATGGAAAGGTTATACCTTGAGGTCAAAGTCCTTCTCTCCTTGCTCCTTGGAATGGTAGAAAGAGGTCACCTTGCTTGTCTTCTCCCGTCAAAGAGGATCCACCCGAAAGCCTCGACCTTTAGCTTCAACTCCAAGCTAGGAGTAACTAGAGTGCAAGAAATGCTAAGACTTGAACCCTAGAAGAGAGTAGAGAAGATCAAGTGAGGGTTTTTCTCAAGCTTTTTGTTTCTCAACACATGAGAGGGAGAGAGCTTGAGGGAGAGGATGAGCAAGAGAGAGAAATGATATGAGAGAATGAATTATTAGTGAGCCATTCTCACTAATATGTGTGAATAATTTTAATTGAATAATTAGCTTGAAAATTGTCATGGTAAATCATGACATGACCATTATCATTTCAATTTGCAAAGATCAAAGAGTATCTTCCAAAAGAAATGATGATGGTCAAAGTGTCAACCTAGGTCAACAAGTCAATGAAGTCAAATGGTCAACAACAACAACCATGTACAATTATTAAGCTAATTATCAATTAACTATAATACACACAAAAGCAATAGGGTTAATAAAATGACAATAAACATTAACCCTAAACAAGGTCCTCTCCCTCAATCTCAAGCAACTGTGCATACGCACCCGCATTCGTGATCCGAGGAACACGAATACTCTGAGAAAAACCAATCTCAAATCATATACTAGGATCCGGCTTAAACCAAAGCCCGCTAGTATAAACTGTCCGGACAGCAAACGTGCACAAGTGCGTGGATGCGAACGAACCCTGTCGCAAAACCATGCGACCTCTACTCATTTTGCCTAAAGGCGAATAGCTCTCTGTGTGGGACTCTAAAGACTCGACACTACGCTGGCAGTGGGTTTAACCACAGACCGCAAGCGGCACTAGCTGTACGTAACGGTCCCCAGGTAGATGTCGATAAGAAGACTGACGAGGTGAACCCCATCTGCACTCCTACTGAGCCTGTATGTGACAGTCTCCGTACAGTCCGGTCTGTTCGTCTGATACATCGCATTGCGGGCCTAGGGGGCGGTGAACGTCAGTCCCCTAATAGCGGTACAAGTCGTGTCGGAGTGTAGCCCAGAACACCCTGAGATAACACTGGAAGCCTACCAGTATATCTCGCTTGCCCTGGCCAGGGACTACTCGTGTAATGGCTCTCCTGGACACAGCGCGATGTCAACCCCCAATACCGGGAGAGACGAATCCTGTCTAACCGTCACTGCCTCCAAGTGCTTCGGGACTGCACCCAAAAACTACCTGTTTGCACGACTCCTTTGAGCCGTGGTAGGGTAGTAATCAAAGTGCAGTGGGAACACACTCGAGGCGAAGTGACAGTGTCAAGTCAGCGGACTAAGCTGTACTCATGTCACCTGGGAACTGATAACTGACGATAGGTATATTACCAACCAACAGTTCCCGACGAGTCCTGTCCAGTGTACTCGTAACCTAACGAGCACCCGCATACTATCCCAAGTACGACGTATTAACGGCTGTGGGACAGACCGTCTCCCACACTGGGATGAGAAACGCATACGCTAGTCTACTCCGGAGTATCGATGCCCTGTCTCAATAGTCCAACGACCAGGGACCTGTATAAGGATGTGCTTATAGATTACCCAGCTCCCACGAGTGCGAGCGCCATCACAACGCTTGGTAATCAAGCAAAGATCCTAAGGGCTCTACTAATATGTATACCAGCAATATGCTAAAAGAAACACATGCACATATTAAAGCAGAGACAAACCAAGCAGCATACTACCATTTCGAGCAAGATTGTATATACAACTGTGAATATCCCAAGCTTCCATTAAGTAATATACAAACTAGTATGATACAGTAATGGCCCTCTAGGGCATATACACTAACAATCTCCCACTTGCACTAAGGCCATGTACTGGCGTATCGAAGACCTATCATCTCGATCAGCCGCTCGAACTGAGTCTGGAGCAAGGCCTTGGTGAATGGATCTGCTGTGTTATCCTCTGATGCAACTCTCCGGACCTCGATCTCCTGGCGATCCACGATCTCCCTGATCAGGTGATACCGCCTTAAGATGTGTCTGGATTTCTGATGGGACCTGGGTTCCTTCGCTAAAGCTATAGCCCCGTTGTTGTCGCAATACAGAGGTATTGGGTCAACAATGGACGGAACCACCTAAAGTTCTTTCAAGAACTTCCTCATCCAGACAGCTTCTTTTGCGGCATCAGATGCAGCGATGTATTCCGCTTCCATAGTCGAGTCAGCAACGGTTTCCTGTTTGGAGCTCTTCCAACACACCGCCCCTCCATTGAGGGTAAAGACAAAACCCGACATGGACTTGGAATCATCCTTGTCACTCTGGAAGCTGGAGTCAGCAAAGGCCTCAATCTGCAGGTCTTTTCCGCCATACACCAAGAACATCTCCTTAGTCCTTCTCAGGTACTTGAGAATGTTCTTTACTGCTATCCAATGTTTCTTCCCAGGGTTTGACTGATACCTGCTTACCACACTCAGTGCATAAGCCACATCCGGTCTGGTACACAACATCGCATACATTATAGAGCCTACCGCAGAAGCGTAGGGTATAATAGACATGCGATCCCTCTCCAAATCAGTCTTGGGAGACATCTCTTTGGAGAGGGTGATCCCGTGACAAGCCGGTAGATTACTGCGCTTGGAATCTTCCATACTGAATCTCTTCAGTATGGTGTCGATGTACCTGGACTGCGAGAGTCCTAATATCCTCTTGGATCTGTCACGGTAGATCCGGATACCCAGAATGTATGAGGCATCACCCAGGTCTTTCATGGAGAACCTGTGTGACAAGAACCCCTTGACAGATTGTAGCATAGGAATGTCATTTCCTATTAAGAGAATGTCATCCACGTATTAAAACGAGGAATACTACAGTTCTCGCTACAAATCTACAATAGATGCATGGTTCATCTGGATTTTTGATAAAGCCAAATTCTTTGACCGTCTCATCAAAACAGATGTTCCAACTCCGCGATGCCTGCTTGAGTCCATAAATGGACTTGAGCAACTTGCACACCTTTCCGCTGCTCCCACCCTGAATGAAACCCTCTGGCTGGTCCATATAGACACACTCCTCTAAATGACCATTTAGAAAAGCTTGTCTTTACGTCCATCTGCCAAATCTCATAATCGTGGAAAGCAGCGATGGCAAGAAGGATCCGAATGGATTTCAGCATAGCTACTGGAGAAAAGGTTTCGTCATAGTCCAAACCAGGTCGCTAACGAAAACCCTTTGCTACCAGTCTAGCTTTATAGGTCTCAACCTGTCCATCTACACCAATCTTCCTTTTGAAGATCCACTTGCAACCTACGGGTTTTACCCCGTCTGGAGCAATGTCCAACGTCCATACTTTGTTGGTGTACATGGACTCCATCTCGGTCCGCATTGCATCCAGCCATTTTACCGAGTCGACGCTCTGAATGGCTTGCTGGAAGCTAGTAGGCTCATCACAATCTATGATGCAGTCCTCTCTATCCCCGTCAATGAGAAAACCGTAGTACCTCTCGGGCGGATGAGACTGCCTACTACTCCTGCGGAGTGGCGTAGGAATGTCCTGTTCTTTTGAACCTTCTGGTTCCACTAAACTTTCAGTAATAGTTTGTGGTTCTGGAATTTCTTCCAGTTCTATTGCGCTCCCACTTATATCTTTTTCTAAAAACCGATGTTCCAGAAAATGGGCATTACGAGAAACAAGGACTTTTTGTTCCTCTGCATAATAGAAAAGATACCCCCTGGAGTTCTTTGGGTATCCCACAAACTTGCACAGTACTGAGCGTGCCTCGAGCTTGTCCGTATGCTGCTTTTTGACATAAGCTGGACATCCCCAAATCTTCAAGTATTGAAGATAGGGTTTCTTCCCACTCCATAACTCATATGCTGTGGTAGGCACAGTCTTAGTGGGAACACGGTTCAAAAGATATGCAGCTGTTTCTAGCGCATATCCCCAGAACGATCGCGGTAACTCAGTGTTACTCATCATGGGACCGTACCATATCCAATAGGGTTCGGTTCCGTCTCTCCGATACACCGTTATGTTGCGGAGTGTATGGAGGAGTAAGCTGAGAGAGAATTCCATTCTCTTTTAAGTAATTCAGGAATTCGGCACTTAAGTATTCTCCTCCTCGATCCGATCTTAGGATCTTGATACTTTTGCCTGTCTGTTTTTCTACTTCATTCTTATATTCCTGGAATTTATCAAAAGCTTCAGATTTATGCTTCATTAAGAAGACATGTCCGAATCTTGAGAAATCATCCGTAAAAGTAATGAAGTAAGAAAAACCGCTTCGCGCATGTGTAGACATTGGACCGCACACGTCGCTGTGTACGAGTCCCAAGAGCTCGCTCGCTCTTTCTCCGTGTCCAGAAAACGGAGCCTTTGTCATCTTTCCTTTGAGACAGGATTGACAAGTTGCATACGATTGATATTCGAACGGATCTAAATATCCTTCAGTATGTAACTTAGTCAATCTTCACTCATTGATGTGACCCAGTCTACAATGCCATAAGAAAGTTTTATTAATTTCTGGAGACTTTCTTTTGTGTGTATTCTGGATATTGAAAACCTGTGGTTGGTTTAAAACGTATATACCGTTGTTCAATGTACCTGACCCAATCAAAACTTGATTAAGGTGAATGTTCACTACATTACTTACAAATGCAAATTCATAACCTTCTTTAGATAATAAAGATACAGAAATGATATTACAGGTTGCATTTGGTACATAATAACAACTACGCAAAACCAAAAAGTGTCCATCTGATAATCCCAGGTGATAGTCCCCCACGGCCTCAGCATCCATGCTAGCACCGTTCGCAACTCTGAGGGTCATGTCACCTGCCTTCAAAACTCTACGCTTTCTCAACGCCTGCAAAGAATTACAGATATGAGATCCTGATCCGGTATCCAATACCCAGGATGTAGAGTTTATTGATAGACAGTTTTCAATAACATACACACCTGAAGCTGAAGCTGCAACTCGCTTCAAATCCTGTGTTCTGGCTTTCCAAGCCTTGCAATCTTGTTTCCAGTGACCACTTTTGTGACAATAGAAGCATTCTTCCTTCCCCACCAGCTTCCCCGCTACCTTTGTTGCTTTACCCTTTCCCTTCGTATCCACTTTACCGACACCGCCTCTTGGTTTGGCGGGGGCTTTCTTCTTCTTGCCCTTGGCTTTCGCCCTGGACCTAGAAGAGGAAGATCCTCCTACAAACAAAGTGGATGTCTCCCTACCCTTCTGTAGGGTGCCCTCAGCAGTCCTCAACATGTTCAGAAGTTCGGCAAGTTCAACCTCCTTTCCTTGCATGTTGAAGTTAAGAATGAACTGGGCGTAAGTGGAAGGAAGGGACTGGAGAATCAAATCAGTATAGAGTTCATTCTCCAACGTGGTCCCAAGGTCCGCGAGCTCCTCTATGTAGCCGATCATCTTAAGCACGTGGTCCGCTACCGATAATCCGACGGCCAACCTTGCCGAAAAAAGCTTCTTCGACACTTCGTATCTAGCGATACGAGACTGCTCTCCATACAGTTCTTTTGTATGGAGAAATATGGACTCTAGGTCCATATTCTCGTGCCTCCTCTGATGTTCGTTGTCCATCGAGGCTAGTACGAGGCATCTGGCCCTCGCGCAATCTATCTCCCATGTCTTACGGATTTCTACATCCGCGACGCTGGAGGTGGGACCTGGGACAGGGGGAGCTTTGGTGGTAAGTATATACCCCAGCTTGTCATAAGTGATAGCCATCTTGACATTCCTGAGCCAATCTTTGTAGTTTGGCCCTGTCAATATATTTTTATCTAATAGTAACTTAAGTCCGGTCATCTTGAATGGTCGCTGCAATTAGGAGAGAGAAAAGAAACACTTTAGCATGATGCTCTTGCAAGTTTAGAGTGATTTTTAGTTTGTCTAAACTGGATGGCTCCCACTGTTTCTCGAATCCCTTCTCAAACCATAAAGAAAATGATTAGTCGGGATCATTCTCACCGTACAATACTTGCTTAACCGTTCAGCCAGGCCAGTGTCGGTACTTCGAGGGAGGTTTTCCAACGCTTTCGCGAAGTTCCTTAATTAAGTAACCTCTTTTCCCTGTGGGCGTAGCCCCGCTAACACCTTCTAGGCACCTACTAGGTTTATAGCATTGATCGTTAAGTGAGAGTTTTCCCGAGGAGTAGCATATACTCACAGTAGGATCGGGATCCAAATATCATCGCGTGATAAAACCGAAGGAATCCTACCAGAATTATCACACTCCAAATGGTATGCAACGCTAGCAAGTTTCAGTACTTATGAAACTCCCGATGTGGATTTTTGCCCCATGCTCTTATGACCTTGGCGTGAGGTCAAAATGTCATAAGTCACATGTCAAGTTCTTCCCATCATTATCCCAGTTAATTTGAACCCACCCGTACCTACCTTTGACGTAGGCCAAAACGGCAGCACGACTGTCTCAAATCAACGCATTCTATCTATGCAACGGATAAATATCCGGCAGCTACCAATCATTATGCCTTGGCGTGAGGTCAAAATACATAGCTTGAATACTACCGAATATTTAACCGAAATGATGGAGGGCTACGGATGGTTTTGGCGAAACCGTGAACGTAGTGAACTTGATATAATCGATGGAACGAGATAGCTTTTAAAAGGAGTGGTCCAAGCTCCGCGTTTAAAAGTTTAGTTTTGAAAAGAACCGAGTGGTTTTCAAAGTGTTCCAATCGACTTTTACTTGGTTTATTTCTTGCATTAGTTCTTTTAATGCGTCCCATCATTTAATCCTACCATTGCAGAAAACAACCAAAATATGACGTACGCTTATGCCATTCGCATTCGCCACGGGGCCCCGTCATCACCCGTTAGGTTACTTAACTAACGACAGAGCGGGGGCTGGGCTAGCGCGGCTGTAAAACATAAGCAACGCCTAAATAGTTATTATATATAAATATATAGCAATGATAGACATTACAGATCACAGATGAATACATTGGATATACTAGAAATCCGCAATGCGTTCGAGCCTGCAACGTAAAGCGGATTACACGGTCGCGGTGAATAGCCAATACCCCACCCAAGACCCCTACGGGTGCGGCAAACTATCCGCCAAGCACCCGAAGCGAAGCAACCTCCCTCACCACCGTGAGTAGGCCACTCGGCACTTCGAGATACCCGGTAGTTTGTGCACCCCCTCCATGGGTCTATCCTAGGAGCAAAAACAGTAAAAAGAATTATACAATGACGGCTATAACCCCGACCCGGTTGTGCGGCCATACAAATAATATTATTACATCAATTTACATGTTACAAATGAATGAAAGAAAAAAAACGCTCATCTCACATCCACCCCGGCTATTCACCCGCGACAATCCAATCCATTCATATCCACAAACCAATAACAATCACAGATCACAGAGATGTATAACCCCGACTAATCGACTTATAGCGATTAGCCGACGTTCAATACATACAAGCATCACAGATACAACCGATATAGTTAAAGTGTAGTGAAGTTTCGGAAAAATACGGATTTATAGGCCCCCAAAAGTAAATTTTAGTTCTGGAAAATCTGGGCACATATAACATATCCTAAAAATCACAAAACCAACACAGAAACACACTGCACCAAAATCGAGGCAGAGAGGAGACAAGACGGCCGCGGATGCGCCGCGCAATAGCTTCCTATTGCCGCGGATCCGCGGCCATTTGGTCGACTCTCTGTCTCGTTTTTGGTGGTGTTCTTAACAAAACCCTGAGATAATCTTTGGTGTATAACAAATTTTATTTTGACCAGAAAAAAAATTAACAGAAACTTAGGGTTTTGCGAGTTTGGTTTTTCGATTTTCCGGTTTCGAAACTTCGTTACACTTTACTACTTAGCTAGTTTATGTTTAGTTAGGCTCTGATACCACTGTAAGTCCACGTTGCCCACCCCGGTGCTTTCGGGGAGGCGGAAAACATAATAAAAATTAGATTTTTATCAACTATAGGCAACATGGACCAAGCTTTAAGGATCTTTGCTAAACAAAAACAAGCTAACCCTAACTAGTAACTAGCTAAGTGATGGAAAGGTTATACCTTGAGCTCAAAGTCCTTCTCTCCTTGCTCCTTGGAATGGTAGAAAGAGGTCACCTTGCTTGTCTTCTCCCGTCAAAGAAGGATCCACCCGAAAGCCTCGACCTTTAGCTTCAACTCCAAGCTAGGAGTAACTAGAGTGCAAGAAATGCTAAGACTTGAACCCTAGAAGAGAGTAGAGAAGATCAAGTGAGGGTTTTTCTCAAGCTTTTTGTTTCTCAACACATGAGAGGGAGAGAGCTTGAGGGAGAGGATGAGCAAGAGAGAGAAATGATATGAGAGAATGAATTATTAGTGAGTCATTCTCACTAATATGTGTGAATAATTTTAATTGAATAATTAGCTTGAAAATTGTCATGGTAAATCATGACATGACCATTATCATTTCAATTTGCAAAGATCAAAGAGCATCTTCCAAAAGAAATGATGATGGTCAAAGTGTCAACCTAGGTCAACAAGTCAATGAAGTCAAATGGTCAACAACAACAACCATGTACAATTATTAAGCTAATTATCAATTAACTATAATACACACAAAAGCAATAGGGTTAATAAAATGACAATAGCCATTAACCCTAAACAAGGTCCTCTCCCTCAATCTCAAGCAACTGTGCATACGCACCCGCATTCGTGATCCGAGGAACACGAATACTCTGAGAAAAACCAATCTCAAATCATATACTAGGATCCGGCTTAAACCAAAGCCCGCTAGTATAAACTGTCCGGACAGCAAACGTGCACAAGTGCGCGGATGCGAACGAACCCTGTCGCAAAACCATGCGACCTCTACTCATTTTGCCTAAAGGCGAATAGCTCTCTGTATGGGACTCTAAAGACTCGACACTACGCTGGCAGTGGGTTTAACCACAGACCGCAAGCGGCACTAGCTGTACGTAACGGTCCCCAGGTAGATGTCGATAAGAAGACTGACGAGGTGAACCCCATCTGCACTCCTACTGAGCCTGTATGTGACAGTCTCCGTACAGTCCGGTCTGTTCGTCTGATACATCGCATGGCGGGCCTAGAGGGGCGGTGAACGTCAGTCCCCTAATAGCGGTACAAGTCGTGTCGGAGTGTAGCCCAGAACACCCTGAGATAACACTGGAAGCCTACCAGTATATCTCGCTTGCCCTGGCCAGGGACTACTCGTGTAATGGCTCTCCTGGACACAGCGCGACGTCAACCCCCAATACCGGGAGAGACGAATCTTGTCTAACCGTCACTGCCTCCAAGTGCTTCGGGACTGCACCCAAAAACTACCTGTTTGCATGACTCCTTTGAGCCGTGGTAGGGTAGTAATCAAAGTGCAGTGGGAACACACTCGAGGCGAAGTGACAGTGTCAAGTCAGCGGACTAAGCTGTACTCATGTCACCTGGGAACTGATAACTGACGATAGGTATATTACCAACCAACAGTTCCCGACGAGTCCTGTCCAGTGTACTCGTAACCTAACGAGCACCCGCATACTATCCCAAGTACAACGTACTAACGGCTGTGGGACAGACCGTCTCCCACACTGGGATGAGAAGCGCATACGCTAGTCTACTCCGGAGTATCGATGCCCTGTCTCGATAGTCCAACGACCAGGGACCTGTATAAGGATGTGCTTATAGATTACCCTGCTCCCACGAGTGCGAGCGCCATCACAACGCTGGTAATCAAGCAAAGATCCTAAGGGCTCTACTAATATGTATACCAGCAATATGCTAAAAGAAACACATGCACATATTAAAGCAGAGACAAACCAAGTAGCATACTACCATTTCGAGCAAGATTGTATATACAACTGTGAATATCCCAAGCTTCCATTAAGTAATATACAAACTAGTATGATACAGTAATGGCCTCTAGGGCATATACACTAACAGTTTGTTCGTCGGCTTTCCTTTTCGGCAGGTACCTGGGTAGCCGCTACGTACAGCTAGTGCCGCTGACATGCTTGTGGTTAAACCCACCACCAGCATACTGTCGAGTCTTTAGAGTCCCACACAGAGGGTTTTCCTGCTTCAGGTGAAACGATGTAGAGGCCGTACGGTTTTACGGCAAGAGTTCGATCACGTGCGTGCACTCGTGCACGTATGATGTTCGGGCGGATAATACTAGCGGCATTTGGTTTAAGCTGGATCATAGTATTATATTGATGTATTATTTTTTTGTCTCTTTATATTCGTATTTTTCGGAATACGGATACGGGTATGTATATACGGTGAGGGGTATTCTTGTAATTTGTTACAAGAGTGCTATTAGAAGAAGAAACCCTATTATTTGTTTTAACCATTTAGTTAAATGGTTAATGAGGTGGAGGTATGGGGGGTTGACTATTCTTCAAGTGAACCATGACTAGTTTGTTAACTCACTTAGTGAGTTAGGGTTTACTATTGATGCAAGGTGGCATCTAGATATTTTGTGATGGAAATATTAATTTATCATTTCCTTCCCATGCTTGAATTATTAGTAGAAAATATAATTAGCCATTATTCACTTGAGCTCACAAGAGTTTTTCTTTTTCCATGGTTGCTCTCTTCAACTCTCTCGTCACCTCCGAGTCTTTCTTCTTCTACCTCAAGCCCTTATAGTCTTATGTGTTGAGAAACCAAGGGCTCTTGAGAAAAAAACACTCTATCATCACTCTCTACATCACCTTTGTCACTTAGATTAGCAAACCAAGTGACCTAATTACCTTGGTTTAAAGGTAGGAGCCCAAACTAGAAACTCTCAGGTGGATTATCTTCGACATATGGAGCTGACGATCACGTTCAATCATGGAGGCCACTAGGAGCATGCTAAAGGAGAGGAGTGAAGACCCGAAGGACTTGAGCCTCATGGTATAACTCTTTTCATGGTAGATAGCTTCTCTTTTTGCTTGTTGGGTTTATGGTAGATCCGGTTTAAGTTTATTTTAGCGCCAAGTTTCGATTCGTAGAAAAAAATTTGTTCCGCATTTGACCACGGAAGTTGGCCGGGGCGCTAGCGTAACCTTTCAGTTATATTCTCTCTTATCTGTCTATTCTATTTCTATCTCTCTTTGAGACTTACCGAGCGATTGTTCGCTGACGATATTTCTTTTCTATTCTTTCTTTGGAATGTTGTGAGGAGGTTCCGACTCTCTGGAAGTAGAGCCCAGCTCATAAGATTTGGAGCAGTTCATCAAGGATCCCGAGCTTTAGTCACTTGTATATTTCTTTACTTTCAGTTCATACTATTGTTTAGGCATTGCTTTCCATATTGTATTTAATTTTTAGTTGCATTATAAAGGATGTTTAATAAATAAAAAGTTGCTGTTCATTTACATCTCATGTCTTTCTTGTGTACATTTACATTATATTGCATATTTACGCTTAGCGTGTTTACTTCTGAGTAAATACGGCGCATGACCCGTCGCGTCTCCTTACCGTACACCGGGAAGCGAGGCGTGACAGGCACCGTTTTTCTTGTGGGTTCTCGTGTTACTATCTTCTTCTATTTGGTAGATTCACATTTGCAAAATTCTTCCAAAATATTCTCAGATTTTCAACAGTTCAAAATGGCAACTCAATTGAATTTTGTGCCTTGATCTCCCTCGAGCTTTGCGTTACCATCTTGATCCTTATGCTGCCTTCCTAGTGCTTTATGCTTGTTCCAGATACGAATGACCATCGCTTGATCCTGTCCCTTGTACTGGTAAGCGGGACCTGACGGATGTGGATGACCGGAACCCGTATTTTATTTGTTTTTGGCAGTTGTTCTGAATTTTTGATAACTTTAGAGAATGTGCGTGATTTACATTATTCTGGACTGGGAACCTATAATCTGTAATCATGTAGCAAACACGGATTAAAAGCACCCACCTATACACAAATGTGCATAAGAATGAGCAGTATTAAATGCAATATTCTGAGGTGAATAAATACCCCCTAACTTATCTTTTATTTGTCCTGAGAAAAACCATTTTATTTTCAAACAAAAGTCCTAAGCTCACTTTCGTAGGCATCACGGTTGCACTTAGCGTGTGCAACAAGCTGTTAAACCTATATGTGTCCCTAGTAGGCGGAGTGTTGTCTCCTGAGGGTTTTCAGCGGATACTACCCATAAAATCCCGTTAAATTAGTTTCAAAAGTTAATCTCGACTTTAATCCTACGGTTTAGCATTTAAGCTAGAAACTCTATCATTCTAAATTAGAAATATCCACCCCTTATTCTTCACACCTCCTACTCATTCAACCTAAGATCCTATACGTTTTGTTAGTTTATAAAGACTTTAGTATCTCTTCAGTTTTCCTTCTAAAACACCGTCTCCAATCCGGAATTTTTATCATTTTTACGGAAAATATAAGACTTATTATTTATTCCTACATCTCCTCCAAATATCAATCATATATCTCTACGTGTATGTAAATATCAGCTCTACACTCAAGAATTCAATTCAAGCTATAATGCTCTTACTCTAATACCTAGTACTACTTCTTTTTATTAATGATGCGCGGATTCGTTCACACACCTCTCATGCGACTACTACTGCTTCCTGAGACACTAATCAGCCGATTACCGAATGTGTGAGCTTATTAAGGTGGAAATAACGGTTTTCAGATCTTGCAATATATTTCTTTCTATTTTTTAAGACCGGATATATATTTTTTGTGACGCTCTTATGGTGGTTGGCTACAAATACCGTTTTTTCTTTCATATTAGATTTTCAGGCAAGAGTATTTTTAGGTATTCTCTACCATCACAAGTTTCAAGATGAGTGTAAGTGCAGATTGTAGGGTATATATTTTCTAAATTTGGACTCAAGGATATGAACTATTTTTCAGACTCATTCTTCAATAAAGCTTTCAGTACTTTCTCTTTATCTCAACTTAACTCAAGAACTGAACACAAGATTACTTACTTCTAATAAATGCAAGAACGTATATTTACTACGGTTAAACTCAAGGAGAATTATTTTTAGGGTTTTTAATTTCTAAGCTTAGGATTTAGTTATTTCTAACCTATCAAGCTAAATTTTCGGAATAAAATCTAAGTTGCCCTACTAGCTAACTTGACGACAAAGTTTTTATGTTTTGGAAAATTTTGATTTTTAAGCGTTTTAAATATTTATGCAATGCAAAATGAATGCAAGGGTAAAGACTCACCGAGCACACCCCCAAACTTAAATTTGACAGTGTCCTCACTTTCATGTCACACAAAAAGATCCCAAAATTATTGAGGTTTCAAAATTATTGGAGCTTTTTTAGATAAAAGAAACAACAAACAAAATATATATACACAAAAAGGTCCCCCCAAACTTAAGTGAGACAATATTTCCACTATCTAAGCATTGAAGTTCAAAGTTATGGGGGAGGGAATATCATCAGTCTATACAAGGCCTTACACAGTCCAAAAGTTAACATCAACTATTCAAAAAATTTATCATGATGATGCCATGGTTGGAGGAAGAACGTGTAGAAAAAAGAAATGAAGAATACACGAGACAGTGTGTATGGATAGAAGTGGTATACAGTCTCGATAAATGAGAAGACGAATGAAGGGGAAAATGGAATACGAACTTGAGATTATAAAGTAATTGAATAAATTATTACAGTCTGTAATGATTTAAAACTGGAATTTTCTGACTATGCTAATTAATCAATTCATTAAGAAATAGGGTCAAACTTCTACAGATTCATAGGAAAACATGATCCGACCGAACTTGGTAAACCAGACGTAAGAGATGAAGGTGACATGTAACAATCCTAAACTTTCTGTACAATTTTTTTTCAAAATACAGAAAGGAACACCTAAGACTGAGCACAAGTTATAAAATTGATTTGCTTTTGAACAGCAAGAAATAGCTTGTAGCTCATTGGTAAAGCCTTGCACTGCTATGATGTAGCCCTTGTGATCGAATCCCCCCAGCCACATATATTTTTAATTGTATTTTCTTTAAACTTTTAGAAGCCTAACAGTTTGCACATACACTACACGTAAAATGAAAAGTCACAGATTAAACAAACATGTGAAAATTGTTAAATACACCGAACATGACACGTGGCGAAGGTCCAGACCCCAACCCATAACATTGGACCGGGGAGATTGGAGATTCCGCCGGCGCCGCCAGTTTGGTTGGAGCCAAATGCAAAAAAAATTTAACCCTAGCACCCCTTGGATTCCCCCCATTAACCCCAGTCTGTTTGTTTTCTCTGCACATTTTCAGAAAATTAAAAACGAGCATTACTCCATGTTTTAATACATTTTAATTCTCAAATTCATTACCCTAAACCTTAATTTTCCTTATAAATATCACACCACATTTCACCTCTCCTCATTCAGAATTTCATTATGAAAACTCTAAAAAAATTCCAAGTCCTAAGTTGTGCAAGTGGAGTTAGCAAAGGGTAAAGTTCCGACGACGTTTCGAGAAGAATCCGGCAACGAAACGATTCACCGACGATTCCAATAGCTTCCTCTTTCTCTCCTCTTCCTTTATAACCTGTAAGTCCCTATTCCCCTCCTCCATCTCCATTCTAAAACTTCTCCTTTTCAAAATTCGTCGGAAGCGGAGTTGTTCCATCTTCCGATCCATTTTTCTTTAAAAACTCCATTTTTCTTAAATAATAAAATACCATATTCTCTCATAATATTTAACAAACATAATTAAACATATTAGAATAAGTTTCAGCTCAAAATAATTCATGTTGCAATTTTTATTTCACTTTTACAGTAAAATACCATCATGTTACATACAACTTATAATTGTTCAATTTAACCATATTACTTTTAGATAACTCACGAGCTAATGACCTACCTCATCAAAATAAACACTCTTGACATAGCACGATGAATTTTGGGACTCTAGTTTATGGGAAAATACGAGATTACGAATAAATACCTTAAATATTCAAAAACCGTTTTCTTTAACAAGTGTATTATTTAATTCCGTGCAATTACGCCTCTACACCCCATTTTGGGGAACCCCGATCGGGATGGTGCGGGTAATTGCACATTCTCGGGCCTAGTAGAGCGAGATGCGGACCTCCGAACGGAGCATTCGATCTCGATGTAATTTTTGATGCAATTTTTAAGAAAAATGTGATTTCTACAAAATAAATAAAATTTATTTTTATTAAATATATATATATTTATAACTATTATCAAAAAAACTATTTTAAATATATTATATAAATATTCTATGTTTTCTAAAGCAAAAGAATCACAAGTTCATGAAACTACCATTACAATTCAATACAAATTCCAATATTTCACTAAAATACCATGTACAATGAAAACTACGTTCTACTCACTAGAAAATTTCACTTTTATAAAATATACATATATGAAAATCCTAAAGATGATAATTAAATACTTGAGATGTATTTTGAAATTATATCAAAAATATTTTACATAAAACCCCCTCAAGTTATATAATTTATAATAAAAACCCTAATAAATATAAGTTTAAGCGGGACCAATTCTCTTAAGCCTCGGGGAGCCGGAGAAAGGGGGTGCTTGCCTATTTAAGGTAGACAAACTAAAAGCGGTGTTTTCAACACGGTAATTGTTTTGGAAAAAGACACAAATCCTACTGTCCATGTGCAGTAGTTACCGATAACTCCAAAACAATCAGGACTTCAATTCTGTTTAAAAGTCTGACTCAGTTCGAGTCATGGTCAAATCTGAAATCAAACTATCTTGAATCCAATTCAAGTATAACTGCAATACAACATGAATCTGTTTATACCAGAATTCTATCTATATCAACATGAACATGACGGAACCGAACCATAGATATACTTTGTTTACATGAATATCCATTTATATCCATTCCATTTACTGATATCATGGTTTCGGCATGTCTTCCTTTTACTACAAGACAATATAATACAATCAGTACAATCAATACAAGAAGACATTACGGGGTTTATAAAGGGGTAGACTGGTACAGAACATGTTAACGGTGGCACGAGATGGTCACTAAAAGACGTAATTACATCCATGCCGTTGTTCCGTGGTATTATCGAGGGAGCTTTTTACTACGGATTACCAAAGTCCACAGTGTAAATTGGACTCCTCTCGTATACACTGGCATATTCTGTACCAAACTACAACAACTACGTTAGTATAAAAAATATAACATTATTTACTTCACCTGTTCTATTCTATGTTTATTCTTCTCTTTCTATCTTTGGGACTTACCGAGCGATTGTTCGCTAACGACATTCCTATTTCTCTTCTTCTTTGGAATGTTGTCAAGAGAACCCGACTCTGAAGAGTTCGAGACCATCCAGGAACACTTGGAGCAGACCCCTGAGCAGTACACTGAAGACCCCGAGCTATAGTCACTTGTACATATTTTCTTTTCAGTTCATACTATTTGTAGGGTGTTTTTCGTCACCCCATTGAGATGGGAATACGCGCGCGCTTGTCTGGCGTACTACAGATTCTTCCTGTCTAGGGTAGGCCGGGGTTTATTGATTGTGGGATCCGAATCTCCGGCAGCAGCGGACTAAGCTGTCGTTAATTACCCCTCGCCTTTCGGGCGAGAGAACCTCCGATTAACGGGTTAAACTGGTCATGCGAACTCAATGTGCAGTGTCGTGTTTTGGAGGGGTTTTGGATATATCGGGGGCCCCGCAGAGTTTTTACGGGGGTCCCTCTACCCGGATAGCGGGCTGGGGGTCAAGGAGGCTAGCAGCCTCCTTGCGGGGTGCGGAGCAGCACCCCGTTAGAAATTTTTTCTAACAGGGTCAGTGTCGTGGAGTATGTGTGTGCGTGTGTGTATATGTATATATATATAAAGGGAAAGGGCATCCAAAGGATGCGTGGGGGCCAGCGCCTAGCGTGTATGGCACGTAGGCGCTGGGCGCTAGCATACTAGGCGTTGGGCGCGAGCGCACCGAGCGCTAGGCACACCACGTGCTGGGCACGTAGGCGCTGGGCGCACCACGTGCTGGGCACGTGGGCGCAAGCGCACTGGGCGCTGGGCGCACCACGTACTCGGCACGTGGGCGCAAGCGCTCTGGGCGCTGGACGCTAGGCGTCAAACAGAAAGGGGACTTTGGTCTCTGCACTGGGAGCTGTGCTCCCGATTTGTGGAGTTAAACTCCTAAAAAGTTTAGAAATGATCAAAGGAGTTGCTTTGTTTCTCCCTTTGGTTCTGGATCTTCCCAAGATGGGATTTTTGGAGATGGGTCTCCTCCTTCCTCCTCTGTTGGCTGGGTCTTGAAGAACAAGAAGTATGAGATTTTAAAAATCTCTTATTTTTAAGATCTGATGGGAGATCTGAGTTTCCCTTTGTGGGTTTTGTGGTGAAAAAATATTTAGTTTTATAAAAAGAAGAGTAAAACTCTTGATTTAATTCAAAAGAAAGAAGAAGGTTTTTGAACCTTGAGAAAGGAGAAGATCACAGATCTTGATACTTTTTGGGAGAGAGAAAAAGTTGTTGGGATACTTTCATTATCCTTGCCTTTATAGGCTATACACATTACATATAGCCCCTTGGGCTTTACAAAAATGGCATTTCGGCCATCCCATGGCTCATGTGCCGTTTCTTTTTGCACATAAGCCATGGTGTTTACAAAAATTTGGCTCAATGCCCATTCATGCATAAAAAATTACATAAAAAATTATTTATTACATGATTTCATTTTGGGCATGGAGAGGGACCGGCCGCTTCATGTTCGGACTCGACCTGGGCATGGGCCCACTTGATCCGGGCTTGGGCCCACTTGGCTTGGGGTTGACCTTGACTTTGACTTGGTCATCCGGGGTGCAATTTTCGACCCCAAAAAAGTGCCTCCCATCAATAAATGCACTCCACATATGTGGGTCGTGTGCATGAAATTGATGGATCTTCTTTTGCATGGAGGCGACTTGCTCTGGTTCCTACTTTTTGGGATGCACCGCCCTTTTTACGACATGGACGGTCGACGCTTAACGCGTCTCCGAGACGGAGTGTCCGTAGTAGACATTTCCCTGGCCCGGAGTGATTTAGTAGACGTGCCCCCAGCATGGAGTGTCGCTGGTCGACGTTTCCCCGAGGTGGAGTGTCTGCTTGACGTTCCCCCGTTACGGAGTGTCACTGTTGGACGTTTCCCCGGTACGGAGTGTCTGTTTGTGACGTTTTCCCGGTACGGAGTGTCGCTGGTCGACGTTTTCCCGAGGCGGAGTGTCGGTTGGTTGACGTGTCTCCGACACGGAGTGTCTGCTGGCTGACACGTCCCGGCACGGAGTTTTTGCTTTGGACGTTTCCCCGAGACGGAGTGTCGCTGTTGGACGTTTCCCCGGTACGGAGTGTCTGTGTTGGACGTTTCCCCGAGACGGAGTGTCTGTTTGTGACGTTTCCCCGGCACGGAGTGTCGCCGGTCGACGTTTCCCCTAGGCGGAGTGTCTGCTGGCTGACGTGTCTCCGGCACGGAGTGTCTGCTGGCTGACGTGTCCCCGGCACGGAGTGTCTGCGTTGGACGTTTCCCCGCGATGGAGTGTCTGTTTGTGACGTTTTCCCGGCACGGAGTGTCTGCGTTGGACGTTTTCCCGAGACGGAGTGTCGCTGTTGGACGTTTCCCCGGTACGGAGTGTCTGTGTTGGACGTTTCCCCGAGACGGAGTGTCTGTTTGTGACGTTTCCCCGGTACGGAGTGTCGCTGGTCGACGTTTCCCCGAGGCGGAGTGTCGGTTGGTTGACGTTTCTCCGGCACGGAGTGTCTGCTGGCCGACGTGTCCCTGGCATGGAGTGTCTGCTGGCTGACGTGTCCCCGGCATCGAGTGTCTGCGTTGGACGTTTCCCCGAGACGGAGTGTCTGTTTGTGACGTTTTCCCGGTACGGAGTGTCTGTGTTGGACGTTTCCCCGAGACGGAGTGTCTGTTTTTGACGTTTCCCCGGTATGGAGTGTCGCTGGTCGACGTTTCCCCGAGGTGGAGTGTCTGCTGGCTGACGTGTCCCCGGCACGGAGTGTCTGCTGGCTGACGTGTCCCCGGCACGGAATGTCTGCTGGCTGACGTGTCCCCGGCACGGAGTGTCTGCGTTAGACGTTTCCCCGAAACGGAGTGTCGCTGTTGGAAGTTTCCCCGAGATGGAGTGTCTGTTTATGACGTTTCCCCGGTACGGAGTGTCTGTGTTGGACGTTTCCCCGAGACGGAGTGTCGCTGGTCGACGTTTCCCCGGCATGGAGTGTCTGTGTTGGACGTTTCCCCGAGATGGAGTGTCTGTTGTTTGACGCAGAGGTCGATGTTGGAATTGGTTGGTTTGATTTGTTTTGGGTTGACATCAGCATCGCTACATCGGAATATGGTACCGGGAGCGAATCATCATCTGTCGTGAGAGGATTTGGGAATTGGTTTTCTGTCGGCATCTGCATTGCTGCACTGGAATAATGCCAGGAGCAACCCATCATTTGCCTCGGGAGGATTTGGGAATTAGTTTTTGTTTGGTATCTGCATTGCTGCATTGGAATAATACCAGGAGCAACTCATCATTTGCCCCGGGAGGATTTGGGAATTGGTTTTTGTTTGGCATCTGCATTGCTGCACTGGAATAATGCCAGGAGCAACTCATCATTTGCCCCGGGAGGATTTGGGAATTGGTTTTTGTTTGGCATCTGCATTGCTGCACTGGAATAATGCCAGGAGCAACTCATCATTTGCCCCGGAAGGATTTGGGAATTGGTGGATTAGGAGACAGGTTTAGATCCCTATCACCTAAGGCTTTTCAATTTTATGGGCCGTAAGGGTCCCATAAAAGCATTTTCTCCCTACGAGTCGAAAGGATCTTGTAGGTGTTTTTTCTCCTTAGGAGTCGTGGGGACTCCTAAGTGTGTTGCTCCTTTGTGAGTCGTAAGGATCTCACGCGGGAATTTCCTCCTCACAAAGTCGAGAGGACTTTGCGAGTGCATTTCATCTCTTTTTCACGAGTTTGCGCCCTTTCGGGTTTTCACAAACTCGCCGGCAGTCCTGCTGTTTTTACTCACGGAGCCCTTTCGGGTTTTCATCCGTGCCCATTTTGCTTATGGACGTACCTTTTTTTTTATTGCCCGGTGGGACTTTGAATGTGGTCTCACCGGTAGAACTTGGGAGAGATTGGGATTGTTTTACGCCCGTGGATCGTATACGGTTTTGCAGGATGCATGATCCAGACCGTAGGGCTAGAAAAATTTCGGGACTTTGTCGGCGTCTGCATCGCTGCACTGGAATATGGTACCAGGAGCAACTCATCATTCGTCGTTGGGGCATGCGATTTGGAATTTGGTTGGCGTCTGCATCGCTGCACTGGAATATGGTACTAGGAGCTACTCATCATTCGCCATTGTTTTGTTTGTTTTTTTTGTTTTTGTTTTACCGCGATTGCTCTATCATTTCAGCTTTTCTTATCGCAAAGGTTGCGATTGCCCTATCATTTTGGCTATTTATTCGCGGTTGCCCCATCATTTCGGCTTTATTTTGATTTTTATTTTACTCGCTGATTTTTATTGCGAGTTGCCCCATTATTTCGGCTTTTCTTTATTTTTTCATTTATTTACACATTTTTTTTGTTTATTTACATATATACATTTTTTTACATTCCCAGTTTAACAACTTAGAGGTCGATTATTCCCATTTTAACGACGTGGTGGTCAATTATTCCCAGTTTAAAGACTTCGTGGTCTGTGGTTTGCTTATCCCAGCTCCTCGAACTTTGATCTTGGCGGGGCTGTGTTGATGATCGCAGCAATGTGGCTTGTCGGTTCATCTGATGACTGTGAGGCTTTCCCAAGTTTGTATTGATTCTCCACCCAATCTTTAAAACCATAGCAGTCTTCAATGGTATGACTCACCATTCTATGATATGGGCAGTATATGGGATTGTCGGTCATGTTCATCTCATGTGGCCTCTTTGGAATAGGCAGTTGAAGACCTTTGTTCAAGGCGTCCATGAATATTTCACGGACTTTATCCCTCGTGAAGGAGTATACTTTCTTCTTTCTCTCCATTGGAATAGGTGCCCTTACTGATGCTGGACCCTGAGGACGATAAGTCTTTAGTTCGCCTACTGTCCGCTACCACGTTCAGTGTATGTATCGGAGGGACTGGAGGCTGATCGCGTCCGTTTTTCACAAAGGTGTTCCGCTCTCGGGCTAGAGGGAGCACGGTCGGCTGCTTCCGGATATCAATCCCCAGCTCACGAACCAAAATTTGATTTTGCTGTAATTGCAATCGGGCGACTTGGGTCGTGAGATCCGCCACGACATTTGCCAGCTCGTCAACTTTAGAATGGACCTTGGCCATCTTCTCATCCCTGTCCTGAAGTTACCTTTGAAGCCATTGGAATAATGCTTGTTCTACAGTTTCGGGTATGACAACGGGGTCATCCCTACCACCTGAACTTGATTCAGCATGAACCATGGGTTCCTTTGGCTCAATGGCCTGAGCGAGCTCTTCATCATTTGGATCGGGCCGATGTTGGATGGCAACAACCGCGTCATTGTCCTGGTTATAAGGCGTAGAAGGACTTGCTCCTCTAAGCTCCATCATATAGACCGTATGGGTTGTGTACCCGTCTGTTGCTTCTTCATTGGCAATGTGGCTCGCTTGGCTTTTAGCTTGCTGCCTTGGTCCGCTCTTTTTAGAGAAAGGCAGATGTCTGAAAGAATTAGGTCCCTGAAGGACTTCGGTCTCCGTTTGTATGAAATTGGCGGTCGCAGCTTGATTGTTTGTTAACACGCCAGGGGATAATGATATTTCTCCCGCCTTGTATCGTTTCTCGACCCAATCCTTAAAGATGCAACCGTCTTCAATAGTGTGTCCCAGCACTCGGTGGTATGGGCAAAAGTTGGGATGATCAGCCTTGTTCGCTTCACTTAGCCTTTTTGGTTCTGGTAGCCGCAGTCCATTCTTCAGAGCATCTTTAAAAACTTTGTGGACCTTGTCCCTTCGGAATGAGTAGACCTTATTTCTTCTTTCCTCCAAAGTTGGCTCTCGAGTTTTGTTAGTTTTTGCTCCGCCCGCTCTCTGCTTATTTAGAGAATCGGTGCTATTAGAACTTCCGCCTTTTCGGTTGTCGTCCCTCCAAGGTTTCGGTCTGTTTGTGAACTGAAGGTCCTGAACGGACTCGGGCTTTGAGCGTTCTAATGTTTGGACCTTTTTGGTCAGCTCTTAGAATGTTTTGAAGCCTGCGGTGCACAGGAAAGGTTTCATCCAGTCCTTCAGATTTTCTAGGAGAAGACTGACAGATTGGTCTTGCTCCAACGGCGGTTCACATTTGACAGAGAGATTGAGCCATCGAACTATAAAATCCATGTTGCTTTCGTTGTCCTTTGGCTCTGTCCTTACGAGGTCGGCAATAGTGATTTTATCGCTGACACTCATGAACCTTTGCTTGAACATGGATTCTATTTGAGCGAACGTCGTGATCGAGTCATTTGGTACGCTTGCATACCAATCGAAAGCAACATCCGTCAAGCTATTAACAAACTGACGGAGAAAAAGCGCATCATTGCCCCCAGTATTTGTGCATGATGCTTTAAATTGGGCAATGTGCCGGTTCGCATTTCCCATTCCATCGAACCTTTCAAATTTGGGGACGACATAGCCAGTGGGAAACTCCACAAGATCGTACCGAGCAGGATATAATCTCCCGCTACTGCTGGCATCTATTTGCTCTCCGGCTTCGGCTACCAATGTTTTGACTTTGTTGGCAACCAAATCCATGATTTGATCTTGAGTTAGCGGGTTACTGTTATCGGCCGCCAAGAAATTTCCCGAGATAGGATGCGACTGGCTTTCGTGCGGTCCGCCCACCTTTGGATTTGAGGGAATAGACATCGGCTGTCTCGGGACACCGTTTCCCGGTTCATGAGCAGAGCCCCGCGCTTGATTGGGCGGTTGAGAGGCAAGTTTGGCCGTAAGCCGTAAGACGACATTTATCAAGTCGTCGATCTTTGAGTAGAGCTTGGCCATCTCCTTGTCTTTGCTTCTGAGCAGTTTTCGGAGCTCTTGGAGAAGTTGCTGCTCTGCGGTCTTAGGATGGAATGTTGGCTCATCTGCGCTTTCCGAGCCCGACTCCTCATGAACTGAGGGCTCTCTCTGCCTATCATCCTCATCGAGAGGGTTTTCATCATCCAGCGGAGGCGGCTGTTCTTGGGCAGTGACAATCACATTCAAGCCAGATTGGGCTTGGGATGTGGTGGCCCCATTCTTGCTTTTGCTGCGAAGGTTGTTGCTGGGGCGCGTGCCCACCATGTAGACGGTGTGGATAACACATTCAGCCATCCTTTCACCACTGGCAGCTGGTTTCGCGGAGCGGTCCAGGCTTTGTAAATTCATAAATTTAAACATGGCCAGAGCCCTAGCCCTTTTGTTGGCTCTGTATCTGAGCCGCGTCTGCCTCAGCTTTTCTGCCTTGAGCGCTTGGCAGGCTTCTGCTCTCCGGGAAGCTGCCATAGGCTGAGTGATGGGGAGCTTAGAGAAGATACCCAATTGAGCAGTTGTCAGGGGCATCGCCTGAGCTTGCTCGAGATACCCTGTTGCTTTGTTGGTGTTGATGGCCTTGCCCCCAGCTGGGGCCAAGGAGAGTCGTTCAAACACCGACTTGTGTTTGAGTTGGGGTGCCTTCGAGACCACCATATTTGGCCTCTTGCCTTTCGAGACCGGTTTGTCCGTCACCGGGGCTTGAGGAGCAGGGATGGCGTTAGCTGAAACAAACAGAATAGAGCCAAATGATAGCGGCGGCTCCTCCCATTGTCGCCCGAGGCCGGCCGGAAGGACCGTCCTGGAGTTTATCTTCATCATGTAGGAGACGGGAGCTGAGTTCATCTTTGGAGACATTGTTGGAAAGTGATTGCTTGAAACATGCATGAAAGAGCATTATTTTAGTATAAATACAGATATGTATATTGATTGAGTTTGCATGAACGTTTAACTCGAAATATGGGAGAAGAGATAGGTCCCACCGGGCGTGCCAGAATCTGTAGGGTATTTTTCGTCACCCCATTGAGATGGGAATACGCGCGCGCTTGTCAGGCGTACTACAGATCCCCCCTGTCTAGGGTAGGCCAGGGTTTATTGATTGTGGGGATCCGAATCTCCAGCAGCCACGGACTAAGCTTCCGTTAATTACCCCTGGCCTTTCGGGAGAGGGAACCTCTGATTAACGGGTTAAACTGATCATGCGAACTCAATGTGCAGTGTCGTGTTTTTGGATATATCGGGGGGCCCGCAGAGTTTTTACGGGGGTCCCACTATCCGGATAGCGGGCTGGGGGTCAAGAAGGCTAGCAGCCCCCTTGCGGGGTGCGGGGCAGCACCCCCTTGCGGGGTGCGGGGCAGCACCCCCGTTAGAAATTTTTTTCTAACAGGGACAGTGTCGTGGAGTATGTGTGTGTGTGTATGTATGTATATATATATATATATATATATATATAAAGGGAAAGAGCATCCAAAGGATGCGTGGGGGCCAGCGCCTCGCGTGCATGGCATGCAGGCGCTGGGCGCCAGCGCACTAGGCGCTGGGCGTGAGCGCACCGAGGGCTAGGTGCACCAGGTGCTGGGCACATAGGCGCTGGGTGCATCACGTGCCTAGGCGCTAGTGCTCTGGGCGCTGGGTGCACCACGTGCTGGGCACGTGGGCGCAAGTGCGCTGGGCGCACCATGTGCTCGGCACGTGGGCGCAAGCGCTCTGGGCGCAGGGCGCACCACGTGCTCGGCACGTGGGCGCGGGGCTCTCTGGGCGCTGGGCGCACCACGTGCTCGGCACATGGGTGCGGCGCTCTGTACGCTCGACGCACCACGTGCTCGGCACGTGGGCACAAGCGCTCTGGGGCGCTAGACGCTGGGCGTCAAACAGAAAGGAGACTTTGGTCCCTGCATTGGGAGCTGTGCTCCCGATTTGTGGAGTTAAACTCCTAAAAAGTTTAGAAATGATCAAAGGGGTTGCTTTGTTTCTTCCTTTGGTTCTGGATCTTCCTAAGATGGGATTTTTTGAGATGGGTCTCCTCCTTCCTCCTCTATTGGCTAGGTCTTGAAGAACAAGAAGTATGAGATTTTAAAAATCTCTTATTTTTAAGATCTGATGGGAGATCTGAGTTCCCCTTTGTGGGTTTTGTGGTAAAAAACTATTTAGTTTTATAAAAGGAAGAGTAAAACTCTTGATTTAATTCAAAAGAAAGAAGAAGGTTTTTGAACGTTGAGGAAGGAGAAGATGACAGATCTTGATTCTTTTTGGGAGAGAGAAAAAGTTGTTGGGATATTTTTATTATCCTTGCCTTTATAGGCTATACACATTACATATAGCCCCTTGGGCTTTACAAAAATGGCATTTCGGCCATCCCATGGCTCATGTGCCGTTTCTTTTTGCACATAAGCCATGGAGTTTACAAAAATTTGGCTCTATGCCCATTCATGCATAAAAAATTACATGAAAAATTATTTAATACATGATTTCATTTTGGGCATGGAGGGGGCCGGCCGCTTCATGTTCGGACTCGACTTGGGCATGGGCCCACTTGATCCGGGTTTGGGCCCACTTGGCTTGGGCTTGACCTTGACTTTGACTTGGTCAACCGGGGTGCAATTTTCGACCCCAACACCATTGTTTAGGCATTGCTTTCCATCCTTATATTTACATTTCCAGTTGTACCTGTAAAAAAATGTTTAACAAATAAAGTTGTTGTTCATTATATTCATGTCTCATGTGTACATTTTACTTATATTGCTTAGATACGCTTAGCGTGTGTACTTTTGAGTAAATACGTAGCGGACCCAGTCGCGTCCCCTTGCCTATACACCGGGAAGCGGGGCGTGACATGACAGGTTGTCTTGCAGTTTAGTAATGATGAAATAAGTGGAGGGAAGTGATTTAGGAATAGTATCAGTTAAAAGTTTAGGATGATGTTTATAGTCGATGGAAGGGCATGATGAATCGGAAAATCCGACTCATCCAATAACACAGGTTCATCCTTAATGACATCCTTCAAATTCTCCTCAAAATTCAGCTCATCCAAGCATTCAATCAAATCATCATCAATGATACACAGAAGCAAATGGGGTTCAGAAAAAACAATGAAAGGTTTGGGATGATGTTTACACTGATATGAAGATAAGTGTTGAATTGGTAAGAAAAACTGATCTAAGACCGTGGGTTCATCATCAAAATTATCTCCAATATCAATATCCTCAATCAAGTCAAACTTCAATTTCTCAGACATCTCATCAAAAGCATGGCTATCAATCGGTTGTTTTTCTAGATCGGAGATGTAGTGATCAACAGGAGTAGTGGTGGTTTCACTTGAAAAGGTCCCTTCACAATCGGGTAAATCAATCATACAGTAGTCGCACAACTCATTAAACATGCTATCCTCAATTGGTGAATCATTTGGTGTACTCGATAGATTTTCGAAACTGGAGCTGTGGAATTCAATTGGGAATGGATATGTTTGATTTTGAAGGGTGGATTGCTCACTTTCGCTACTCAAATCATCAAATTGTTCTATCGCCACATTATACAATGTAAAATTTTGAGCTAGTTGGGAACTAGCTGCCAGTTCATTAGGTTGTATGAGTGCGGCTATGGATTCATTCCTTAATTTTTCGGCACGAAACTACCCGAAATTCTTCTAATATTCTTTCAAGACTAGACATAGGTTGTGAAGGGATTTCAGTAAAATATTCGAATTCGTTTGTACACGTGAAACTCCCAAATGGATGTTCAGAAGAAATGTCTAGAGAAAGTATAAAAGTCGGGTATGATTGATAGAAATTGAATGGATGCGTAGAATGGACATGATTAGGATCAACACTTTGATAAGAAGGTGATTGGAATTATTGTCCTAAAGAATTTGGAGTGGTGAAAGAAATGAAAGATCGGCTACGGGATTGTTCAATATGTTCAGTAATGGACATGGATTTAAGAGTAGCCACATTACACTCAAAAGCGATATCAACATAAGAATGGGTGAAAGTTTGAAACGGTTTATATGACGTTGATTGTGGTGTCAAATTGGTATTTCTAGAAGCGTCTATCCGATTTTTCAAAGAATTTTTTGGTATGGATAAATCGTTTGAATTTCTACCAAAGCAAGAACTGTATGAAAAAATATTTGGTCGAGGATACCAAAGTTCGGAAAGAGTTGGATGTTTTGGGGTATCCATGATATGAAAAGAGTGAGAGAGGGTGGAAAGTGGGCGAATTTTTATAAATTTTTTAATCTTGTTTTTGAGTTTTTTTTTATTTTTTTTATTTTTGTTTGGTTTTTGAAAAATACGGAATTATGGGACTAAACTTTAAACAATCACAATCACAATACGCATAAGCAACACCTAGAGCTATAGTCTTCAAACTCCAACTAGACCGCTCCTAGACTTCCAAGCAACAAGTTGCAGGATAACCTTCAAATCGCCTCTTCACTGCCAATTGTGTCCAGATAAGCATAAGTGAGGTAAGGAGGGTTCCGCTCATGAATCACCATGAGACGGGCCTTTTAAAATTACCTCCTCACTTGTCTAACCTAGGCACCACAAAGTCAAGTTTAGATAAACGACCGATTCCCCGCAAGCTTCACTTGTCCTAAATGAGCGCGATAAGTTCTTATAGGTTTGGACTATGTATTTTTTAATTAACTCAAGATAATGTGTATGCTTTTTATGATTTTTGGAGTCTTAGAAAGAGTGGTGAATTTCCCACCCAATCTGAATTGGTGTTATAGCCCCTTAAATTCCGTATTTATTTGATGCAAAGCGATAAATAAAATCAAAACAAAATAATCTTGTTTTTATTTTGGCGGCGCTATTTGTGCAAAGAAAGCTGCAGAAAATGTAATTCAGTGGAGTTCAGAGAGGAAGTTTAGAGCAGAGAAGCAGTCTGAGAAAAATTTAGGTATGACGGCCATAGTTGGCCGCGGAACCGCCGCACTTACTAGTTCTTGGCCGCGGATTCGTAGTGGTTTTGAGAAGTTGAAGCTTCAAATTTTTGCACTGTGCTAAGGATCTCCTTCTATTCTGATTCTAGCACTCTGTTTCTTGATTTGATCACCGCATTTGCTCCAGATTTCCCTGCACACTCGCACAAAAATTATCAAAAATAACAAGATGGGTTTTTAAATTATATTTATGTTGTTTTTTTTTGTTTTTAGCTTTTTTCATATGCAAAAACTAACCTGAATAACAAGAAAGAAATACGTTACCATCTCCCTGGCAACAGTCCCATTTGATTGGTAGAGCTTTCATGATATGATATGCGTTCTACTTGTTCAACTTACAGCAGTCAAGTCGGTTTCGTTTGGTAGCTAGCTGGTTGAGTACGAGTCGATCCACGAAGAGATTATATGTATTTTCGTTCTTATTTTAGACAAGTCAAGTAAAGAATGTCTAAGCTGTTCGATTTTATCCTAAGTGCTGTGTATATTTATGTTCAAGAGAGCTTATTAAGGTTATGGTTGGTTAGTAAAGTTAGGAATTATTCTTGTGCTTATCTTGTACCATCATTGAAATGATGTCGGAGTAATCGGAAGTAACGGGGATTAGGAGGATATAAAAATGGTATTTGCGAGTTTAAGCAAGCTTTCCAACGCCAATCCATTCCCAGTGCCCCTTGTCCGTCCATTTCATATTCTTATTTCTAATCCTAGGTCAAACGCACACAAGTCTCCAATTAGGTCACAACTGCATGTCACGTTGCAGTGTGCCTAAAGAAATTCTCAACTAGGTCGCGACTACATGTCATGATAGTGCGCTTAAGGGAAAGAGTTATGTTTGTTTGGTCTAAATTTATTTTCAAGTTGTTTGGTAAAGAGAAGCACACGAGATTTTTCCATCTCTCATATTACCCTTCCTTAATCCTAAAAACTGAGTAACTACTCACACATGAAAAGAAAAGAAAATAAGAAGAAGAGAAAAAAGAATGGAAGAATACGATGAGAACAAAAAATAATAAGCTAACTATTTGGGCCCTCACCTAAGTAAGGGATTCAATTGAGTATCATGGCTTAAAAATAGAGATTAGAAGAGAAGAAAAGAAGAACAATAAAACTAACAACTATTTTAACAAATAATAATAAAAGTTATACTAAGAATTAAAAGACAATGCAAGAAAATAAAGATACAAGATAGAAAAAACTCTCATCTTCATTATTCATCCGTTCAAAAGCTCTCACTACATTTTAATGGAGAAGAGATGAAGAAGAATAAGAAGAACACTACACTAAACTAAAACTAATCCTAAGGAAACATAAAGCATGGTTCTTTACCTCTGAACTGGAGCATTTATAGGCAGTGAAATGAAAACCTAGGGCAATATTCCAAGCCTGTACACAATGACCAAAACACCCATGAAAATTTGTCACATTTGGCCATGACACGACCACTGATCCGCCGCCAAATAGGCCAAAATTTCGCAGATCCGCGGACCCTTTTTGGAATTGGCACTCCGTTTTTCTTGTGAGTTCTCATGTTGCCATCTCTTCTGTTTGGTAGGTTCACATTTGAAAAATCCTTCCAAAATATTCTCAAATTTTCAACAGTCCAAAATGGCAACTCAATTGAATTTTGTTCCTTGATCTCCCTCGAGCTTCATGTTGCCACCTTAATCGTTGTGCTGCCGTCCTCGTGCTTTGTGCTTGTTCCAAACACGAATGACCATCGCTTGATCCTGTCCCTTGTACTGGTAAACGGCACCTGACAGATGTAGATGACCGGAACGCGGATTTTATCTGTTTTCGACAGTTGTTCTGAATTTGTCATAACTGTAGAGAATGTGCGTGATTTGCATTATTCTGGACCGAGAAACTGTAATCTGTAATCATGTAGCAAATACGGATTAAAAGAACCTACCCATATACAAATGTGCATAAGAATGAGTGGTATTAAATGTAATATTCTGATGTGAACAATCATCAACAGGATGTTCTAGCATATATGGTAGTACGGACGACAACCAGAGTTCAAGCACATTGGGGTATTCCGGTGGAGATAGGAAACTGCCCCATGAAGCGGCCAGTTGTTTCAGCTTAGAAGAAGACAGTGATCTGTAACTACTGCCGGCGGCCATCATACTTGGTGGTTTTGTCGAAAAGAAAAATGGCAGCGTTTTGGTTGTAGAATTCTTGACCACCAGATCGACAACTGCCCGTCGAGATATCAGTTGAGGAGTGATGTTCCGGAAGCACCATTTGTACCGTTGAAGTGGAAATTTCTAAGTAGATGGTATTAGGTATTCTTCTCGTTTACCTCCTTCCCGGTAATATTGTCAGCTGATTTTATCTTATCCCATCACGTAGGTCTCCTATACTAGCTAGTCTACACTCTAGATAAAGTTGGCATCGATTGTAGCACGTTATTTTTAGATCCGATCTGGGACATACACGGGAACATGAAGATTGTTTCTATAAGGAAGCATCAGAAGTGTCCCGTCGTAGTTGGTGGTCGGGACTTATTTTGCGACAGCTGCGAGGTGGTTTGGGTATGGATTGTCTTGGTACCTTTCATGCCTAAATTGTTATTAGAGCGAGACTGTAACGTTTACACCATAATTCATCCCTAAATCTATTCTTTAAATTCCTTCCTACTTTTCCTAATGACCGTATCCCGGCTGAAGGAAAACAAAATTGCAAACCTTTCATCACCGTTGATTGTATCATGAAATCTTCTTGAATCCGTATTGTTCTCTTCTTATTGACTCTAATAGTAGGATTTTGGTGACTTAGATGGAGTTATGTGATTGTAATCATGTACCGCGGCATGATTACAATGTGACACTCTGCTTAAGAAACTGAGAGTCCTACTCTTGATCCATTTCTTGATTTTGTTATACTACCTCGTTTTTCCCTCTGTTCAGTTATTTCTAAATGTATGTCTTATCTTGAAAGTTGAATCCGACTCCTTTCTTCGATTCTCTTGAAATTCACTTCTTAACTTCTTGAATCCATAAAATTCATGTATGATTGTTTTGCCCCTCGGGGTTCATCTTTTACATCCTATAATAAAGTCTTGAAACTTTCGTTTCGGAAGTATATCATGTCCTTTAGTTTATCTTATCCTTTCTTATCCATTTGATGCGACACGAAGGTGATAAGCGATCGCGTGATATATACCTTGTCCAGTAGCGACAAAATCCTTCTAGTTCTCCAAAACGTTTAAGGAGTATACTTCAGATTTTGAGACAAGAGAAACATTATGCCGAGTTGAGCAAATACGAGTTTCAACTCAATGAAGTGAAGTTCTTGGGTGATAACATATTGGGAGATGAGATCGCAGTAGACTCAAAAAAATTGCGGCAACTTAAGATTGAATTAGTCCGAGGGAACTTTGAATAAGCATAAGTTGGACTCGCTGGTTACTATCGGTGGTTCGTATAAGTTTTTTCGCATGGATAGTGGTGCCGTTGACTAAGTTGACTAGAAGGGATGACCAGTTGGTTGGTCTAAGAAGTGTGCATAAGTTTTCGACTCGTGGAAGTATAGGTTAACGACCGCTCCTGTTTTAATTGTGCCGAATGATTTCGTAAGGATAATAGATTCACAATGATGCATCAGGAATGGTTTTGGACAATGTATTGAAGCGGCAAAGACTGGTGATGGCCTATGCGTCAAATAGTTGAAGTCGTTGAAGAAGATTTGCCGACGCATTGCTCGGAAATTAGTTGAAGTGATATTCGTATTGAAGTTAAGGAGACACTACTTTTTAGGCGAGAAGGTCGAGATATCCACTGATCGTAAAAATTTAAAAGTATGTATTCATGTGGAAGGAGCCTAACATGAGGTAACTGAGATAGTTGGATTTAACGGCTGAGTACAACCTGGATCTAGAAGTATCATTCGGAAAGGAAAGTATAGTGCCGGACGCTGTAAGTCGGTTGCCAGTTGGAACAATTTTGACATTGCAAGAGGAACTGATAACTAATTGTTGGAGACATGAGTTAGAATTAACCTTACCAAACTCTTTGGGAGTCGAGTATAGTCATCATGGATAGATTGCATCAAGGCTGCTCGAGTGTAGTATACTCATTTGAAGAGCTTGTGAATACCTGTCTAAACTTATCAGAGTAGCGCAGCGGAAGCGTGGTGACCCATGACACACAGGTTTTGAAGCAGAGTTGCAAATTCAAAGAGCGAGGTCCTTATGATATGGGAACCACATGTGTGTGCCATAAGAGGAAATTCGTGAAGAAATTATGAAGGGTGCATATAGCTTGACATACTTGTTACATTCTGGAGGCGTTAACAGAGAAGCATATGCAGTAGATCTGGAGTTTGTGCGGCACATGCTTGCTAAAGACTGATGGCTTGGCACAGTTTGATTCTCCTTATTACCGTACTCGTTTGGTTTCGTTCTATTCACTAGCATAGTTTAGATCAATATAGCGTATCATGATTAGTTTAGTATACATTGGTGCATGCATATCTTCCTGATAGATCGTTTGACTTGATTGGATATCCTGACATCTAAATTCTGGTCTAAGCATGGCATATGAATTATGGTCAAAAGGGACATCTGAATTATAGTTGAGTGGGCATTTGTATTTTAGTCAAAAGTGTATCTATATGTATCTCACTTACGATATTATTCTATCTGCATGTATCTGATTTATGACGTCCTTGATCTGAATTAATTAAGATATGGTAACAAGATATTTTACTTGTATGCTTGGGTAACATTCACACTAAATAAAGCTCCATCGTAGTCATGGGAGACCTCTTGAGGATGTTCATGCTACTAACTTGATCCTTGATATTGTTGTCGTCTCAGGCACGAGCGCTCTTCTCATACTTCTTCCAGCTAGTCATGTGATACCCTAAGGATACGAGTATGTCCATCAGCCAATTTCATTACACACCTTGTTTGTCTTTTAGATTAATACCCTGTTCGATTGACCTTTAGATCGACACTATCTGACTCGATTATTGACATCCATTTTGCTATATTGTTTGTTTGCATGGTCTTCCTCCATATCCACCTTCCTATATTTATATTCATTTGATAGCACATGTTCTCACGTTACCTTAGGTCCATGATTTTTCGAATTTTTTTTCTATGAATCCGAGTTCCTTATTCTTGTCCTTTCCTTGTTATTGTTCGTTTCCTGTTTAACATAAATATGGGATTATTTGTTCTTATTCGTTTCCTTGTCTTAGTTCTTTCGTTATCATGAATTTCGAGAACGAAATTATTTTTGTAGTTAGTATAATATAACACTCTAGCACGATCATACGTTATGTCACGTCCCGCTTCCCAAAATACGTAAACATGGCACGTGACGGAGCCAACCATACTACCTATGGTTCGGAATAATCTCTCCATAGTTACATTACGGCTGTCAATGTGATATCAAGAACAGTAAAATAAAGTCTAGCTAACACATGTCCATCTGCCATAGTAAATAAAATTAAGAAATGTGTATAGCGAAAACGAATCAAGATCCAAACAAAAACAATATCTGAATAATGTACCTTATGGGCTCACATCGATAAAATAAAACTACGAAATAAAATCAAACCAAGCATCTCTAAACTAAACATCAAGCTCTTCATTGCTCGGCTTGCTTGTTGAAATACTTCTAATCTGCCTGCGATAGTGTCATAGGAACTAGGCCATGCAAAACCCAGACGTCAGCGCATCATAATATCAACCTAATAGTAATAACCAGGATAGAATGCTATTATTAAACATGAATGTAAATAATAAACACAGGTTTAAAACAGTGAGATATAAGTATGTGATGTGTATCTTAGAGTCCGTGCCTCTAGGTAATCTATTCTACAAGTCTTTAAAATCAATTTAATAGAATCATCGATATAACTCAATAGTATCCCGTGCGTGCCCGAGACCACGTTCAAGATTCTCGGACTGAATTCGAGACGTGCCGCTAAAGAGTAAACATGTAACATGTACCGATGAATGATGTCAGCATCATCATTCCGGGGCTGGCCAAGCCCGTAAAAAATGATCTGTATCTGGAGTATTGAACTGTTGAGTTACAAGTCAGATTTCATTATTGATTTCTTCTTACCCCCAGGTTTTTGTGTTCAAATTAGGATTGATGATATAAATCTAATACCAACTCAGGATCAAACAGGTACAGGTCTTGTCTATGTAGATAACAAGTCACGTATGCTAGAACAATAAGTCAGGATTGTCGGTATTAGTAAAACATCCAAGTAACAAGTCTGGTAGTGGGCCGTGAACATATCATGCAATATATTTTAACCAGAATAGACACCAAATGTAATACTGTAACCAATATCTAAACACGGTAAACACAACTAATATCACGATGCATATGTATCTATCTGTAATAACCGTTTCACATCCATTACCATGTATATTGCAATCTACATGACATATTGAACTTGTATAGTAGTATAATAATATTGTGATGATCCGGCATGCAACTAGGTAAACCATTATCGGTACAGATACAGACTGGTATTATAAAATTGTAAATCGATAATATTTGCTGAATATTAAAACACGTATACTATCATTAATCATATAAATATAAATAAAGTAGCATGTTGCAATTTTAAAACTTGCCTGATCGAATCTCACGTCGAGATACGGATGTCATGTTCCGACTCCGAAATAAAGTCACGACGTAAAACTTACGCATGCAGGACTTGACCTGGCTTAACAGTTGCGTGGCATGGTAACTGGGCTAGACGACGACGGTGACTGGATCGTCGGCGACGTGCGTAATTTCGGCGAGACGATCGGGAAAAAGAGAAGAAAAGAAAAAGAAGAAGGTAATGGGCTGTTGGGGGTTGCTGGGGTTTTCTGGATTTGGAGAAGCCAAGGAGAGGGAAGAGGCAGTCGGCGGCGAGGAGACGGCGAGGTGGGGTGGCCGTAAGTTTTGGTGGTGAACGGAGACGAGCAAAGGAAGAAGAAGAAGGTGTGTTGGTTGCCTGGGGTTGCTAGCGAGACGAGAGTAAAGTGATAGGGTGATTGTGGTGGTCGGGTTCCGGCGACGAGGTCGGCGATGAGGGGGTGATGGGTTCTGTCATCCGGGTTACGGGGTTGGGTGGTGTTCGGAAAGAAGAAGAGGAGGAGGTGATGGCGATGGTGGCGAGGTGACGAGGACGAGGAGGAGATGAGAGTGAACGGCGACGAGATCAGGACGAGGTGGCCGGTGAAGGTTCTCGGCTGTGAGGGTCGGCTCGGTGAGCTCTCGGTGAAGGAGGAGGTGTTGTCGGCGAAGGGAGGGTTCTGGCGAGGAGATAGGGTTCGGTGATGAGAGGGGCGACGGCGACGAGAGGGAGCGGCGAAGCGTGGATTAGGGTTTGCGAGGGAGAGAAGGAAAGACGTCAAGAAGAAGGAGAGAAAGGGAAGGTTTATTTTTTTAATGAAAAATTATATATATATATATAGAGAGAGAGAGAGAGAGAGGTGGGAAAGAGAGAGAGAGATGGAAAGAAAGATAAAGTTTTATTTAAAAAAATAATTAAAATTTAAATATATATTATATATATAACTGTTTATATATTAGTTATATAAAAATATATATATATATATGGGGTAAGATTTTACAGATTATTCCGAATATTATCCATGTCTCTCTAAAAATCTAGTTTTTAAATATGAAGAATATATGTAAGGATTTAAACCATGATGCAAATGTTTATAATTAAAACATATACCCCAAATAAAGATCTACGTAAATATACGTAGCGATCCAATAATCGGTCTGTCTAGCATTTAGGACACTAACATGATATATGGGCGCAACCATCCGATATGGGATACTATGACATGCAGGGCTAGATGAGAAAAATATTATTTGGTTTTATATTGTATCATAAGAAGATATGTAGAGTCTAAAAATATTATATATGTATATATATTCTAGATTTGCATGGATATACTATACTATCAAATATTTGATATAATCTCGAATCATGCTGGGTTTCAACCATACGGGTTGGGTCGAATAATAACCACTGCTACTAATTGCATCATTCGGAATCCAAAAACAACAATAAGAAAGAATTTTGCCGCAAGATTTGAAATACCCAAAAATATAGTATAAATGTGCTGGGGTGTTACATTATACCCAATGACTGACCCTAACTCCAGAAGAGATTGATCACCATCAAATCACAGCCATCTTCCTCATCTCTGAGGCAAGTATCTAATATTTGTTCGTGCATACTAGCTCCTACGATAATTACGGTCATCGTAATATTATTTATATATAATAGTTAAAATTAGTATATGTTTTAAGAGAATAATATTGCTTAATTAATAATGTTATTTTGATAGGTATTGATTGTTGAAAAATATAGTTTGAAAATATTATAGTTTATACATGAAACGTTGTCATCAAGCGGATACGACAAATCTGGAATTTACTTTATACCTTATCTTATAAAATTCATCATAAATTATAGAAAAATTATTAACACATATTTTTTAGTTCGTTATGAAACTAACTCAGAATATTGTAACCTTATGAAAGATTTACTTACAAAATAAATTGTTTAAATAACGTAAACAGCAAATGAAAATACTTTTGAACTGTTGTTTAGGGAAATTCCAGCAGCAAATTTACAATTTCGAACGTTCATAAATTTTGTAGGAACAACCAGAGATATTTTAAATTATAAAAATGAAAAGATTATTTAATTAGCATTGTTATGGTATATGACACGTTCATTTTGGAAAACGTTTGTTATTTTTAAGTTATTTTACAAATCAGGATGACGCTGAATTTCTGAACAGAACTTTCTTGTGCATGGTTAATCAATACCACAGTTATTGTTATTAATCGGATTGAATATACTATACATGTTAATGATATTATCTTGATGTTGTACATGATATGATTACGTTATCCATGACATACCTGTATACCGATATATGACATATATCACTACTATCATGTTATTTTTACTGTACTGTTGTCGTTATCATGCCAGTACATACTTGCCATATAATGTTTACCAATACCAATAATCCTAACTTGTTGTCCTGATGGACGTGATCTGTTGCCTTCATAAATATAACCTGTACCTGCATATTCCTGTGTTGGTATTAGGTAAATATTATATTCATACTTGACTTGGAAAATGAAATCTGGGGAAATAGGAAAATAAAAAATGTAACTGAAATGTAATTTAAAAGGATAGTATATGTTTCCGTGGTTCCGGGAGGTAATAGAATAGAATCATTCATGATTCATACATCTTGCATGCATGATCCCGTGGGGTAATGAGATATATCTTGCGTCCGTGGTCTCAGGGGTAACGGGATATATATTTTTGAATTATATGGAGGAGTACATTCATTGGTTTCAAATACCTATAGGATAGATAACTTAGCAACAAGGACCCATAAGATATACTAATATGATTGATCCACTATATATTGCTCGTTTATCACATGTTATGCTTGTTATTAATATACATGATATCGCGTTCTTGCAAATGTTAAATCACATTTTAATTATATTATTATAATGATATTTATGACGCACCGACGTCTGGATTTTGCATGGCCCAGATTCTTTGACTTTAGTACGGGAGGATTATGAGTAATTTGACAGGATTGCCGGTCGGTGAGGAGCATTCCACCGATATAGTCCTTATTATGGTTAGGTATTCTTGTTTCTTCTTTGGATTTTTATTACTTCCGGTATCGTCTTCGGTTATTATTTATCGTGATTATTGGGCATGTTTAAATATAGATATTTATATTATTGTTCTTGATTAGCCATTGACAGTCTCATTATGACTATAGAAAGATATTTGCTTACCGTAGGTAGTATGGCTGGCCGAGCCACGTCATGAAATTTTGGTATCTTGGGAAGCGGGGCGTGACAGATTCCTTTCCAAATCTTTGATGTTCGATTCACACCAGAATATCTTCTTCGGATCTTTCGCAAATATTCAGTCAGTTCGATCAATAATTTGGTCCACGACTATCGGATCGAATCCCTTTCTCTTTGGGCTTTTCTTTTTATTCGCTCAGCCGAGTATTATTTTTGTGTAAACACAATATCAAAAGGCTAACTTAGTATAAAGTCGAAGGGGGCTGCGTACCACCGGAGGCCCTGTTTGACCCCATTGTTTTTCTTACCAGCCTTGGGGCTGGTAGGAAAAGTAGTCCTTATCTTATAACGGCGTGCAAGAGTAAAATAAGAAAGACAGGTCCCCAGTTGGGTGGGACCCACCACCTAATCCGGACACGCAGCTGCTGGCAGACAACCCCCGCCTTAAATTTCCAACCCGAACAGCCTTTTGACAAGGAAGCAGAGTTTTGCGTATCCAAGGGATTGAACTCGTGTCGCTCTATGAAACGAGGCCTCCATGATGAGCTAGCATCTGTGGGCCCCACCCTCATGTGTACGAAACGATGCGTTGTCGACAGAGCTTTAAATTGATATAATTATAGATGTCCTTTCTTCTAGGGAAACCTGTGACACTTGAGTTGCGTTCTCAACTTCATTTTGGGGTATTTATTTTTTATTTTTGCAAAAATGATCCTATGCATGTTACTACAAAACACCAAACATGCATGTGTTGTTTTTGAGATGCCTTAATTTGACTTGGCTTGGAATCATGGGATCCAGACAATTTGCTTAGTGCCTTTGTTTGGCTGTAAGATTTAGAAATTTGGATTCCAAAGTACTACGGTTGGAAATTTCTGGATTTGGTAATTTGTTGTTTATTTGGGTTTGGATTCCTAGTATTGGATTTGTAGATCTTTGTAATCTTTGTTTGGTTGATGAAAATAAAGTTGTATTTGGATTTGAGGATTTTAGAGAGATGAAGAGAGAGAGAGAGGATTATTAAATAAATAAAATACCACGGGTCTCATCTAAAAGTACAATGAATAGTGTCTAATCCTTGCAAATTCTTTAAAAAATTTAGGATTCAAGAATCCATATTTTGTGGTGGGCCCCCCACAATAAAAAACAAAGGAATCCTAGAAAACCAAATCCACCAACCAAACACAAAATTATGGGATCCTAGAATTCCACAGACCAAATCCCAAATAATCCTGCAACCAAACAGGCTCTTAGTGGAATCCAAAATTCTAAGAGGATTCCATAATTTTGTGTTTGATTTTGATCGGTAGGATTCCTTTGTTTTTTATGCGGGACCCACCACAAAACAAGAATTCTTGAATCCTAAAAAATTTGGAGAATTTGCAAGAATTGTGCGCTATTCATTATACTTTTAGATGGGACCCGAATACTTTATTTATTTAATAATCCTCTCTCTATTTATCTTTCTCTAAAATTCTCAAATCCAAATCCCACTTTGTTTTCACCAACCAAACAAAGATTACAAGGATCTATAAATACAATAACGGAAATCCAATACTAACCAAATAATAAATTACCAAATCCAGAAATTTTCAACCGAACTATTTTGGAATCCAAATTTCATAATCTTGCAACCAAACAGTCCCATATATACATCCAAGTTGCAAATTTTGACTTTGTGGGATTTTAAACAGAATTCAAAATTGTTTCAATTTTTTTTTTATGATGTGCTTGTATGCACATGCATATGGTGGGTGCGTGGGTGGGGTAAGGTGATATAGCAGTCAGCTATGATGGGAGTTATTTGTTTCCGTTTCTAGAGTATCAGATGATGTTGCTGTTGGTGAAAATTCTTAAAATAAATACCTGCACTTGATGTGAAAAGAAATCTGCTGCTAACCAAACTGCTAAGATTGCAACATCAGAATACACTAATCTTAACGAGGAAGATAATATATGGCATTCAAGTTCAATATATCTAGGGTAAATTGTTGAAAAAAACCCTTGGTCCAAGTAAAACATGGAAAAACTCCATTGCATTTTCAACTTATGGAGAAGGGGATTAATTTTAAAAATCTTTGTCTAAACACCCATTGGCCAAATATCAAGTGAGGCCTGTGTATTATAATTTTATGGATGGACGATAATATCCCATATTCACTCACAACCGTTCAAAATTTCTCTCTTTCTCTCTCTCTCTTGCTCGATCTCAGAGAACCCAATTCGTCTCTCGTCGTCGTCGTTACCTGCTTCGCCGCCGCCGCCGCCGCCGCCGCCATTCTCTCGCTCGATCTCAAAGAACCAAATTCGTCTCTCGTCGTCGTCGCAACCTCATCTCATCAAGTCAACACCAAACCTCCCCGTCCTAAAATCGCCTCTCGGCGTCGAAAACTCTAACCCTAGAGCCTGTCGAAAACCCTAACCCTGAGTTCGTCGTCAATTATCTTCTTTTCCGGACCTTCACCGTCTTCTCCTCGGCCTCTAGATTCCCTCATCGTCCGCCGTCACGAAAAGCACTTCATCCTAATCAATGATTCCTAAATCGAAGGAAAATGTTGTTATCATGTCTGCGGGGAAATCGACGGCGGTTCCAAAATTGGAAAAAACGATGTCGGCTATATCGACAGCGGCCGAAAAAGAAAATTGGTAAAATTGATACCGGCCTTTTTGTTAATCTTGCATTGCAATTCGAAGTTGGTTAATTTCTAAAAAATTGTGAATATCTCGTCGGTGCTTGATTTTTGGATTTGTAACACTGGATGTTACAGTGTATTACTTAAACGATGCATGAAAATGAAAATGAGAACTTGCCTCTATTATAGGTAAATTGCTTAAAGAACTGATAACTATAGTCAAATGCTTATTTTCATTTGTTGTTTGCAAAATAATACCGGCAAATTATTTGATGTTATAGTAAAGTGATTAGATGATGGATGATGCATGAATTGCATGTAACAGCTATGCAGTTGCCTATAATCTCTATAAAAGTTGTCTGTAACTTGCAAGCAGTTGCCTATAATTTTCAGTTTAAAGAACTGATAGTTATGATTTAATATTTAAATTTGGTTTTCCGCAGAATAAAGCATAAAGATACCCCCGCCATTCGGACGTATGTCGACGACGCTCGCTACAGCAACATCATGGAAATGTTGAAACCACACATTCACATGCAACATATACGGAGGCTAAAGAAAACTCTGTTCCACCATTATATGAAGATTTTAAATTTGGGTTAAGATAGGCCTACTTTATGTAGGTCTATCCCTTACTATGATCGAGATATCAGAGAGTTCTCTTTTGATAGCGGCTCGCATAAATTTACTGCAGATTAGGTTAGTGAGCACACCGGCTTGCCCAATTCCGGTGTAGATATTAGGAATAACCGTGACAAAACCCAATTTCGAAAAAAGTACTTTAACATAGAGAAGAGTGAAAGGACGTACATCACATTGGAGACTGCTTTGGAGCTGATTGTGAAGGATAGATCTCCGAAAGTGATGGATGATTTCGTATCTTTACTGATTCTTTATCAGCTTTCGTTATTTTGGATTCATGTCATGTCCCCGACCGTCCCTAGAGATGCGTTTGTTACGTTGAGCTATCGGTAGTGCCGAGTGTGAACTGTGTTAAAGCGGTGCACGAGTTGATAATGGAGGGTGTCATGATTACTCTCAATTTGAAGACTGGCTCTGCACAGTTGTCTGGATGTCAGATCTTTCTTACCGTCAGTATATGCAAACCATTATAGAGATTTTACTATATTTGTATGCAAATTATAAACTACATAAATTAATATTGTTAGTAGATGTATTTTTGATTATCTAATATTAATAATGCGAATGTGATATATGCTTATTTGCAGCTATGGTTTTATACCCGGACGGGTTTGAGAAAACCGAAATACATACACGCCAACAAACTGGGCTTGTGTGGATGGGAATTAACACCTCTTTGAAGATGATGGGATTGGAGAAGGCTATGAGGAGAAAGAAGTCCATGTTTATGCCGAAGCAGGACGTGAATGTGTCGAAAAGATTTAAAGCTTCTGAATTTGTAGGTGGCACAGACGATGTTCATGAGAAGAGCAGTGGAGATGATGACTTACCAATTGCGTCAGTAAGTTGTATATTCTCTATTTACATTCAAAAAATATCTTGTGTGTGTGTATGTATATATATGTATTTGTATTTGTTTTTGTACGTATATATGTATATGTACTTGACTGTAACTTCTAACCAGTTGCCTGTAATCTCTAATAAATTGCCCATAACTTCTAAGCAGTTGTCTGGAACTTCAAATATGTTGTCTGTAACCTCTAATAAGTTGCTTTTAATCTCTAATAACTTGATTTTAATATATATCGTGAGTTTCCCGTAACATCTAATGAGTTGCATGTAACCTCTAATAAGTTGCATGTAATCTTTAATAACTTGATTATAATATATAGTGAGTTGCTTATAATGTCTAATTACTTGATTCTAACATATTATGGTCTTCACTGGTGCAGATTCTGGAAAAACGACTTGTTGAGAAGCTGAATGAGAAAGACAATGTGAAGGGCATGTCTTTTGAAGAACAAGTAACGCATTGGAATAATATTTGTGCGAAAAAGGAGGTACCTTATAAAACGCTCATTTTCAAGCAGCAAGCGGCATTGGAGGCAGCGAAAGCCGAGATTCAACGTCTGCGTAGAATACTTTATGGGTTGGGATGCCAAGAGTTTGCTGATTCTAGGCCAGTAAAGGGTAAAGAAGTGGACGAGGTAGAAGAAGAAGAGGAAAAGAGAGCAGAAATGGACGAGGTAGAGGAAGCGGAGGAGGAGAGTGAGGATGGGGACGAAGTTGGTAGGTCCGATATTGGTTTCGATGACAGTTTGACTATTATTGTATCCCCGGCGGTTGCTCAAATTGAAAAGGAAGTAGTTGCGGCTGCTTCTAATGAGGGGAACATTTGTGCGGTGGTTGAGAAGCCCGTTATTGAGAGTGATGATGATGTGTTGTAGTCTTCTGCGGTCACCCCTGTACCGGCAGCTAGGAGGAAAGTGGTCGCCTTTAAGTCCACCACCAAGAGGCTTGAGGGATGCATGAAGAATAGGCGGGACTGAAAGCCGTCCAGGTATCTAAATGAGGACGGGTGTATGACTGTGAAAATTTTGAAGATATGGGGCATGGGGAAAAAGGAATATGGGGACTGCGGAGACCTAAACCATGATTGAAATTTCTAGCGCCGATGACACCGTTGACAAGGCACGTGCGTTCACCGAGGCCAAGGCATTGACCAAGATGCATAAGACCTTCGGCTATTATGGGGAGATACATCCTAAAAAGGTGGAAGATCCAAAGTTTCCAGGTAGGAAACAGTTGTAAAATGATTATAACTGTGTAGTTTGTCTCTTGTAATATTATAACCCTATTATGTATTAGTATTGTTCACCGTCGAAAACAGAGACGAACTGGGATGGATCGTCTTGCCTGAATTTGGGGGCGGATGCTATTTGGACTTATCCATCCACCTCTCCGAACATACCAAGTTGATTTATGACACTATATATCGGAGGTTTGGATAGACACGACCGTTGTAGCAGACTTCATCAGATTCCCCCTCATTTGTGAGGGTTTTTTGATTGTGGAGACGCTGTTCTCTGCAGACGCAAGCTTCTACAGTTAATTACGTTACCGTGTTGCCATAACCACTTTCTCCTGCTCCGGCAGTTCACTTCGTGTAAATAAAAGTGCTTAGCACTCCATAAACATCCAATACGGCTGAGTGCTTAGCATTGATTGGGCAACGCCCATAATTAAATACTTTACATGATACCCATGTGAATGTCGGAGCGTCAAATAAGTGCTTAGCACTTTTGCATAAAATGGTGTCTGGACAAATAGTGCCCAAATAAGTGCTTAACACTTTTGAACAAAAAAGGACCGAGTAGACTAAGCCCAAATTAGCTAAGTCTCTTACAACTGAGCCCATATGCTCTGGATCTTAATAAATTTAATGATCTTTAAACTATTGCTAAGTTGATCTTAGTCTCAAATAGGACTAATGTATCCTTAGTTTAAAATAAATTGAGCCTAAATGCTCATATATTTAAATTGATCTTAATCTCAAACTAAATTAACGGTCCTTAAATAAAACAAAATATTTTTGAACTAAAAGAATATGTAACCTAAGTTCAAAACCATGTCAAGTAAATCCTTGACCCAAACCCAAATCTAAAATATATGGATTTGGACTAATCCGTGCCCTACGGGCGACGACATAAACTAGTCTCCGTATACAATCCACGGGAAACCTTAAAAAAATAAAATAACACACAACACGAAGTGAAATTCCGGAGCAGGAGAAAGTGGTTATTGCAACGCGGTAACGTAATTAACTGTAGGGGCTTGCGCCTGCAGGGAAAAGCGTCCCCATAATCAAAAACCCTTCACAAATGAGGGGGAATCTGATAAAGTCTGCTACACACTAGTAAAATAGGGGGTTGCCCCTACGGATATTGGAATCCGTAGGGACAGATTTAACTTGGCCCTACGGATTAATCTGTAGGTCTAAGTGGTTGCCCCTACGGGCACAGACGTCCAAGAATAAAAATATTAATTCTTAATTTGGTGTTTTCTCCTACGGAGCCGCAAACAAAGGACCTACGGGTATATCCGTAGGGGCAAGTAAATATAATTTTAACAAAAACCCAGATCGATCGCCTACGCTCAATTTCTCTCTCTCTCGATCGCGCGCGAAAAAAAAACCCAAATCGCCTCGCGGTCGTCGCCACCGTCGTTCTCCTCGTCGCCACCGCCGGTTTCGTCGCTACCGCAGTTCTCGTCACCACCGCAGTTCAGGCCGTCGCCACCGCAGTTCAGGCCGTCACCACCGCCCCAGCAGCAGCCGTTCAGGTGAGGAAATCTCGAGCTAAATTAAAGAATTTTTGGATTATTTTGGGCTTAGGGTTCATGGTTGGGTCTGGGGTTGCGCGCTCGAGTTGGGGTTGGGCAGGGGTCGTGGTCGCGGTCGGGGTCGGGGTCGGGGTAGGGTTAGGGTTGGGGTTCGGCTGCTGCTGGGGTGGGGCTGGGGTTAGGGTTTGCCTTAGGGTTGGTGTTGGGGTTTAGCTAGCTGGGGTGCTGCTGGGGTTAGGGTTTGCCTTAGGGTTGCTGCTAGGGTGCTGCTAGGGTGGGGCTGTTGATGATAATACTAGTCAGTTTTGATGGAGATGGCTGCAGAATTTTGTGGAATTGGAGGACGAAGAAGCAATTGAAGAGCGAATGGAGTGAAAATGACATTAAAAAGAATTGAATTTGAAAAATTAATCAATGCCCAGTTCAGAATTAATTTGAGCGTTTTGAAATATAAAAACCAAACGCAAACGTTCTAAAGGACTCGTGCTCAAAAACTAAGCACGAGTGGGTCTTCCACCGCGGCCTCCTGTGCATAGCCTCGTTTGCATATATGCTCAAAGACCGAACATAGGTTGTTTTTCATATATGGTTGGGATTGGGGCTCGGGCTCGGGCTGCGGCTAGGGCTGTGGTTGGGGTTGGGGTACTGGCCGGGGCTCGGGTTGGGGTTAGGGTTAGGGTTAGGGTTAGGGTTGGGGCAGGGGGTTGCGGCAGGGGGTGAGAATTTTTCTAGGTTTCTTTTAAAGCTTGTGAAGGAAATTTTGAGCCCCGAAAAAATGAATATTTCTAATGATTTTGATAAGAGACAAGGGAGCAATAAAGTTTTGTTTTCTATTTGTCTAGATTCAAATGTCTACTTATATATATATATATATATATATATATATACAATCTCAATACTCGTGGCATGTTGGTTATAAATTTCTCTCTCTGTTGAGATATATAGCCTACTTCAGCACATAGCTAGGTATGCGATAAAATTATTTTTGATAAAACAATGCATGATATAATATGGAAATATATTTGTTTCTTAGCTTCAATCATACAAACGTGTTCCAAATTAACATAATTCAAATAGCAATTCCTTGGAATTTTTTAGTCCAGAGAATCTTGATCGAGTCTCAGGATCATATTGATTCAACAAAACGCATCCACTTGCAATGGTACTTAATTCACCATTTACTAGTTATGTTACCTGCATTGAATTAGCATGTCATGGTTATCATATTTGACTTGTATTGTTGCACTTTGTGCAGTTAAGGCTGAATCAGAACAGACTTACCATCAGAGAATCTTACAAATCCTTGACCAGCTTGAAGCTGAGGTAATCAAACAAACCACTTTTCTGTTTAGCCTAAAACTAAGGCTGCTTTTTGCAGGTATTAGAAATAAATGCAATTTAAGTTCTGCCGAGTAATTTGCCAACAATGTTTGCACATCTCTATGTTTGATAAACAAATGGCATCAGAGCGGCCAAGAATTGAAGCATGTCCAAGCCCAGTTCTGTAGGTTGTACATTCATATCAGGCTGAGTCAGATGTGGAGCTTAACTTGTCTCTTGTAGACTATGCCGTAGTTAGAAAGGTACTACTTGTTTTCATTTTGTACTTCTAGCTTACAAATCCTAAGCCCAATGTTTTATTTTCTATATCTTTATTTTATTTTATCTTATTTGCTACGCTTTGTTTTATTTTATTATATTTTTCCTCTGCTAATTATATTCTTCAAGATCATGTTTGCCTAATCTATCCGAGGCTTAGCATAATCTAGTTGCAATAAACAATTCCATCTTCTGCTACTATGGTGGCACTGAGAAACTTCCATTTAGAAATGACAGCACGTATTTTGTGGAAGTACTGTACATAAGTAAAACCACAACGGGCATGACAAATTTGTTGACCAGGTTCCGATTACTGTGTGAAAGTTGTTCGGATGAAATTCTAATTCTGGTGGAATTGAAACCGATAACCGGTTCATATGGTGATTTAGGCTGCTTCAGTGATATTTGTGCCTACATTGATGCCTCAAGCAATGAATCAATGATGTGGATCACAAACTAATTAAATAAATTTTGAATACCAATCTGGACTGGGATTTGTGATTGGGGAGAAGTTTGTGTGCTCATGGGCATGACACAAGTCGGGAAAAGTACAACTTACAACGATCGTGTTCCAAATTAACGTAATTCAAATAGCAATTCCTTGGAATTTTTTAGTCCAGAGAATCTTGATCGAGTCTCAGTTCCATATTATTGCTAGTGGATGCGTTTTGTTCAAAGAGTCTTTTCCTTTTAGTAATTTTCCTCTTTAGGGAGCTTTAGACATTGAAATCTCACTAGTTGATAATGTTAAATGAGTTCTAGTCCTAGTTTGCTACATTTTTTTTTATATATAGTAGATGGTGATACTTCTTTAAGTAAAAACAACCCTACACTTAAGCGAAATCATAAATCGAAACACACATATATAGAATACAACTCATACATGGGTATCCTCAAATCTAACTTTAATTATCGATAATTTATTCTTTTCAACGACAAACGCACACACAAAGCATATACACGGATTTTCTCCTTTAGAGACTTCTTAGTGTCCAATGGAAAGCATACATCAGATTTGTGCAGGTCAGGTTCTTCTATGACTTTCAAGAGTCTCAACTGATTATGTAAATTACACGCTTGTTGGGTGATACTTTTATCACTTCTCACTGCAGGTGCGCTCTCTAATATCCATTTTGAATATCTTTACATTCAAAATATCAAGATATTCAAAATGGATATTAGAGAGCGCACCTGCAGTGAGAAGTGATAAAAGTATCACCCAACAAGGGTGTAATTTACAGAATCAGTTGAGACTCTTGAAAGTCATAGAAGAACCTGACCTGCACAAATCTGATGTATGCTTTCCATTGGACACTAAGAAGTCTCTAAAGGGAAAAGCCTATGTGAAAGCCATCATTAGTTCATATCAGAAGATTGATGCTGAAACAGAGAACAAGGAATGCCATTTTCTTCTTCTTCTGCCACATTACTGTCTTCTCCTTCTTCTTCTGCCACATTACTGTCTTCTCCTTCTTATTATGTGCGCGTGCAAATTCAATGAATATATTGAGAATATGGATTAATAGTGGGTAGGAAAAGTATTTCTCAAATTGCTTTTGCGTCTAAAAACCATAAACTACTAAGTAATAGCATACATAATTTTTTTAGTATAAAGGTTGTTATTTTAAGTTTTCCCTTATAGAGATATGATCTAACTGCCTTTATAAACTATAAGTGTGCAGAAAATTATGATAAGAAACCATAAGAAAAGGTCGTAGCCATGCATAACCTTGAATCTACATACCAAATCATGCACAAGCATGCAATTATTGTCACCTTGCCTTGGAATATAAAATATCTTGGAAGACTATAAGCGAGCATTTAAATCTTGATAGCTTTTGACTTCAACATATATTTTTCTCAAGTACCATGAAATATACTTCCTCCGTATAAACCGTTTTCAGAAAGATGGATTAACAATGACAAATTATCCATTGTGGCTCACTAGGTTAGCATTTTCTCTTCTATTGACCATCTTACTAATCTGCTTGGTAAATTTATTCGGAACCGGCTGCGAATCATTAAAAGACATGCATAAGAAAGAAAGCTAAAATACAGATATATAGCATACCGATACATCGAAACTTCAAAGTTGCGATGACAATCCAGAGATATTTATTTCTACACACGTGGTGCGCGTGCGAATGCGTCAGGCATCATGGACAAATATTTGAGAACATGGAAAGTATTATTAGTATAAAGTAATTAAAGCTTTTAAACGCGTTGGGTAGATATTTTCTTAGTTGATGCAATCATATCATGAGGACTAAATTTAAGCTATTATACATATGCATATGTATTTTTCTAACCTAATATATCACACACACACACACACACACACACACACACACACACAGAGAGAACACCAGTTTGGTAGAGAAATCAGATAGCAGGACCCTGAAGAAATGGAGTCCATAGCATTGCTCATCATCATCATCCATGATCCTATGATATAGGATCATGGATGATGATGATGAGCAATGCTATGGACTCCATTTCTTCAGGGTCCTGCTATCTGATTTCTCTACCAAACTGGTGTTCTCTCTGTGTGTGTGTGTGTGTGTGTGTGTGTGTGTGATATATTAGGTTAGAAAAATACATATGCATATGTATAATAGCTTAAATTTAGTCCTCATGATATGATTGCATCAACTAAGAAAATATCTACCCAACGCGTTTAAAAGCTTTAATTACTTTATACTAATAATACTTTCCATGTTCTCAAATATTTGTCCATGATGCCTGACGCATTCGCACGCGCACCACGTGTGTAGAAATAAATATCTCTGGATTGTCATCGCAACTTTGAAGTTTCGATGTATCGGTATGCTATATATCTGTATTTTAGCTTTCTTTCTTATGCATGTCTTTTAATGATTCGCAGCCGGTTCCGAATAAATTTACCAAGCAGATTAGTAAGATGGTCAATAGAAAAGAAAATGCTAACCTAGTGAGCCACAATGGATAATTTGTCATTGTTAATCCATCTTTCTGAAAACGGTTTATACGGAGGAAGTATATTTCATGGTACTTGAGAAAAATATATGTTGAAGTCAAAAGCTATCAAGATTTAAATGCTCGCTTATAGTCTTCCAAGATATTTTATATTCCAAGGCAAGGTGACAATAATTGTATGCTTGTGCATGATTTGGTATGTAGATTCAAGGTTATGCATGGCTACGACCCTTTCTTATGGTTTCTTATCATAATTTTCTGCACACTTATAGTTTATAAAGGCAGTTAGATCACATCTCTATAAGGGAAAACTTAAAATAACAACCTTTATACTAAAAAAATTATGTATGCTATTACTTAGTAGTTTATGGTTTTTAGACGCAAAAGCAATTTGAGAAATACTTTTCCTACCCACTATTAATCCATATTCTCAATATAGTCATTGAATTTGCACGCGCACATAATAAGAAGGAGAAGACAGTAATGTGGCAGAAGAAGAAGGAGAAGACAGTAATATGGCAGAAGAAGAAGAAAATGGCATTCCTTGTTCTCTGTTTCAGCATCAATCTTCTGATATGAACTAATGATGGCTTTCACATAGGCTTTTCCCTTTAGAGACTTCTTAGTGTCCAATGGAAAGCATACATCAGATTTGTGCAGGTCAGGTTCTTCTATGACTTTCAAGAGTCTCAACTGATTCTGTAAATTACACCCTTGTTGGGTGATACTTTTATCACTTCTCACTGCAGGTGCGCTCTCTAATATCCATTTTGAATATAATATTATAGATATCCATGCCTGTTTATGTCAAAATTACTTATATTGTCAATGTTTGATTGTTTAGTTATTGGTGATGCGTCCATATCAGGGACAGAGGCCACTCCCGTTCCTCCAGGTATGTTTATATATCATATAGGGCATGTATATTGATTTAGAATGCTATATCATAAATACACACACATTCCTTTTGCTCTTAGTAATTTTTATTATTGTCTAGCTGTAGGTGGTGACAGTAGTTGACAATAAAATTTGTCATCCTAGAAACTATGATTTTTATATATGCTCGTATGCGGGAATGGTTGTAAGTCGTGGACCTTGTCTAGTCGTCCAACTCATTATCATGGGCTGCTTGATGAGATTAGATTTGCGCCTGATGATCTACAAGAGCTTGTTCACCCCCTGTCTTATGTGTAAGCAGCGCTATATGCGAGTTTACTTTGTTAATATGTATGTACTGAAATTAATTAATATTATTCAAATTTTGATACATGCAGATACCAGAGGAGCACATCTTCTATCTCTCTAGGTAAGTCTTTGAATTTGTTGATTTTGGTATTTCTTGTCAATTTTATAGACCAGTATGTGCTAAATATAATGTTCTGACAGTTGCTAGAGGGAAGGCAGCATTCGAAGCTGCTGACCCCAGTCCTGGACGCCGCACACGGACGGCACCACGGAGGTTGGGAGAGAGGCCGAGGACTGGGCTCTAGCAGGGCCCATATGAGGTTGGACTCCACCCCGGTGGTTACTTCCTCCGTCTCCAGTGAGCGACGTATCCAGCAGGAACTGGAGAGCTTGAAGGCCACCGTTCAGGAGTTGAAGGAGATGCTGGTATGTATACTACTTAATAGTAAAATATCATGTCATATTATAGATATCAACATATCCAATATCAGTACGTAGCCTGAGCTTATTTGGTTGTAGACTTAGGTTTTATTAATCATACATGTACATATCTAATTAAAATAAACTACAGTTTTCCAAACTAGATATCTAAATGGGGTTTCGAAATAACTCGATAATGATAAGAATTCGAATAAAACAGAGTTCTTACACGCTTATTGCACACGTTAGGTCCAGACGCGACGGGGTAGGCGCAAGATTCTAGCGTTTATCAGAGGTGGAGCTGGACCGAGCTAGGCTAGCATTTTGATTCTTATTTTTTTAAACATGTATTTATTTATATGATACATATTGTACTACATTTTGAAACATTTTGGGCGATATTGATTTTGGTTTATATTTATATCATATTCAGTTTTTTGGTTTCTTTTGTATATTATATGCGTGAGATGTGAATATGAATACTGCGATATATGTTGTGTGATGATTAATTTTATATTTGATTGATGTATATATTATTGTGCACAGGGCGGGAAAAAATCAAGCAACCCATTTTTTAAAAAAAATTACAAATATTATGTACCTACGGATTAAACCGTAGGTACACATTTTGCCCCTACGGCTAAGCCCGTAGGGGCCAAATAACAGCAGTAACTGATATTTTCCCACTGATCGCAGAACCAGGGGTTGGGAGTGCCCCTACGGACAAAACCGTAGGGCCAAAAGACTAGCCCCTACAGTGTTATCCGTAGGGGCTAAATATCAGAAATCCTGATATACGGTCCCTACGGACAGGTACCTACGCCTTTATCCGTAGGCGTTATATCATGCCCCTACGGTTATATCCGTAGGTACAGTTAATATATTAAAAAAACCATAAATAATATAACTTTTTTTTACCCTACGCATTACTACGTAGGGGCAACAGGACCTACAGATATATCCGTAGGGGCAAGAATTTGCCCGTAGGGGCAAGTTCAGGGCTTCAACTTGCACCTGCGGCCTTTGCACCTACGGGGTATTTTTTCGCCCCTACGCATATATCCGTAGGGGCAGTGGGTTGCCCCTACGGATAAATCCGTAGGGGCAACCCTTATTTGTAGTAGTGACAACGGCCGCGTCTGTCCAAACCTCTGATATATGAGAATCTGTTCACCGCCGAAAACAGAGACGAACCGGGGTGGATCATCTTGCCTGAATTTGGGGGCAGATACTATTTGGACTTCTCCATCCACCTCTCCGAAGATACCAAGTTGATTTATGACACCGTATATCAGAGCTTTGGACAGACGCGACCGTTGTAGCAGACTTCATCAGATTCACACTCGTTTGTGAGGGTTATTTTTATTGTGGGGATGCTCTTCCCTACAGGCAAAAGCCCTTACAGTTAATTATATTACTGCATTGTAATAACCAGTTTCTCCTGCTCCGGAAGTTCACTTCGTGTCATGTATTTTTTTGTTTATTTTGGTTACCCGTGGATTGTATACGGAGACTAGTTTATGTCGTCGTCCGCAGGACGCGGATTAGTCCAAATTCGTATATTTTAGATTTGGGATTTAATTTATTTAATGATCATTAATCTGGTTTGAGATTAAGATCAACTTAAATATATGAGCATGGGCCTAATTATTTTAGTTTAAGAACATCATGGTCCATTATTGCCATATTTGAGGCGAATATTAGTTTAGGGACATTTCGGTCCAACATTCATATTGTGCTCACGTGTATTTATTACATGGCGGAGTAGACGATGGAGACATGGAATGCACCCAATTTGGTATGCAATCCGATTTGATGTGTGCACGTCAATTTAGAAGTGCATCAATATATGATGAAAAGCGTTGTTGGTTGTCGGGACCTGCCACCTCTCTGAAGACGTTGAGAAATTACAACTACATATATCAGAGGTGTGGAAAGATATACCCTTAAACCAAATCCCGTATTTGAGGGGAAAAAGGGTTGTGGTGGGCCTAAGAATCGTTAGTCCTATTTTTGACTAAGATTAGTTTAGTTGATATGGGATGAATATCAATTTGGATATCATCAATGAGAGATCATTAGTCATGTTTGAGACTAAGATTAGTTTGGAAATCATGAGCAATATAGGCTCGTTTGATTTAAAATCAAAGAGATTTAACTTCAGAAAACTTAGCCAATTTGGGCTCAGATTAGGTTTCTATACTATCCAGTAGTGTTAAACACTAATATATGCAGTGCTCACGTGTGTTTCACGTGAGGCGCTGGAATAGTACCAAGCACTAATCTTTTCTGGCGCTCACGTATTTTTCATGTGAAGCACTACTATAGTGTTAGGCACTAGTTTTCTTTGGCGCTCACGTGCGAAACATGTGAGGCGCTCAGATATGGGCGCTGCCCAATCAGTGTTAAGCACTTTAGTCATTTTGACTGAATATAAAGTGCTAAACACTTTGCATGGCACTCATGTGGTGTCACGCCCCGCTTCCCAGAGTGCGCTAACTACGGCACGTGACAGAGCCAACCATGCTACTTGTATTTAGGAAACATCCCTCCACAGTCACATTACGACTGTCTATAATATATCAAGAACAGTAAAATATAAAACTAACTAATACATGTCCATTTGCCAAAATAAAAAAGTCAAGAAAATGTATAAGCGAAAACGATATTAATATCCAATAAACACATCTGGAAATATGTCCCAATATGGGCTCACATTAAGAAATAAAAATGCGGAAAAATAAGCTAAGATTCTAAAAGCTAAACATCACTAAACCACACATAATCAATTCCTTACTGCTCGGCTTGACGGCTAAAGTACTCATGTTCAGCATGCGATAGAGATCGAGGAACCGGGCTATGCAAAACCCAGTATTCAGTGTGTCATAATATCAAATAATAGTAATAACTAAGATGTAACAATATAGGTAAATATGAATATAAAGAATAACACGGATATGAACGGTGAGGTATGTATGTGTATATGAAGTGCGATGAGTAACCTAAACTTTGTTACTAGGTTATCTACTTTAAAGTCTTTGAAATCAATTTAACAGAATCGTCGATGTAACACAATAGTATCTCGTGCGTGCCCGGGACCACGGTCAAGATTCTCAGGCTGAATCCGAGACGTGCGCTAGGCAGTAAGCAGGTAACATGTACAGATGAATGATGTTAGCAGTATCATCCCGGGGCTGGCCTAGCCCGTAAAGACTGACCAGTATGAGCATCGAACTGTTGAGTTATAAGTCAGGTTTCATTACTAATTTCCCCTTCCCCCTAGATTATGTATTCAAGTCATGTGTTTATGATATAAATCTAATGCCACAAATCATAAGCTTGTGTTGGTTGATATTCTGAAATCTTTCTCAAATACGACAAAGTTCATATATAATGTTATAAAGTATGCAATATGAAACATATGTATAGATTTATTAATATTGTATAACATCATCAAAACCAAATAGTAGGATTATGAAAATCCATAAGCCATCATAAATAAATAGGAGTACTTTATAATGGGTTAGAAAAAAGCAAGTACAATAGGATAGCTGCATGTAAGACCGCAAATCAAATTTAGAAAAGGCTTGAGATGACTCATGAGGGTACATCTCAAGTCCAAAAAACTAGGATCCACATGCTTGTTCAACAATATTAAATGTTTAAAATGCTTTATAGAGAATATATTAACGACATGTTTACTCGCTTTTCAGGTATTATTAATCAGTTGCAGGCTTTAGGTCACGAGATCTTTGAAGAAGACGATGTTGTAAAAATTCTGTATTCTTTATCAATAGATTGGCTTTAAAAGCGAATTGCAATAGAAGAGTCACATATCTAGCTATGATCATTTTTGAAGAACTCATGAGCAAACTAATGGTCTATGAAGTGCAGCTCACCGCACTTAAAGGAGAAGAAACCAAGCAAAAGAAGGCCGAAAAAGCTGAGAAAATTGAGAAGAACGTGGCCTTTAAAGTATCAAAGAGAAGGATTGACAACAGTGATGATGATCTTGATAAAGATGATGAGATTGCGCTTGTGACAAGAAACTGTTACCTGATTTAAAATCAGAAAAGCTTATGGAAAAAGCTTCAGAGGAAGGTCACGTGCTTACACCTGACCAGCAGTCACGTGTTGGCATGTGACACCTAAAAGTATCGGCAAGGCAAATTCAGTTTCCCAAATACATCAAAGAAAAGGGCTTCAGAAAGGGTCACGTGCTCCCACGTGACCTGGGTCACGTGTTGGCACGTGACAATCAAAAGCAGCGGCAAAGACACAACAGTTCCCTGAGCAAATCAAGAAAAAGGCTTCAGAAGAGGTCACGTGCTTCCACGTGACCAGGGTCACGTGTTGGCACGTGACACTCAAAACATCATACTCATTCTCCGGTTAAATCAAGAAGAAGGCTCCAGGCCAGGGTCACGTGCTCACACATGATCAGTTGTCACGTGGTGGCACGTGATAGTTAAGCAGCAACCAGAAGACAGAGCGTAAAAAGAAGGAAGAAGGCTCGTTCCAAGGGGGTCACGTGCCCACACGTGACTAAGGGTCACGTGGCCACACGTGACCAACTTCAAAGCCCATTTGTCAACAGAATTAAATTCTGAGAAAAGACCTCTCAAATCTTTCCAAAAGCAATCGATTAAATTAAAGATTTAGAGGTGATTAAATATTATCTATCTATGGGAAAATCTCGAATTTGGAAAGATTTCCCCTTTAAATCTAACAGAAATAACAAAGGAGAATCCTTGGATTTGAAATCCAATGGTGAATAAAATTCTCCTAATAATCCAAAGGTCCAAAACGAATGATGGATGCAAATCAAATCTCTCAATGAAGATTCGTCAAAAAACTAATTAACTCGGCTGCTTCTCCTATAAATAGGAGCCAAGAGACACGCAAAAAAGATATACACGCAGAGGGAAGAAAAGAGAGAGAGCCTTGATACTTGAGAGGAATTTGGATCTTCTGCAAAAGAAAACCCTAGGTAAGAAAGGGAAGGTTTCATTGAAAGAAAGAGAATTTAATTCTCAACAGAGTTTAATTCTGATGTAAAACAGAAGGACATATTTCTTCTCTCTTTGGTGGAGGATCTGTAAAGTGCACATCTCCCCTTGAGTTGAGAATTTAATTCTCAATGGGTTGAGATCCTGCCATGCAGATCCAAAGCATAGAGAGGGAATAGAAGCACGAGAATTTAATTCTCACAGAACTATAGGAATTCAATTCCTTTATAATAAAATTAGGGCTTGACCCTGTGTTATTGGAATTTAATTCCTTCAGAACAAAAAGAAACAGGGTTTAACCCTGATTAAGAACTTGGTTCTGTTGAAACAACGGGAGTTTAATTCCCTTAATCATAATTCTTTAACAGAGAATGGGAGTTTAGTTCCCTAAAGCCTTCATTAGGGTTTAACCCTATTCGGTTCTTCATGTATATGAGGAATTTAATTCCTACAGAAAATTCAGAGTTCAACTCTATTCCAGAATATAAATCTTCAAAAAGGAAGTAGGAATTTAATTCCTCTGGAATTTAAAGCTTTTATTAGGGTTGAACCCTACGAGGAAAAAGATTAACATATCTTCTAAACAACATACATAGAGGCAGGGTCACGTGCCACCACGTGACCCCCCCCAAAGATCTACATAAAGCCCTTTGAGGCAGTGCTTCACGTGACCCACGTGACCTCTGAAGCACAAGGAATAGAAAAGAGCTCTAGGGCGCCCTCACGTGTCACCACGTGACCCCTAGTGAGCATTATAACGCACAGAGCATGGGCTTTCATCACGTGCTCGCACGTGATGGCCACCAGAACTAAAGAGTTAAACATCGATCTACAGAATAAAATAAGGGAAATCAGGGTGCTCTCACGTGTCCACACGTGACCCCTCTCTCCTTAGTGTTTAACACTAATCTGAAGACTTTGTCCTCAGTGTTTAACACTGATTTTCTTAGTGTTTAACACTAATTTGGAAAACTCTATTGGCAGTGTTTAACACTGATTTGCTTAGTGTTTAACACTAATTTGAAAACTCTGTTCCCAGTGTTTAACACTGATTATCTTTTAGTGTTTAACACTAACTTGTTAATCTTATTCCCAGTGTTCAACACTGTTGACCTTTAGTGTTTAACACTAGCTTTAGCCCAATTGGCTAAGTTTCTAGAGGCAAAGCCTCTCCTTCAATGGACCAGCAGAGAGCCAATATTTCAAACACAATTGGACTTAGCCCAAATTGGCCATAAGTCCTCAAATCATCTTAAACTGAACACACTTGCTCTTTCAACAAACTCATTGGTTCAAGGGTACATCTCTGAACTCCTCTGACATCTGTCGTTGTAATCCTTCAACGTCGTCAGAGAGGTGACGGGTCCCGACAACCACACATTAATACGGACTGTGGGGTCCTTAAACTCATGGACTAATGCGTCCTTAAATCAATATACGGACTGTGGGGTCCTTAAACCCATGGACTACGACGTCCCTAACCTTGACCGAGATGTCTTAAAACTAACAATGGACTGTGGGGTCCTTAAACCTATGGACTACGATGTCCTTAACCTTGACCGAGATGTCTTAAAACTAACAATGGACCGCAATGTCCTTAAACTACCCATGGACCGCAATGTCCTTAAACTACCCATGGACCGCATGTCCTTAAACTAGCAATGGACCACTATGTCCTTAAACTGGAACAATAGAGCCCAAACGCTCTTTTGTCGGATCTAAACGATCCCGTTTAAGTTGACCTTAGCCTCAAATGTGGCTAACGTATCCTTAACCCTTCAAACAGACTGGACTATGAATCCCCCCAATCAACCCTGGTTCGAGGGTACATCTCTGAACTCCTCTGACATCTGTCGTTGTAATCCTTCAACGTCGTCAGAGAGGTGACGGGTCCCGACGGCCATACATTCAATGGACCATAATGTCCTTAAACTGGAACAATAGAGCCCCAAATGCTCTTTTGTCGGATCTAAACGATCCCGTTAAGTTGATCTTAGTCTCAAGTTAGACTAACGTATCCTTAACAAACGTTTGAGTTGATCTTAGCCTCAAATATGGCTAACGTATCCTCAAACCAAACCCCCAAACCCAAATCTAAGATAAATACGGATTTGGACTAGTCCACGTCCTACGGGCGACGACATAACTCAGTCTCCGTATACAATCCACGGGCAACCATAAATAAAACAAACACACACGACACGAAGTGACCATCTGGAGAAGGAGAAAGTTGTTACCGCAACGCGGTAGCGTAATTAACTGCAGGGGCTTGCGCCTGCAGTGAAGAGCGTCCCCACAATCAAAAAATCCCTCAAGTGAGGGGGAATCTGACGAAGTCTGCTACATCGGACGCATCCGCTCAAACCTTCGATACGCGGTGCCATAAATCAACTTGGCATCTTCGGAGAGGTGGACGGATAGCACCAATTAGCATCTGCCCCGAACCTCAGGCATAGACGTCCTCGCGTCTCGGCCGCCGTTCGGAGGGGAACAGATTCTGGCACGCCCGGTGGGACCTTTTCCTCTTTCCACTCCACACTTCGTGTGTCGTGACTCGCGAACCAATCGCGGTTCGCTAATGGTGGCCCTTGGGTTTCAAGATACTAAGAATCGGCGTCTCGCTTATTGCAGAAAGCAAAGGATCGATGGCTTCTACTTCCGTGAAATTCTCCAACTGCTCAGACTGCAATTGCGACCAACGCTTTGCCTCGCCAGGAGGTATAGCCTACGGACCCCAATCTGCTTCGTTATTCACAATGCCGGTGGACCAGGTGACTCAGGCCACTACCGGATTGTTCTTCGGGACTATACTCCCACCAACAAGCTTCACGGCGCCGGTGCTGACAAAGGAAGCTCCCAAGAAGTCGGTCTTTGATCGTCTTACCCCTGCCGCGGCTCATCTCAACGGGCGCCCAACATCAGCGCCTCGGTCTTCTCTAGATTGGGCCAGAAGTCCGGTAGACCCATCATGAGGTCTACAATCCCAGAGAAGGCTGCTTCTAAGAAAGTGGCTGCTCCTGCTCCCGAAATCGCCAAGGCGGCTTCTCTGGCCAAAAAGTCGGTCTTTACAAGATTGACGGCTTCAGCTCCCGCCCCTGCTACCCAAAAGACGTTGGTCTTTGACAGGCTAACACCAACAGCAACCCCCCACCTACACAGGGGGCAAGACGAAACCATTCTTACCGCTGACCCAACGCCGTCCGCTCGACACGCTCGACGTTGCCATTGGCGCCGAGTAAGGAAGGCTGGGGGCAACTCCCCCTCCGGGTTAACTCCATCAGCCCCGATGGCAGAGGTTAATGCTGCTGTTCCAACTGGGAACAGCTTCGAGATGCTAAATATGGTGCGAAGGAATTCTCCTACTGCAGTGCTAAAGAGGTCTCCTTCCCCATTAAGAAAGGTTGTGGAAATAAAATCAGAACAGCCCCGATCCTTTCAACGGCTGTCTTCCAAAATCTATAAGGTTTGGCGGCAGGCCCGAGACTCGATCATCGGTCCAAACTTCTCCCGCCAGCACAAGAGGCTGAAAGTCCAACCGGAAGCTGGTCACCAGGCTAAACCCCGAAAGGCTGTCTGGCCGCCCACCTCAACGGCCCCCTCAACCTCCATGGCTCATAAAAGGAGGAAGCCAGAGAAGATCCCCCAGCCTGCAACGACAGCTAATAGCACTAAGCCCAGACGCCCTAAGTCTGGGGGCATGATGGTCCACACCGTATACATGGCGTCAGGAAAAGAAGACAGCCGCGCGTCCACGGGTCATAGACCGCTTACACGGTCGGTGACCAAAGCTCAGGAGCAGCAGCAAAAGCTCCAAGAAATGATGAATGCTATGGCCGCACTTACCGGGCCAAAAGAAAGCCCAGAAACGTCCTCAGACGCACGCCAGGAGGAAGAAACTGACGCTAAATTCCTTCGCCGGATACTGGAGAAAAAGGACAAAGAGGCTGCTGAACAAGCAGCCAATATACAGCGTATGGGCCTTCTCTTCTAAGATATGATAAGAATGATGATCCAGCAAGACCTACCCGCCGAGGATCCCCCAATCGTTCTTGAAGACGACCGAGGAGAAACGTCAAATCCACCGCCAGCCCCCTCAACGGCCAAGGAGGAGACAATCTCTAAAGCTGATTTGGTTGACTATATAGCCCAGCAAATCCGGGCTCATCATGCGACTGAGGCAGCTGGTCAAGTCGTAAAAACGGGGCGGCCGTATCCAAGCTGGTACGACCAAATCAAATACCCGCCAGGCTATACGATACCGAAATTCCACGTGTATAAGGGGACCGGCAATCCCCATCAACATGTTGCCTAGTTCCGGGCCCTCTGCGGTAACACCGGCGGTGATGATAAACTGTTGCTTCGCCAGTTCGTGGGCAGCTTATCGGAAACAGCGTTCGAATGGTATTCGGAACTCCCGAACGATTCTATCAAGACGTTCGCTGAAATGGAGTTGTTATTCACTCAGCGATTCGCAAGTGCCAGCGAACGCACTCCAATAACAGCATTGATTAACGCCAGGGTAAAACCAGGCGAAACCTGGGTCCAGTATGCTATACGCTGGCGGAATTTGTGGTCAAGATGCGAACAACGCATTGAGGAGGCACCCGCAGTGGGCATGTTCGTGGGAATCGTAGACCCCCACGCAACTATCTCCCAGTTTATGATGTTCTTTAAGCCAACCACATTCCAGGCTTTAATCGAAAAGTTGGCTCAGATGGACCAGATGGGTCATAGACCACCTCCCCCGAAGTCGGAACCTCGGAATGACAAGGGTAAAGGAAGGGCAACCTTTGTCGCGAATGCCCAACAGCAACCTAACGCCCCGAAACCGGTAGATCAACTGGAAGAAAGACGCCGGTATTATAATGAAAAGATGAAACGTCCTTACTCGTTCCCACGAGACAAGACGAAACGGTTATTCGAGCTGGCAATACGCAACAGACTTATAAACCTACCAAATCCAAGGCGACCGCCGCTACCCACGGAGGTGAATAACCCTAACTATTGTCCTTACCATCAAACGGTAAGTCATCCGATTGAAGATTGCTTCGTCTTCAAAGGATGGATCGAAGATCAATACCTCCAGGGGAAGTTTATACTGTCAGAAAAGTGAAAGGTGAACCCACCACAGCCGCATCCTCCTAAGAAAGCGGATACACCGGGGGCAACCTGCTCCTTTATTGAAGAAGCTCCGTGGGAGGTCGTGCTATCAACTAAAACCAAAAGAATGCTGGGATACCTTCATGCGTGCCCTACGATCGAATGGAAGGACCCTCTTGAACCTCAAATTATCGAAGGAATGTTGAAGCCCCGCCCAACTACGAAGACTCGCGATAAGGGCCCAAATACTCACGCCCAACCGTCAAAATCTCCGAAGAAAAAGAAGAAGAAATCCAAGAAGTCCGTGAAGCTTGGAAACGAGCACACGAACTTGCAGAAGCAAATCGACGCGCTGGAAGAATACAATCAAAAGGCGCGAACTCCTGTCACACTGCAAGAGTTCCCCAACCACATCTTTCAAGAGGAAGATGATGGAGAGAGCTCGTCGGATGAATTCGAAGGATATGTGGCGAGTTGTAACGTAATCTCCCGCTCGTTTTCCGATGATGGGAAAACTCCTGGCACTAAAAAGCTGGAGGCAGAGCCTGAACCAGAGCGTGCATGGCCAACAGATGAAATGATCGACGCTTTTCTAGACGAGATTCGTCTAAAAAGTAAAGCGGATCAGGAGCGTGAGATGGCCGCGTCAGAAGGAGCCAAATGCAGGCGACTGAAGGAAAGAGTTGAACTACCCCTGCCAGAACGAAAGGCATCCGAAGTAGACAAGAAGATATTCAAGACGAGGAAAAGGTTTGCCAAAGCCATGTCAATGGGAATGAAGCTACCACCCTCGGAAGGAAACACGCACGATGGGGTGGAGAGGCACCCTGATTATTGCGCATATCATCGGAAAGTTTCACACCCCACGGAGGAGTGCGACGCCTTTAGCATATGGTGGCAAGGATATGTTGCTCTTCGGCAACATTTTAAGCGCATGAAACGCAAGATCCGTCGGGAGCGAAGAAGTACTGTCGATGGGCACAACAGAACTACTGGCAACTGTTACATGGTTAACGCCAGGGGGTCACAAGTTCTCACTTTTGGGAGCGACTCTGATGAAGAAATAGCTCTGGGCCCTCTCTTTAAAGAATCCGTTTTAGGGAAAGAGGAGAAATCGGAGGCCTGCGTGAACATTCAGCTGCGCAATCGCACACTCCCAGAAAAGAATCTCGGGCCCGCGAGTAGAAAAGATAAGGGAAAGGAAAAGGTCACTGAAGATATCACTTTAGATGACCAAGTCATGAGAGAGCTGGCTGCCAAAGACCCTCCAAGAAAGGGTAGGGTGAACTATAACATCCTAGCGCACCTAAGGAAGCTACCTTCTCAGCTTAGCATTCTCGATGCCCTCCTATTATCAAAAGAAGCGCGAGACTCACTAATTAAGGCGTTACAAGAACCTGAGCAATTTCAAGCCTTCCTCGCCACTGAAAGGATGAAGGATGAACCGGAGGAAGTGCATACGGCCGACATCATTTTCGGTGACGAAGACCTCCTTCTCGGGACGTGCGACCACAATCGTCCCCTATATGTCTCTGGATACTGCCATGATATCAAGATAGGCAAGATCCTGGTGGATAATGGATCCTCCGTCAATCTCCTTAATGTTCGGGTGTTGAAGGAAATCTGCATGAGTGTACAGCACCTCGCTCGTGACAAAATCACTATCTCCGGTTTCGATTCACAATCGTCACGGACTCTCGGATCCGTGATACTAACATTACGCTTCGGACTTCTCGTCACAGACGTCAAATTCCATGTCATTGACGCTAAGACCTGCTACAATGTCTTACTCGGCCGTCCTTGGCTACACGAGTACAACATCATCCCTTCTACGCAACATCAGTATATGAAGTACTTTAAGGATGGTTTCGAGTATACTGTAACAGGTGAGTTGAACCCATTTTCCGTGAACGAAGTCCGCAAATACGAAGATGCGAAGTACTTTTTGCCAGATCTCGAGGATACAGAAAGGTGCCGCAAGCCAGAGAACAAAGCCGCCGCCACCATCCCTGTTTTCGGGAGCGATACCGAAGAAGAAGAAGATATAGTTTATGCCGGGCCATCTCAACGCAACAACCCGGGGACGTCCGCCCCCATGTTGGTCTTCGGAAGTGACTCGGAAGATGAGGTTAATGCCGTGTTCTCCAATCGGCTGTCAATACAAGCACCCTCTAGCGATGATCAGAGTTTGCAAATCACCATGGTGCCGCGGGAACACTACAAGGATCTCGACACACTTCAAGCTCACAATGTGCAGGACCTGCAAACATTTTGCGTCCCTCCCAGGCAAAGGGGTGAGAAGTTAATTCTATTCTACCGATCCTCAGAGTCGAGAGCAGAGAAAGAGATCTGGCATGGCGTGGATGCTACACTCGACAGGCTCCAACCCATCCGTTTGCCCAGATACTACACAAATGGATTAAAGAGGCTATTGAAGCGCCAAGGAATACCCTTAGAACAGACTGTTCGACAAGCTCGGTTCTACAACAGGATTTGGGATGTCCCTGGGACTCAATGCAGATTGCCCAACGGGAAAGTGGAAACACTTGGGCTTGGATACATGAGAGCCGGAAAACGGGAACGGGCCCACAGTAGCTACGCTATATATACCTTTGATGAAGAGGAGGACGCCCTGTCAGGAAATGCCAACCCTTCATCAAAACTGGATCCCGCGATTGAAGTGCCGAGTCCGTCGTTTGAACAACGAGTGGACAACCCTATCAGGAAAGTGGGTCAGAAAGCTCGGGAAGACCACAACCGCGATATGGCCATCCACGAGAAGGCCAGGACGCGATGTCTATTTCAACAGGCTACAAAAGACAAAGATGTTCATCTTTGTCAACCCGTTGTACGAAAAGCCCGACGCAGAGACAGAAATAAATCAAGAAGCGGGAAAAGGAGCCGGCAACAACGATGCAGGATTACAGAGTTACGTGATCGGGTATTGCGCGGCTCGGATTTGTCCCTCATGAAGAAGATGAGTCGAGCGTACTCCTTCCCCCGAGACAAGACGGAGAGGTTACTCAAGCTCGCTTTAAAACATCAAATGATCGCGCTTCTAGGGTCTAGACACCCTGAGCAGGCTGACAAGGCTTCTCATTTGAGCTATTGCCCTTATCACCAAGCCATAGGACGTCCTACCGAAGACTGCTTCACCTTCAAGAATTGGGTCGAGGACCAGTACCAACAGGGCAGATTCGCTTTATCCGACGGTTAGAGGGTAACGCCGCCACAAAAACACGAACCCAAAGCCGCCAAAGCAAAACCAGATCCACCTCAGTCCTGGAAGCGGATTCGCACCTGTTACACGATTACGATATTAAAAGAAGAGCCCGGGAATATGGATGACCTTCCCTGGTGCTTTGAGAACAGCGATGATGAGGTGGTCTCAGAATTTCCGCCAGCTCCGAAAGAACTGGAAGATGGCATACATACTACTGCAGATAACCTCAAGAAGATTGAGTTGGGATCGGCAGATGACCCGCGACCGACATTTGTCAGCGAGCTGCTATCCGAAGAAAGGGTGGCTGCTTTAAAGAACGTGCTTCTACGACATAAAGACTGCTTCGCGTGGAACTACTCCAAGATGCCAGGATTAGATCCGGAGATTGCTGTGCATAAGTTAGCAATATCCTCGGATATCAAGCCAGTCAAGCAGGCGCCAAGAAGGATGCGACTCGAGCTTGAAATGAGCATCAACGCCGAAGTCAAGAAGCTGATCGATTCTGGATTTATCCGAGAAGTCCAATATCCCGACTGGATCGCCAATATCGTCCCGGTAATGAAGAAAAATGGGACGGTACGCATATGCGTGGATTTCAGGGATCTCAATAAAGCCTGTCCAAAGGACGATTTCCCAGTACCAGTAACCGAGCTAATGATAGATAACACGTCCACTCATGAGGTTTTCTCCTTTATGGACGGTTCATCAGGATACAATCAGATAAAGATGCATCCCGAAGACCAGAAGCACACCGCTTTCCGGACCCCTTTGGGTATATTCTGCTACAGGGTTATGCCCTTTGGTCTAAAGAACGCCGGTGCTACCTATCAAAGGGCCATGACAAAGATCTTCGACGATCTCATACATGACATCGTCGAATACTATATCGATGACCTTGTAGTGAAGAGCATGTCATACAAAGAGCATTTAAAGCATCTGGAGACTGTCTTTCAACGCCTTCGTCAATATAATCTGAAGATGAATCCCCTCAAATGCGCGTTTGGAGTCTCCTCGGGTAAATTCCTGGGATTCATCATCCGACATCGAGGTATCGAAATAGATCCATCTAAGATCAAGGCGATCATGGAAATGCCTCCGCCAAGAACCCTCAAACAGTTGCGGTCTCTCCAAGGGAAGCTCGCATACATCCGGCGGTTTATCGCTAATCTTTCAGGCAAATGCCGTCCTTACAGTCACCTGATGAAGAAGGGAACCCCATTCGTCTGGGATCAAAAATGCCAAAGCGCGCTAGACGAAATCAAGCAATACCTGCAGAACCCGCCGGTGTTGGCTGCTCCGGTTAAGGAAAAACCTCTCATTCTTTATACAACCGCCCTCGAAGGTTCTTTAGGCGCATTATGGGCACAAGAGGACGGCCAAGGGAAAGAAAGAGCACTCTACTACTTAAGTCGAGTTCTGCTGGGGGCAGAAAGCAACTACTCTCCCATTGAAAAACATTGCTTGACGTTAATCTTTGCGATAACAAAGCTCAGGCACTATGCGTTGGCACATGAAGTCCGTCTAATCTCGAAGGTGGACCCTCTTAAATATCTGATGTCAAAGGCTATATTGACAGGTCGACTCGCTAAATAGGCTCTACTCCTGATGGAGTTCTCAATAACGTATCGACCTCTTAAGGCAGTGAAAGGCCAGGCCATTGCCGACTTCCTCGCTGAGCATCCAGTACCTGCTGGTTCTCCTCTGAACTGCGAGTTGCCAGACGAGCATGCATTTGATGCGATTGGCGGCGATAGTACCCAACGGGAACTCTATTTCGATGGGGCATCCTCCGTAAAGAAACAGAAACAAGGTATCCCAATGATCAAATCGGGGATAGGCCTCATCTTCGCAACTCCACAAGGAGGGATAATGCGCTTCGCCTTCTCCTTAACAGAGCCGAGGACAAACAATGAAGCTGAATACGAAGCTCTGATAGCAGGCCTCGAGATCGCCATCGACATGGGAATCGAAAATCTCCTTATATACGGGGACTCTCAATTGGTCGTTAGTCAAGTAAATGGTGACTACCAAACGTGCAAACCAGAATTGGTGGAGTACGGCAAAAAGGTGCAACAACTATTGACCCAAATTCCCTCCTATACTTTGGAGAACATACCGCGTGCGGAGAACAGCAAAGCAGACGCGTTGGCCAAACTTGCTAAAGAACTGGCTGACGAGAACCTTGATGACGTCAGAATCGTGGTACAAAGCCGTCGAGTGCTCACCCCGGCAGAAATACCTCCGGAATTATATAAAGAAAAGGGGGCGACTGAGCAGACGACCCTACAAATAAAAGACCGTGAGAAGGCTGAGGACTGGAGGGAAGTCTTCATAGATTACTTTAAGTCCCACCGAATGCCCGAAGAAGCGTCCTCAAGACATCAGCTCATGAAACGAGCTCTATCTTTCGCTTTCGTCAACGATACTCTATACAAGAGATCATTTGATTCTCTATGGTTGAGATGCTTAGGACCTGGCGAAGCAGAAAGAGTCGTTCAGGAAGTTCACGACGGACTTTGAGGTTCTCACCAAGCAGGTCCAAAGATGAAGTTAAAAATTAAACGGATGGGTTACTACTGGCCCACGATGATCCAGGACTGCCTCGAGTATGCGAAGCAATGCCACTCGTGCCAGATTCATGGAGACTTTATCCACCAACATCCGAACCCACTACACCCAACGGTGGCCAGCTGGCCATTCGAAATGTGGAGGACTGACATAGTCGACCCCATCGAGCCAGCATCATCCCGGGGACATCGTTTTATCCTGGCAACAACTGATTACTTCTCCAAATGGGCAGAAGCAGTACCGTTGAGGGAAGTGAAGACGGAGAACATCCTCCACTTCTTCAAGACGCACGTCATCTATCGGTTTGGAACCCCACGGCGGATTATCTCCGATAACGGGCCAGCCTAAAGAAGCCATAAGATTAGTCGCTTCGCGCAGCAGCACAATATAGACTGGAGATATTCTTCAGTTTACAACCCACGAGCTAACGGTCTGGCCGAGGCCTTCAATAAGACATTGACAAAGATCATAAAAAAGACCGTTTCCCGGAATAAGAGAGACTGGCACGAGAAGCTGCAAGAAGCCCTTTGGGCTTATCGAACTACATTCAAGACGGCCACGAACGCAACGCCGTACGCGTTGGTATTTGGGACGGAAGCAGTGCTCCCCCTCGAGATAGAGTTACCCTCTCTACGAGTGGCAGTCCACTACGAGCTGACGAACGAAGAAAATGCTCACCTTCGGCTTGAGGAGCTTGATGCCCTCGATGAAACCCGGCTCATAGCGCAACAACATCTAGAAGCCTACAAAGCAAAGATGACGCGCTCGTACGAAAGATTGACCAGGCCGAGGACATTCCACCAAGACGAACTCGTACTAGTAGTCAAAAGACCTATGATCCCCAATCGTGCCAAGCGGGGAAAATTTGAGCCGAACTATGAAGGCCCGTACATTATAGACAAGGTCTACCAGGGTGGAGCCTATCTACTCATGGACATGCACGGTGAAAGGCCTTTCAGGCCAATAAACGGCCGCTTCTTAAAGAAGTACTATGCTTAATGAGCCACAGCCTAGGTCAATGATAGATGACGACGACTATGTCCGCTCGCTATCTTCCTAAGCCCAGACTTTACAAGCAGCAGCCGGCCTTCCCCTGAACGACGGACCGAAACGTCCTTAAACTACCGACGGACCGAAATGTCCTTAAACTAACAACGGACCGAAATGTCCTTAAACTAACAATGGACCAAAACGTCCTTAAACTAACGGCGGACCGAAATGTCCTTAAACTAACGACGGACCGAAACGTCCCTAAACTACTACCGCAGCATCCTTAGGCTGACGAAGTAAAAAAAAAAAAAAAGAAAAAGAAAAATAAAAAAAATGATGAAAAAACGGTATGTCCATAAGCAAAAAGGGCACGGATGAAAACCCGAAAGGGCTCCGTGAGTAAAAACAGCAGGGCTATCGGCAAGCATTCGTGAAAACCCGAAAGGACGCGACCTTGTAAAAAAAAAGGGAGAGAAAAAGAATTTAAAAAAAACGGTATGTCCATGAGCAAAATGGGCACGGATGAAAACCCAAAAGGGCTCCGTGAGTAAAAACAGCAGGACTACCGGCGAGTGTTTGTGAAAACCTGAAAGGGCGCAACCTCGTTAAAAGACACTTATAGGGTCCTCTCGACCTTGTAAGGAGAAACCACCTGCGTGAGATCCTTACGACTCACAAATGAGCAACACACTTAGAGATCCTCACGATTCCTAAGGAGAAAATACACTTACGAGATCCTCACGACTCGCAAGGAGAACTCTCTTATGGGACCCTCACGGCCCGTAAGATTTGAAAGTCTTAAGTTACAGAGACCTAAACCTGTGCTTAAGCAATCCCCCACAACCTTCGATACTGCCCTACAAGTAGTCCAATATTGATCCTTGTATACAATCCACGGGCGCGAATAAACATTTCCCTAACTAAGTCCCATCCGAGACTAGGGATATGTTTGCATAGTAAACAACCCTTGTAAATCCTCTCGACTTACAAGGAGAAAACCCTCGCGTAGGATCCTTACGACTTACAGAGGAACAATGCACTTAGGAACCCTCACGATTCCTAGGGAGAAAATACACCTATAAGATCCTCACGACTTGTAGGGAGAAATACCTTTGTGAGACCCTTACGGCTCATGAAGTCAAAAGCCTTAGTCGACAGGATCTTAACCCTGTTTGCTAAGCCACCTTTGTTCAACATCGACAGAGGCAAATGATGATTCGCTCCTGGCAATATTCCAGTTGCAGCGATGCTGATGCCTAAACCGGTATCAAATCCCAAGTTCTTTCATGACAAATGATGATTCGCTCCTGGCAATATTCCAGTCGCAGCGATGCTGATGCTAAGATTGGTATCAGATCCCAAGTTCCACACCTGCAATATATAAAAAATCAGCGAGCCAAAAATGCATATGAAATAGCCGAAATGATGGGGCAACTTGCAATAAAAAGCAGCAAGTAAAAATGTATGCATGAAAAATAGCCGAAATGATGGGGCAACTCGCAATAAAAAGCAGCGAGTAAAAAGAAAAATAGCCGAAATGATTGGGCACCACGAAAAATAGCCGAAATGATTGGGCAATCGCGATTTTCGCGATATAAAAAGCTGAAATGATAGAGTATCACGGAAAGAATAAAAAAAAATAAAAGAAAATAAAAGAACGAAACTTTTTGCCCTACAGGGGAGATCACATCGATCCCTGTAAACAATCCAGGGGCACAAACAAAGAGGAAACCATACCTTCCCAACAGGCTCCATCAGAAAGCTAAGCCAAATCTCGACGGTTCATAGACAACCCAAAGACAACCTCGACATTTGTCGCAATATTGCAGACATAATGTCAATAGACGAAGCAAAGGAAGGTCCCTAGCTTCAGGGTCTCGACGTCAATATCGACAACTTAGAGATCACCAACGGCGTTTCTCCTCACTCCAACGAGACGCAAACGTGACGTTAACAATCGACCCCAGAGTCGCAACGAGAATGGAACCATGGAAAAGTCCCTAGTTCCAAATCTCAATGGCTACATCTACAGCCAGGAGACCAACGACGGTGGGCCTCCTCATTCCAGCAGGACACAAGTGTTACACCATCAAACGGAGTGACGGCGAAGTCCCAGCTCCACCTCAGCATTCGTCTCGTTATAGCAAACGAGATGTCAATAGCAGCGTTCCTTCGCAGTCCAGCAGGACGCAGATGTAACGTCAACAAAAGACCTCATGGTCGAAACAAACGTAGTGACGGTGAAATACCAGCTCCACCTCAGCATTCATCTCGTTACAGCTGACGAGATGTCAACAGCAGCGTTCCTTCGCGGTCCAGCAGGATGCAGACACAGCGTCAACAAAAGGCCTTACGGTCAAAACAGACGAAGCAAAGGCCAAATTCCTAGCTTCAGGATCTTAACGGCAAGTCATATAAAACCGGAAAGACAATCGGAGATCATCTCGCACCAGTGTGGAGTGGTCACCACCTCTACGTTCGTCTCGATACAGCAGACGCAACATCACCAAAAGGAACAGCAGCAACTCCCAGTTCCATGGCTCAGCGGTATACATATCGCCAACAGTCAAACCTCCATCCCGTGAAATGCGGATACAATCGACAAAATTCCTGGTTACGTGGAACGCGGATAACGTCACTCTTTGACCCCGTGGAAAACGTCCAGAGCGGATCCTGATCCTCGCAGAGCACGGCAGTGAACCCGTGTGAAGCATCCAGAGCGGAGCCTAGTCCTCGCCGAGCGCGGCAGTGAACCCGTGTGAAGCATCTAGTGCAAAATTCCTGGTTACGTGGAACGCGGATAATGTCACTCTTTGACCCCGTGTGAAGCATCCAGAGCGGAGCCTAGTCCTCGCCGAACACGGCAGTGAACCCGTGTGAAGCATCTAGTGCAAAATTCCTAGTTACGTGGAACGCGGATAACGTCACTTTTTGACCCCGTAGAAAACGTCCAGAGCGGATCCTGGTCCTCGCCGAGCACGGCAGTGAACCCGTGTGAAGCATCCAGAGCGGAGCCTAGTCCTCGCCGAACACGGCAGTGAACCCGTGTGAAGCATCTAGTGCAAAATTCCTGGTTACGTGGAACGCGGATAATGTCACTCTTTGACCCCGTAGAAAACGTCCAGAGCGGATCCTAGTCCTCGCAGAGCACGGCAATGAACCCGTGTGAAGCATCCAGAGCGGAGCCTAGTCCTCGCCGAGCGCGGCAGTGAACCCGTGTGAAGCATCTAGTGCAAAATTCCTGGTTACGTGGAACGCGGATAACGTCACTCTTTGACCCCGCGGAAAACGCCCAGAGCGGAGCCTGGTCCTCTCCGAGCACGGCAGTGAACCCGTGTGAAGCATCCAGAGCAAATATCGGACTGTGGAGTCCTTAAAATCCACGGACTATGACGTCCTTAACCTCGACCGCAATGTCTTAAAACTAACGATCAACCACCCCGATTCCCTACGGATTCTCCCTTGGTTAAAGGGTACATCTCTTCACTCCTTTGATACTCGGCGTTGTAATTCCTCAACGTCTTCAAAGAGGTGACGGGTCCCTGCGACCAAACATCGGACTGTGGAGTCCCTAAATCCACGGACTATGAGGTCCTTAACCTTGACCGTGATGTCTTAAAACTAACATTGGACTGTGGGGTCCTTAAATCCACGGACTATGAGGTCCTTAACCTTGACCGTGATGTCTTTAAACTACGATACCTTGAGCGACCCCTGACCCCGTGAAACACGGATAAGGGCGACCACATCCAACACTTGCAGGTCCTCACGACCTGCGAGGGAGAAAAACTCTCTTGTGAGATCCTTACGACTTTCAAGGGAAAACCCACTTAAGAACCTTCACGATTCTTAAGAAGGACTTACACCTATGGAATCCTCTCGACCTGTAGGGAGAAAAGCTCTTTATGAGACCCTTGTGACTCTTAAAATACAAAAGTCTTAGGAAGCAGATCTTAACCCTGAGTCTTAAGCTATCGCTGCCCTACGAGGAGATCAAGATAAATTGTCCACAAACGCATTCAATGAAAGGGGACACATCGTTAAGAGGAAAAATGTATCTTTTATTCATAAACCAAAATGGATACAAAGTACAATTTATGAAAGAAACAAAAAAGAAAGATACTCTTATCCATGAGTACGTACAAAAAAGGGGAAAAGATACAAGTCCTCAAGCCGGCGGGCGGTGCAGTAATTTTACCAGCTCATCGTTCTGTTGCTGAGCCACGGCTTCATGACGCAAGATCTCCAGAAGACGAGCCTCCGCCTGAGCTTGCTGAGCTTGATATGAAGCAAGCCGAACTTCGAGCTCTTTCTCGGTGGCTTTATGAGCCTCGACCCTCTCACGAGTGAACGTGGCAGCTTTATCGAGAGCCACCACCTCTTTTATGGACTCCTGGAGCACTCGCCAGAGTTCGTATGCTTTGTTGGCCTTGGCTGTGAGGCTGGCCTGAAGCTCGCTCAGCGCCTTAGAAGCCAATTCCCTCTCCGAGAACTTACGGCCAAGCCTCTTCTCGCATGACGTCATGTTAGCCGCACATCGTGCTATCAGACCCCGCAACTCTGCTTTTGCAGCCACGGCTTCCGAGGAAAGGCGAGAACACTCAAGAGCGTGCAAACAAGCCTCCACCTTCCTACAGAACTCCACCCAGACCCGCACCACCTCCTCGCTATGATAGGTGGCGAGAAAAGGAAGAGAGCCGTTAGCTTCAGCGGCAAACGCTTCGGCCGTGGTCGCGCTACCAGCACGGAGCTCCTCGACGAAAGATGATAGGGAGACAAGGCTCAATTGGGCCAAGCGTTCTGAAGCCCGCAAAGCATAAGGGCCGGGCGGCATCACGATGCGCGATTCCAAAGCCATGGAGACTGGCAGAGCTGCTCAAATTTGGGAAATGTTAGTAAAGCTTTTAAATGCAGAACAAATGTTAGTAAAGCTTTTAAATGCAGAACAAACGGGACTATAATAAAATGTCACCCACCGACAGTCATGCAAGCAGGAGCTGAAGGTTCCCCTGGCCTTTCAACGACCTCGACTCATCGTCAGCTTCCAAAACTATAAGAGACATCAACGTCATTTCGCAAGATAGTAGCAATGCTATGGTAAAAGAAAAAATGGCGAATGACACTAACCTTGCCCAGAGGAAAGGACAATACGCTGAGGAGAGATCGCCTGCGGAGCTGCCATCTCCAATAAACGCTGAAATGACTGTCGAGGCGACAGATCCGCGATCGTGGCCGCCAAACCGCGCAATTCTGGGAAAGATAAAAGAGTTCAGACTATGAAGGGGTTGCTAAATTAAAACGCAGAGGGATACCTTCAACACTCCTCCCATTCTGAGCCGAGGGGATAGCAGCTTCGACGGTCTCCGCCGCGACCTCAGGCTCCAACAAAGGAAGAGTAGTCCCGACTACCTCTCTTCCGGCCTCTGGGCCGCCCTCAGTAAGAGTCGTTGGGGCGGCGACCTCCAAAGGAGCCTCCCCCAAAAGGGCAAACGCTCCCTGATCAAGAACCGCCGCTGGAGGTTCTACCATGAGAAGAGCAGCCTCATCAGCCCCCTCCACACCAAGCAAGGCTTCATTGAGAATTTCGGCGGGCTTTATCTTTAATAGGCCCGTAGGGAGCTCCCCCAGCGTCGAAGATTCTGCACGATTCAAATAAGAATAATGATACATATGCACGGGCATAAACAATCTGAAGAACTACGAAAAGAACCACAACGTACCGATGCGCAAAGAAGCCCTCAATATGGCTTCTTCAAGCCGCTGCTCCTTCTCAAGGAGGTGGGCTCGCCGGGGTTCGAGAGTGGACTCATGGCCGCCGGTCCATAAAGAAAGTGCGTCAGCTGCATCTTCTGAAGCGGCCTGCTTCAAAGCCCTCTCCCCCATTCCTCCAAAGGACCGATAAATCGCCGCCGAATCCACGAAGGGTCTTCGTAAAAGATTACAGCGGGATAGGACTTCTTCGGAACCCTAGCATTATGAGACACATCTTTGGAACGTCGTATGGCCTCAGCCAACTGTGCGGCCTCCTCATCGGCCGAACTCGGGAAAGGAAGTCCAGCGTCTGACTCTTGCAGGGCCAACGGCTCGTCTTCAAGAGTAGGCTCAAACTCCGCTAAAGAATCGAGCGAATTGGTGGCCACCTTCCTTCGACGCTTAGACCCAGAGCCGGTCGCCGAGGATGATCGTTTCCTCCCCCGCAAAGCCTTAGGGCGACGCTGACCCACATTGCCTACGACGCCCTCATCTCTATTACCCTCGCCTGGTGCCACGACCGAGGATGACACTGTCATTGTCAATGCCACGGGGGGCGGTGCTGCCACAGGCGGTGGTGCTACTACCGGGGCCCTTCCACCTCGCGAGCGGGAACCCAGGGGCATACCGGCCGTTGGAGTAAGGTTCACCTCCGATTCTCCTGGGATGAGCGCCGTACCGGTATCCCTTAGAGGGAAGCGGACCGGAGCCCTCGGTCGCAGCTTAGCTCCTGGAACCAGAGGAGGGGCATCATGGCCAAGAAGCACCCTCCTTTCCTCAAGAATGATTGGGCTGACCCGATGAAGATACCAACCCGTAAACGCGCCCACGCACCGGGGCAGGTATTCAGCTTCAGGTACAATGAAGTGGGAGCCGGTGTTTAGCCTCATGAAATGATGAGCTGCATCGCGAACGGCATCGAGCGAAGGGATTGGGGCGACTATAAAAGCCTCGAAGGGAACACCCTGGTCGTATCCAAGCTGTCGGGCAAATCGATGCGGATTGTACCGCATGAAAAGAGCTGCACTGTCCTGGCGAAACACCAAGTAGCCCGGTCTAATTGTATATAAGTGCGCAGCCTCCCGGGGCTTCAAAGAAGGTGCGTTGTCTTTTGACAGATCCCAGAGTTGTTGAACTGGACCTGAGGGAGTAGACAAGACCCGATCATTAAAAACCATCCCGCCAGCGGCAGCGTAAGGAGAAATCAACACCCGAATAGCCCCGAACTGAGTCGGGTCGGCGGCAGAAGCATCCACTAATCGCATAAGTCATGGAAAGGGGTAGGCATCGTAAAATGAGGGCCTCTGATGCATGGCAAAAGCCCCCAACACGTGCATTTCGATCCAGGACGTGAAATAATAAAGCGAAAAGTTTACCACATCCACGCCAGGAGTAGAGGTATTAGCTGCGGTGCCCAACCCATGATAAAGATGCGCCAACGCCGGGATGCCGATAGCCAATCGCGTCCCCTCAGCAATACGATGAGCCGAATAGATAACCGAATCTCTCATGAAGCGGCGATGCATGGGGATAACGAACCAACTGAGCCAAACACTGACAAACCCCACGAAGAATGTTTCCTCATCCATACCGGGTGCTGCAATGGACTCAAAAGACATCGGCGACACGATGGGAATATAGTATTGTGGCAGGTCCGATTCAGCGGTCGGTAACTTCTTCGGACCGAACCCAAAGGGGTCTTTGATGTTAGCAAACTTCGGAGCAGTCTTTGATATGACGTCCTCAAGAAGGAAGCGGGAAATGAAGCTTTTAAAAGTAACACCCTGCTCCTCAGACTCAGTGAACAATCGATCAAAAATACCCAGCGCCTTGATCAAGCTGGGGCGCTTGTGGCGAACGGCGTTCTCAACAGACAAGCCGTCAGCCGGTGCAGACTCGGGCTCAAAGACATACTCGTCAGGAGGCAACAACTCCTCATACAGTGCACCCCTGATTGGCAATCCCGAGATTTCATAAAATTCTGCAAGAGAGATCGAGACCTCGCGATCTCCTAGAATGAAAGTGTTGGTGGGAAGATTCCATTGGTTCAAAAACGCCTTAACCCACCAGACATGCGGGGACTTATAATGGAAGAGTGACGCATATATTGCCTGATAAAGCCCGACCTTCTGCAGCCGCGCACGATGGGTGGCAAGGATGTAGCGAGCCCAGAGAAGATAGCCCGTAGGGTGTCGGGGAGTGAGCCCTATCTTATAGATCTTCCCCCACGGGTGGGCCTCACCCTGGCAGATACGCCGCCCCAAGATGTCTATGGCCGAGATCGGATGGTTCGGAATACCGGTCGTCGAAGGCTCGAGCCTCCCCGTTGGAGTCCAGTTAGGCATTTCCACAGCAAAAACCATCCTCGGAGGATCCATCGGTAAGAATGGGAAAGTGGGCTCCGTCGGTACCGCGCAAAGAAAACTCCGGCGACCCTGAATAATCTGACTATACCAAGATCCCCATTGAAGAAGGTTGGTACAGTTCGGGTCATGGGCCCGGATCATCGCCATCGCTTCCTCATCAGATGGCGACTGAGGAAAAGCAGCCTCCGAGCGAGAAAAGGGAAAGCAGGGAACAGAAGCAATCGCACCTGAAATCCAATAAAAGGAGACCGTTAAAAGCAAAGTCAGCGATATATATCCATGCATGAACATGAAGACTAGTTAAAGAAAGCAACAGCAGAGTTTTCTGGGACTATTGGCTACAAAACACATGGGCCCCACAGAATCCGGATGACGGCTCATTAATAATGAGACCAAATAGATATAATAAAACAAAGGGAATATCCTCATTAAATAAAGACTGAGATTCAGGTGACCCTACGCATCCCCCCTAGAAGACAAATCTGTCTCGGGCCCCGCAACAGATCCAACAGGATCAAAGGAATTAAATTCCCACAGAAGATATCATTACAAAACTCCTGTTCCATCAATTGCAGAAGGACAACCTCGGGCCAAGAGGCCCCAAGAAGGCTCCATGTGAAGAAACTGAGTTCTTCACAGAAATTAAATTCCTTTTAGAAAAGGGAATTAAATTCCCATAAGACATTTTTGGGAAGGAATTAAAATCCATAGATTGTCATCATCATTTCCCTAAAGACCGCTTAAGCCCTAAGAGAGCTACAGTTTGAAGATTAAATGGCTTTCTGTTCCTGTTGATGAATTTGAAGGAAATGGGTTCATATTAAAAGAGTAAAACTTTTGTTTTGAATTTAAAATCAAGAAGAATGTGAAAGTCCATCGTTTGCCCAAGAACATTACCTGAGGGAAAGAAGTCCTTTCAAACAGAGTTAAACTCTGAAAATTGTTTCAAGGTAGAGAACTAAGCTCTGAAAGAAGAGAATTAAATTCTCAGAGAAAGTTTGTAAGGAGGAAGACAAGCAAAGTGGAGGCGTGCCTGAGATGACCCTTATATTTATAGGAGGCGATGGAAACGATTCATCTCCCCAAATCCCTAAAGGAATCCAACGGTCACAAAAGGTGACAGCGTTGCACTCACGAGCGGACACGTGAGAACAACGCTGTGGGGGCATTTGTTTCCTGATTTAAAATCAGAAAAGCTTATGGAAAAAGCTTCAGAGGAGGGTCACGTGCTTACACGTGACCAGCAGTCACGTGTTGGCACGTGACACCTAAAAGTATCGGCAAGGCAAATTCAGTTTCCCAAATACATCAAAGAAAAGGGGCTTCAGAAAGGGTCACGTGCTTCCACATGACCTGGGTCACGTGTTGGCACGTGACAATCAAAAGCAGTGGCAAAGACACAACAGTTCCCTGAGCAAATCAAGAAAAAGGCTTCAGAAGAGGTCACGTGCTTCCACGTGACCAGGGTCACATGTTGGCACGTGACACTCAAAACATCATACTCATTCTCCGGTTAAATCAAGAAGAAGGCTCCAGGCCAGGGTCACGTGCTCACACGTGATCAGTTGTCACGTGGTGGCACGTGATAGTTAAGCAGCAACCAGAAGACAGAGCGTAAAAAGAAGGAAGAAGGCTCGTTCCAAGGGGGTCACGTGCCCACACGTGACCAAGGGTCACGTGGCCACACGTGACCAACTTCAAAGCCCATTTGTCAACAGAATTAAATTCTGAGAAAAGACCTCTCAAATCTTTCCAAAAGCAATCGATTAAATTAAAGATTTAGAGGTGATTAAATATCATCTATCTATGGGAAAATCTCGAATTTGGAAAGATTTCCCCTTTAAATCTAACAGAAATAACAAAGGAGAATCCCTGAATTTGAAATCCAATGGTGAATAAAATTCACCTAATAATCCAAAGGTCCAAAACGAATGATGGATGCAAATCAAATCTCTCAATGAAGATTCGTCAAAAAACTAATTAACTCGGCTGCTTCTCCTATAAATAGGAGCCAAGAGACACGCAAAAAAGATATACACGCAGAGGGAAGAAAAGAGAGAGCCTTGATACTTGAGAGGAATTTGGATCTTCTGCAAAAGAAAACCCTAGGTAAGAAAGGGAAGGTTTCATTGAAAGAAAGAGAATTTAATTCTCAACAGAGTTTAATTCTGATGTAAAACAGAAGGACATATTTCTTCTCTCTTTGGTGGAGGATCTGTAAAGTGCACATCTCCCCTTGAGTTGAGAATTTAATTCTCAATGGGTTAAGATCCTGCCATGCAGATCCAAAGCATAGAGAGGGAATAGAAGCACAAGAATTTAATTCTCACAGAACTATAGGAATTCAATTCCTTTAAAATAAAATTAGGGCTTGACCCTGTGTTATTGGAATTTAATTCCTTCAGAACAAAAAGAAACAGGGTTTAACCCTGATTAAGAACTTGGTTCTGTTGAAACAACGGGAGTTTAATTCCCTTAATCATAATTCTTTAACAGAGAATGGGAGTTTAGTTCCCTAAAGCCTTCATTAGGGTTTAACCCTATTCGGTTCTTCATGTATATGAGGAATTTAATTCCTACAGAAAATTCAGAGTTCAACTCTATTCCAGAATATAAATCTTCAAAAAGGAAGTAGGAATTTAATTCCTCTGGAATTTAAAGCTTTTATTAGGGTTGAACCCTACGAGGAAAAAGATTAACAGATCTTCTAAACAACATACATAGAGGCAGGGTCACGTGCCGCCACGTGACCCCCCCCAAAGATCTACATAAAGCCCTTTGAGGCAGTGCTTCACGTGACCCACGTGACCTCTGAAGCACAAGGAATAGAAAAGAGCTCTAGGGCGCCCTCACGTGTCACCACGTGACCCCTAGTGAGCATTATAACGCACAGAGCATGGGCTTTCATCACGTGCTCGCACGTGATGGCCACCAGAACTAAAGAGTTAAACATCGATCTACAGAATAAAATAAGGGAAATCAGGGCGCTCTCACGTGTCCACACGTGACCCCTCTCTCCTTAGTGTTTAACACTAATCTAAAGACTTTGTCCTCAGTGTTTAGCACTGATTTTCTTAGTGTTTAACACTAATTTGGAAAACTCTATTGGCGGTGTTTAACACTGATTTGCTTAGTGTTTAACACTAATTTGAAAACTCTGTTCCCAGTATTTAACACTGATTATCTTTTAGTGTTTAACACTAACTTGTTAATCTTATTCCCAGTGTTCAACACTGTTGACCTTTAGTGTTTAACACTAGCTTTAGCCCAATTGGCTAAGTTTCTAGAGGCAAAGGCTCTCCTTCAATGGACCTGCAGAGAGCCAATATTTCAAACACAATTGGACTTAGCCCAAATTGGCCATAAGTCCTCAAATCATCTTAAACTGAACACACTTGCTCTTTCAACAAACTCATTGGTTCAAGGGTACATCTCTGAACTCCTCTGACATCTGTCGTTGTAATCCTTCAACGTCGTCAGAGAGGTGACGGGTCCCGACAACCACACATTAATACGGACTGTGGGGTCCTTAAACTCATGGACTAATGCGTCCTTAAATCAAGATACGGACTGTGGGGTCCTTAAACCCATGGACTACGACGTCCCTAACCTTGACCGAGATGTCTTAAAACTAACAATGGACTGTGGGGTCCTTAAACCCATGGACTACGACGTCCTTAAGCTTGACCGAGATGTCTTAAAACTAACAATGGACCGCAATGTCCTTAAACTACCCATGGACCGCAATGTCCTTAAACTACCCATGGACCGCAATGTCCTTAAACTACCTACGGACCGCAATGTCCTTAAACTAGCAATGGACCACTATGTCCTTAAACTGGAACAATAGAGCCCAAACGCTCTTTTGTCGGATCTAAACGATCCCGTTTAAGTTGACCTTAGCCTCAAATGTGGCTAACGTATCCTTAACCCTTCAAACAGACTGGACTATGAATCCCCCCAATCAACCCTGGTTCGAGGGTACATCTCTGAACTCCTCTGACATCTGTCGTTGTAATCCTTCAACGTCGTCAGAGAGGTGACGGGTCCCGACGGCCATACATTCAATGGACCACTATGTCCTTAAACTGGAACAATAGAGCCCCAAATGCTCTTTTGTCGGATCTAAACGATCCTGTTAAGTTGATCTTAGTCTCAAGTTAGACTAACGTATCATTAACAAACGTTTGAGTTGATCTTAGCCTCAAATATGGCTAACGTATCCTCAAACCAAACCCCCAAACCCAAATCTAAGATAAATACGGATTTGGACTAGTCCACGTCCTACGGGCGACGACATAACTCAGTCTCCGTATACAATCAACGGGCAACCACAAATAAAACAAACACACACGACACGAAGTGACCATCTGGAGAAGGAGAAAGTTGTTACCGCAACGCGGTAGCGTAATTAACTGCAGGGGCTTGCGCCTGCAGGGAGGAGCGTCCCCACAATCAAAAAACCCCTCAAGTGAGGGGGAATCCGACGAAGTCTGCTACATCGGACGCATCCGCTCAAACCTTCGATACGCGGTGCCATAAATCAATTTGGCATCTTCGGAGAGGTGGACGGATAGCACCAATTAGCATCTGCCCCGAACCTCAGGCATAGACGTCCCCGCGTCTCGGCCGCCGTTCGGAGGGGAACAGAAACGTCAACAAATTTCTCAAAAGCAACAGAAGAAGAACAAGAAACATGTGGAAGAGCAAAATAAATAAGGACAAGTTTGAAATTGATGATGAAGAGCCAAAGCGTTGCTTCTGATGTAACAAACTGGGCCATATGAAGAACAAATGTCTGCTTATCAAAGAGAAAGAGAAAGGCGAAGAAGGAGAATTCATGAATTTCGAAAAGGCCTTGTTTGGGATGTACGCTTAGGGAGATGGTAATGCAGAGGAGTCATCCGATGAAGAAGCAACAGATATTGCAAATACTTGCTTCATGGCTGACAAAAGCGATGGAAGTTCCATTAGCTATATTGAACAAGTTTTAGATGAAAATAAGGGAAATTTGACTCTAGAAGTGATGTATGAGAAACTGTGTGAAACACTAGATATTTTAGGACCAAAATTTGCTAAAGCTAGAAAAGAAAATAAATTGCTTAAGAAGCAACTAGATAGTGCTTTTCACGAACTTGAGGAAATGATTATAAAATTTCGTGAATAAAAAGAGCTAATAGAGAATATAGACGAGAGTGAGTTAGAAAATAAAATTCTTGAGCTAGAAAAAGTTAATTCTAAACTCGCTAAGTCTAGGACTATGGTAAAATAACTAGAAAGCGTAAATCGACACCTAGTCCATGAAAGCACTAAAAATGTCAGTGGGCTGAAAACGAAGAACGATGAGCTTGAAAATCTTAGTATAGAACCCACTAATATAAAAACTAGAGTAAATGAGGTTTAGAGTAAAAATATAACTCTAAAAAAATGAAAATCTAAAGAACCTATCTTGCAAGAAGCGAAAGAGAGAGAGAGAATTAGAGAATAAGGTTATTAACCTTGAAAAAGTAGTTAGTGGTCTTAATAATACCATTCTTAGCTTTACAAAGAGTAATGATAATCTTGAAATGATAGTAAGAAGTTTCAAGGGCAACAATGGTAAGTAAGGATTAAGCTACAACAATGCATACCCTCGCAAGAACACTAGCAATAAGAGTAAAAAGAAGAAAAAGAATAAGTTTAGGAACACTTGTGCTAAGGCTAAGAACAACGAGTTAAATGTTCCTCATATTCATCTGTATTCTAGTGTTATATGTTTTTATTGTTGTAAAAAGGACAACGGGTCAAATATTCCTCATATTTATTTATATTCTAGGGTTACTTGTTTTTATAATTGTAGAAAGGGCCACATGATATATAACCGGTTTCAGAAATATTTTGATAATAATTTGATTAGGGTCACCAAGATAAAGCAGTTTGTATCGACCACTAACTTATAAAAACCTAAAACTAAGTGGGTATCTAAAGGTGCATCTTCTTTTAAAGGTGCACCATATTCAAGCAAGTGATAATAAGTGGTATCTTGATAGCGGTTGCTCGAGTCACATGACGGACAACGAATCCCTCCTCTCTACGCTATAATGGAAAAAATGGAGGGACGATGACCTTCGAAGACAACAAGGCAGGTAAAATTATTGGTAATGTTAAACTTGTCAAGGGCCTCCCACATAATTTATTGAGTATTGGTCAATTGTGTAATATTGGTTTTAAGGTAATTTTTTAAAATAATGAAATACCGATTTTAAAAGATAATGTTCTATTTCTCAAAACATCAATAAAAACATTTATACTATCAAACTTAGTGAGTCCACAAATCTTAAATGTTTAGTTGGATCCAAAAAAATTAGTTGGTTATGGCACCGCAGGTTAGGACATGCCAACATAGACCTAATCGCTAAGCTTGTCCATAAGAAACATGTGAGAGGTTTACCTCAAATAAGGTTCGAAAAGGACACACTTTGCGATATTTGTCAACTAGGTAAACAACATAGAAGTAGTTTTCATTTTAAAAACGTGGTAACTACTACCCAACCATAGCAATTGATACATCTAGATTTATTTGGACCCACCAAAGTTGCTAGTTTAGATGGTATGTATTATTGTTTCGTTATTATTAATGATTATTCTATATTTACACGGGTCTAATTTTGTAACTCACAAACATGAAACCTTCGTTGCTTTTAAAATGTTTTGCAAGAAAGTTGAAAATGAAAGAGTTTCTATAATTATTAAAATTCGAAGTGATCATGGTGGTGAGTTCGAAAATAGAAGGTTTCAAAATTGTTGTGACACAAATGGTTACACACATAATTATTCTTCACCAAGGACACCACAACAAAATGGTATAGCCGGAAGGATGAATCGAACATTATAAGAGATGGCTAGGAGTATACTTAATGAATACACTTTACCTAAATATTTTTGAGCCGAAATCATTAACACTGTATGTTATATTTTAAATCGTGTCTCAATTAGACCCATTGTAAATAAAACACCTTATGAACTTTACACACACATGACACCAAATATCCCGCACTTTAAACCTTTTGGATGCAAATGTCATATTTTAAATACAAGCGAGAATTTGGATAAGTTTGATGCAAAAATAGATATAGGAATATTCGTAGACTATTCACCACATAGTAAGTCATATAGGATTTACATCAAACGAACACTTACTATTCAAGAATCTATACATGTTGAATTTGATGAAAAGATGTTGCTAACACATCTTCTAGTATTGTAGATTCTGAGGATGATACAGGTGAACTCGAGAGCTTGAGTAATTCCCACAACTCGAAAGAAGATAATGTTCAACAACAAAGAAGTGCACTAAAAGACAACGAACATGATCTCCACAAGCGGAACAAGATTTGCCTCGTGATTTCTGATATTCATGAGATCATCCAAAGGAGCAGATAATTGGTGAAACAGTGGCAAGTATATGTACTAGGAATAGAATTAATGAGATGGGTAATATAACGTTCATATCTATATTAGAACCGAAAAACGTTATAAGTGTTTTAGAAGATTCATATTAGATTTTAGCTATGCAAGAAGAGCTAAATCAATTCAATAGGAATCAAGTTGGGGAACTAGTTCCCAAACCCGAACATCAAACGGTTATCGATACTAAGTGAGTATATAGAAACAAACTTGATGAGGAGGGAAAAGTTATTAGAAATAAAGCTAGATTGGTCGTCCAAGGTTATAATCAAGAGGGGGATTGATTTTGATGAAACATTTGCTTCGGTTGCAAGACTTGAAGCAATTCTCATGCTTTTAGCATTTTCAAGACTTATGAATTTCAAAATCTTTCAAATGGATATCAAGTCTGCGTTCTTGAATGGTGTTATATCCGAGGAAGTCTAAGTCAAACAATCTCCAGGTTTTGAAGACTCTTACTTTTCCGAACATGTATTCAACCTAAGAAAAGCTTTATATGGGCTCAAACAAGCTCCTAGAGCTTAGTATGAGCGACTTAGAAAATTCTTGCTTGAAAATGGGTTCACTATGGAAAAACTGGATAAAACACTTTTTATTAAGTATCTCAATAAGGATATTAATTTAGTTGGTTATTATGATGCCGATTTTGCAGGGAGTAGAGTAGATTGTAAAAGTACTAGTGGCACATGCCAATTAGTAGGATTTTTCTTAGTCTCCTGGTTCTCTAAAAAGCAAAATTAGATAGCTTTGTCCACAGCCGAAGCCAAATACATAGGGGCCGGTTGTTATTGTGTTCAAATTTTATAGATGAGACAAACTCTTAAGGATTACGATTTAACATTTCAACCAACCAATATTTATTGTGATAACAATTGTGCTATAAATTTGTCTAAAAACTCTATCTTACATTCTAGAACAAAACACATAGATATCTGTCGGCATTTTTTGCGAGATCATAGGGATAAAGATGATATTTCTTTGTAATACATTCACACTAGACATCAATTAGCCGATATTTTTGCCAAAACTCTAGATGAAAAGCAATTTTGCTTTATTCGAAGTAAGTTGGGGACAGTATCACTAGTTGATTAAGTGACATGGCACATTGCACATACATATGCTATATATTGTATTAAGGCTACTACATTCATCATATAAGCTAATTTTGGATATGTGCATTCATTTAATCAAGTGTTTTATTTTTGATATGTGGTATTTATGATGGTTTTCAATGATTTTCATGCATTAAATTGATTTTGAGAAACTGTTTAGATGAAAAATATAAAATTCCCATATTTTTAGTGTAAACTCATAAAACATTTTTATTGTTTCTAATCGCATGTTAAATTACTATGGAATATAATTAGGATAGACACACATACGAAGTAAGAAAACATTTGGATGATTTATAAATATATCGAAACACTATTTTTTATCACAGTAAAATGTGTTGAAACATGATCTTGAAGAGTATAAAAATATGAAATTTTTTCAAACATTTGCACGAATTACACACTAATTGTATTAACCATGAGAACGCTCCGCTATTAGGCAACTAAAAGTGTATGACTTCATTTGAGAAATGTAGGAGTCGAACATATGATGCCTTCATGCATCATTGTTTTAAAACAATTATGTGGATAAGTGCAAAGAAAGGAGTTGCTCATTTTGCTTATGTTACTAACGGTAAAAGATGTTCGTATCTCGTTGGTTATCGAGCAATACGCAACAACTATGATTAAATATCATCCAGCGTATTTCAAATCTCATATGAGAGTCGAGAGTTAAAAATAGAAAAGAATATTACCTAGGGATGCATATGCAATTATATGTGTTCCAAGTTTGATATTCCAAACAATGCGTCTTATCGTATCTTCGTCTCCTTATTAAACGGGGAGTTAAGCTTCATATTCATAAATTGTTTTTCTACTATAAAATTTATATGCTTCAAATCGGTTGATATACTTCAATTTAAAAATTCGTGAGATTCACATATATGCATCATTAGGCTATTTTGAGAATTATTGTGTGTTTCAAATGTATGTTTTGATATTATCTACATAGTCACTATTTGTTACAATCTAAATCGATTAATATCGTTTTTCTTAGTTTTGTATTGAGATAATGAATATGTGTGCCTATTGACTATATTTTACTAGTTATGGTAAACTAGATAATTTTCATGCACTATGAATTTGTGGGGAATAAATATTTTCATTTAAACCAGTCTTTCAAAGCCTTGTATTTTTATTCATTCGTTATTCATCATGATAACTAACATATTGTATTTTAACTCTTGATGAATTCTACCAAAAAATCTAGAAAAATGATTTTTGATACTCTTTATTGATAGATGTCAAAAGGGAGAGAAAAGAAAACAAATTTTGTGAATTTGAAATTTCGTTAAAAGAGGGAAAATCATGGGTTAAAGGGATGTGCTTGAGATTTTTAGAAAACATAAATTTTTTCATCAACTCATGCATATAGTTAGGAGGAGTCTTATTTATTATATTTGAAAGTTTTAAACGAAAATCGCACTTCAATTTGTTTTTACATGTATTTGTTTGCCATCTTCAGAAAATGGGAGTTTGTTGGCCCAAGTGTCATATTTTTAATGTTTCACATTTCCAATTATGGAATATTTTGATGATAGCTAACAAGTACACATATTGCTAAACTCCGTTTTGAGTTCATGAGTGCAGGTGAAAAGATATACAAGTGTTCAAAATTTGGAAATCACACATGGTGAAAGAAATTGAAGCATCAATTTATGGAAAATTGAAGAAATTATGTCTATAATTTTCCAGAGCTGGTGAAGACCTTGTTATAGAAATAATAGATGTTAATGAAGGTTTAAATGAAAATTTAAGAAGAGTTAAAGAGCTTAGAAGTTGATATGGAGGTGTTGAGGCGCATTCGAGCCTGGGTACAACTAAGACCTATAAAGCTAAAGCTCTAATTTCTAAGACTCATATAACTGAAACCCTAATCTATATATAAGGTTGGAGAGCTAAGAAATTTTTTATTTTTGCAAATATTAAAGGGAGAAGAAAAAGCTTTAATTCACTGATCAAAAGTCCAGATTCAAGAGAGATTTTTCATCCAAAACATAAGGCTAATTTGGTGAAATTGTTCTAACTCATTTATTAGGGTTTTATATCTTGTTAGAACAATTGTATTAGGATTTGGGATATTTCTAGATTTAGATTTCTAGATCTAGTCAGTTTGAATTATCTCATCTTGTTATTAGAGGTATTCGTTGATTTAAAATAGATATTTTTATTTTTCTTTTATATTGGCTTATACGGTTTGCTCACCGCCTGAAAGTGTGAACCGTTTATTTCTTTGGCTAAGAAAATAGGTTAGAAATCTTCGAGAAACGGGGTAGGCATGGGGATCGAACTCCTGAATAATTCTCCATATTTGTGATTTGTCTTTTCTGTGTTATTTACTATTTTTCTGCTTGTTTATATTTTGCATTAGTTATTAATTAGTTTAATTGAACAAGTAGAAATCGAATAATTTTTAATTTAGAGTCATCACCATATTCAACCCCCCTCTAGGGTAATCTAAGTAAGTATTTAGGTTTTTCAGATATTAAGGAAATGCAACTGCTTGGAAGTTACATGCAGCTCTTTAGAAATTACATACAACTTTTTTAGAAGTTATAGGCAACTGGTTAGAAGTTGCAGTCAACTGCTTAGAAATTACAGATAAGTTCTTACAAATTATAGGCAACTGTTTAGAAGTTACACGCGGCTGCTTAGAGATTAAAGGCAAGTGGTTAAATATTATAAGCAAGTGCTTAGATGTTACAGGCTATTGCTTACAAGTTGCAGACAACTATCTTGTATATTTCTCTAAAGAAAAATCAAGTCAAATAAAAACAAACATGCTCGTAATGGCCAGAGTATCAATAGATGCTTGCATATAGATGATTTTCTCGTTCGTCTCTTGATAGATACAGATCATATTTACATAGCCCTCTTCGGTTATCATCCTAACCATATGGTCTCCATATTTTTCCATTTTGTATGAAAGTTTTAAGTTATCAATCAGTATATCAAGTTGAAACGAGAATGTTTCTTTCAATTCGAGCCATGTTGTCACCTCCGAGATGATCAAGATTGGACCTTTCCTATTGGATCCACTCACAAAATACATTAATGTCAAAGTTTGGGCCATCCTCAATGTGTAAGAAAGTAAATGAAGATTTATTTTGTTGGGGTAGTTAATGAAAATGGAGTTAATGAGAGAAGATAATGGATAATGTAAAAAATGAATGAGATAATTCTTGTTCTGTTGGCAACATAGGATTTGGGGGGGGAGGGAAGTGGTGAATTTGAAGGGAAAATAGCTAGGTTAGAATATTTAATGCTCAGTCATTTGAGGAAAAAATCAATAAAACACAATTCATGATAGAAATTACATGCAACTTGATAGAACCTATAAGCAACCGAAAATCAGAATTTTCCCTAAAAAATTGCCGCTGTCAACTTTTACTTGGGCACATGGTTCTCTAAAGGCATTCTTAGGATATACTGAAATACATATGGTTGTTTGTATTGCATGGAATAAGTGATGGGCTCTAGGTTTTTTCATATGATGAAAATGCCCAGGGACTTTTTGACAGCTTTTTTTAGGCCGAGAGCTTCTCAACAATTTATCCATATCTCTATTTAGATAATATATATAAATATAGGAGTGCTACATTGCAAACCGATCCGTGTTTTTTAAAAACGGGAACTCTCAGTTTACGGCATATTTTAACGATCCGATCCGTTCAAGTTGATCACCCTACCCTCAAATATATGCATATGAAAAATCAAAGGATTTGAAGACCTCTATCCTATGTATCGATGATGCAAAAATGAACCGCATTCGATAATGCAACATAAAATTCATCCAATACATATGTTAGAGGTTTTCAAATCTTTTGATTTTTCATACACATATTTAAGGGTAGGATAATCAACTTGAACATATCGAATCGTTAAAATATGCCGTAGACCGAGAGTTTCCGTTTTTAAAAAACGTGAACCGGTCTCTCTCTCTCTCTCTCTGGGAGAGAATTATCCAAGGAATATTCCCTTATCTTGCTAGATTTTACGTGGAAAAATTGCAATATAGACTCTTTTTAATTCTCTTATTACATTTGGGTCATAAATTTTTTTATTGGCTACCTAATTAATACTTCTCACTCTATTATCATATACAGTTCTAATTGGCACCTTTAAAATCTCTTTCTATTTTCCTTTCACTGCTTAGTTTTTATTGGCAAAATGTTAAAAAAATTCACGATTTTTGTATGCTATAACATGCAAGATATTAAAAACTGGAAAATAATAGAAAACCTTTTAGAATAGAAAATTTCGTGTTTTTCGATGGGTATTACAAACAAAATATAGAAAAACCAAAGAAAATATATTTTTGCAGGAGTAGGTCTATTCTAGTTCTAGGAGAAGAGGGAATATCCAACTCCTAAGTTTTACACTGTTGGAAGGTTTAATCTAGTGGTGGAAAATTTTGGATGGTGTCATCATCCTTTTTTATGGGATGTCATCACTGACTACCTATATATATCCAATCGTCAAATCATAAACCTAATGGTGAAAAATATGGAAGGAAAAAACTCACTCTCCTTTTAGAAGTAAAATAGTTCTTCGAGATATTTAAAAATTTTCCGATTTTCATATATTATGATATGAAAAGACGGAAACAAACCAATTTTGTTAACACATTTGAAAATTTTGTGATTTCTTGTGCTATACCATGTGAAATATAGAAACAGAAAAAAAAATTAATAATACTTTCGAAAATTTTGTGATTTTCCTATGCTATAGCAAAAAAGTAAAAAACCAAAGAAAACAAAAAATTCTTGATATTTTTGAATATTTTTCGATTTTCATATGCCATAACAAGCAAAATATTGAAGAGCCAAAAAAAACAATATTTTTTGAAATCTTTGAAAACTTCTCTATTTTCATATGCTACAGTATGAAGAATATTAGAATTTGAAAAAGAAATTGTAAAACCAAAGAAAACAAAAAACTTGTATTAAGATTTATCGATTTTTTTTTTTTTTTTGTGTTTTAAGTAGCCAAATGTTAAAGAATGGAAGAAAACAAACAATTTTGATATTTTTGAAAAGTTCATGATATTTGTGTGCTATATTAAGCTAAAGTATTAAAACCCGAATAAAAGTGAAAATTTCGCTATTTTCGTGTGTTATCTTAAAAAAATTAAAAATGAAAAAAACTTTAAATTATTGATAATTTGGAATATTTTTCGAAATATTGAAACAAAAAAAATATAAAATTTTGAGATTTTTGAATAATTCTCAATTTTCATATGCTGCAGTGTGCAGAATATTAGAAACTTGGAAAAAATTGTAAAATCAAAGAAAATAAATTTTTTAAAAGATTTTTATATATTTAGTGATTTTTGTGTGCTATAAGCAGCCAAATGTTAAAAATGGAAGAAAAGATAACATTTTGATATTTTCGAAACATTCATGATATTTGTGTGTTATATAATAAGCAAAATGTTAAAGACTGAATGAAACCGAAAATTCGCAATTTTCGTGTGGTATAGCAAAAAAAAATAATGAAGAAAACAAAATAATTCTTTTTATTTTTGAAGGTTTTTTCGATTTCGTATGCCGTAAGAAGCAAAATATTGAAAAACCAAAATAAATATAAAATTTTATGAGTTTTGAAAATTTCTCAATTTTTATGTGCTGCAACGCGTAGAATATTAGAAATTTGAAAAAGAAAAGTAAAATAAAAAAAAAACAAAAAACTTTCATGATATCAAGATTTTTTTTATTTTTTGGGATATTAGTTTGTCATAAGCAGCCAAAAGTTAAAAAATGGAAGAACACGGGAAAATTTTGATATTTTAAAAAAATCTGTTAAAAAATGTAAGCAAGGTATTAACAACAGAATAAAATAGAAAATAAAATTTTTATAAAATTTGCCGTGTGCAAGATAACAATGAAAAATATTGAAAAAATGATGAAAACGGATGATTTTTGAATTGTTATATTTGCGATTTTTCGTGTGCTATGACATATAGAATATTAAAATTTTAAAAAAAAAACATAAAATTAAGTGATATTTTAAGGTATTGCGATTTTCGTGTGCAAGCAAATACTGAAAACTGCAGAGCTGAGAAAATCTTGAGATTTGTAACAATTTAATGATTTTCATGTATAAAGGGAACCTGAAAAGCTTTAGATTTTTGAAAAATTTGCAATTTTCGTGCACTGTATACTAAATGAATAATTGGAAAAAAAATAAAAGTAGAAAATTTCAAAATTTTCAAAAATTACGCAAGTATCATGTAGTGATTGCAAAATATTGAAGAAAACAAATAATTTTGGGAATTTTTGTATTTCGACCGTCTTGTGTTGTACCGGGCGAAATATCAAAAAATCGAAAAAAAAACATAAAAATTTTAAACTCTTGAAACTTTTATTATTTTCGCGTGCTATAACATGCATAATATTGAAAAAAAAGGAAATTTTGTATTTCCATATGCTATATCATGAAAAATATTAAATATCGAAGAAAAAATATTATAATTTTACAAGTTTCATGATTTTCTCATTCCATAACAAGCATAACATTGGAAAACCGAAGAAAATAAAAATTTTGAGATTTTTAAAAAAAATGCGCCATGTTTATGTTTAATATTAGCGTACAAAAATATCGAAAACTTTAAGAAAAGAAATTTTTTTGGTATTTTCTGCATTTGATTCTCATGTGCTTTAACAAGTAAAATAGTGTAAAAAGCAATAATTATTTTTAATTTTCTCCCCAAAAAATTCACAATTTTCATATTTTGTAGTAAGCAAAATATGGCAAAGCAGAGTAAAAGTGCCGAAATATTTGCAAGTTAACCATTTATGTATTTTACATATGAAGTTCATAAATATGACATATTGCAACTTACAAATCATATACAATAAAATTTTAAATTATATCTTGAGAAAAATGTGATTCTATAAATGTATATATAAACTTTGACATTTTTAATAAGATATTTCTTGACTTTGAACTTAATTTGTACTCGTGCATGCATGAGCCGCTTGCAATGATTGTCTTCTCTCCTCTCCGCTTACAAATCATATATTTTTTTAAGTACTTTTTTGCCTTTGCTAGTGTATGAAGTCTGTACATATGCTTTGGAAAAAGAAACTCATATATATATATATATATATATAAACACTCCACCATGATCATATCATACCACTATGTTATAGTCAACATCTAGACAGAGATCAAATTTTCCAAACCAATCAACCATGCACATCCATCCAAAGGGAGATAAACTTATATTGAAAAATATGATTGAACCTTTGTTCGAAATAATAAGCTCAACACCAATGGCAGCAGAGGGGAAAGCTCATTAGAATTAGAGAAGTTTCTCTCATGCACACATCTCTTTACATGCTACAGTCAGATCCATTAGTTCATATTAATATTATCCAGCGTACCATAGAGTCATGTTAAATTGTAAATCATAATCAAACATCCCATTACAAGGCTTACACTTCATGATTGTATATATATTTGATTATCTTTTTCAGACATCCATGCGAGCCGATATATATGTACTCATGCAGTATTCGAAAAAGAGATTCGGAGCCAGCTATGCAGCGTTACGCACAGTCGAGTGTAAGCACGTTGAAAATGCATGGAACATGTGACAAGGAAAGGGACACGTGAAGAAACTATGTCCGCAAAATTAAAATTCACGTGAAAATGAGGAGACAGCACATCGAAAAATCGAGTGGGTGCAGTCCCCTCGTCTCAAAAGAAGAAATTATCATGAGACACGTATCGATCGATCGATCGATCATGCCGTTCCTTCCTTCCTTTATTAGGTGTTGAAGGCTAATTAAGGTGACGAGGGGGTGGCGTGCCTTTATCTATCTCACTTGTTCCCTTCTCATTACACTGATCTGATGATGGATATATCGAGCTTGACTTGTTAAAAAGTGCATGCCACATTGACTTGTAAAAATGTGCCACATCTCTCTCTCTCTCTCTCTCTCTCTCTCTCTCTCATAAGTTGCCACGATTTTCTCTCTCTGTTGTTTCTATATACAACCCTTAAATCTTCCTTGTTTTTAAATGAGCTTGACTTGTAGATTTGAACGCTTTGTGTGCGTGCGTGTATATAACCTAAAAGTTTTTTTGAGCGTATGGGATGGGAGGGAGGGAGATGTGTTCGGTGGCTTGTTGGAAATTAAGGGGTTAGGCTCCTTTTTAATTTGTCGTTTCTTGTGACACATAAACTAAGGTTTCTAATTTACTATGTACGTGTGAATACATGATGATTTGTTTTATGAGGACACTAGCTACGTTCTGGATGATGACTTTCTAGTCTTATCCTTTAGGAGGATATATAATGGGCATATAATAAAATTCTTATCTTTGATACCATGCATGCATGCCTCTTCTTTTGAGAAAAATATTGTAAAATCGTGTGCATTTTCCATATATATACTCCACTACAATTAAATAATCCCATCCGAATCTAACATGATTTTTGTGAATCTTTATCTTTCAATTCAGACGCTCGCTCTAGTACTGTTGTTAGTAGGGTATGAATATTTTTTAAATATAATTCACATGAAATCCCATAATCATAGGCATAGCATGTATGTATCATTCCATAACAGCTAAAAATAATATCTGAATTAAAGCTTAGTTACTTAAAGCCACATGATTTTTTTATTTTTTTGATGAAATCGAATATCATGATATAACCTATAATGAAATGTCACATGATTTGATTTTGGCTAATTACTCTTTAAAAAGAAATTTCTTCACTTGGATGTTATAAGCTTCAAGCCATGTAAACGGTTCATCTCATGTTTATTTTGGATGAACCAATAAAAGTGCATGTGTAAAAGATGAATTGTGTTTCTTTTTTCTTTTCATTTTTTTGACCTAAAAAGCAAGCTGGGCAATCAGCCCTGCTCCAAAAAATGCATTAAATAAGAAAAATTAATGTATACAAACGTACAAAGATCAAGTGAGGATCGGTCAACAAACGATACAAAGGTGAAAAACTATCTTGTGTCAGAATAAACAATATTTCATTAAAGAAATAGATCCATCAAGAATATGCAAAGATCATGTCAAAATAAAAGGAGAAGCCTTTTCCCCAAAAACAAGAGTGAATATTTGATTTGTATGAGGTCAAAATATGCCAAAGCAAGATATATCAATGTGGTGCATGTTCATTTTTCAAACAAATTCTCCACATAAGTTACGTCACTGCTTCTAAACAACCTAAGATTACTTCATTGAATATTAAGAAGTATGTACAGATTAAAAGTCTTATTAAAATTTCCCCCCAACAAAAGGTAATCAATGTCCAAATCGAATCCCACACAAAACCTTAGATAATTTATTTTATTCTTATTGTTATTTTCAGGTTTTAGATAATTACAAAAAATAAAAACACACACACAAAGTTGAATCTTGAAAGCAATGTCATTCATTATTTTCTAGTTTTTTTCCATTCAGAACTTAACGGCTAGATCTTACGTACACGCGATGCAAGTGACAAAGGAGAGGAAATAGTTATGCCGAGAGAGAAAAAGGAAGCAATTTATATAACATGGAATCTTTTTATAAAAAATGTACAAAGGAGAGGAAAAGGATCAGTAGTGTGGCCAATATAAAGTTTTATTTATTTGAAATCGAAATTGGAAGTGACACACTTCATAGTCCTTTTTTTTGTTGAAGAAAGCCTCCTTGTGTTTGCTTAATTTATAATAGTAGTGATGTGTGTATTATTTCAAAACATTTTCATTATTCTTTCATAGATAAAAGTTACTTCTATCATCTCTAATTGGTCCATAATCGATAAATACGTGATCATATCTACTCTTTTCGGAAACCAAATCTAACTTGTAGATCATGTCAATTAAAAAGAAAAGTTACATTGAACATGAGCAACCTAGTTGCTTATAATGTTGACTTGAATTAGATTACCACAATTGAACAACCTAATGTTTTCCTCTCTAAAGTGAGCTTCAGATCCTGATGGCATTCGAATCCAAAGAAAATTTTTTATGATAAATTAGAGAGTGATATGTGTCTGCGTGCATACGCCAACACATTCTAGCATATAATAAAGGCTACAATGTAATGAGATTCTTATAAGATAATAACCTAACAACAATATTTTTCTCTTCAAAGGATTAATATATAATAAACGTGAGAGGGCCACTTGGTGGCCCCTCTTTTTTGCATTATAATAGTAGAGATAGAGATGTTCTAATGAATAATTCTCTGTCATCTTTAGAACACGAACTTAGGAGTGAATATCAGGTCAGGTTTAGTCCAAACCCGACCCGACCCAACTAAGGTTTTTCGGGTTTTCCTGTTCACATATGTCCGCTCGAACCTGTTTGAGCGGGTTTAACTTTCATTAGAGAAATCAACTGTCGGGTTTGGGTTTGGCTCAAAGCCCGTTTGCCCAAATTCATACTTAAACCCGCCCATTCCTTAACTCGTATAACTTGGACCTAGTTCAAATAATCTACTCATCTAATGCAAAAGCCCGTTAGTTTCAATGTTTATAAACATGAATCTTGACCATTCCCCCTCTTGGGTAGAGTGCGGCCCAAGATACTCAGGAGGGAAAGTGGCCACAAATTAACGTTTTCGGGGAAAATTCGTGAGTCTCCTAAGTGCGTGTGTGTTGTGTGCTTGTGCGTGTTGTGTGCGTGGGCGTGTTGTATGCATGGGTTAAGATTTATGGACCAGTGACCAAAAAAACCCATGAAGTTTTAGGGTTAGATTTTCAGACCGGGTACAAATCTGATGAAAAAACCATCCGACCTTATCTAATTTCACAACTTGAGAGATCACACCTGATGTTATCAAAATAAATAGACCATGATAGTAAGCAAATTGCAAGTTTTCTAGTCGAATTTGAACTAGTCAGCAGGCCAATAATTTAGATGTGTGTATTTTATCCAAACAATTAAACAACAATATATTAATTCTAGAAGCACTTCAAAAAATTCTTGACTGCAGCTCTTCAACAGGTTAATAACTAAGCTCTTAAGTGCAATATTGGTTTGGTGATAGGCCTAGAAATTTATATGATGCGCAAATTGAATTTGTTACAGTTATCAAATTCAGTAACTAGTAGCTATCAAAATATATTAAATTAGAAAAGATTGATGATACGCGACGTAGAGTAATTAAGTTCATTTACCGGCAGTTGAGTCTTAACTTGCAAAAATTTACAAATGGTATATATATTGCAAATTTGCCATGACAGTGATTGAATCATAAATATAGATATTAAACATCAATCAATATAATTCTTGATCAGTAAACGGGAGAAGAGCGAAAAAGATTGTAATAGAGCATGACAATGATATCTACATGATATTTTAAAATCGTTTTTGTTGCCGTTGTCGGATATGTACATACTTATATTTTGCTGGGATGTTAATATTTGTCTCATTTTATTTGTACATATACACCGTATTTGTAACCGATATAAGTATATACATGGTATAAGGCCCCAACAGCGACCTTGTCTTTTGTATAGGAACATAGAAAAGAGTCGCAAACTAATTCTAGAAGAGATACAATCGGAATCTCTACAGGGTGAAAGAAAATAAAAAGATATCGGCTGTCGGCAAGTTAAGCATTAGCTTGATACTTGAAACTCAAATCGTCTTAGTACTTCACGGTAATTAGTCTCAGGAACGGATTCTTTAAGGGGCGAGAATAGACGGTCGCCTCAACTGGATTTCCGAAGCCGATAATATATCTGTGTATTGGTTATCAAATAAAATAGGAGCTCAAATCACAACAATATAACGTTGAGTTGGAATGGTTGAGCATGACTAAGCTACCTCTGTCGTCAGAGGTTTGAATCCCTTGTTCTCATTAATTTTTGGGTCTTTAACTCTCGATCATCTTTCAATTCTTTAGTGCCCACAGGCTCTCTAAACTGCATTTTACATTTGTATGTAGATCCTTATTTTCTTAAAATGTTACAAATATTCTTTTCACATTGGTAGTTTATTTAGAATTTCGTATTTAATGCCACTTTTGGTGTCTTGTTTTGTTCGTCTCTTTACACAATTGTATATTGTATTTGCATATAACCTCTTAATTATCGTAAATTGTTTTTAAAAAAACTTTTTATATTAGAACTTTGTATTTAACAATTGAAACTTCAAATTATCTAATTGCTTTAAATAGGAAAGTAGATATCATTTTGCAATACACGACATCAATATTTAAGTAGATATTTAATAGGAAAAATTTCTGACTCCTAAATAAGAATTAAAAATTCCACAAATTTTATTTATGTTTGAAGCTTTAGGAAAGTGGTAATGTAAATTGCGTCCCTCTTGACAAAAAGTTCAGGATCCTCCATCACTTAGTCTGCACTGAGTTTATCGACCAATGATCATGCAATCAAGTCAAAATGTTAAGAACTTGATTAGCACCGATGGATGCGAGGATCGAGATGAGAATCGACAACATGCCTATATAATTTCGGTATTTGCAACTGATAGATGCCAGTACCGCAATGCTGTACCAATAAATACCATTTACACCAACAGATTTTTGTTATCAAATTTAATATACCTATTTTGATATTTCTTCATGATAATGCACAATATTGGGGACCCCTAAGATCAGGACACGTTGTGGATAACACGTCCCAGAACCCAGAAGGAAGGGCCCACGAAGGCCGATCAGACCACTCCTGTGCCCGACCAGCTGGCACAAACCAGCCCTCCTCGGTGCTCCTTGCAGATTGGCCTCCTCGGCCCCTCAGCTCGCCCTGAGTTGCCACAAGACCAAGTATCCTCGGCCTTCTCGCTCGTCCACAAGCCCTCCGACCGAGGCCGTCTTCCTCGGTCCTCCGCCCAGCTCCACCGCTTACAGGCGTAACCGCCGCTCCGCGAATCTCGCCATGCGCGGATTCTCCCCCCGCAACATCCCACGTTCCACGCCTCCACGATCTCCATCAATGGGCGATCCGCTCTCTACGCAGGCGTGACGTGGGAGCGTAACTGCCGGCGAGATTCTCGTGCCTGCTGCTGCGTGCCTCCACCACTATATAAACTCCCATCATAGAGGGTCAAGTAAGCCATTTTTTGACTCCACTTAGCCGTTACGCTGCTCGGATCCAGTACAAACTTGATCGTCGGAGGGTCCTCGGTGGTATCCAACCACCACGGGACTTCTTTGCAGGTACTTGGCGCCAACTCCTCCAATCACCGAATTTTCTCTACACCCATTGAAACACACACACAACAGGGAATCCCCTCCAGAATCTACCAGGAGATCAACGGAAGACAACATCTGAGGGAGATCTGAAAAGGACCTCCATCAGTTGGCGCCGTCTGTGGAAAACGCAAACTCCACAAAAACAAAGTTGGCCTTCCGATCTCCGTCCACATGGCAAGAGGCCATCCTGAAGATTCGGGTACCAGCAGCCGCCTCCCCCTTACAGGAGGCGCGGATGAACCCCCTCCGGCAACCATCATCCACGCCCTCCCCAGCCGAATAGATCGGTTACAGTCCCTCGTGGAGGCGCTCGTCCGCGTCCAAACGGCCGGGCCTGGGCCTCAGATCGCCGTCCCTCCGCCTCCGGAATGCTCTACCCCCGTCGGCGCGGCCGACCACCAGCGGGCTGCGACTCCCGACCACGGATCCCACGGACCGATACTCCCTGAGGCCCGCTGGGCGCCTCACGGCTCCACCCCCAGGCCCGCTGCCGGAGCACCACGCTTCGAACCTTTTAGCGACCCTTGCCTCCTGAGGAGATGTCGGTCACCTCACCTGTCTACAGGCATGACCGACACCCACTCCCCCGACGAGGTCGCATAGAAGGGGCTCGCCACGACGGCACGAGAGCCACTGCGCCCGGGGATCTGAGGAACCTCATCGAGAGGAACCGGAGCCGTGCCCAGACACAGGTCTCCCACAGCAGAGGCCAGGGATCACGAGGCGCCGAGTCCTCGGGGTACCACGGCCGACTCGACGCCCTCGAAAAGAAGATCGAGGGCATGCGCCGGGAAGGGCACCTCTCGGCCAACGGGGCCGAGTACGCCGCCGACTCGCTCACCAAACCGTTCACCGAGGAACTGCTCGCTGTTCACGTCTCCTCGCGCAACAAACCCCCGAAGGTCTCTCTGTTCGACAGGAAAACCGACCCCAAAGACTATTTGGATGCTTTCACCGCGGGAATGAGCTTTCAGGACCATTCTGATGCCGCCCAGTGCAGGGCCTTCCATACCACCCTCATCCATTCTGGTCGGGACTGGTTCCGAGGACTCGAGACTCGCTCAATCTCGACCTTCGACAAGCTGGCTACTCAGTTCCTCGGCCACTTCGTTGGGAACCGTCGGCAGAAGCGCACTGTCGACTACCTCTTCACAATTAAGAGTGGAGATAAAGAGACGTTCAAGGCTTACATCACTCACTTTTACAACGCCCTCCTCGAGGTTCCTGAGCACCGGGACGAGACCGTCATCACGACGCTCAGATCTGGTCTAAGGCACAAGGAGTGGCTGCGCTCCTTTGCGTTGGCACAGCCTAAGACCATGGACGAAGTCAAGGCGTGGACTGAGCGCGAGGTTCAGCTAGAATCCGAGGTGAACGCGAACCTCCCCCGGGCAGAATGACCCGACCAGAAGAAAAGGGCTCGGGAGGAGAGGCCGGAGCGTCAGCAGCCCTATCACCCGAAGTTCCAGGAGTACACCCCGCTTAACGTCTCCCTCGCAGTGTTACTAGAGGAGGCCCAGGGCGAAGGGTTCTTCAAGTTCCCTCCAATATCGCGTCAGGCCTCAAAGCGGACCCGGGGCCCTTACCGAGCCTTCCACCGGACGCTGGGCTACGCCACCGAAGATTGCAAGCATCTCCGGGACTACATCGAGGAGCTTGTTTCCCCCAATCAGAGCAAAGCTCTGTTTGAATTTCAAAAATTCAAAAACTGAAGCAACGCTTCAAATTCCTTATGCTGGGCGCAGCGCACCACGTGTCAAAAGCTGACACGCCAACGCTGCGTCCAAGACAGCGCACCCAATCAGAGCAAGACTCTATTTAAAATAAAAATAAAGAAAGCACTTCAGAGGATTTGCGCTCGGCGCTGCGCGACACGTGTCCGCGCAGTTGCGCTGCGCGACACGTGTCAAGCGCAGGTGCGCTTGCGCCAACTGTGCCAGCACTAAAACAGAATTAAAATTCCAAAAATATCTTTCTAATCTTGTTAAAATAAGAAGATTATCTTCTGTAAAACAGAAGCCCTTGGATCAAAAGATCCAACGGTGGGGAAAAATCCCTAAATCATTCAGAGAAAGATCTCTTTAACTGATTTAACAAATCAATTGGCCCTATATAAAGGCCCCTAGACTCCAAGTCTAAAACACATTGACACAGAGAGAAACCAGAGAATTCCTCTAAAACTTGGAGAAGAAACTCAGAGAGAAAAAAGGTAAAACCTTTTGAATAAAAGAAGAATTTCTTCTAAAAAGATCAATGATCTAAGAACAAGATCAAAGATCTTCAATAAAAAAAAAGAAAAAGAAAGATAATATTAATAAAAAAGAAGTAATTTACTTCTGTATAAAGGCATTGCCTTTTGATGTACCACTGGTTCTTGAGATTTGAAGTAGAACCTCTCTGGAAAACAAGAAAAATTTGTTCCCTTTGATCTAATTTGATCCAAATATTAAACAGTGCCTTGCACTTTTGAGTTTGCACTGTTGCGCTCCTTGGATTGGCACAAGCCACCAGGGAGCGCCACGTGTCAATCACAGAACAGCTGCGCCTTGCGCTTCTAAAAACAGAGCACTGCTTTCTTGGTTTGGCGCAAGTCATAAGAGCGCGCCACGTGACAGCAGCGCGCTAGCACAGCGCACTGACGCAGCGCACTGCGCTAACAGACTTGCGCTCACCAGAGCGTGACACGTGTCACCCCCACATGAGTTTGCGCCTTGCGCTCCTCAATTGGCGCAAAGCGCCTGACAAGCCACGTGGGGCACTGTCAGAATAATAAATGCTCTGCATTATTAAAGAAGGGACAGAGCCCAATTAAAAGGCCTAACAGGCCTAATAAAAATGCAATGCATTATTAAAAAGGGGCAGAGCCCAAATAAAGGTCTAACAGACCAATTTAGATGCTGCGCATCATTTAAAAAAGGGGCAGAGCCCAATTAAAAAGTCCAACAGACTAAAACAGATGCTGTGCATCATTTAAAAAAGGGCAGAGCCCAATCAAAGGCCTAACAGGCCAAATGTGAATAAATGTTAGACATTTTCTAACTGGACTTAACCCAATTCTGGCCATAAGTCCTCAAATTAAATTGAACTGAGCACACCTGCTCTCTCAAATCAATTTACACCCGGTTCAAGGGTACATCTCTGAACTCCTCTAATATTTGTCGTTGTAATCCTTCAACGTCGTTAGAGAGGTGACGGGTCCCGACGGCCATACATTAAATGGACCACTATGTCCCTAAACTGGAACAATAGAGCCCCTAAATGCTCTTTTGTCGGATCCAAACGATCCCGTTATGTTGATCTTCGTCTCAAATTGGACTAACGTATCCTTGACAAACGTATAAGTTGATATTAGCCTCAAATATGGCTAACGTATCCTTAAACCAAAACCTCAAACCCAAATCTAAGAAAATACGGATTTGGACTAATCCACGTCCTACGGGCGACGACATAAATTAGTCTCCGTATACAATCCACGGGCAACCACAAACAAAACAAACACCCACGATACGAAGTGAAATTCTGGAGAAGGAGAAAGTTGTTACCGCGATGCGGTAGCGTAATTAACTGCAGGGGCTTGCGCCTGCAGGGAAGAGCGTCCCCACAATCAAAAACACCTCAAGCGAGGAGGAATCTGACGAAGTCTGCAACATCGGCCGCATCCGTTTAAACCTCCGATACACGGTGCCATAAATCAACTTGGCATCTTCGGAGAGGTGGACGGATAAAACTAAATAGCATCTGCCCCGAATCTCTGGCAAGACGTCTCTGTCGTCGTGCCGTCCTTCGGAGGGGACCAGATTCTGGCACGCCCGGTGGGACCTCTTTCTCTTTCTACTCCACACTTCATGTGTCGTGTTCGCGAACGAATCGCGGTTTGCTGTGGTTGCCTGTGGATTCGAGGTACTTAGATTTGGTGTCTTGCTCCGTGCAGAAAACAGAAGATCAATGGCTTCAAACTGCACTACCTGCAACTGCAACTCTCGCTCCGTCCCTGCTGGAGGAGTGACCTACAGGCCCCAAGCGGCCTCTCTTTTCAAGATACCAGTAGAGCAGGTGACTCAAGCCACCACTGGACTATTCTTCAAGACCATGCTCCCACCGATGAGCCTCAATGCCCCAATGACGTCGCAAGAAGCTCCAAAGAAGTCGGCCTTTGATCGGCTTACAACTACCACGGCCCCTCTCAACGGGTCGCCCAACTCCAATACCTTAGTTTTTAACAGACTGGGCCGAATCTCAGATGGGCCCGTGAATAAGCCCACAATTCCTGAAGGGGTTATCCCAAAACGGATAACCATTCCTACTGCTGAAGTCCCCAAGGCGGCTTCTCCTGCTAAGGGGTCGGTCTTCACAAGACTGGCCGTTTCAGCTCCTACTCCACGTGAAGTCATGAAGGTTGTTTCCCCTGTTCGAAAGTCGGCCTTCACAAGACTGACTATCCACTCTCAACGGGTGTCAGTCTTCGACAGGCTAGCACCAATAACAGTCTCTCCTCAAAGCAGGGGGCATGATGAAGTCACCCTTATAACTGAAACAACTCCATCTGCACGACACGCTCGACGTCGCCACTGGCGCCGAGTGAGGAAGGCTAGGGGCAACTCCCCCTCTGGAATAACTCCGCCAGCTCCGATGGTGGGGATCGGTGCTGCTGTTCTAACCGAGAACAGCTTTGAACTACTCAACAAGGTGCACAGGAATTCGTCAACTGCTGTGCTGAAAAGATCCTCTCCACCTATGGAGAAATCCTCAAAGGCGAAGCTGGAGCATCCCCCTCAACGGTTATCCTCCAAAATTTACAAAGTATGGCGTCGGGTCCAGGAGTCAGTGATCGATCAAGACTATCCCCGCCGGCAGAAGAAGCTGAAGGCCCGACAGGAAGAAAACCGTCCTGTTAAGCCGCAGAGAACGACGGCTACTTGGGTACCCACTACAGCGGTCCCCTCAACTTCGACCGCTCAAAAAAGAAGGAGGTCGGAGAAGATCCCTGTGTCTTTGGCAAAGCGCAAAGATACTGAAGCTAAACACCCCAAGTCTGGGGGCATGATGGTGCACACCGTTTATATGGCTTCCGGAAAGGAGGAAAGCCGTGCTTCGACGGGTCACCGACCGCTCACTCGATCTATGACCAAAGCCCAGGAGCAACAACAGAAGCTTCAGGAAATGATGACTGCAATGGCCGCACTTACCGGGCCAAAAGAAAGCTCGGAGGCATCATCAGAGCAGCGCCACGAACAAGAAACCGATGCTGACTTCTTACGTAGAGTCCTCGAAAAGAAGGACAAGAAGGCTGCAGAACAGACAGCCAATATAAAACGAATGGCCCTCCTGTTCCAGGACATGGTGGGTATGATGATCCAGCAGGATCCCCCAGCCGAAGATCCTCCAATTATACTTGAAGATGACAGAGGAGAAACATCAAATCCTCCACCGGCTCTTTCAACAGACAAGAAGAAGACAATTTCCAAAGCTGCCCTGGATGAATATATAGCCCAGCAGATACGAGTTCACCAGGCAACTGAGGCAGCCAGTCGAGTCGTTAAAACGGGACGACCATATCCGAGCTGGTATGATCAGATCAAGTACCCGCCGGGCTACACGATCCTAAAATTTCATGTCTACAAGGGGACAGACAATCCCCATCAACATGTTGCCCAGTTCAGGGCTCTTTGTGGCAACACCGGCGGTGATGATAAGCTCCTGCTTCGCCAGTTCGTCGGCAGCTTGTTGGAGACGGCGTTTGAATGGTACTCCGAGCTTCCGAACGACTCCGTCAAAACTTTCGCTGAAATGGAGTTGTTGTTTACCCAGCGTTTCGCTAGCGCCAGCGAGCGTACTCCAATAACAGCTTTGATCAATGCAAGAGTAAAGCCGGGCGAAACCTGGGTTCAATATGCAATCTGGTGGCGGAACTTGTGGTCGAAATGCGAACAGCGCATCGAAGAAGCGCCAGCGGTGGGCATGTTCGTGGGCACCTTAGATCCTCATGCAACTATTTCACAGTTCATGATGTTCTTTAAACCAACCACGTTCCAGGCCCTGATCGACAAGCTAGCCCAGATGGACCAAATGGGCCATAGGCCGTCTCCTCCAAAGCCGGACTCTCGAAATGAGAAGGGGAAAGGAAAAGCGATTGTCGTCGCCAATGCTCAACAACAGCCGAGCAACTTGAAGCCGGTTGTCCGTCAAAACAATATGCGTCCACGCATATCCCTCGAGGAGAGGCTAGGACGTCCTTACTCGTTTCCTCAAGATAAAACGAGAAGACTGTTCGAGCTGGCGCTGCGCAACAGGCTCATCAATCTGCCGGATTCAAGACGCCCGTTGCAGCCAAACGACGTCAATGATCCTAATTACTGTCCCTCTCACCGAGTATTGGGTCATCCGATCGAAGATTGCTACATCTTCAAAAACTGGATTGAAGACCAATACCAACAAGGCAAGTTCGCGTTGTCCGAAAGATGGAAGGTGAACCCGCCGCAACCTCATATCCCTAAAAAGGTGAATACGCCGGGGGCAACGTGCTCCCTGGTTGAAGAAGCTCCATGGGAGGTTGTGCTATCAGCCAAAACTAAAAGGATGCTGAATGATCTTCAGACGTGCCCGGCGATTAGGTGGAAGAACCCGTTGGAACCTGAGATCATCAAGGGGATGCTGAAGCCGCGCCCAACTCCAAAAATTGGTGATAACCAAAATGCTCACACTCAGCCGTCGAAATCTTCGAAAAAGAGGAAGAAATGCAAAAAGCCCATGAAGCCTGGCGACAAGCGTCCGGACTTGCAGAAACAGATTGATGCGCTGGAAGAGTATAACTAGAAGGCGCGGATTCCAATCACGCTCCAAGAGTTCTTCAGCCACGTCCTCGAGGACGAAAATGATGGAGAAGACTCATCAGATGAATCTGAGGACTACGTAGCAAGTTGTCATGTGATCTCTCACTCATTGATAGACGATGAAGAGGCTCCTTGCACTAAGAAACCGAGGGCGGGACCTGAACCAGAACTTCTGTGGCCGTCAGACGAAATGATCGATGCCTTCCTGAATGAGATTCGTCTGAAAAGTAAAGCCAATCAGGAGCGTGAGATGGCCATATTGGAAGGAGCCAAACGCCGGCGACTAGACGAAAGAGTCGATGCACTCCCGTCAAATCAAAAGACATCCGCTGCGGATAAAAACAAATTCAAGACGAGGAAAAGGTTTTCTAAAGCCATATCAACAGGAATGAAGCTACCACCCTCTGAAGAAAACACTCTCGGTGGAGTAGAGATGCATCCTAATTACTGCTTATATCATCAGAAGATCGCGCATCCCACTGAAGACTGCAACTCCTTTAAGTGTTGGTGGCAAGGGTATATCGCTCACAAGCAACACTTCAACAGGACAAAGCATGAAGCTCGTAGACAGCGAAAAAATACGACAATTGAGCATAAAAGAGTTGCCGGCAATTGTCATAGGGATGATCCCGGGGGATCACGAGTTCTCATATTCGGGAGCGAATCCGACGAAAAAGTAGCCCTCAGCCCTTTCTTCAAGGAGTCCATCTCTGAAGAATTAAGGGATTGCGAGAACATTCAGCCGTGCAATTGCACGATACCCGGAAAGAATTTCGGACCCACAAATAAGGGATCGAGCAAAAAGGATAAAGGAAAGGGAAAAATGGCCTTCGTCGCCGGCGCTCAACAACAGTCGAGTGACCCTAGACCAGTTGTTCACCAAAGCAACAAGCGGCAACCTCTCTATTAAAAGTTGAAACGTCCTTACTCATTTCTCCGGGATGAAACAAGGAGGCTGTTCGAACTATCAATGCACAACAGGCTTATCACTCTACCGGAGCCGAAACACCAGCTACAATTGAAAATGTCAACAATCCTAATTACTGCCCTTACCACCAAGTATTGGGCCATCCGATCGAAAACTGCCACATTTTCAAAAACTGGGTTGAAGACCAATACCAACAGGGCAAGTTCGTGTTGTCCGAAAACTGGAAGGTGAGCCCGCCACAACCACATGCTCCGAGAAAGATGGATATGCCGGGGGCATCATGCTCATTCATAGGGAAAGCCCCATAGACCGAAAAGTCAGTAAACTAGAGATCTGCCTCAAATACGGCGACGGTGGACCGCAATGTCCTAAAACTTGCAAATGACCGAAACGTCTTTAAACTACTGCCGAAGCATCCTCAGGCTGACGTGTTAAAAAAAAGGAATAAAAAGAATAAAAAAAAGACGGTATGTCCATAAGCAAAATGGGCACGGATGAAAACCCGAAAGGGCTCCATGAGTAAAACAGCAGGACTACCGGCGAGTGTTTGTGAAAACCCGGAAGGGCGCAACCTCGTTAGAAAAATAAAAAAAAGGAAAAGGAATAAAAAGAATAAAGAAAAAAAGACGGTATGTCCATAAACAAAATGAGCACGGATGAAAACCCGAAAGGGCTCCGTGAGTAAAAACAGCAAGGCTACTGGCGAGTGTTTGTGAAAACCCAAAAGGGCGCAACCTCGTTAAAAGACACTTGCAGGGTCCTCTCGACCTTGTAAGGAGAAACCACCCGCGTGAGATCCTTACGACTCACAGGGAAGCTACACACTTAAGAATCCTCACGATTCCTAAGGAGAAATTACACTTGCGAGATCCTCACGACTCGTAAGGAGAACTCTCTTATGAGACCCTCACAGCTCATAAGATTTGAAAGTCTTAAGTTACAGAGACCTGAACCTATTCTTAAGCAACCCCCACAACCTTCGATAATGCCCTACAAGCGGCTCAATACTGACCCTTGTATACAATCTACGGGCGCGAATAAACATTTTCCTAACCAAGTCCCACCCGTGGCTAGGGATATGTCCATATGGTGAACAACCCTTATAAGTCCTCTCGACTTATAAGAAGAAAACCCTTTTGTAAGATCCTTACGACTTACAGGGGAACATGCACTTAGGAATCTTCACGATTCCTAAGGAGAAAACACACCTACGATATCCTCACGACCTGTAGGGAGAAATACCTTTGTGAGACCCTTACGGCTCATGAAGTCAAAAACCTTAGTCAACAGGATCCTAACCCTGTTTACTGAGCCACTTTTGTTCAACATCGACAGAGGCAAATGATGATTCTCTCCTGGCAATATCTCAGTTGTAGCGATGCTGATGCCGAAATCAGTGTCTAATCCCAAACTTGCGGTAAGAAGACAGCAAGCCACACATGCGTACGAAATAGCCGAAATGATGGGATAACTTGCAACAAAATCAGCAAGTGAAAATGTATGCATGCAAAATAGCCGAAATGATTGGGCAACTCGCAATAAAAAGCAGCGAGTAAAAATAAAATAAATAGACAAAATGATTGGGCAACTCGCAATAAAAAGCAGCGAGTAAAAATAAAATAAATAGCCGAAATGATTGGGCAACTCGCAATAAAAAGCAGCGAGTGAAAATAAAATAAATAGCCGAAATAACTGGGCACCACGAAAAATAGCCGAAATGATTGGGCAATCGCGACTTTCGCGATATAAAAGTTGAAATGATAGAGCATCGCGGAAATAAAATAATAATAATAATATAAAAAAATGAATGAAACTTTTGCCCTGCAGGCGATAGCATAGCAATCCCCGTATACAATCCAGGGGCGCAAACAAAGAAGGAAACACATCTTCTCTCCCCATGCTCCATCAGAAAACGGAGCCAAGTCTTGACGGTAACTTATATAAAACCTGAAAGACGATCGGAGATCATCTCGCACCAGCGCGGAGTGGTCACTACCTCGACGTCCGTCTCAACACAACAGACGAGATGTCACCCTAGCGTTCTTCCTCCAACAGGATTCAGACGTGACAAAGAAAACGAGGCGGATGCCAAATTCCTAGCTTCAGGGTTTTAACGGCAAGTCATATAAAGCCTGAAAGACAATCGGAGATCATCTTGCACCAGTGCGGAGTGGTCACCCCCTCGACGTTCGTCTCGATACAGCAGACGAGATGTCACCCCAGCGTTCTTCCTCCAACAGGATTTAGACGCGACAATCAAACAGCGGAGCCATGGCAAAGTCCCTAGTTCCAAACCTCAACGGTTCACCAACAACCTAGAGACAACCGTGACATTCGTCTCGATATAGAGGACGCAATGCCAGCAAACGAAGCAAAGGCCAAATTCGTAGCTTCAGGGTCTTAACAGCAAGTCATATAAAGCCTGAAAGACTATCGGAGATCATCCCACACCAGCGCGGAGTGGTAATGACTCATCGGGGCCCTCCAAAATGAGCCTAACCTCAAGTAAAAAGTGACATGGAATATCCCTACGCTTGCTCTTTCGACGGTAATATTACCTGGAAGATTACTTGAAGACGTCTTGTCCAGCCCCCGAAGGGATCAGAGACACGACAGTCACAAGGCTACTCGAACAGCAAGATTGCCTATCGAGGAATATATCAGCCAACGCGAAGGTACGACGACCAAAACCCTAAATACCACAGACCCTAACGGACCTCTGTCGTAAAGAAAAGAGGTTAACTGTGACGTTAGGATATTCTTGCAAGAAATGCTCGATTCGTCTCGACTCGTGAGGAAAGCCTTAGGCAGCGGGGATTAAAAAACCTGTTTCCTAAGCACTTGGACCCTGCAAGTCGGTCCAAAATGGACTCTTGCATACTATTCACGGGTCACACTCTCCAAAGTCGAATCTCGACAAGGAGGGAAACAACCGCTTACGGGTCCTCTCGACTCGTAGGAAGGAAAATTCTCTAGTGAGATCCTTACGACTCTCAAGAGAAAACACACATAGGAGTCCTCACGACCCCTAAGGAGAAAATACACCCACGAGATCCTCTCGATCCGTAGGAAGAAAATTCTTTATGAGACCCTCACGGCTCATAGAGTTGAAAAGTCTTAAGCAGCAGATCTGAACCTGCCTCCTAAGCCTTCGCTGCCTCTTGAAGAAGCCAAGACAGAATGCTTGCTCTATCATCTGTTGACCATGTTTGCTAAAGTAACATGCTTATAATAAAAGAAAGAAGGAAGCGGAGCAATGACACAAGACATTATGAAGAATGTATATCTTTTATTCATAAATTTGATTGAGTACAAGATACATTGTGTTAAAGAATAAAAGAAACAAATACATTTTTATTTACAATTACAAATGATACAAAATGTTCATGGAGAAGGAAGTGTCTTCAACAAATCCGCGAGCTGCTCTCGCACTTCCTTCAACGCCTCCTCCCGAGCGGCTGCCGCAGCCACTTCCGCTTCCACCTGGGCCCGCTGCTGCAGGTAGGATGAAAGTTGCTCCTCAACTGCCTGCTGGGCTGCTTCCTGATTTGGTGCATCCCGCTTGACGACGTCAATCTGCTGCCTCAGTGTTAACCTTTTGGAGATGCATCGCAGAAGGCTTTCAAAGATAACCTTCAGCTGTGCAGCGTTTGCATCCACCTGAGTATGCAGTTGGGCAGATTTGCTCGAAGTCTCGCCGTGCTCCTTACGTCTTAAAGCAACTTCTTGTTCGAGATGGCGGAAGTAAGGAGCGCTCTGCTCGATCCATGCCGCCCGTTGAGTGCTCGCGGCCAAGATCTCGGGGGAAGGACGCATAGACTCCAGTTGATGCAGGCGGGCCTCGATCTCCCTGCAGTGATTAACCCAAGACTCGACGACGCCTTCATTATGAAAATTTACAAGCGTCGCCAGCATCGGATTACCTCCGCAGCGAAATCTGCGGCAGATGGGGAAGTGTCTGCGGTAAGCTCTTCGACGTATCCGCTCAGCATACCCAAACTCATCGTAGCACCCTTTGAAGATGGACGTCTCAAGAAGGGGCCCGCCGGCATTATGAGGCGAGACTCGAAGGGGGCCAGAATCGGAACGACAGCTGAAAAAACAAAACACGATCAGATGACGGTTCAATAAATATAAGAAAGTCATCAATGGGAGAGTTTACTATACCAGTTGCAGCAGGCGGCAAAGCCGGGAGGGCCGGTGGCGCGACCGGTCTTACATCTCCCCCTTCGATTTGTAGCACTGCAATCAGGGCGAGGAAGAATCAGAAATAATTCCATTATTGCAAAAAGAAAGGGTATTAATTGAAAACCATACTCACCAGTGCCACTGGAGGAAGCGAGCTCCGATAGGAAGGAGAAGTGCGGGTGCAGCACCTGGTAAAGGTGATCAAAAAGTACTCCTGCAAAGACGCAATAGTACGACATTAGTACATAAATTATGCGGCCGAAAGATAAAACTAATGGGTTATAAATCCATACCTTCCAACATTTGCGATGGCGCGAGAGAAGGTAGAGAGGTAGCCACCGTCAAGGCAGTAACTGACGGCGCTCCCTCGAGCAATGGGGCATCAACACTGGTTGCACCTGCGTCAGAAATAAGATAAGCCCTGTCAGGAAAGGTTGCAGAATAAAAGAAGGACGGTAACCCGAAATTTACCTGATGATGATCCGGCCGAAACGGCGGCGTCTCCCTCCATTGACATGAGACCACCTCCCGACGCCTCATCGCCAGACTCTACGGGAGCCGTCGTTGTGCTCGCGAGGCCAAGAGATAGCGGAGGACCGTAGGCGGGGAGAGCAATGATCGGAGCATTGCCAGACTCTTGAGAAAGAGCACCCGGCTCGTCCTCAGGGATCATGCCCGTCTCACCCGCCACTCCCTAGGGCTTAGTAGTTGCGGCTGTCTCGTCCACCGTTGCCATAGGGTTGTCGGTCTCAGCCACTCCATCCGCGGCTGCCCCAGACCCTGCTGTAGCAGCCGTCTCATCCGCCGCTACCTCGGGCTCGGCATCGGCGACCTTCTCAGGCATAGTAGGCGTGACCGTTTCGTCAGCCACTAGCTCGGGTCCAGCAACCCCGGCTACGTTGCCCACCGTCGGCTCAGGTTCAGCCAATACCTCCCCCACTGTCCCCTTAGGCTCGACGGTTTCCGCCGCTCCTTCAGTTGGACTTGGCCCTGCAGGAAAAGATGTATGAGAACCGATAGTTGTACTACTTTTGCAACAAAGTCTTGAAAGACACATTACCTGAGGTGGATTGATCGTTAGCCTCCCAAACTGCACGCGCTGCCTGTCTATGAGCAGTAGACAAGGCGACCGGAGACTCTTCCGAAGGAGTAGCAGCACGAGGAACGGTGCTTGGGCCCGCTCCCACGGCCAAAGCAGCTCTGCGCTCCTTCGCCTTGCGCCTCAAGCGCTTCCTATCCTCCCGGGCCGTCACGACGGACCTCTTCGAAGCTTTCTTCATCAAGGCGTCTTCGTCCGCGTTCAGAGTTGCCTCCAGAGCCTTCAACGCATCCCTCATCGGCTTTTCAAGTCGGGTCTCTCGCGGCAGCCCCGAAGAGGCCGGGACTTCAGTAGCCGGCCCAGGAAGAGTCCCCGCATCGGCTTGCACAACCCCTGCAAAGAGACAAAGAAAAGATTAGATTGTCCATAAAAAGAAAAAAAACTCGGTGAGCCGAGACATACCAACACCCAATAGAGTGCGTTTCATCTCTTCCTCCTGGAAGGTTTTAAGGGAAGCAGCGATGGCTTCTTCGGTAGAGACGCCTGTTTAAAAAAGAAAAGCATTAGTCAAAGACAATGATAAAAATATGATGAAATGACAAAGAATACGACTAGTGATTACCTGATTGGCCGAGTTTAGCCAACCACGCTTCGAGCCTTGCCGATCGCTCAGAAGCCTCAATGGCGGCCGCCAGGTCGGTGTCTTCTGGCTTTACCAAGAAACCCTTGTTGCTCCCGTATTCGCTTAAGCCTTCGGTGAGAGGGGCCTGAGGCTCTAAGCCGAGGACGGCATCCAGAGAAAGAACGGACTTCTTCTTCCTCTTTTGCGCGCGGGCCCTGGTCGCCGCCAAAATCATCTTACACTTCGCAGGCACCTTGGGACGGCGGGTCCCGATGTCCGAGCCCACGCCAGACTCGGGCGAAACTACGTTCACTATCTCCACTGGAGAACGGGGCGCTGGGGGCGCATCCACGGTATCACGAGGCGGCAATCCGCGCGGAGGGCTCAGCACGCGCGGTGGCCCAGCTCCAGCATCTTTCAGCGGAGGAACGACCGGCGTCCTTGGCTTCAGGGGAGCCTTGCGGTCGCTGCCGGGAGGCGCACCCTTGCGGTCAACCAACATGTGCTTCTCTTCACGGATGACTGCACCCATGGCGTGCCCATACCAAGCCACGTACACGTTAAGTACCCATGGGACGCAGCTCGGCTCGCTGATAAAGAAGTGGGAGCCCGTATTCAGCCGCATAAAATGGTGCAGCGCACTCCGTATCCCCTCCCTGGTGGGCGCGGGCTCTTCCAAAAACGCCTCCAGCGGGATCCCCTGGTTGTAGCTTGATTGTTGGGTGAACCGATGGGGGTTGTACCTCATGAAGAGCGCCATGTCGTTTTGCCTGAACACCAGGAAGCCCGGCCGGATGGAGTATAGGTGAAGAATCTCCCGGACTTTCAATACGGAAGCCCCGTCCTTAAAACCATCACGCAGCGCCAACACCGCCTTGGAGGTCTCTGAGCCGATAGTCACAACTTTGTCCGTGAAAGAAATCCTCGCTCCGACCAGGTGTGGACGAAAAAGCAACCCCTAGCCTCCCGCGGAGGCGGATTCACAATCGAGGCGCCAATCAGCCGCATGACTCTTAGGAGTCTGCACTTCTCGAAAAATGAGGGGCTCTTATGAATGCCGAATACCCCAAGCACATGCATTTCCATCCATGAAGTGAAGTAGTGCATCGGGAAATTGGCAGGTTGCACCCCAGGTTCATTTGCGTCCGCCGCCATACTGAGTCCATGGTATAGGTGGGCCAACCCGACGATTCCGATCGACAACTGTATACCAGCCACCATCCGATACGCTGGGTAGAAGACAGACGGCTTCATATAACGCGGGTGCATGGGGAGTGCGAACCAGCACAGCCACAATCCCAGAAACCCGAGGAAGAAGGTCTCCTCATCAATGCCCGGGGCGGCAATTTCTGATAAAGGCATGATGGCAGCATCGGGGAGATAGAAATCCTTTTGATCGTTTTCCGATAATGGTTGACGATCTAAGCCGAAACCGAAGAGGTCGTCGTGCTTGGCAAACTTTTCACCCCGCTGCGATAGAATCTCCGGTCGAAGAAAGCGGGCGATGAAATCTGCAAAACTGACTCCCTGGACTCCCGATTCCAGATAAAGACCTTCATATATATTCAGCACCTTCACCAGACTCGGGAACTAGTGCTGAATAGCATTCTCGGGTGTTAGGCCCATCACCAATGGCTTGGTGGCGAAGACATACTCGTCAGGAGGAAGCAGCTCCTCATAATGCCCCCCCTCACCGGCAAACCCGAGATCTCAGCGAACTCTTCCAAGGAGATGGAGACTTTCCTGTCCGATAGAAGGAAGGTATGGGTGGGGATGTTCCATTGTTCTATGAATGCCTTAACCCACCACGTCGGAGGGACAGGGTACTCGAACAATGAGACGTAGACGGCGGAGTACAGAACAATCTTCATCAGATGTGTCCTCTTGGCTGATAGGATGTACCTGGCCCATTGCAAATATCTGGCCGGTTGTCGAGGGGTCAATCCAATATTATAAGGTTGTCCCCAAGGGCGTGCCTCACCATGGCATATGCGCCGCCCCAAAATGTCCACGGCTGGCGGCGGCTGCATGGGAATGACAGCAATCGAAGGCTGAAGAAGATCCTCCGAATTCCAGTTCACGACCTCCACGGCATACTTCACCGGGGGTTCATCCGCATAGGGGATCGACGAGATAGGCTCTGACGGCGTCGCGCAACCGAAGCTTCGACGACCCTTGATGATTTCACTGTACCACCTACCCTACAGATGAAGGTTCTTATGCTCCGGGTCGTGATCCTTAATCAGAGCGAGAACCTCCCGGTCCACTGGCGCCTCAGGGAAACCTCCTTCTGAGCGGAAGAACGGGAATGACAGATCAGCAGTCATGATTGCCTGCAAAGAAAAACAAAATTCAACCATCTGTGTCATAATTTAATTTTAAAAGCCTGACGCTTGATACTACTCTGCAATGCAGTGTAGGGGGGACCAAAGAGGGACCCACAAAATTCAGATGACAATGTATCAGTTAATAAGACAGCCTCATCATTGGATGGGACTGTCAATTAATGAGTAGATCCCCAAAAGAATACTCTCATTAAATAAGAAATCCCTAGAGATAAGGAGAAAATCATCCCTTTCAGAGCAAAGCTCTGTCACAGAGTGACACTTGTCAAACTCTGGTCTCAAGGGAATAAAATTCCTTAAAAAAGCCTAGCTCTGTAATAATGATGAGAAAATCCATTAAAAGAAAAATTAATTAACTCCTAAAAATTAAAAAAATTTGGGATCTTGAAGATCCAAGAAAACTCTTAAGAGTTCTTCATTTTTAGATCAAAAAGATCTATATTTTATCCATGAGCAAAGCTCTGTTCATAGGTTAAAAACCCTGATACAAGATCTCTTTAGATCTATGGATTCTTGAGAGCAAGGCTCTATTGGTGAAACCCCAAAGGGGTTTTCTTTAGATCAAAGATCTGTGAGAGCAAGGCTCTGTCAATTAAAATTAATTTAATTTAATTTAAGTTAATTTTACCTAAAAGTTTTCTAGAGTTTAACTCTTAAGTTCTTGAAAGCAAGAGCAAGGCTCTGAAGTTCTGAGAATAAGAATTCTTGAAGATGATAATCATCTGTTGTGGACCAAGGGTCCTATTTATAAGCGCTTAAGCGTCCCATCAACTCCTGAGTTGATCTGACAGTTGGGATCTTGCCACCGTTGCACTCACGTGTGCGCCACGTGAGCGCAACGGTGGGGGGGGCATTTGTTTCCCCCAATCAGAGCAAAACTCTGTTTGAATTTCAAAAATCCAAAAACTGAAGCAACGCTTCAAATTCATTGCGCTGCGCACAGCGCGCCACGTGTCAAAAGCTGACACGCCAGCGCTGCGCCCAAGACAGCGCACCCAATCAGAGAAAGGCTCTATTTAAAATAAAAATAAAGGAAGCAACGCTTCAGAGGATTTGCGCTCTGCGGTGCGCGACACGTGTCAGCGCAGTCGCACAGCGCAGAGCGCAGCGCAACTGCGCTGCACGACACGTGTCAGCGCAGTTGCGCTGCGCTCTGCGCTGTGCGATGCACAGGTGCGCTTGCGCCAACTGTGCCAGCACTAAAACAGAATTAAAATTCTAGAAAGATCTTTCTAATCTTGTTAAAATAAGAAGATTATCTTCTGTAAAACAGAAGCCCTTGGATCAAAAATCCAACGGTGGGGAAAAATCCCTAAATTAATCAAAGAAAGATCTCTTTAACTGATTTAACAAATCAATTGGCCCTATATAAAGGCCTCTAGACTCCAAGTCTAAAACACATTGACACAGAGAGAAACCAGAGAATTCCTCTAAAACTTGGAGAAGAAACTCAGAGAGAAAAAAGGTAAAACCTTTTGAATAAAAGAAGAATTTCTTCTAAAAAGATCAATGATCTAAGAACAAGATCAAAGATCTTCAATAAAAAAAAGAAAAAGAAAGATAATATTAATAAAAAAAGAAGTAATTTACTTCTGTATAAAGGCATTGCCTTTTGATGAACCACTGGTTCTTGAGATTTGAAGTAGAACCTCTCTGGAAAACAAAAAAAATTTGTTCCCTTTGATCTAATTTGATCCAAATATTAAACAGTGCCTTGCACTTTTGAGTTTGCACTGTTGCGCTCCTTGGATTGGCGCAAGCCACCAGGGAGCGCCATGTGTCAATCACAGAATAGCTACGCCTTGCGCTTCTAAAAACAGAGCACTGCTCTCTTGGTTTGGTGCAAGTCATCAGAGCGCGCCACGTGTCAGCAGCGTGCTAGCGCAGCGCACTGGAGCAGCGCACTACGCTAACAGACTTGCGCTCACCAGAGCGTGACACGTGTCACCCCCACATGAGTTTGCGCTTTGCGCTCCTCACTTGGCGCAAAGCACCTGACAAGCCATGTGGGGCACTTTCAGAATAATAAATGCTCTGCATTATTAAAGAAGGGACAGAGCCCAATTAAAAGGCCTAACAGGCCTAATAAAAATGCAATGCATTATTAAAAAGGGGCAGAGCCCAAATAAAGGTCTAACAGACCAATTTAGATGCTGCGCATCATTTAAAAAAGGGGTAGAGCCCAATTAAAAAGTCCAACAGACTAAAACAGATGCTGTGCATCATTTAAAAAAGGGCAGAGCCCAATCAAAGGCCTAACATGCCAAATGTGAATAAATGTTAGACATTTTCTGACTGGACTTAACCCAATTCTGGCCATAAGTCCTCAAATTAAATTGAACTGAGCACACCTGCTCTCTCAAATCAATTTACACCCGGTTCAAGGGTACATCTCTGAACTCCTCTGATATTTGTCGTTGTAATCCTTCAACGTCGTCAGAGAGGTGACGGGTCCCGACGGCCATACATTAAATGGACCACTATGTCCCTAAACTGGAACAATAGAGCCCCTAAATGCTCTTTTGTCGGATCCAAACGATCTCGTTAAGTTGATCTTAGTTTCAAATTGGACTAACGTATCCTTAACAAACGTTTAAGTTGATCTTAGCCTCAAATATGGCTAACGTATGCTTAAACCAAAACCTCAAACCCAAATCTAAGAAAATACGGATTTGGACTAATCCACGTCCTACGGGCGACGACATAAATTAGTCTCTGTATACAATTCACGGGCAACCACAAACAAAACAAACACCCACGACACGAAGTGAAATTCTGGAGAAGGAGAAAGTTGTTACCGCCATGCGGTAGAGTAATTAACTGCAGGGGCTTGCGCCTGCAGGGAAGAGCGTCACCACAATCAAAAACCCCTCAAGCAAGGGGAATCTGACGAAGTCTGCTACATCGGCCGCATCCGTTTAAACCTCCGATACACGGTGCCATAAATCAACTTGGCATCTTCGGAGAGGTGGACGGATAAAACCAAATAGTATCTGCCCCGAATCTCTGGCAAGACGTCTCTGTCGTCGCGCCGTTCTTCAGAGATGGACTCCTTGAAGAAAGGGCTGAGGGCTACTTTTTCGTCGGATTTGCTCCCGAAGGTGAGAACTCGTGATCCCCCGGGATCATCCCTATGACAATTGCCGGTAACTCTTTTATGCTCAACTGTCGTTTTTTTTCGCTGTTTACGAGCTTCATACTTTGTCCTGTTGAAGTGTTTCTTGTGAGCGACATACCCTTGCCACCAATACTTAAAGGAGTCGCAGTCTTCAGTGGGATGTGCGATCTTCTGATGATATAAGCAGTAATTAGGATGCATCTCTACTCCACCGAGAGTGTTTTCTTCAGAGGGTGGTAGCTTCATTCCTGTTGATATGGCTTTAGCAAACCTTTTCCTCGTCTTGAATTTGTTTTTATCCGCAGCGGATGTCTTTTAATTTGACGGGAGTGCCTCGACTCTTTCGTCTAGTCGCCGGCGTTTGGCTCCTTCCAATATGGCCATCTCACGCTCCTGATTGGCTTTACTTTTCAGACGAATCTCATTCAGGAAGGCATCGATCATCTCGTCTGACGGCCACAGAAGTTCTGGTTCAGGACCCGCCCTCGGTTTCTTAGTGCAAGGAGCCTCTTCATCGTCTATCAATGAGTGAGAGATCACATGACAACTTGCTACGTAGTCCTCAGATTCATCTGATGAGTCTTCTCCATCGTTTTCGTCCTCGAGGACGTGGCTGAGGAACTCTTGGAGCGTGATTGGAATCCGCTCCTTCTGGTTATACACTTCCAGCGCATCAATCTGTTTCTGCAAGTCCGTGCGCTTGTCGCCAGGCTTCACGGGCTTTTTGGATTTCTTCCTCTTTTTCGAAGATTTCGACGGCTGAGTGTGAGCATTTTGGTTATCACCAATGTTTGGAGTTGGGCGTGGCTTCAGCATCCCCTTGATGATCTCAGGTTCCAACGGGTTCTTCCACCAAATCACCGGGCACGTCTGGAGATCATTCAGCATCCTTTTGGTTTTGGCTGATAGCACAACCTCCCATGGAGCTTCTTCAACCAGGGAGCACGTTTCCCCCGGCGTATTCACCTTTTTAGGGATATGAGGTTGCGGCAGGTTCACCTTCCATCTTTCGGACAATGCGAACTTGCCTTGTTGGTATTGGTCTTCAATCCAGTTTTTGAAGACGTAGCAATCTTCGATCGGATGACCCAATACTCGGTGATAGGGACAGTAATTGGGACCATTGACGTCGTTTGGCTGCAAGGGGCGTCTTGAATCTGGCAGATTGATGAGCCTGTTGCGCAGCGCCAGCTCAAACAGTCTTCTCGTTTTATCTTGAGGAAACGAGTAAGGACGTCCTATCCTCTCCTCGAGGGATACGCATGGACGCATATTGTTTTGACGGACAACCGGCTTCAAGTTGCTCGGCTGTTGTTGAGCATTGGCGACGACAATCGCTTTTCCTTTCCCCTTCTCATTTCGAAAGTCCGGCTTTCAAGGAGACGGCGTATGGCCCATTTGGTCCATCTGGGCAAGCTTGTCGATCAGGGCCTGGAACGTGGTTGGTTTAAAGAACATCATGAATTGTGAAATAGTTGCATGAGGATCTAAGGTGCCCACGAACATGCCCACCGCTGGCGCTTCTTCAATGCGCTGTTCGCATTTCGACCACAAGTTCCGCCACCGGATTGCATATTGAACCCAGGTTTCGCCCGGCTTTACTCTTGCATTGATCAAAGCTGTTATTGGAGTATGCTCGCTGGTGCAAGCGAAACGCTGGGTAAACAACAGCTCCATTTCAGCGAAAGTTTTGACGGAGTCGTTCGGAAGCTCGGAGTACCATTCAAACGCCGTCTCCGACAAGCTGCCGACGAACTGGAGAAACAGGAGCTTATCATCGCCGCCGGTGTTGCCACAAAGAGCCCTGAACTGGGCAACATGTTGATGGGGATTGCCTGTCCCCTTGTAGACATGAAATTTTGGGATCGTGTAGCCCGGCGGGTACTTGATCTGATCATACCAGCTCGGATATGGTCGTCCCGTTTTAACGACTTGACCGGCTGCCTCAGTTTCCTGGTGAACTCATATCTGCTGGGCTATATATTCATCCAGGGCAGCTTTGGAAATTGTCTCCTCCTTGTCTGTTGAAAGAGCCGGCAGAGGATTTGATGTTTCTCCTCTGTCATCTTCAAGTATAATCGGAGGATCTTCGGCTGGGGGATCCTGCTGGATCATCATACCCACCATGTCCTGGAATAGGAGGGCCATTCATTTTATATTGGCTGCCTGTTCTGCAGCCTCCTTGTCCTTCTTTTCGAGGACTCGACGTAAGAAGTCAGCATCGGTTTCTTTTTCGTGACGCTGCTCTGATGATGCCTCCGAGCTTTCTTTTGGCCCGGTAAGTGCGGCCATTGCAGTCATCATTTCCTGAAGCTTCTGTTGTTGCTCTTGGGCCTTGGTCACGGATCGAGTGAGCGGTCGGTGACCCGTCGAAGCACGGCTTTCCTCCTTTCCGGAAGCCATATAAACGGTGTGCACCATCATGCCCCCAGACTTGGGGCATTTAGATTCAGTATCTTTGCGCTTTGCCAAAGACACAGGGATCTTCTCCGACCTCCTTCTTTTTTGAGCGGTCGAAGTTGAAGGGATCGCTGTAGTGGGTACCCAAGTAGCCGTCGTTTTCTGCGGCTTAACAGGACGGTTTTCTTCCTGTCGGGCCTTCAGCTTCTTCTGCCGGCGGGGATAGTCTTGATCGATCACTGACTCCTGGACCCGACGCCATACTTTATAAATTTTGGAGGATAACCGTTGAGGGGGCTGCTCCAGCTTCGCCTTTGGGGATTTCTCCATAGGTGGAGGGGATCTTTTCAGCACAGCAGTTGACGAATTCCTGTGCACCTTGTTAAGTAGTTCAAAGCTGTTCTCGGTTAGAACAGCAGCATCGATCCCCACCATCAGAGCTGGCGGAGTTATCCCAGAGGGGGAGTTGCCCCCAGCCTTCCTCACTCGGCGCCAGTGGCGACGTCGAGCGTGTCGTGCGGATGGAGTTGTTTCAGCTATAAGGGTGACTTCATCATGCCCCCTGCTTTGAGGAGAGACTGTTATTGGTGCTAGCCTGTCGAAGACTGACACCCGTTGAGAGGGGGTAGTCAGTATTACGAAGGCCGACTTTCGAACAGGGAAAACAGCCTTCATGACTTCACGTGGAGTAGGAGCTGAAACAGCCAGTCTTGTGAAGACCGACCCCTTAGCAGGAGAAACCGCCTTGGGGACTTCAGGAGTAGGAATGGTTATCCGTTTTGGGATAACCTCTTCAGGAATTGTGGGCTTATTCACGGGCCCATCTGAGATTCGGCCCAGTCTGTTAAAAACTGAGGCATTGGAGTTGGGCGACCCGTTGAGAGGGGCCGCGGTAGTTGTAAGCCGATCAAAGGCCGACTTCTTTGGAGCTTCTTGCGACGTCATTGGGGCATTGAGGCTCATCGGTGGGAGCATGGTCCCGAAGAATAGTCCAGTGGTGGCTTGAGTCACCTGCTCCACTGGTATCTTGAAGAGAGGGGCCGCTTGGGGCCCGTAGGTCACTCCTCCAGCAGGGACGGAGCGAAAATTGCAGTTGCAGGTAGTGCAGTTTGAAGCCATTGATCTTCTATTTTCTGCACGGAGCAAGACACCAAATCTAAGTACCTCGAATCCACAGGCAACCACAGCAAACCGCGATTCGTTCGCGAACATAACACACGAAATATGGAGTAGAAAGAGGAAGAGGTCCCACCGGGCGTGCCAGAATCTGGTCCCCTCAGAAGGACGGTGCGACGACAGAGACGTCTTGCCAGAGATTCGGGGCAGATGCTATTTGGTTTTATCCGTCCACCTCTCCGAAGATGCCAAGTTGATTTATGGCACCGTGTATCGGAGGTTTAAACGGATGCGGTCGATGTAGCAGACTTCGTCAGATTCCCCCTCGCTTGAGGGGTTTTTGATTGTGGGGACGTTTTTCCCTGCAGGCGCAAGCCCCTGCAGTTAATTACGCTACCGCATCGCGGTAACAATTTTCTCCTTCTCCAGAATTTCACTTCGTGTCGTGGGTGTTTGTTTTGTTTGTGGTTGCCCGTGGATTGTATACGGAGACTAATTTATGTCGTCGCCCGTAGGACGTGGATTAGTCCAAATCCGTATTTTCTTAGATTTGGGTTTGAGGTTTTGGTTTAAGGATACGTTAGCCATATTTGAGGCTAAGATCAACTTAAATGTTTGTTAAGGATACGTTAGTCCAATTTGAGACTAAGATCAACTTAACAGGATCGTTTGGATCCGACAAAAGAGCATTTAGGGGTTCTATTGTTCCAGTTTAGGGACATAGTGGCCCATTTAATATATGGCCGTCGGGACCCGTCACCTCTCTGACGACGTTGAAGGATTACAACGACAAATATCAGAGGAGTTCAGAGATATACCCTTGAACCGGGTGTAAATTGATTTGAGAGAGCAGGTGTGCTTAGTTCAATTTAATTTGAGGACTTATGGCCAGAATTGGGTTAAGTCCAGTTAGAAAATGTCTAACATTTATTCACATTTGGCCTATTAGGCCTTTGATTGGGCTCTGCCCTTTTTTAAATGATGCACAGCATCTATTTTAGTCTGTTGGACTTTTTAATTGGGCTCTGCCCCTTTTTTAAATGATGCGCAGTATCTAAATTGGTCTGTTAGACCTTTATTTGGGCTCTGCCCCTTTTTAATAATACTTTGCATTTTTATTAGGCCTGTTAGGCCTTTTAATTGGGCTCTATCCCTTCTTTAATAATGCAGAGCATTTATTATTCTGACAGTGCCCCACGTGGCTTGTCAGGCACTTTGCGCCAATTGTGGAGCGCAAGGCGCAAACTCATGTGGGGGTGATATGTGTCACGCTCTGGTGAGCGCAAGTCCGTTAGCGCAGTGCGCTGCGCTAGCGTGCTGCTGATACGTGGCGCGCTCTGATGACTTGCGCCAAACCAAGAGAGCAGTGCTCTGTTTTTAGAAGCGCAAGGCGCAGCTGTTCTGTGATTGACACGTGGCGCTCCCTAGTGGCTTGCGCCAATCCAAGAAACGCAACAGTGCAAACTCAAAAGTGCAAGGCACTGTCTAATATTTGGATCAAATTAGATCAAAGGGAACAAATTTTTCTTGTTTTCCAGAGAGGTTCTACTTCAAATCTCAAGAACCAGTGGTTCATCAAAAGGCAATGCCTTTATACAGAAGTAAATTACTTCTTCTTTTTTTTTATTATTATTATCATTTTATCGAAGATCTTGATCTTGTTCTTAGATCAATGATCTTTTTAGAAGAAACTCTTTTTTTTTTCAAAGGTTTACCTTTTCTCTCTTTGAGTTCTTCTCAAAATTTTAGAGGAATTCTCTGGTTTTTCTTTCTCTGTGTGTCCATCTGTTTTAGACTTGGAGTCTAGAGGCCTTTATATAGTGCCAATTGATTTGTTATGTTGGTTACAGAGATCTTTCTCTGATTGATCTGAGAATATTTCCCCACCGTCGGATTTTTGATCCAAGGGCTCTGTTTTACAGAAGATAATCTTATTGTTTTAATAAGATTTAAAAAGATCTTTCCAGAATTTTTCTGTTTAAATGCTGGCTCAGTTGGCGCAAGCGCACTCGCGCTTGATACGTGTCGCGCAATGTAGAGCGCAGCGCAACCGCGCTAGCGCAACCGCGCTAGCGCAACCGCGCTAGCGCAACCGCGCTAGCGCAACCGCGCTAGCGCAACTGCGCTGACACTTGTCGCGCAGCGCAGAGCGCAGTGCAACTGCGCTGACACGTATCGCGCAGCGCAGAGCGCAAGGTAGCTGAAGCATTGCTTCCATTGTTTTAACTTTAATTTCAAAGCAGAGTTTTGCTCTGATTGGGGGAAACAGAAGCTCTGATTGGGGTAAACAAATGCTCCCCCTCACCGTTGCGCTTACGTGGCCCCAAACGTGAGCGCAGCCGTGGCAGAATTCCAACCGTTGCGCCACCTTTTAGAAGTTGAAACGGCTCTCATTGCCTATAAATAGGACCTTTGGTCCCTTAGATGATTTTCATCTCTTTTCTTAAGAATTTTTATTCAAAACCTTGCTCTTCAATTTAAGAACTTTTCAGGAGTAAAACTCTGTCAACACTTAGGTAAAGTTTAAACACTTTTAAGAATCCAGGGTTTTACCCATTAACAGAGCTTTGCTCTTCAAAGATCTTTGATCTAAAGAAAACCCATTTAGGGTTTCATTAATAGAGCTTTGCTCTCTTCAGATCATGATCTTTTCTTGGGGTTTCTTAACCCATGAATCAGAGCTCTGCTCTCTTGATACATGTAGATTTCTTAATCTTTTGTGAAGAACTCTTAAGAGTTTGATCATGGATAATGAAGATCAAAAATGGAGTTTTATCTTTGATTGATTATATCATCTTTTCAGAGCAAAGCTCTCAATGTTCTCAGGGGATTTTCTTTAAATTCTCCTCATAACTGATTTTGACAGGTGTCACTCCTATCTGCAAAGCATTGCTCTCGAGGAGTTTAACTCCCTGTGTCTTTTTTTTCTCATTGCTAATCTTCTAATGATGTTTCCTTCAGGCATTATGGCTGTTCATTTATACAGTCTGCACGAATTCATCACTTATGAGGATATCCGCGTACAGGGCCGTCACCAAAACCAAGAGCTTACAGATGTCCAATGTGCGGAAATTATGGGTCGCCTGAACGCACGCGTTGGTTGGTTGCTTTCTCGCCGTTCTGCTCTCTTGAAAGTCGTGCTGGGAGCAATTTGGAGAGCACTTCCGGGGTTTCACAAGGCCATGCCGCTTAATGCGCTGGATGATGCCGAGAACAAGGTGCATTCAGTGTACTTGTCGGGGCTGATCTCGAAGAAACGGCGAGATAGCCTCATCGACATTCTGCATCAAATTTTTCAACAGACGACGATAATTGCTGCTTATCGAAGGATGGGGGGCCTTGTCGAAGATCTTGACACATGTGAGAGCGAGAGGATGCACACGAGAATGATCAGAAAGGCCAGAAAGACTCTAAATGACCTTACTTTTGAATTCCTTAATCCATGCCCTGGATCTGAAGTTTTGCCATTGTAAACATTTGGATAATGTCTTTGTTTATTGCCTTTATTGATGTAAAAACTTTCGAAGTATGAATGACAAATCTTTTGCCTCCTTCTTTTTATTTTCTGCTTTGTTACTGGTACATTCTTTAAGTAAGCATAGCCTGTAAGCGATATAGAACATTCTGTCTTGAATATCCTTGGGAGTAGTGATGGCTTAGGAAGCAGGTTCAGGTCTGCTACCTAAGGCTTTTCAACTTCATGAGCCGTGAGGGTCTCATAAAGACTTTTCTCCCTACGGATCAAGAGGATCTCATAGGTGTATTTTCTCCTTAGTAGTCGTGAGGACTCCTAAGTGCATTTTATCTTATAAGTCGTAAGGATCTTATAAGAGAATTTTCCCTCTTACGAGTCGAGAGGACCCGTAAGCGGTTGTTTCCCTCCTTATCGAGATTCGACTTTGGAGAGTGTGACCCGTGAATAGTATTCAAGAGTCCATTTTTGGACCGGCTTGCAGGGTCCCAGTGCTTAGGAAACAGGTTTTTTAATCCCCGCTGCCTAAGGCTTTTCCTCACGAGTCGAGACAAATCGAGCATTTCTCGCAAGAATATCCTAACGTCACAGTTAACCTCTGCTCTTTACGACAGAGGTCCGTTAGGGTCGGTGGTACTTAGGGTTTTGGCCGTCGTACTGTCGCGTTGGCTGATGTATTCCTCGATAGGCAATCTTGCTGTTCGAGTAGCTTTGCGACTGTCGTGTCTCTGATCCCTTCGGGGGCTGGACAAGACGTCTTCAAGTAATCTTCCAGGTAATATTACCGTCGAAAGATCAAGCGTAGGGATATTCCATGTCACTTTTTACTTGAGATTAGGCTCATTTTGGAGAGCCCCGATCAGTCATTACCACTCCGCGCTGGTGTGGGATGATCTCCGATAGTCTTTCAGGCTTTATATGACTTGCTGTTAAGACCCTGAAGCTAGGAATTTGGCCTTTGCTTCGTTTGCTGGCATTGCGTCCTCTATATCAAGACGAATGTCGCGGTTGTCTTTAGGTTGGTGAACCGTCGAGGTTTGGAACTAGGGACTTTGCCGTGGCTCCGCTGTTTGATTGTCGCGTCTGAATCCTGTTGGAGGAAGAACGCTGGGGTGACATCTCGTCTGCTGTATCGAGACGAACGTCGAGGTGGTGACCACTCCGCACTGGTGCAAGATGATCTCCGATTGTCTTTCAGGCTTTATATGACTTGCCGTTAAGACCCTGAAACTAGGAATTTGGCCTTCGCTTCGTTTGCTCTGTCACGTCCGAATCCTGTTGGAGGAAGAATGCTGTCGTGACATCTCGTCTGTTGTATTGAGACGGACGTCGAGGTGGTGACCACTCCGCGCTGGTGCGAGATGATCTCCGATCGTCTTTCAAGTTTTATATGAGTTACCGTCAAGACTTGGCGCCGTTTTCTGATAGAGCATGGGGAGGGAAGATGTGTTTCATTCTTTGTTTGTGCCCCTGGATTGTATACAGGGATTGCTGTGATATCGTCTGTAGGGTATAAATTTCATTATATATATATATATTTTTTATTTCTTTCCGCGATGCTCTATCATTTCGGCTTTTATATCGCGAAAGTCGCGATTGCCCAATCATTTCGGCTATTTTTCGTGGTGCCCAATCATTTCGGCTATTTATTTTATTTTCACTCGCTGCTTTTTATTGCGAGTTGCCCAATCATTTTGTCTATTTTGCATGCATACACATTTTTTTTTACTTGCGGATTTTTATTTGCAAGTTGCCCCATCATTTCGGCTATTTCGTATGCATGTATGGCTCGCTGATTTTTTTTTATCGCGAGTGTGGAACCTGGAATCTGACGCCAATCTCAGCATCAGCATCGCTACAACTGGAATATTGCCAGGAGCGAATCATCATTTGCCATGAAAGGACTCGGGATTTGATACCGGTTTAGGCATCAGCATCGCTACAACTGGGATATTGCCAGGAGCGAATCATCATTTGCCTCTGTCGATGTCGAACAAAGGTGGCTTAGTAAACAGGGTTAGGATTCTGTCGACTAAGGCTTTTGACTTCATGAGCCGTAAAGGTCTCACAAAGGTATTTCTCCCTACAAGTCGTGAGAATCTTGCAGGTGTGTTTTCTCCTTAAGGATCGTGAGGATTCCTAAGTGTATCTTCCCCTGTAAGTCGTAAGGATCTTACAAAAGGGTTTTCTCCTTATAAGTTGAGAGGACTTATAAGGGTTGTTCACCATATGGACATATCCCTAGCCACGGGTGGGACTTGGTTAGGGAAATGTTTATTCGTGCTCGTGGATTGTATACAAGGGTCAGTACTGAGCCACTTGTAGGGCACTATCGAAGGTTGTGGGAGTTGCTTAAGAACAGGTGCAGGTCTCTGTAACTTAAGACTTTCAAATCTTATGAGCCGTGAGGGTCCCATAAGAGAGTTCTCTTTATGAGTCATGAGGATCTCGCAAGTGTAATTTCTCCATAGAAATCGTAAGGATCCCTAAGTGTGTTGCTTCCTTATGAGTCGTAAGGATCTCACGCGGGTGGTTTCTCCTTACAAGGTCGAGAGGACCTTGTAAATGTCTTTTAACGAGGTTGCGCCCTTTCGGGTTTTCACAAACACTCGCCGGTAGCCCTGCTGTTTTTACTCACGGAGCCCTTTCAGGTTTTCATCCGTGCCTATTTCACTTATGGACATACCATCTTTTCTTTTTTTCTCTTTTTTTTCTTTTTTTTTCTTTTTTTCTAACGAGGTTGCACCCTTTCGGGTTTTCGCAAGACTCGCCGGTAGCCCTGCTGTTTTTACTCACGGAGCCCTTTCGGGTTTTCATCCGTGCTCATTCTGCTTATAGACATACCGGTTTTATTTATTTTTTATTCCTTTTTTTTAACGAGGTTGCGCCCTTCCGGGTTTTCACAAACGCTCGCCGGTAGCCCTGCTGTTTTTACTCACGGAGCCCTTTCGGGTTTTCATCCGTGACCATTTTGCTTATGGACATACCGTCTTTTTTTTAATTCTTTTTTCTAACGAGGTCGCGCCCTTTCGGGTTTTCATGAACACTTGCCGGTAGCCCTGTTGTTTTTACTCACGGAGCCCTTTCGGGTTTTCATCCGTGCCCATTTTGCTTATGGACATACCGTCTCTTTTTTTTAATTCTTTTTATTCTTTTTTCTAACGAGGTCGCGCCCTTTCGGGTTTTCACGAACACTCGCCGGTAGCCCTGCTGTTTTTACTCACGGAGCCCTTTCGGATTTTCATCCGTTCCCATTTTTCTTATGGACATACCGTTTTTTTTTATCGCCGGGCACGTCTGGAGATCATTCAGCATCCTTTTGGTTTTGGCTGATAGCATAATCTCCCACGGAGCTTCTTCAACTAGGGAGCACGTTGCCCCCGGCGTATTCACCTTTTTAGGGATATGAGGTTGTGGCGGGTTCACTTTCCATCTTTCGGACAACGCGAACTTGCCTTGTTGGTATTGGTCTTCAATCCAGTTTTTGAAGACGTAGCAATTTTCGATCGGATGACCCAATACTCGGTGATAGGGACAGTAATTGGGATCATTGACGTCGTTTGGCTGCAATGGACGTCTTGAATCCGGCAGATTGATGAGCCTGTTGCGCAGCGCCAGCTCGAACAGTCTTCTCGTTTTATCTTGAGAAAACGAGTAAGGACATCCTAGCCTCTCCTCGAGGGATACGCATGGACGCATATTGTTTTGACGGACAACCGGCTTCAAATTGCTCGGCTGTTGTTGAGCATTGGCGACGACAATCGCTTTTCCTTTCCCCTTCTCATTTCGAGAGTCCGGCTTTGGAGGAGACGGCCTATGGCCTATTTGGTCCATCTGGGCTAGCTTGTCGATCAGGGCCTGGAACGTGGTTGGTTTAAAGAACATCATGAACTATGAAATAGTTGCATGAGGATCTAAGGTGCCCACGAACATGCCCACCGCTGGCGCTTCTTCGATGCGCTGTTCGCATTTCGACCACAAGTTCCGCCACCGGATTGCATATTGAACCCAGGTTTCGACCGGCTTTACTCTTGTATTGATCAAAGCTGTTATTGGAGTACGCTCGCTGGCGCTAGCGAAACACTGGGTAAACAACAACTCCATTTCAGCGAAAGTTTTGACGGAATCGTTCGGAAGCTCGGAGTACCATTCAAACGCCGTCTCCGATAAGCTGCCGACGAACTGGCGAAGCAGGAGCTTATCATCGCCGCCGGTGTTGCCACAAAGAGCCCCGAACTGGGCAACATGTTGATGGGGATTGCCTGTCCCCTTGTAGACATGAAATTTTGGGATCGTGTAGCCCGGCAGGTACTTGATCTGATCATACCAGCTCGGATATGGTCGTCCCGTTTTAACGACTTAACCGGCTGCCTCAGTTTCCTGGTGTACTCGTATCTGCTGGGCTATATATTCATCCAGGGCGGCTTTGGAAATTGTCTCCTCCTTGTTTGTTGAAAGAGCCGGCGGAGGATTTGATGTTTCTCCTCTGTCATCTTCAAGTATAATCGGAGGATCTTCGGCTGGGGGATCCTGCTGGATCATCATACCCACCATGTCCTGGAACAGGAGGGCCATTCGTTTTATATTGGCTGCCTGTTCTGCAGCCTTCTTTTCCTTCTTTTCGAGGACTCTACGTAAGAATTCAGCATCGGTTTCTTGTTCGTGACGCTGCTCTGATGATGCTTCCGAGCTTTCTTTTGGCCCGGTAAGTGCGGCCATTGCAGTCATCATTTCCTGAAGCTTTTGTTGTTTCTCCTGGGCTTTGGTCACGGATCGAGTGAGCGGTCGGTGATCCGTCGAAGCACGGCTTTCCTCTTTTCCGGAAGCCATATAAACGGTGTGCACCATCATGCCCCCAGACTTGGGGCGTTTAGATTCAGTATCTTTGCGCTTTGCCAAAGACACAGGGATCTTTTCCGACCTCCTTCTTTTTTGAGCGGTCGAAGTTGAGGGGACCGCTGTAGTGGGTACCCAAGTAGCCGTCGTTTTCTGCGGCTTAGCAGGACGGTTTTCTTCCTGTCGAGCCTTCAGCTTCTTCTGCCGGCGGGGATAGTCTTGATCGATCACTGACTTCTGGACCCGACGCTATACTTTGTAAATTTTGGAGGATAACCGTTGAGTGGGCTGCTCCAGCTTCCCCTTTGGGGATTTCTCCATAGGTGGAGGGGATCTTTTCAGCACAGCAGTTGATGAATTCCTGTGCACCTTGTTAAGTAGTTCAAAGTTGTTCTCGGTTAGAACAGCAGCATCGATCCCTACCATCGGAGCTGGCGGAGTTATCCCAGAGGGGGAGTTGCCCCCAGCCTTCCTCACTCGGCGCCAGTGGCGACGTCGAGCGTGTCGTGCGGATGGAGTTGTTTCAGTTATAAGGGTGATTTCATCATGCCCCCTGCTTTGAGGAGAGACTATTATTGGAGCTATCCTGTCGAAGACTGACACCCATTGAGAGGGGGTAGTCAGTCTTGCGAAGGCCGACTTTCGAACAGGGGAAACAGCCTTCATGACTTCACGTGGAGTAGGAGCTGAAACGGCCAGTCTTGTAAAGACCGACCCCTTAGCAGGAGAAGCCGCCTTGGGGACTTCAGGAGTAGGAATGGCTATCCGTTTTGGGATAACCCCTTCAGGAATTGTGGGCTTATTCACGGGCCCATCTGAGCTTCGGCCCAGTCTGTTAAAAACTGAAGCATTGGAGTTGGGCGACCCGTTGAGAGGGGCCGCGGTAGTTGTAAGCCGATCAAAGGCCGACCTCTTTGGAGCTTCTTGCGACGTCATTGGGGCATTGAGCCTCATCGGTGGGAGCATGGTCCCGAAGAATAGTCCAGTGGTGGCTTGAGTCACCTGCTCCACTGGTATCTTGAAAAGAGAGGCCGCTTGGGGCCCGTAGGTCACTCCTCCAGCAGGGGCGGAGCGAGAGTTGCAGTTGCAGGTAGTGCAGTTTGAAGCCATTGATCTTCTGTTTTCTGCACGGAGCAAGACACCAAATCTAAGTACCTCGAATCCACAGGCAACCACAGCAAACCGCGATTCGTTCGCGAACACGACACACGAAGTGTGGAGTGGAAAGAGGTCCCACCGGGCGTGCCAGAATCTGTTCCCCTCTAAACGACGGCCAAGACAGGGACGTCTTGCCTGAGATTCGGGGCAGATTCTATTTGGTTTTATCCGTCCACCTCTCCGAAGATGCCAAGTTGATTTATGGCACTGTGTATCGGAGGTTTAGAAGGATGCGGCCGATGTAGCGGACTTCGTCAGATTCCCCCTCGCTTGAGAGGTTTTGATTGTGGGGACGCTCTTCCCTGCAGGCGCAAGCCTCTGCAGTTAATTACGCTACTGCATCGCGGTAACAACTTTCTCCTTCTTCAGAATTTCACTTCGTGTCGTGGGTGTTTGTTTTGTTTGTGGTTGCCCGTGGATTGTATACGGAGACTAATTTATGTCGTCGCCCGTAGGACGTGGATTAGTCCAAATCCGTATTTTCTTAGATTTGGGTTTGAGGTTTTGGTTTAAGGATACGTTAGCCATATTTGAGGCTAATATCAACTTATACGTTTGTCAAGGATACGTTAGTCCAATTTGAGACGAAGATCAACTTAACGGGATCGTTTGGATCCGACAAAAGAGCATTTATGGGCTCTATTGTTCCAGTTTAGGGACATAGTGGTCCATTTAATGTATGGCCGTCGGGACCCGTCACCTCTCTGACGACGTTGAAAGATTACAACGACAAATACCAGAGGAGTTCAGAGATGTACCCTTGAACCGGGTGTAAATTGATTTGAGAGAGCAGGTGTGCTCAGTTCAATTTAATTTGAGGACTTATGGCCAGAATTGGGTTAAGTCCAGTTAGAAAATGTCTAACATTTATTCACATTTGGCCTGTTAGGCCTTTGATTGGGCTCTGCCCTTTTTTAAATGATGCACATCATCTGTTTTAGTCTATTGGACTTTTTAATTGGGCTCTGCCCTTTTTTAAATGATGCGCAACATCTAAATTGGTCTGTTAGACCTTTATTTGGGCTCTGCCCCTTTTTAATAATGCATTGCATTTTTATTAGGCCTGTTAGGCCTTTTAATTGGGCTCTGTCCTTTCTTTAATAATGCAGAGCATTTATTATTCCGACAGTGCGCTACGTGGCTTGTCAGGCGCTTTGCGCCAATTGAAGAGCACAAGGCGCAAACTCATGTGGGGGTGACACGTGTCACGCTCTGGTGAGCGCGAGTCTGTTAGCGCAGTGCGCTACGCTAGCGCGCTGCTGACACGTGGCGTGCTCTGGTGACTTGCGCCAAACCAAGAGAGCAGTGCTCTATTTTTAGAAGCGCAAGGCGCCGCTGTTCTGTGATTGATACGTGGTGCTCCCTGGTGGCTTGCGCCAATCCAAAGAGCGCAACAGTGCAAACTCAAAAGTGTAAGGCACTGTTTAATATTTGGATCAAGTTAGATCAAAGGGAACAAATTTTTCTTGTTTTCCAGAGAGGTTTTACCCCAAATCTCAAGAACCAGTGGTTCATCAAAAGGCAATGCCTTTATACATAAGTAAATTACTTCTTCTTTTTTATTATTATTATTATTATTATTATTATTATTATTATTTTATCGAAGATCTTGATCTTGTTCTTAGATCAATGATCTTTTTAGAAGAAACTCTTCTTTTTTTCAAAGGTTTTTCTTTTCTCTCTTTGAGCTCTTCTCAAAATTTTATAGGAATTCTCTGGTTTTTCTTTCTCTGTGTGTCCATCTGTTTTAGACTTGGAGTCTAGAGGCCTTTATATAGTGCCAATTGATTTGTTACGTTGGTTACAGAGATCTTTCTCTGATTGATCTGGGGATTTTTTCCCACCGTCGGATCTTTGATCCAAGGGCTCTGTTTTATAGAAGATAATCTTATTGTTTTAATAAGATTTAAAAAGATCTTTCCAGAATTTTTCTGTTTAAATGCTGGCACAGCTGGCGCAAGCGCACTCGCGCTTGACACGCAGAGCGCAGCGCAACTGCGCTGACACGTGTCGCGCAGCGCAGAGCGCAGCGCAACTGCGCGAGCGCACCTGCGTTGACACGTGTCGCGCAGCGCAGAGCGCAAGTCAGCTGAAGCGTTGCTTCCATTATTTTAACTTTAATTTTAACTTTAATTTCAAAGCAGAGCTTTGCTCTGATTGGGGGAAACAGAAGCGTTGCTTCGTTTCCCGTCTTGGAATTTGAACAGAGTTTTGCTCTGATTGGGGTAAACAGAGCTCATCCGATCGGGGCAGCTCGCCGCCTACTTAAGGGATAAGCGATAGGACGACCGCGAGCAGGAGCAGCGTCCTCCTCCCGCCGAGCTGACCATCGGCCAAATCATGCTTGCCTCCGCGGAGGACCAGTCCAGCGCCCGGAGTGCCCCATACCCGGCGCCAGGCACGGAGTCCAGCAAGCCTCCAGGAAGCTCGGGCCACGCTGATAGGGTCATCTATTAACCTGTACTGTTCTTCTGGGGCAATATAAACTCTCCCTAAGGCTATTGTCAATTTAATAAAGATCAACAGAACATTGCAAGGAAAGTAGAAAAGTTCTTATTTATTCAAAAAAAGGTAATTATGGGCTCCTTAGCCGTACATACAAAAAGAAAAAATTATTATTACAATAGCGGGGGAAGGGGGTGCAGAGAGCACTGTTCATGATACTCGGTAAAGACCTCCGCCAGCCGAGGCCTCGCGAGATCCAACCTCTCCCCTCGGTTCTCCCCACGCGCGTTAATCCCAAGCCTCAACTCGTAGCACTCGCGGACGAGCGCCTCCGAGCGAGCTAGCCGGTTCGCGGAGATCAGGCCAAAGCGCCTCAGAGACCGAAGCCTGCCCACGGTCTCATCATAGAGCTGCTCGGACAGGGGGTTGTAAAGCCCCGGCGACGCTCTCCAGATGGTGTACATCAGCAACTGCAGTAGGGAGGAACGTCGGAGGAGTAGCCGGTCGAAGTGGTCCTCAATGCCCCCACACACCAACTGCACCGTGTCCTCGGTGCAGTTCTGATCGTATAGGTACAAATCTTCGAAGTGGATGATGTCAGGGATGGTGAACGGGAAGTCTTGCATTCTCGATCTTCTATTTGTGAAGGAAGGAAGGACCAGTACTCATTCAGCCTTATATAGCCCACTGCGTCCCAGCGAAGCTCAACAGTCGCCCGCTTTCGCACAAGAGGTCGCTGACACGCGGCAATCGTCAAGCCTTCTCTGGCGGAATCGAAACGACGCGACCCTGACGCTTCACCTCCCCCCGCATTCAACGTGCATGCTAACCATTCCTGTTCCCCAAATGTATGGTCGGGCGAAACCTCTTGAAGATCCGACCCAGCAGCTGCCCTGCTCGTTCACCCCTGGCGAGTAGCTTCCCTGCCGCAACGCCAGGGACCAAAGCCCTCACCAAGAGGCAACCTAACAGCTGCCCTGCTCGGTCATCCCTAGGGGGTAGCTCCCCTACCGCAACGTCGAGGATCAGAAAGTCCTCCCAGAGGCAGTCGGGCCCAACCATCGCACGGCTATCCCTGGAGGGTAGCTTCCCTACCGCAACGCCAGGAATCAGAAAGTCCTCCCAGAGGCAGTCGAGCACAACCAACGCTCGACTATCCCTGGCGGGTAGCTTCCCTAGCTCAACGCCAAGGATCAGAAAGCCCTCGCAGAGGCGGTCGAGCCCGAGGATCCCTCGCTCGGCTATCCTTCAGGACAAAAGCCCTCGCCAAGTGGCACCGGACAGTGACCCTACCCGGCCAAGGGTCCTTGGTAGGCTTCTACAGCCCCTCCCGCGCCAAGGACCAAAGTCCTCCCAGAGGCAATCGAGTCCTTTCTCGGCTATCCCCGGCTGGTAGCATCCTACCACAACCGACAGGGATCAAAGTTCTCGCCAAGAGGCACTGGGCAGTAACCCTTCTCGGTCCCCGTCCTGAAGGATCAAAGCCCTCGCAAGAGGCAACCGGGCAGCTACCCTGCTCGGTCATCTTCGCCCGGTAGCTCCCTACCCACGACGCCAGGGATCAGAGCCCTCGTAAGAGGCATCCGAGCGGCTACTCCCCTCGGTCGTCCCAGGCTGGTAGTTGCCTACCCACGACCCCAGAGATCAAAAACCCTCAAAAGGGGCAACCGGGCAGGTACCCTGCTCGGTCATCTTCGGCTGATAGCTCCCTACCCATGAAGCCAGGGATCGGACCCCTCGCAAGAGGCATCCTAGCAGCTACCCCGCTCGGTCATCCCAGGCTGGTAGTTGCCTGCCCACAATGCTAGAGACCGAAGCCTCCATCCATCCTCGGCCCAAATAAGGCGGATAGCCCTCCGCCCACTACACGCAGACGGTCCGAGCTGCCAACTAGGGGCATCAGGTCCATCCAAGTCTCAAGCGATCTCCCCTCGACTTCTGGGCCATGGAGACGCCTTCTCCTCAGCAGCGCTTGGATCAACTCGACAGACGATCGCTTGGCAGATAGCCGACCAGACATGGAGGCCCAACAGCGCAAGAAGAAAAATTTTATAAGCATTCTTCATGAACAAAAGACCAAAGCGCAAATCAATGAAACCAAAGAAAGAAAAAGTTTTATTACTAAAAGGCGGTCTTTACAGAGGGTATTTTTGGCTCCCCGGCCTAACAAAATACCAGAGGCTTACAAAGTTCCAGACACAGCAAAATAAAAAGGAGGAGGAAGATGAGGGCTTTAGGCCTCGGGGCCAGGAGCGACCTCAGGGCTCTCGACATCCACCACGAGGCGAGCTGGGTCCTCGGCGACTTCCTCGTCATTAATCTCTTGCCCCTACCCGATGGTGTCCATGAGGGGGTACTGGGCCCGGAGCTCTTCATCGGCGAACCCCGGCACCCGGGCCTTAACAGCGTCGAGGGCCTCGTGCCAGATGAGGGTCGTGGCAACGGCCAGGTCATCGCAGTAGTCTTTCGACTTCTTGTAGCCCTCCACCGACTTCACCGCCGAGAGGTCGTCCAACTTGGCCGCCCTCAGGTCGGCCGAATTCGCCCACTCAGCCGCCGCCCCCATCTCCTTCCAGAGGGTTTTCACCGTCTTCTTCAGATTGCCGGCCAGCACCGAGCATCCTCAAGCTTGGCCTCAGCAACCACGGTGGCCTCGAGGTGCCGGGCGACCTCCCGCTTCCCGGCCTCCACCTCGCCCTCCAAGGCGGCAACCCTCGCCTTCATCTCCTCCAGCTCCCGCTTGGAGCTCTCTTCCAGCGAGGCAAGCTGGCCCGCAGCTTTCATCGCCGGGGCTACCACCTCGGCCTCTATGCACAAGGCGAGGGCGACGTGCTGAAGGACCTGAAAAGCAGAAGAGAGATCAGGAAGATGAGAGAGGCATCGAACCTCGAAAATAATAATAATGAAAGACAAGCGCTTACCTGCACGGACTCCTGGGCGATAGACGCCAGCTGAAGGTTCCCCCGGGGACTCTACCCCCGGCCGATGCCTCTATCTCATGCAGCAGGCTATCCGCGACGGATAGCCCCGAAGGCACGGCGGACTGGAGACCGCCTTCCTCCACCGTGATCGGCGAAGACGGACCCCGGGCAGATCTCCTCTTGAGCGGCCTTGTGGGAGAGCCAGTCTCCTCCTCCGGGGCTGGGTCCTCCAGAATCCGAGCCCGCCTCCGACCCGACGCTTTGCTGGGCCCCGGGGCGAGCTCCGCCTCTGAGCGCTCGTGGGGAGCTACCACCGAGGGAGAAGGAGCCAGGGCGGGCTGTGAACGGGAAGAGCCGGCGCCCCCAACCTTCGCAACCGGCCTCGGCTGGCGCATGGACTTTCTGAGCAAGTCCATATCCATGGGTCCTGCACAAAGCCGAGTGCAAAGGAGTCAGCGACACAGGCAATATGCAAGCCAAAAAAGCAAACCGAAACTTACCGACGAACTCAACGGGGCTGAGTCCAGCCCAACTCAGAACCCTCTCAGACAACAGCACGTCGTAGCGGGGGATGGGCTCCCACGACGCCACTCTCACCACGGCGGTTCACTGGACTGGTTCCCCGGCAAGTGCTTCTCCCTCAACCACTCTGTAGGCACGGGCCAGTCCTCGCCCTCGGGAGGGGAAACGAAGAAGAACTTCTTCTTCCAGTTGTGAATGGAAGAAGGCAGGACCACAACCCCCGTCCCGGCGGCACCCCCTGGTCGCTTTCTGAAAGAGAGATAAACCCACCTCGGGTCGCCCGCTCGACCACCGGGGTGATTTTTGAAGACGAGGGAGGAATCAAGGAGGGAAAGGCTGAAGGGGATCGCCTGTAACTTCAGGCGGATCAGGAACCCGAGGAGAATCCTCCACGAGTTCGGCACCCGCTGACCGGGAGCTAACCCGAAGAAGTTCAATGCTCCCATGACCTCAGGAGAGAAGGGCAGGCGCATTCCACCCCAGAATGCTTCTAAATACAGGGCGATCTCCATGCCCCATACTTGGTCTACCCTCTCTCCCTCCTTGGCAAGACGGAGCGTATAGTATGAGGGGATGTGGAAACGAGCCCGAGCATTAACAAGCTCGTCCTTATGCCTTATCCAACACGAGGTGCCAGGGGTAGCATCTACCGCCTCCTCCCTGGGGGCTGCCCCCGCCGCACGAACCCGGGGAAAAAGGCTGACCCCTGCCCCCCGGGAGGACTCAGACTCACCTAAAGGGTTCCTAGAACCTACCTCAACGACATCTACTGACTCGGAAAAAGAAGACATTTAACGTTGGGAAGAATGATCCTCAGGAAGCGAAAGTGGAAGGAATGAGATGAGCGCCGAGCAACCGAAGCCTAGAACGAGAAATATGAAGGAGTAGGGCCCTGGAACGAGCCCCATCCCTATTTATCGCCACAAGCGACCTCATCCAACGGTGCCCTTCATCTCCCGCCAAGACGCCTCCTCGCGTCCAACGGCTCCGATTGCTCCACTTGTCATCCCCGCACTGGACCGCGCCCTTTCAGACGTCGCAGGTCTGCACATGTCGCGTCAGCCAACCGACGCTTGACACATGGGCCATCACTTCAAAGCGGCACGAACCGGCGCACCCTCCTTAAATGCGGAGATTCCCCCCCCCCCCCGATTCACTAGCAGAAAAGACAGCCGACAGCCCGGGGACGCGTCCCGACGAAACCTTAGGAGGGAGCTCACCCCGGGAGGCCCGGCAGTCCACTCCTGACCCGACCCTCTAACCGATCGGGACAGGAGTGGGAGGCTAATGATGATGCTCAATATTGGGGACCCCAAAGATTAGGACACGTGGTGGATAGTATGTCGCAGAACTCAGAAGAAAGGGCCCTCGGAGGCCGACCAGGCCACCCCTGTGCCCGACCTGCCGGCACAAGCCAGCCCTCCTCGGGGCTTCCTGCAGATTGGCCTCCTCGGCCCATCAGCTCTCCCTGAGCTGCCACAAGACCAAGTATCCTCGGCCTTCTCGCTCGTCCGCAAGCCCCCCGACCGAGGCCGTCTTCCTCGGTCCTCCGCCCAGCTCCACCGCTCAAAGGCGTAACCGCCGCTCCACGAATCTCGCCATGCGCGGATTCTCCGCCCGCAACATCCCACGTTCCACGCCTCCACAATCCCCATTAATGGGCGATCCGCTCTCTACGCAGGCGTGACGTCAGGAGCGTAACTGCCGGCGAGATTCTCGCTCCTGCTGCTGCGTGCCTCCACCGCTATATAAACTCCCATCACAGAGGGTCAAGTAAGCCATTTTTTGACTCCACTTAGCCGTTACGCTGCTCGGATCCAGTACTAACTTGATCGTCGGAGGGTCCTCGGTGGTATCCAACCACCCCGTGACTTCTTTGCAGGTACTTGGCGTCAACTCCTCCAATCACCGAATTTCCTCTACACCCATTGAGACCCACACACAACAGGAAATCCCCTCCAGAATCTACCAGGAGATCGACGGAAGACAACATCTGAGGGAGATCTGAAAAGGACCTCCATCACTTCATGTTAGATTATAAGATATTTGAATATAATTGTATTAGATATTATGGTTATCATAATCATGTAAGTTCTGATTTAGGTTGTTGAAATTATGATTAGTGTGTTAGATTGTTAGAATTATTAGTTATCAATTAGTTATGTTATGAGATGTATAAATTAAGATAATTTACTTCTTAATAAAATTGATCGAGTTTTCCATTTACACTCATAAATAAAATATATAATCGCCCTCTCATTCGTGTATAATTAAGTTTAATATAGTATCAGAGTATATGGCTCGATCCAAAATTCATCTTCATTTATATTTTTAGTTTATTATTCGAAAATAAATAAAGTTGCATCAATAATATCTAACTCAGAAATTAGTTCTCTCGGTTTGATCATAACCAGTTGCCTCCATCAATACCAAGTCCAAGAAACTATTCTTTTTTATGACGTTTTCTAGCAGCATGATCTTCTTCCGTCCAAACAGCTATTCTTTTCTTATGACGTATTCTAGCAACATGATCTTCTTTTTTTAGCACTTTTGGCGAAAGATACTGTAAGTTATTCGGGTACCTTGCAATCAGCAAAAGAGACCAATGAGTATTAGTTCGCCACGCTTGATACTTTAGATCCGTTGTTTTTCTCCGTTGTTATACAAGTTGTATATTTTGGTTCAAGATATTATTCAAACTCTCGGTTATCCACCGTGAGCTTGAGGGGGGCTATTAGATTATGAGATATTTGAATATAATTGTATTAGATATTATGGTTATTATAAATCGAATAAGGTCTGATTTATGTTGTTGAGAGTATGATTAGTGTATTAGATTGTTAGGATTATTGGTTATCAGTTAATTATGTTATGAGTGTTAAATTATGGAGAAACTTCAGGTCAAGCGTCTGATGGAGGAGAGACAGACGTCTGGACGTGCACACGAGAGCATGCCAGAAATACAGAGCAACGTCAGACACCTAAAGATCGGTAAGGCGGACTTCTGCAAAAGAACTAAACCCATGTATAGAGTGTGGCCAGACGTTTGACCAAGTGTGGTCCACACGTCTGCCCAAGGAGCTGAAGAGATACAGAGTCTAGGCAGACGTCTGACCAAGTGTGGTTGAGGATTGAGAGTCTAGGCGAATCTATATTTGGTAAATTCGGTTTTATCATCTATTTACAGTAGGATTTGGATTTACCTATATATAGGGATCTCTCATATGTTATTAGTTGCTGCTATTTTTATTATTGAGACCATTGTAATTGAGAGAGGGTGGCGGCTAGGTCATGAAGAGATCTAGAGAGATTTGAGAGAAATCTCCTGGACTTGCTCGGTGTAATTGATTCAAGAATTGTTAGTAGACATTTGCAAATTTCGCTCTGCCGAAAACTAGTCATACGGTAGGTGGACCACGTTAACAAATTCTTGTGTCTCTTTTTTCTGTGTTTGATTTTTTTATTTATTCTCGTACTTATAAATTTGTGATTTTTCGTTGTTATAGCGTGATTGCGTGATTTGGTGTTGTCACGAGCATTATTCGATCGATTTCCTCCCAATAATGAGATGTATAAATTGAGATGATTTATCTCTTAATAAGATTGATTGAGTTTATTACTTTCTTAATATGGTATCAGAACCAGGTTGATAGCATTTGTGGATTTATTCTCCTTCGTGCTCTCTTCGAGCCTTCGTGTTCTCTTAGCGTTGTGCATCTCTTGAGCCTTCGTGCTTTCTTGTGTGTGATTCAATCCTTTGTAACGGATTTTGAGCTTTCTGTACAATCCACGTAACAATCACGTTGCACGTGAGGGAGAGTATTAAGATGTGTGGATTAAGGTAATCCTATGTTGGAAAAAATATAAGTAGTTCATGGGTTTAAGATATAAGATGAGACAAATCTAAACAAGACAGTTTTATTGTTGGAACCCACTTATATTAAAAGCTCGTGTACAATCATAAATAAAATATATAATCGCCGCTGATCAGTGTATAATTAAGTTTAATACTTCAAATAGCATTTTCATGATTTAATTTCATCTTTAGGTTTTTAAATTAAAATCCATTTAAATCCAAAGATGTAGCACCTTGGTAAATACACCGTCCAAAACAACATGTCAAGTTCCCTTTGCTTGTATTCTCAACCAATCCTCAACTCTCTCTCTCTCTCTCTCTCACTTTTGTTTCTTTATAATTCTTAAAACACATACACACTCACACACACACACTTCTCTCTCTCTCTCTATAGCTTCATCATGCACCATCAATTTCAAATGGATATGGATCAAGGTACTCTCTCATTTGCATGCTTGCTTGAGCAACCAAATTACATGATGATGACGGTCATGACCAATTCCCCAGAAACAGAGAAGAAGAAGAAGATGACACTCTCTCCTAAGCAATCTCTTGCTGATCTCCTATCCGAAAACGGTTCGATTTATTGGCCGCGTAATTCTAGCCGCCCACGGAGTTGCCTCAAACAAGAAAGCTGGCGGAGTTCCAGACATTTGACACCGAAAAGGGTGTCTTTTCGCGAGGTCGACGTCGTGACCGAGAAGAGAAATAGTAAGGGAGAGAAAGATCCGAAGAAGAGTAAGGGTAACAAAGGTCTGTTAGGATCGATGTTTGTTTCGTGCAGAGAATGCTGCGCCATCGAACCATCCAAGCAAGTCCGAAATGTTGCTGATAGCCCCCGGTACACCGCCAACGGAGCAAGAAAATCGATTGAATCACGGTCAACGAAGATGTGAGATGATCGAACAAGAGTCTTTTGAGCAAAACTTATTGGATGCATGTTATAAAAAGTCCGATAATTTATAGATTTTTGGTATATTGAGTGTTGCATCCGGAATTTGAAATTTTTAAAGTTAGTTGCATATCCGTCGTCCCTGAATGTCTGAAGATTTTAAATTTAAGTAAAAAGAGGCTTCTTGCAATTCGAGGAATTTTGCTACTATATAAGTCAGGGATCAACAGATGCTCTGAACATTTTTTTATGTTAACTCTAATGATTTCACCAATTTCTTAATTTCAATCTCCCTTTTTATAATTAGCGTAAATCATTAACTATTTAAATTTCAAGAAATAGGCCTGCCCGGTCCATTTTAAACATCAACCATACAAGTCCGGCCCAACAATGAGATAGGGCAATTAAGGCCTTGGCCCATTTGCTTTTCCCTATCATGTCTTTACAAAAATTCCAATTTTATTCTTTGTTTTTTTAATAATAGACCATAACCTTTTGAAAGCCAGATTAGAACCACAGATTTCTTTCTTAGGTACGCAAAGAGACTTCACCAATAGACTATAGCAACACTTACATTTCTTCAATTTATTGAACAATATGTTAACACGAATGATCCTCTATAAAACAAGGCATACCACCAATTTAAATTATTTTTCTTAGTATTAATATGATCATGTATGTTTATAACAGAAAATTTGATCCGCTAGATATGCTTATATAAGCTCAAAAAATTGGACGCACCACAATGATTATCGAAGGATACCCTTCACGTCTTTTCTACGAATATAGAGTTTAAGTTCGAGCTTCAACTCGTACCTGTATGTCGGTATGATCAATCAAACCCGGATTCATTTTTTGTCCTGATGTTGGATTTGCAAACTCCTATGGAAACACACCTTATGGTGAAATTTTTTCTAGTCATCCAAAAGGCTATATTCAACATTACTTCATAATTTAAGCTAACAGGTCTAAGTCCAACTTTATATTTGTCCTTGCCTATTTTTCCTGAGTCCACATAAAATTGTTGTAGTTAACTATTCACCACCATTGTGAGTTAATGATGCACATAAGCCAAGACCTAATATGTTATCAAAGTCCAAATTGATAGTTACAACTTACAAGGCCAACTTACCTACCTATCCTCTTCAACAACATGTGACTATATCATATACAATTGCAAGGGCGTGGCTAAGTAATTTAAACGTTTATTGTTATAAGATCTGTAGGTTGTATCTCATATTTATGAACTTCATATGTAAAATATATGAAGGATTACATGCAAATACTTCATATTTTTCTTTAGCTTTTAATATTTTACTTGCATACGAAAAACACGAAGTTTTTAAAACCCTCAAATTTTAATTTTTTCGTTTTTTCAATATTTTTATTTTTTTAGAACTCGGGGATTACAAAATGTATAAGAATCCTGAAAATTTTTGTTATCTTCAAATTTTCAACTTTTTGAACACACAAATATGGCGAAAATTTTAAACTAACAAAATTTCTGTTTTATTTCGTTTTTCAATATTTTGTTCGCTATGCCACTACAAAATCATGAAATTTTCAAAATTAAAGTATATTTTGTTTTCTTCGATTTTTAAATAGCTAAACTACGACAAGTAAAATACAAAAATCATAAAAATTTTAAAAATCTCAAAATGTTCTATTTTCTTCCTTTTTCAATATTATGCATGACACACGAAAAACACAAAAAAATTTAAAACGTCAATTTGTTTTTGTTTTCTTTTGTTTTTTAATATATTTTTTATCCTAAGGACATTATAGCCTCGAAATTTACAAAAATCACAAAAAAATTTATTTTCTTCAACTTTACAATGTTTTGCACAATACCATACAAAAATTGTGTAATTTTAAAATATCTTAAATTTTTCTTCCTTCCTCAGTTTTCAAAATTTTGATTGCTATATCACACGAAAATTGCGAAAATTTTAGAAATCGAAAATAAATTTGATTTTCTTTGATTTTTCAATATTTTGCATGTTAAAGCACATAAAATCATGAATTTTTCAACCATCTTAAAATTTTATGTGGTTTTCAGCCATTTAATATTTTGCATGTTATAGCACAAGAAAATAGCGATATGTTAAAAAATCCAAAAAATTCATTATTTTGCATGAAGCGTGAAAATCTTGATTTTTAAAAAAAAATCAAAATATTTGTTTTATTCAAATTTTCAATTTTTTTTACAAGCCGTGCAAAATTCGCAGAATTTTCAAAAATCTCGATATTTTCCGTTTTATTTGGTTTTTCAATTTCTTGCTTGCAATATAGCACACAAAATCTTGGAATTTTCAAGAATCTCGAAAAATAAATTGCTTTTCGATTTTTTAAATTTTGCATGTCATAGCACACGAAAACGGTGATATTTTTAAAAATACCAAAAATTCCAATATTTTGCATGCTATGCATAAGAAAATTTTTAATTTTTTAAAATTCAAATTGTTTAGTTTGATTCAGATTTTCAATAATTTGCAAGATAAAAGCATACGAAAATTGCGAAATTTTCAAAAATCTTAATATTTTCCATTTTGTTTGGTTTCTCAATATTCTGCTTGGTATAACGCACAAAATCATGGAATTTTCAAGAATCACAAAATTTTTCCGTGCTTATCGGTTTTTTAATATTTTGTTTCCTATATAGCACAAGAAAATAGAAATATTTTAAATAATCCAAAAAATTTTACTATAGGTCAGGAAAATCTAGATATTTTAAAAAATTCAAAAAATTTCGGTTTTATTTAAATTATCAACATTCTGCTCATTATAACGCATGGAATTCACGAAATTTTTAAAAAACTCAATGCTTTTCATTCTATTTTGTTTTTCGATATTCTCCTTGCACACATAAAATTGTGAAATTTTCAAGACTCTTAAAATTTACTGTGTTTTCCGGTTTTTTAATAATTTATTTACCATAGCATACGAAAATAGTGATATCTTTAAAAATTAAAAAAAATCAATATTTTGCATGATAGCACACGAAAATCTTTAATTTGTTAAAATTCTATATTTTGTTTTATTCAAATTTTTAATATTTTGCATGCTATTCGTGAAATTTTTAAAAAGCTTAATATTTTCCATTTTGTTCATTTTTTCATTATTTTGCTTGTTACACACAAAATCGTGAATTTTTCAAGAATCATAAAAATTTTTGTTCTCTTCGGTTTTTTAATATTTTACTAGCCATACCATACGAAATTAGTGATATCTTTTAGAATAAAAAGGCAATATTTTGTATTATAGCACATGAAAGTCTTTAATTTTTTAAAATTCTATTTGTTTATTCAAATTTTCAATATTTTGCATTCTATATAACATATGAAAATTGCAAAATTTTCAAAAATCTTAATATTTTCCATTTTATTCAGTTTTTCATTATTTTGCTTGTTACACACAAAATCATGAAATTTTCAAGAATCTCAAAAGTTTTCATACTTTTCGATTTTTTAATATTTTAGTTGCCATAGCATACGCAAATAGTGATATATTTAAAAATAAAAAAATCAATATTTTGCATTATAGCACATAAAAATCTTTATGTTGTTAAAATTCTAGTTTTTTATTCAAATTTCCAATATGTCTCATGCTCTATAACACATGAAAATCACGAAATTTTCAAAAGTCGTAAATTTTTTCATTTTATTCAGCTTTACATTATTTTACTTGTGACACACAAAATCGTGAAATTTTCAATACTTTTAAAATTTTCTGTGCTTTTCGGGTTTTTTAATATTTTACTTGCCATAGCACACGAAAATAGTGATATCTTTAAAAATAAAAAAAATCAATATTTTGCGTGATATCACACAAAAATCTTTGATATGGTAGAATTCTAATTTTTTCGTTTTATTTAAATTTTCAATATTTTGTATGTTATATGACACATGAAAATCGTGAAATTTTCAAAAATCTTAATATTTTCCGTTTTATTCAGTTTTACATTATTTTGCTTGTTACACACAAAATCGTGAAATTTACAAGAATCTTAAAATTTTCTGTGCTTTTCGGTTTTTAATATTTTACTTACCGTAGCACACAAAAATAGTAATATCTTTAAAAAAAAAAAGAAATCAATATTTTGCATGATAACACACTGAAATATTTAATTTGTTAGAATTCTAATTTTTTTGTTTTATTTAAATTTTCAATATTTTGCATGCTGTAAAACATATGAAAATCGAGAATTTTTCAAAAAGCTTAATATTTTTCATTTTACTCTGTTTTTCATTATTTTTCTTGTTACCCAAAAAATTGTGAAATTTCCAAGAATTTTAAAATTTTCTGTACTTTTCAGTTTTTTAATATTTTACTTGCCCTAACATACGAAAATAGTGATATATTTAAAAATAAAAAAAAATCAATATTTTGCATTATAGCACACGAAAATCTTTAATTTGTTAAAATTCTAATTTTTTTGTTTGATTCAAATTTTCAATATTTTGCATGTTATATAATACCTGAAAATCGCAAAATTTTTAAAATTATCAATATTTTCCATTTTATTAATTTTTTCATTACTTTGCTTCTCACACACAAAATCGTGAAATTGTAAAGAATGTCAAAATTTTCTGTGCTTTTCAGTTTTTTAATATTTTGCTTGCTACGGCACATGAAAATAACGATATCTTTAAAAAATCTCAAAATTTTTAATAATTTGCATTCACACAAAAATCTTGAATTTTCAAAAATTTCTGTTTTATTCAAATTTTCAATATTCTGCATGTTATACTATACAAAAATCGTGAAATTTTCAAGTATCTTAAATTTTCTGTGCTTCATAGTTTTTTAAAAATATTTTGTTTGACAGCATACAAAAATAGCAATATTTTCAGTAATCCCAAAAATTTCAATATTTTGAATGCTATATAATACACGATGATCGCGAAATTTTTAAAAATCACAATATTTTTCGTTTTATTCAGTTTTTGAATATTTTGTTTGTTACACACAATCTTGAAATTTTCAAGAATCTCAAAATTTTCTGTGTTTCTCGGTTTTTCAATATTTTGCTTGTTATATAGCTATAGACACCCTAGCGAAGCAGCGGTTTGCGAATTTATCTTTTAACCTCTGCATCATTTGTCGTATCATAACCTTATATTCTCATCTCGTCGGTCCATCTGCATCATGTCATTCATCTCATTACTGCAAAAAAATAACTGTTTGGTATACATAGAGGTAATTTAAGTGCATGGTTTAAAATTCGTTCAAATGACCGAAATACCTCTTTTGATACGCTCAAAAATCCATATCTTATGATTTTTTGAGCCAAATGATGTCAAACTTCCCAGATCATTTTAGTATATTTATGTGAACATGCCACAAAAATTTCAACTAAAATCAACAATGTTTATCTGATAAGCCAAAAACCTTTTATTATTTTATCATTAAAATAACATGGTGGGTCCACAAGGGTAAAATTGCCAATTTTTCTTAATAGATCCTCATAACTTACTTAGATGACCCTTCTTACAAAATTTCAAGTCATTTGAATATTGTTTGTTATTTGGTTTGAATATGAGCGATTATGGGTTACTTAAGCTAATCGTTGTCATCGAATAATGGATTAGTGATAATTAATCCCTATTCAACTTATCAAACCTATGACATAAGATTCTCCCTCTAATGGACCACTAACTTAACTTGCATCCCATGAATACCATAACATGCATCTTTCCCAAAATCATACATAACTTAACTCTTTTTGCTTTATTAGAAAATTGCATGGAGACCAAACATTTTAAAGTGAAATAAGCTTAGGTATTGATAGAGATCGGTTCATCTCTACAAAATTTCAACCATTCTTAATGATACTCAATATTGGCGGTCTCCAAGATCTGGACACGTGGCAGATGACGCGTCCCAAAATTCAGAAGGAAGGGCCACTGGGGCCGACCAGGCAACCCCTGTACCCGACCTACAAGCACAAGCTGGCTTTCCTCGGGGCCCTCTGCAAGTTGGCCTTCTCAACCCCCCAGCTCGTCCCGAGCTGCCACAGGACCAGGATTCCTCGGCCCTCTTGCTCATCTCCGAGCTCCCTAGCTGAGGCCATCTTCCTTGGTCCCTCCGACCAGATCCACCGCTCACAGACATAACCGCCGCTCCACGAATCTCGCCATACGCGGATTCTCCGCCAGCAATATCCCACGTTCTACGCCTCCGCAGTCCCCATTTATGGGCGATCCACTCTCTGCGCGGACGTGACGTCGGGAGCATAACTGCTGGCGAGATTCTCGCGCCTGCTGCTGCGTGCCATCACCGCCATATAAACCCCCATCACAGAGGGGTCAAGTAAGCCATTTTTTTTATTCCACTTAGCTGTTACTCTGCTCGGATCTAGCATTAACTTGATCATCGGAGGGTCCTCGATGGTACTAAACCACCCCAGGACTTCTTTGCAGGTACTCGGCACCAAACTCCTCAAATCACCATTCTCAACAAATCCCATTGAGATCCACACGCAATAGAAGATCATCGCCAAAATCCGCCGGGAGATCAACGGAAGACAACATCTGACGGAGACCCGAAAAGGACCTCCATCAGTTGGCGCCGTCTGTGGGAAACCAAACTCCACAAAAACAAAGTTGGCCTTCCGATCGCCGCCCGCATGGCGAGCAACCATCCTGAAGATCCCGGTACCTGCCGCCGCCTTCCACTCACCGAAGGCGTGGATGAGCTTCCTCCAGCGACCATCATCAACACCCTCGCCAGCCGGATAGATCGGCTACAGTCCCTCGTGGAGGCGCTCGTCCGTGTCCAAGCGGCCGGGCATGGGCCCCAGATCGCCGCTCCACCGCCTCCAGAAGACTCTGCCCCCGTCGGGGCGGCTGACCACCAGCAGGCCACAACTCCTGGCCACAGATCTCTCGCGTCGGTACTCCCTGAGGCCCGCTGGGCGCCCCACGGCTCCACACCGAAGTCCGCCGCCAGAACGCCTCACCTCGAGCCTCCCCACGACCTTTATCCCCCTGAGGAGATGTCAGTCACCTCGCCTGTCCACAGGCATGGTCGACACCACCCCCCTCGGCGGGGCCGCGCTGAAAAGGTTCACGTCGGCGGCTCGAGAGCCACCTTGCCCAGGATCTGAGGCACCTCATTGAGAGGAACCGGGGCCGCTCCCAGATGCAGGTCACCCGCAGCGGAGGCCAGGGATCCCAAGATGCCGATTCCTCGGGATACCACGGTCGGCTCGACGCTCTCGAGAAGAAGATCGAGGGCATGCGCCGGGAGGCTTACCTCTCGAGCGACGGGGCTAAGTACGCCTCTGATTCGCTCACAAAGCCGTTCATCGAGGAATTGGTCGCCATTCACGTCTCTTCGCGCAACAAGCCCCCAAAGGTCTCTCTGTTCGACGGGAAAACCGACCCGAAGGACCATCTGGACGCTTTCACCGCGGGGATGAGCTTCCAGGACCACTCCGACGCCGCCCAGTGCAGGGCCTTCCCGGCCACCCTTATCCGTACAGATCGGGACTGGTTCCGGGGGCTCGAGCCCCGCTTAATCTCGACCTTCGACAAGCTGGCTACTCAGTTCCCCGGCCATTTCGTTGGGAACCGTCGACAGAAGCGCACGGTCGACTACCTCTTCACAGTTAAGAGTGGGGACAAGGAAACGTTCAAGGCCTACATAACCCGTTTCTATAACGCCCTTCTCGAGGTGCCCAAGCACCGGGACGAGACCGTCATCACGGCGCTTAGATCGGGTCTGAGACACAAGGAGTGGTTACGCTCCTTCGCGTTGGCACAACCTAAGACCATGGCCGAGGTCAAGGCGTGGACCGAGCGCGAGGTTCAGCTGGAATCCGAGGTGAACGCTAACCTCCCCCGAGCAGAACGATCCGACCAGAAGAAGAGGGCTCGGGAGGAGAGGCCGGAGCGTCAGCAACCCTACCACCCGAAGTTCCAGGAATATACCCCCCTCAACGTCTCCCTCGCAGTATTGCTAGAGGAAGCCTAAAAGGAGGGGTTCTTCAAGTTCCCTCCGATCCCGCGTCAGGGTGCGAAGCAGACCCGAGGCCCTTGTTCCCCTCCGAAAGGCGGCGCACAGGACCGCGATGGCCTGACGCTGAGATTCGGGGCAGATGCTATTTGGTTTTATCCGTCCACCTCTCCGAAGATGCCAAGTTGATTTATGGCACCGTGTATCGGAGGTTTAGACGGATGCGGCCGATGTAGCAGACTTCGTCAGATTCCCCCTCGCTTGAGGGGTTTTTGATTGTGGGGACGCTCTTCCCTGCAGGCGCAAGCCCCTGCAGTTAATTACGCTACCGCATCGCGGTAACAACTTTCTCCTTCTCCAGAATTTCACTTCGTGTCGTGTGTGTTTGTTTTGTTTGTGGTTTCCCGTGGATTGTATACGGAGACTGAGTAATGTCGTCGCCCGTAGGACGTGGATTAGTCCAAATCCGTATTTGCTTAGATTTGGGTTTGGTGTTTTTAGTTTAAGGATACGTTAGTCGCGTTGCGGCTAAGATCAACTTAAACGTTCGTTAAGGATACGTTAGTCCAGTTTGAGACTAAGATCAACTTAACGGGATCGTTTAGATCCGACAAAAGAGTGTTTGGGCTCTATTGTTCCAGTTTGGGAGATTCATAGTCCAATTTGGGACTAAAGTCTGTTTGGAGGATACATTAGCCATTTTTGAGGCTAAGATCGACTCAAACGTTTGTTAAGGATACGTTAGTCCAGTTTGAGACTAAGATCAACTTAACGGGACCGTTTAGATCCGACAAAAGAGCATTTGGGCTCTATTGTGCCAGTTTAGGGACGTGGTGGTCCATATTCCAGTTTAGGGACGTGGTGGTCCGATATTAGTTTAGGGACGTTCCGGTCCGATATTAGATTAGGGACGTTCCGGTCCGATATTAGTTTAGGGACGTTTCGGTCCGATATTAGTTTAAGGACGTTTCGGTCCACGAGTTTAAGGACCCCGCAGTCCATATCGATGTGTGGTCGTTGGGACCCGTCACCTCTTTGACGTCGTTGAGGAATTACAACGACGGATGTCAAAGGAGTTCGGAGATGTACCCTTGAACCGGATGTAAATTGATTTAGAAGAGCAATTTTGCTCAGTCAATTTAATTTAAGGACTTATGGCCAAAATTGGGCTAAGTCCAGTTGAAATGTTCAACATTTTATTTGCTTTTGTATTGCATTTCTTTTTTTATTTTTATTTGGACCTTGCCCAGAAAGGATGCAGAGCATCAATTTGTTTTGGGCTCTGCCCTTTTAGGAATGATGCAAGGCATCAATTTTATTTGGGCTCTGCCCTTGTATAAAGGATGCAAAGCATCAATTTATTTGGGCTCTGCCCATTTATTGCCTTGCAATTTATTTTGGCCTGTCAGGTCATTTTGATTTGGGCCTGGCCCTTTTAGTAATGCATTGCATTTGTGCAAAGCACTGTTAATTTGAGAATCTTTTAGATTCAAGAACCGATGGTTCAAAAAAAGAAGTGCAAAGCACTATTTGATTTAGATCTAAGAAAAAACAAGTTTTTTCTTATTTTTCTTATCTCAGAGAACCAAAAGTTCATAAAAGTGCAAAGCACTATTAATTTAAGAACCTTTTAGGTTCAAGAACCGATGGTTCATAAAACAAGTGCAAGGCACTATTTGATTTAGATATAAAAACAAGTTTTTCTTGTTTTTCTTGTTTTTCTTATCTCAGAGAACCAATCATGAAAGTGCAAAGCACTATTAATTTAAGAACCTTTCAGGTTCAAGAACCGATGGTTCATAAAACAAGTGCAAGGCATTATTTTATTTATTTATTTATTTATCGTTGAAGATCTATGAACTTGTTCATAAGAGAATTTTCTCTTCTTTTAAAGGTTTTTACCTTTTTTTTTTATTCTTCAAGAGTTCTCAAGAGTTCTCTTCTCTTTTTTTTTTAGCCAGATCTTCCTCCCTTTTGAAATGAGCTCTAGGGTCCTTTTTATAGTGCCCATAAATTAGTTAAAATTTGTTAAAGAGATCATTCTCTGAGTGATTTGGGGAATTTTCCCCACCGTTGGATTTTCGATCCAAAGGCCCCTGCTTTACAGAAGAAAATCTTCTTGTTTTAACAAGAACAGAAAAGATTTATTCTGTTTTGCGCAACTCCCTCAGCGCGTGACACGTGTCGCGCAGCTGTGCTTGCGCAACTGCGCCGACACGTGTCGCGCAACTGATTTTTTTTTTTTTTTGCTTGCGCAGCTGCGCGCTGACACGTGTCGCGCACTGCGCAGCTGCGCTGACACGTGTCGCGCACTGCGCAGTTGCGCACTGCACAATTTTTTTTTTTTTTTTTTTTGTTGAGCTTTGCTCTGATTGGAGAAAGAACAGAAGCATTGCTTCTTTTTCCACTTTGGAATTTAAACAGAGCTTTGCTCTGATTGGGATAAACAAATGCCCCCCCCCACCGTTGTGCTTACGTGGCCTCCTAACGTGAGCGCAGCGGTGGCAGACTCCGAACCGTCGCGCCATCTCTTGGAAGCTGAAAGGGCACTTGATGCCTATAAATAGGACTTTTGGTCCCTTAGATGATTCTTATCTCTAAATTTTGCTTTCAGAACTCAGAGCCCTGCTCTTTATTTTCAAGAACTTTAAGAGTTAAATTCTTAAAACTTTTAAGTGAAAATTTTAATTAGTGTTAAATTAAATTAATTTTCATTGATAGAGCCTCACTCTCAATAGATCCCTGATCTAAAGGAAACCTATTTAGGGTTTCACTTAGCAGAGCTTTGCTCTACAGGTCTTAAAGGGATCTAAAGAGAACTAAAGGAGACCCTACTAGGGTTCCATAGAGCTCTGCTCTCTGAAAGATTTTCCTTAGAATTTCTTAATTCATTAATGGAGCTTTGCTCCTCCTAAATCATATAGAAGAACTCTTAAGAATTCTTCATGGATCTTGGAACTTAAAGATGGCATTTTATTCCTCAGTGCATTATATTGTTTTGCTTAATCAGTCTTTCTGATAATTCTGTTGATTCTCTTTCACAGGAACAATGAACGCCCACATGTACGCTCTTAACGAGATCATCTCTCATGAGGACATCCGCCGACTTGGCCGCTCTCAAAATCGGGAGTTCACAAAAGAGGGGTGTGCTGAAATAATGAGTCGCTTCGACACATACAATGGTCCACTGCTTCCCCGCCGTTCCTCTCTTCTTAAACTTATCGTGGGAGCTATCTGGGAAGCGCTTCCCCTATTCTGTTCCGGCGTGCCGCTTAGGGCGTTGGATGCCGCTGAGGACAAGGTGCACTCTGTGTACCTACTGAATTTTATCTCGAAGAGACAGCGAGACAGTCTTATCGACCTCTTGCACAAGGTCTTTCAACAGTCTGTCATACTCGCTGCTTATCGGAGGGTGGAAGACATCGGAAGGGACCCTGACGCTTGTGCTCGCGAAAGAAAGCACACTAGGATGGTCCGCGGGGCTTGGAAAGTCATAGATAAGGTCGCTTTTGAATTCCTCAATCCATGCCCTAGATCTGAGGTTATTCCATTGTAACTTTCATTTATTGTTTTTATGACTGTAAGAACTTCGGGCAATATTAATGGAATTTTTTTTTTATCCCAGCTTGTCTTTATTATATATCTTTGTCCTGAGTCTTTTTGCCCATGCATGAATGAATACGTCTTGGACGCTTGATCAAACGTAAATCGGGTGCTCTTTCTGTTGCTTTTCCTCTTTCTCAGCATGTCGTCACAATTAGCAGGTAATAGAGTAAGCTTCTTGATTTCTTCATGAGATAGCGAGGGCTTAGGCCGCAGGTTCAGATCTGCTGCTTAAGACTTTTCAACTCTATGAGCCGTGAGGGTCTCATAGAGACTTTTCTCCCTACGGATCGAGAGGATCTCGTAGGCGGATTTTTCTCCTTAAGAATCGTGAGGATTCCTAAGTGTGGTTTTCTCTTGTAAGTCGTAAGGATCCTACAAGAGAATTTTTCCCTCTTACGAGTCGAGAGGACTTGTAAACGGTTGTTTCCCTCCTTGTCGAAGTTCGACGTTGGAGAGTGAGACCCGTGGATGGTATGCAAGAGACCGTTTTGGGCCAACTTACGGGGTCCCAATGCTTAGGAAACAGGCTTCTTTTATGCCCACTGCCTAAGGCTTTATCTCACGAGTCGAGCCGCCTCGACAATTTTTCACAAGTCGAGACGAATCGAACGTTTCTCGCAAGAACATCTTAACGTCGCATTTAACCTCTGCTCTTTACGACAGAAGCCCGTTAAGGTTGGTGGTACTTAGGGTTTTGGCCATCGTACCGTCGCATAAGCTGATATAGTCCTCGATAGGCAATCGTGCTGTTCGAGTAGCCCTGCGACTGCCGTGTCTCTGATCCCTTCGGGGGCTGGACAAGACGTCTTCAAGCAATCCTCCTTGGCAGTTTGACCGTCGGAAGAGCAAGCGCTAGGAATTTGCCATGCCGCTTTTTACTTGAGGTTAGGCTCATTTTGGAGAGCCCCGATGAGTCATAACCACTCCGCGCTGGTGTGGGATGATCTCCGATAGTCTTTCAGGCTTTATATGACTTGCCGTTAAGACCCTGAAGCTAGGAATTTGGCCTTTGCTTCGTTTGCTGGCATTGCGTCCTCTGTATCGAGACGAATGTCATGGTGGGAACTAGGGATTTTGCCGTGGCTCCGTTTGTTTGATGACGTTGCGTCTGCTGTGTCGAGACGAACGTTGGGCTGACATCTCGTCTGCTATATCGAGACGAACGTCGAGGTGGTGACCATTCTGTGCTGGTGCGAGATGATCTCCGATTGTCTTTCCGGTTTTATGTGAGTTACCGTAAAGACGTTGAAGCTAGGAATGTGGCCTTCGATTCGTTTGCTTTGTCATGTCTGAATCCCTGCTGGAGGAAGAACGCTGAGGTTGACATTTCGTCTACTGTATCGAGACGAACGTCAAGGAGGTGACCACTTCATGTGAGATGGTCTCCGATTGTCTTTCCGGTTTTATGTGAGTTACCGTCAAGACGTCGAAGTTAGGAATGTGGCCTTCGCTTCGTTTGCTTTAGTGTGTCCAAATCCTGTTGGAGGAAGAATGCTGGGGTTGACATTTTGTCTGCTGTATCGAGACGAACGTCAAGGTGGTGACCACTCTGTGCTGATGCGAGATAATCTCCGATTGTCTTTCCGGTTTTATGTGAGTTACCGTAAAGACGTTGAAGCTAGGAATGTGACTTTCGCTTCATTTGCTTTGTCACGTCCGAATCCCTGCTGGAGGAAGAACGCTGGGGTGACATTTTGTCTGCTGTATCGAGACGAACGTCAAGGTGGTGACCACTCTGTGCTGATGCGAGATGATCTCCGATTGTCTTTCCGGTTTTATGTGAGTTACCGTAAAGACGTTGAAGCTAGGAATTTGGCCTTCGCTTCATTTGCTCACACTGCGTCTGGTGTATTGAAGCGAATGCTGAGGTGGAGTTGGGATTTTGCCGTCACTCCGCTTGGTTTCGACCATGGGGTCTTTTGTTAACTTTGCATGTACACCCTGCTGGACTGCGAAGGACGCCGTTGTTGACGTTGCGTCTGCTGTAACGAGACGAATGCTAAAGTGGAGTTGGGATTTTGCCGTTAGGAGGCGTTGCGTCTGCTGTAACGAGACGAATGCTAAGGTTTCGACCGTGAGGTCTTTTGTTGACGTTGCATCTGCCTCCAGCTGGACTGCGGAGGAACGCTGTTGTTGACATTGCGTCTACTGTATCGAGACGAATGCTGAGGTGAAGCTGGGATTTTGCCATCGCTCCGCTTGATGGTGTAATATCTGTGTCCTGCTGGAATGAGGAGGCACACCGTTGTTGGTCTCCAGGCTGCAGATGTGGCCATTGAGATTTGGAACTAGAGACTTTGCCATGGTTCCGTTTCGTTGCGATTCTGAGGTCGGTTGTTGACGTCATGTCTACATCTAGTTGGAGTGAGGAGAAACGCCGTTGGTGATTTCTAAGTTGTCGATGTTGACGTCGAGACCCTGAAGCTCGGGATCTTCGTTTGCTTCATTTGTTGACATCGTGTCTGTAATATTGCGACAAATGTCGAGATTGTCTCTAGGTTGTCTATGAACCGTCGAGATTTGGCTTCGCTTTTTTATGGAGCCTGTTGGGAAGGTATGGTTCCCTCTTTATCTGTGCCCCTGGATTGTATACAGGGATCGGTGTGATTTCACCTGTAGGGCAAAAAGTTTCATTCTTTCATTTTTTTTATTCTTTCCGCGATGCTCTATCATTTCAGCTTTTATATCGCGATGGTCGGATTGCCCAATCATTTCGGCTATTTTTCGCGGTGCCCAATCATTTCGGCTATTTATTTTATTTTTACTCGCTTCTTTTTATTGCGAGTTGCCCAATCATTTCGGCTATTTTGCATGCATACATTTTTTTACTTGCTGCTTTTAAGTTGCCCTATCGTTTCGGCTATTTCATCTGCATTTTTGGCTCGCTGATTTTTTTTATCGCGAGTGTGGGTTTTGGGATCTGATACCAATCTTAGCATCAGTATCGCTGCGACCGGAATATTGCCAGGAGCGAATCATCATTTGCCGTGAAAGGACTTGGAATTTGATACCGATTTAGGCATCAGCATCGCTACAACTGGGATATTGCCAGGAGCGAATCATCATTTGCCATGAAAGAACTTGGAATTTGATACCGATTTAGGCATCAGCATCGCTACAACTGGAATATTGCCAGGAGCGAATCATCATTTGCCTTTGTCGATATCGAACAAAGGATGGCTTAGCAAACAGGGTTAGGATTCTGTCGACTAAGGCTTTTAACTTCATGAGCCGTATGGGTCTCACAAAGGTATTTCTCCCTACGAGTCGTGAGGATCTCGCAGGTGCGTTTTCTCCTTAGGAATCGTGAGGATTCCTAAGTGTATGTTCTCTTATAAGTCGTAAGGATCTTACAAGAGTGTTATCTCCTTATGAGTCGAGAGGACTCACAAGGGTTGTTCACCGTGTGGACATATCCCCAGTCACGGATGGGACTTGGTTAGGGAAATGTTTATTCGCGCCCGTGGATTGTATACAAGGGTCATTATGAGCCGCTTGTAGGGCAATATCGAAGGTTGTGGGGGCTGCTTAAGAACAGGTTAAGGTTTCTGCAACTTAAGATTTTCAAATCTTATGAGCCGTAAGGGTCCCACAAGAGAGTTCTCCTTACGAGTCGTGAGGATCTCGCAAGTGTATTTTCTCCTTCGGAATCGTGGGGATCCCTAAGTGTGTTGTTCCTTTGTGAGTCGTAAGGATCTCACGCAGGTGGTTTCTCCTTACAGGGTCGAGAGGACCCTATAAGTGTTTCTTAACGAGGTTGCGCCCTTTCAAGTTTTCACAAACACTCGCCGGTAGCCCTGCTGTTTTTACTCACGGAGCCCTTTCGGGTTTTCATCCGTGCCCATTTTGCTTATGGACATACCGTTTTTTTTTGTTTTTTTTTTTTACGAGGTCGCGCCCTTTCGGGTTTTCACGAACACTCGCCGGTAGCCCTGCTGTTTTTACTCACGGAGCCCTTTCGGGTTTTCATCCGTGCCCATTTTGCTTGTGGACGTACCGTTTTTTTATTTTTATTTTTACACTTACCACGTCAGCCTGAAAATGCTGTGGGTTGGGAGTAGTTTAACGACGTTTCGGTCATTTGCAAGTTTTAGGACATTGCGGTCCGCCGTTAGTTTAAGGACGTTTCGGTCCGATATTCAGTTTTAGGACGTAGTGGTCCGTTAGGCTTTCTCTATGAATGAGCATGATGCCCCCGGCGTGTCCATATTTTTCGAAGCATGCGGTTGTGGTGGACTCACCTTCCAGTTCTCAGACAGCGCAGACTTGCCCTGTTGGTATTGGTCTTCAACCCAGTTTTTGAAGATGTAGCAGTTCTCGATCAGGTGACTTACTGTTTGGTGGTAAGGGCAATAGTTAGGATTATTAACATCGCCTGGCCGCAACGGACGTTTTGGAGCCGGCAGATTGATTAGTCTGTTACGCACTGCCAGCTCGAACAGTCCCCTTGTTTTATCTTGCGGAAACGAGTAAGGACGTTTCAACTTTTCCTGGAGGGATTGCCGCTTGTTGCTTTGGCAAGCGACCGGTCTAGGGTCACCTGATTGCTGGTGAGTGCTGGCGACGAGGGCCTTTTTTCCTTTTCTTTTATCCTTTTTATTCGATCCTTTGTTTACGGGGCCGAGATTTTTTCCGAGTAGCATGCGATTGCACGGCTGAACGTTCTCGCAGCTTTTCAATTCCTTTATTTTTGAAATAGATTCCCCGATGGAAGAGTTGGGGGTAGCTTCTTCGTCAGAGTCGCTTCCAAAGGTGATAATTTGTGATCCCTTGAAGTCGGCTATATGACAGTTTGCGGCGGCTCCTTTGCGCTCATATATCGCATTTTTCCGATGTCCACAAGCTTCACACTTTGTCTTGTCGAAGTATTGCTTTTGAGCGACATACCCTTGCCACCAACAGTTAAAGGACTCGCAGTCTTCGGTAGGATGTATGATCTTCTGATGATATAAACAGAAGTTAGGGTGCATCTCTACCTCAGAGAAAGAATTTTCTTCAGAGGGCGGTAGCTTCATTCCTACTGATAGAGCTTTGGCGAACCGTTTCCTCGTCTTGAATTTGTTTTTACCCGCAGTGTATGGCTTTTGATTTGACGGGAATACCTTGGTTCTTTCCAGTATGGCCATTTCATGCTCTTGATTGGCTTTTGCTTTCAGACGAACTTCATTTAGGAAGGCATCGATCAACTTGATTGACGGCCGCGGAATTTCTGTTTCAGGGCCCGCCATTGATTTCTCGGCGCAAGGAGCCTCCTCATCATCCGTCAGTGAATGAGAAATCACATGACAAGTCGCTACGTAGTCTTCGGATTCGTCCGATAAGTTTTTTCCATCGTTTTCATCCTCGACGAAAGAACAAGTTGCTCCCGGCGTGTCCGTCTTCTTTGGAGAGTGCGGCTGTGGTGGATTTACCTTCCAGCTTTCAGACAGCGTGAACTTGCCTTGCAGCTATTGATCCTCGATCCATCCCTTAAAGACGAAACAATCCTCAATCGGGTGACTTACCGTTTGGTGGTAAGGGCAATAATTGGGATTATTAAGATCGCCTGGCTGCAACGGACGTTTTGGATTCGGCAGATTAATGAGTCTGTTGCGCACTGCCAGCTCAAACAGTCTTCTCGTTTTATTCTGAGGAAACGAGTAAGGACGTCCTAGCCTCTCTTCGAGAGATGGGCGTGGACGCACGTTGTTTTGGCGAGCGACCGGCTTTGAGTTGCTCGACTGTTGTTGAGCATTGGCGACGATGATCGCTTTTCCTTTCTCATTTCGGGGTTCGGGTCTTGGAGGAGACGGCTTATGGCCCATCTGGTCCATTTGGGCTAATTTGTCGATCAAGGCCTGGAAGGTGGTCGGCCTGAAGAACATCATGAATTGCGAGATGGTCGCCTGCGGATCGAGAGTTCCCACAAACATGCCTACCGCAGGTGCCTCTTCTATGCGTTGTTCGCATTTCGACCATAGGTTCCGCCATCGTGTTGCGTATTGAACCCACGTTTCGCTTGGCCTTATCCTGGCATTTATTAGTGCTGTTATCGGGGTGCGTTCACTAGCACTCGCGAATCTTTGTGTAAACAGCAGTTCCATCTCTGCAAATGTTTTGACAGAGTCGTTAGGTAGCTCCGAATACCATTCAAAGGCTGTTTCTGCTAAGCTGCCGACGAATTGACGTAGCAACAATTTATCATCGCCTCCAGTATTGCCGCATAAGGCCCTGAATTGAGCGACATGCTGATGCGGATTCCCTGTCCCTTTATATACGTGGAATTTAGGGATCGTATATCCTGGCGGGTAACTGATTTGGTCATACCAGCCCGGATACGGTCGTCCGGTTCTAACAATTTGCCCAGCCGCTTCATTCGCCTGATGAACCCGGATCTGCTGAGCTATATATTCGTCTAGGTCAACTTTGGAGATTGCCTCCTCCTTGGCTGTTGACAGAACGGGCTGAGGGTTTGATATTTCTCCCCTGTCGTCTTCAAGGACGATCGGAGGATCTTCAGCAGGAGGGTCCGGCTGTAACATCATCCCTACCATATCTTGGAAGAGGAGCGCCATCTGTTTTATGTTAGCCGCTTGCTCTGCAGCTTCTTTGTCCCTCTTTTCGAGAACTCTGCGTAAAAAGTCAGCGTCGGTTTCTTGTTCTTGACGCTCATCCGAAGACGTTTCAGAGCTTTCTTTTGGCTCAGTGAGTGCAGCCATTGTAGTCATCATTTCCTGAAGCTTTTGTTGTTGCTCCTGGGCTTTTGTCACGGATCGGGTGAGTGGTCGGTGGCCCGTAGAAGTGCGGCTTTCCTCCTTTCCAGAAGCCATATAAACAGTGTGCATCACCATGCCCCCAGACTTGGGACGTTTGTGTTCGGCGCTTTTATACTTCGCTATGTTCACAGGGGCATTTTGTGGCCTCATTTTTTGAGTGATTGGAGTTAAGGGAGCCGTTGTAGTGGGCACCCAAGTAGCTTTTGCTTTTTGTGGTTTGACAGAGTAATCCTTCCCCTGCCGAACCTTCATCTTTTTCTGTCGTCGGAGGCAGTCTTGATCGATCACCGACTCTTGGACCTGTCGCCAGACTTTGTAAATTTTAGAGGACAGCCGTTGAGGGGGCTGCTCTAACTTCTTCTCTGGAATATTCTTCACAGATGAATGAGTTGGCTTTAGCACCGCAGTAGGAGAGTTTCTGCGCACCGAGTTCAGCAACTCAAAGCTGTTCCTGGTTGGAACAGCAGTATCGATCTCCACCATTAGAGCTGGAGGAGTAAATCCAGAGGGGAAGTTTCCCCCAGCCTTCTTTACTCGGCGCCAGTGGCGACGTCGAGCATGTCGTGCTAATGGAATTGTTTCAGGTATAGGGGTGACCTCCTCATGCCCCCTGTGTTGGTCAGAATATGCTGGTACCAGCCTTTTAAAGATCGACGTCCGTTGAACGGGGACGGCCAACCTGTCAGAAGCGGGCTTCCGAACATGGGAAGCAACCTTGGTGATTTCGCTAAGAACGGGAGCTGGGATGGCTATCCGCTTCGGGATAATACCTTCTGGTATGGCAGGCTTCTTCATGGGCCCGATGGAGCTCTGGCCTAATCCATTAAAACCTGAAGCAGTGGAGTTAGGCGACCTATTGAGAGGGGTCGCGGCAGTGGTAAGTCGATCGAAGACCGACTTCTTTGGAGCTTCTTGTAATGTCATTGGGGCGTTGAAGCTCATTGGTGGGAGCATGGTCCCAAAAAATAGTCCAGTGGTGGTTTGAGCCACCTGCTCCACCGGCATTTTGAAAAGGGAGGCCGCTTGGGGCCCATAAGTCACTCCTCCAGCAATGACGGAGCGAGAGTTGCTGCTGCAGGCGATGCAGTTCGAAGCCATTGATCTTCTGTTTTCTGCACGGAGCAAGACACCAAATCTTAGTACCTTGAATCCACAGGCAATCACAGCAAACCGCGATTTGTTCGCGAACACGACACACGAAGTGTGGAGTGGAAAGAGGAAGAGGTCCCACCGGGCGTGCCAGAATCTGTTCCCCTCCGAAAGGCGGCGCACAGGACCGCGATGGCCTGACGCTGAGATTCGGGGCAGATGCTATTTGGTTTTATCCGTCCACCTCTCCGAAGATGCCAAGTTGATTTATGGCACCGTGTATCGGAGGTTTAGACGGATGCGGCCGATGTAGCAGACTTCGTCAGATTCCCCCTCGCTTGAAGGGTTTTTGATTGTGGGGACGTTCTTCCCTGCAGGTGCAAGCCCCTGCAGTTAATTACGCTACCGCATCGCGGTAACAACTTTCTCCTTCTCCAGAATTTCACTTCGTGTCGTGTGTGTTTGTTTTGTTTGTGGTTGCCCGTGGATTGTATACGGAGACTGAGTAATGCCGTCGCCCGTAGGACGTGGATTAGTCTAAATCCGTATTTGCTTAGATTTGGGTTTGGTGTTTTTAGTTTAAGGATACGTTAGTCGCGTTGCGGCTAAGATCAACTTAAACGTTCGTTAAGGATACGTTAGTCCAGTTTGAGACTAAGATCAACTTAACGGGATCGTTTAGATCCGACATAAGAGTGTTTGGGCTCTATTGTTCCAGTTTGGGAGATTCATAGTCCAATTTGGGACTAAAGTCTGTTTGGAGGATACATTAGCCATTTTTGAGGCTAAGATCGACTCAAACGTTTGTTAAGGATACGTTAGTCCAGTTTGAGACTAAGATCAACTTAACGGGACCGTTTAGATCCGACAAAAGAGCATTTGGGCTCTATTGTGCCAGTTTAGGGACGTGGTGGTCCATATTCCAGTTTAGGGACGTGGTGGTCCGATATTAGTTTAGGGACGTTCCGGTCCGATATTAGTTTAGGGACGTTCCGGTCCGATATTAGTTTAGGGACGTTTCGGTCCGATATTAGTTTAAGGACGTTTCGGTCCATGAGTTTAAGGACCCCGCAGTCCATATCGATGTGTGGTCGTTGGGACCCGTCACCTCTTTGACGTCGTTGAGGAATTACAACGACGGATGTCAAAGGAGTTCGGAGATGTACCCTCGAACCGGATGTAAATTGATTTAGAAGAGCAATTTTGCTCAGTCAATTTAATTTAAGGACTTATGGCCAAAATTGGGCTAAGTCCAGTTGAAATGTTCAACATTTTATTTGCTTTTGCATTGCATTTCTTTTTTTATTTTTATTTGGGCTTTGCCCAGAAATGCTGCAGAGCATCAATTTGTTTTGGGCTCTGCCCTTTTAGGAATGATGCAAGGCATCAATTTTATTTGGGCTCTGCCCTTGTATAAAGAATGCAAAGCATCAATTTATTTGGGCTCTGCCCATTTATTGCCTTGCAATTTATTTTGGCCTGTCAGGTCATTTTGATTTGGGCCTGGCCCTTTTAGTAATGCATTGCATTTGTGCAAAGCACTGTTAATTTGAGAATCTTTTAGATTCAAGAACCGATGGTTCAAAAAAAGAAGTGCAAAGCACTATTTGATTTAGATCTAAGAAAAAACAAGTTTTTTCTTATTTTTCTTATCTCAGAGAACCAAAAGTTCATAAAAGTGCAAAGCACTATTAATTTAAGAACCTTTTAGGTTCAAGAACCGATGGTTCATAAAACAAGTGCAAGGCACTATTTGATTTAGATATAAAAACAAGTTTTTCTTGTTTTTCTTGTTTTTCTTATCTCAGAGAACCAATCATGAAAGTGCAAAGCACTATTAATTTAAGAACCTTTCAGGTTCAAGAACCGATGGTTCATAAATCAAGTGCAAGGCACTATTTTATTTATTTATTTATTTATCATTGAAGATCTATGATCTTGTTCATAAGAGAATTTTCTCTTCTTTTAAAGGTTTTTACCTTTTTTTTTTATTCTTCAAGAGTTCTCAAGAGTTCTCTTCTCTTTTTTTTTAGCCAGATCTTCCTCCCTTTTGAAATGAGCTCTAGGGTCCTTTTTATAGTGCCCATAAATTAGTTAAAATTTGTTAAAGAGATCATTCTCTGAGTGATTTGGGGAATTTTCCCCACCGTTGGATTTTCGATCCAAAGGCCCCTGCTTTATAGAAGAAAATCTTCTTGTTTTAACAAGAACAGAAAAGATTTATTCTGTTTTGCGCAACTCCCTCAGCGCGTGACACGTGTCGCGCAGCTGTGCTTGCGCAACTGCGCAGACACGTGTCGCGCAACTGATTTTTTTTTTGCTTGCGCAGCTGCGCGCTGACACGTGTCGCGCACTGCGCAGTTGCGCACTGCGCAGCTGCGTGACACGTGTCGCGCAACTGCGCAGTTGCGCACTGCGCAGCTGCGCTGACACGTGTCGCGCACTGCGCAGCTGCGCGACACGTGTCGCGCACTGCGCAGTTGCGCACTGCGCAGCTGCGCTGACACGTGTCGCGCACTGCGCAGGTGCGCACTGCGCAGCTGCGCTGACACGTGTCGCGCACTGCGCAGTTATTTTTTTTTTTTTTTTTTTTTGAGCTTTGCTCTGATTGGAGAAAGAACAGAAGCATTGTTTCTTTTTCCACTTTGGAATTTAAACAGAGCTTTGCTCTGATTGGGATAAACAGCCCTTACTGCGCTTTCCACCAGACACTGGGCCACGCCACGGAGGATTGCAAGCAACTCAGGGACTACATCAAAGAGCTCATTCGATCGGGACACCTCGCCGCATACTTGAGGGACAAACGGCAGGCCGACTGCGAGCAGGAGCAGCATCGCCCTCTCGTTGACTTGACCATCGGTCAGATCATGCTCGTTTCGGCGGACGGCCAGCACGGAACTCAGGGAGCCCCGTACCCTGTGCCAAGCACGGAGGCCCACAGTCCTCCGGGGAGTTCGGGCCGAGCCAATAAAACCATCTACTAGCCTGTACCTTTCCTTTAGGGCAATGTAAACTCTTCCTAGGATCTATTGTTAATTTAATAAAGATCAATGGAACATTGCGAAAAAGAAAGAAAAACCTTGTTTATTCAAAAGGTATTATGGGCTCCTCAACCATATACGCAAAAAGAAAAGGAAATTACAACAGTGGGGGAAGGGGGTGCAGCGAGCACTGCTCGTGATACTCGGTAAAGATCTCCGCCAGCCGGGGCCTCGCGAGATCTAACCTCTGCCCCCGGTTCCCCCTGCGCGCGTCGATCCCAAGCCTCAGATCGTAGCATTCGCGGACGAGCGCCTCCGAGCGGGCCAGCCGGTTCGCGGAGATCAGGCCGAAGCGCCTCAGAGACCGCAGCTTGCCCACGGCCTCGTCATAGAGCTGCTCGGATAAGGGGTTGTAAAGCCCCGGCGATGCCCTCCAGATGGAGTACATCAGCAGCTGCAGCAGGGAGGAGCATCGGGGGAGCAGCCGGCCGAAATGGTCCTCGATGCTCCCATAAAACAGCTGCACCGTGTCCTCGATGCAGTTCTGGTCTTAAAGGTACACGTCTTCGAAGTGGATGATGTCGGGGATGGTAAGCGGGAAGTCTTGCATTTTCGACGACCTGTTTATGAAGGATGGAAGGACCAATACTCCTTCAGCCTTATATAGCCTACTGCGCAGCTCAACAGTCGTCCGCTTTCACCCAAAAAGTCGCTTCCACGCGGCGGTCATCAAGCCTTCTCTGGTGGAATCGAAGCGACGCGCCCCTAGCGCTTCGCCTCCCCCCTCATTCAATGCACATGCTACGCGCACTGTCGCCGCGGCCGTTCCTATTCCCCATGCCTACAGCTGGGTGGTCAGGATACACCTCACGAAGAATTAGCCAAAGCAGCTACCCTGCTCTGCTATACCTGGCCGGTAGCCTCCCTACTCACAACGCCAGGATTCAAAGCCCTCAACAAGAGGCAACCCAGAAGCTACCCTGCTCGGTCACCCCTGGCGGGCAGCTTCCCTGCCGCAATGCCAGGGATCAGAAAGCCCTCCCAGAGGCAGTCGAGCCCGAGGATCCCTCGCTCGGCTATCCCCAGCGGGCAGCTTCCCTGTCACAACACCGGGGATCAAAAAGCCCTCCCAGAGGCAGTCGAGCCCGAGGATCCCTCGCTCGGCTATCCTTCAGGACAAAAGCCCTCGCCAAGAGGCACCGGGCAGTAACCCTGCCCGGCCAAGGGTCCTTGGTAGGCTTCTACAGCCCCTCCCGCGCTAAAGACCAAAGTCCTCCCAGAGGCAGTCGATTCCTTGCTCGGCTATCCCCGGCCGGTAGCTTCCTACCACAACCGACAGGGATCAAAGTCCTCGCCAAGAGGTACTGGGCAGTAACCCTGCTCGGTCCCCGTCCTGAAGGATCAAAGCCCTCGCAAGAGGCAACCGAGTAGCTACTCTGCTCGGTCATCTCCGGCTGGTAGCTCCCTACCCATGACGCCAGGGATCGAAGCCCTCGCAAGAGGCATCCGAGTGGCTGCCCCGCTCGGTCATCCCAGGCTGGTATTTGCCTACCCATGATGCCAGAGATCAAAGCCCTCGCCAAGAGGCAACCGCGCAGCTTCACTGCCCGGTCATCCTTAGTGGGCTTCCTACAGCCCCTCCAACACTAAGGATCCAGGCCCTCACCTGAGGCGACCGAGCAGCTACCCTGCTCGGTCATCTCCGGCTGGTAGCTCCCTACCCGCGACGCCAGAGATCGAAGCCCTCGCAAAGAGAAGACCGCGCAGCTTCACCGTCCGGTTATCCTTGGCGGGCTTCTTACAGCCCCACCAACGCTGAGGATCCGAGGTCCCAACAAGGGGCAACAGGTCCATCGAAGTTTAAGCGATCCCCCTTCAGCTCCGGGGCCATGAAGATGCCTCCTCGGCAGCGCTTGGCAAGTGATCGAAATCAACCCGACGAACGATCGCTAGACAGATAGCTGACCCAACAGTGCAAGCAGAAATATTTTATAAACATTCTTCACAAACAGATGGTAGAGCGTGATTCGATGAAACCAAAGAAAAGTTTTATTACTACTAAAGACGAAAGCTTTACAAAGGGTATTTTTTGGGGCTCCCCAGCCTTACAAAATTCCAAAAACAAAGAAATAAAAGGAGGAAGACGGGGGCTCTAGACCTCGGGGCCAGGTGTGACCTCAAGGTCCTCGACACCCACCACATGGCACACGGGGTCCTCAGCGGGTTCCTCTTCCCCCTGCTCATCAGCATCCGCGAGGGGGAACTCGGCCCGGAGATCTCCGTCGGCAAACTCCGGCATCCGGGCCTTAACGGCGTCGAGGGCGTCGTGCCAAATGTGGGTCGTAGCCACGGCCAGGTCATCATAGAAGTCCTTCAACTTCTTATAACTCTCCACAGCCTTCAGTTCGGCCGACTTGGCCACCTCGGCCGCCACCCCAAGCTCTTTCCGGATGGTCTTCACCGTCCTCTTCAGGTTGCCGGCGAGCACCTGGACGTCTTCGAGCTTGACCTAGGCAATCACGGCAGCCTCGCGATGCCGGGCTACCTCCCACTTCCCGGCCTCCACCTCATCTTCCAAGGCGGCAACCCTCGCCGTCATTGCCTCCAGCTCCCGCCTGGAGCTCACTTCCAGCGAGGCGAGCCGGCCCGCAGCCTCCAGCGTCGGGGCTACCACCCCGGCTTCCATACGCAAGGCGAGGGCCATGTGCTGGAGAACCTGGAAGACACGAAAAAGATCAGAAAGATGAAGGAGGCACCGAATCTCATAATGAACCGAACACTTACCTGCACGGACTCCTGGGCGATGGACGCTAGCTGAGCCTTGAAGGTCCCCCCGGGAACTCTACCCCCGGCCGAGGTCTCTATCTTATGCAGAAGGCTATCCGCAACGGATAGCCCCGATGGCACCGTGAACCGGAGGCCCCCTTCCTCCACCATGTCGGTGAGGACCGGCCTCGGGAAGGTCCCCGGGAGCTCCTCTTGAGCGGCTCCGAGGGAGAGCTGATCTCCTCTTCCCAGGCTGGGTCCTCCAGAATCAGGGCCCGCTTCCAGCCCGACACTCTGCTGGGACCCGGGGAGGGATCCGCCCCCGAGCGCTCGCGGGACACCGCCACCGGGGCAGTAGGAGCCGGGGCGGGCTACACGCGAGAAGAACTGGCGCCCCCATCCTTCGTAGACTGCCTCGGCAGGCGCATGGAGGCTTTGAGCGAGTCGAAGTCCATGGATCCTGCACAAAATGAATACCTAACAAATCAGCGACACGAGCAAAACACAAGCCAAAAAGCTAACCTAACTTACCGACGAACTCAACGGGGCTGAGCCCGGCCCAGCTCAGAACTCTCTCGGACAGCAGCACGTCAGGTCGGGGGATGGGCTCCCATGACGCCACCCTCACCGCGGCGGGGTCATTGTACTGGTTCCCCGGCAAACATTTCTCCCTCGACCACTTCGTAGGCATGGGCCAGTCCTCGCCCTCGGGATGGGAGACGAAGAAAAATTTCTTTTTCCAGTCATGAATAGAAGAGGGTAAGGCCACGACCCCGGTCCCGGCAGCGCCCCCGGCCGCTTTTTGAAAGAGGGATAGACCCATCTCGGGTCGCCCGCTCGACTACCAGGGTGACTTTTGAAGACGAGAGAAGAATCGAGAAGGGAAAGGTTGAAGGGAACCGCTTATAACTTCAGGCGGATCAGGAACCCGAGAAGGATCCTCCATAAGTTCGGCACTAACTGGCCGGAGGCCAAACCGAAAAAATTCAGCGTAGCAACGACCTCTGGAGAGAAGGGTAGGCGCATTCCGTCCCAAAAAGCTTCCAAACACAGGACGATTTCCATGCCCCGTACTTGATCCGCCCTCTCTCCCTTCTTGGCCAGTCGGAGCGTGTAGCGCGAGGGGATGTGGAAGCGAGCCCGAGTATTAGCGAGCTCGTCCTTATGCCTCACCCAACATGAAGAGCTGGGGGCCGCATCTGCCGCCTCCTCCCTGGGGGATGCCCCCGCCTCACGATCCCGGGGATAGGATCCGACCCCTGCTCCCCGGGGGGACTCAGACACAACTAAAGGGTCCCTAGAGCCTACTCCTACAACATCTACTGACTCTACAAAAGAAGACATCTAACCTTGAAAAGAGGAATCTTCAAGGGCCGAAAGCGGGAGAAAGGAGACGAGCGCCGAGCAACCAGGACTTAAGAGAGGGAAATATAAAGGAGTAGGGGCCCAAGGACGGACCCCACCCCTGTTTATTACTGCAAGCGACCTCATCCAACGTCGCCCGTCATCTCCCGCCGAAACGACTCCTCGTGCCCCAGCGGCTCCGATCGCTCCATGTGTCAATCCTGCGCTGGACCGTGTCCCATCAGACGCCGCAGGCCTGCATACGTCGCGTCAGCCAATCGACGCTTGATGCGTGGACCGTCGCTTCAGTGGCAGAGTGCGTGAACCGGCGCACCTTCTTTAAATGCAGAGATCTCGCCCTGATTCGCTGGCAGAAAGGACAATTGACGGCCCGAGGACTTGTCCCGACAAAGCCTAAGGAAGAAGCTCACCTCGGGAGGCCTGGCAGTCCACACCTGACCCGACCCGCTGGCTGGTTAGGATAGGAGTGAGGTGATAATGATGATGCTCAATATTGGTGGTCTCCAAGATCTGGACACGTAGCAGATGACGCGTCCCAAAACTCAGAAGGAAGGGCCACTGGGGCCGACCAGGCAACCTCTGTACCCGACCCACAAGCACAAGCTGGCCCTCCTCAGGGCCCTCTGTAAGTTGGCCTCCTCAACCCCCTAGCTCGTCCCGAGCTGCCACAGGACCAGGACTCCTCGGCCCTATTGCTTATCTCCGAGCTCCCTAGCCGAGGCCATCTTCCTCGGACCCTCCGACCAGATCCACCGCTCACAGGCGTAACCGCCGCTCCGCGAATCTCGCCATGCGCGGATTCTCCGCCAGCAACATCCCACGTTCCACGCCTCCGCGATCCCCATTAATGGGCGGTCCACTCTCTACGCGGGCGTAACATCGGGAGCATAACTGCTGGCGAGATTCTCGCGCCTGCTGCTGCGTGCCATCACCGTCATATAAACCCCCATCACAGAGGGGTCAAGTAAGCCATTTTTATTCCACTTAGCTGTTACTCTGCTCGGACTAGCACTAACTTGATCGTCGGAAGGTCCTCGGTGGTACCAAACCACCCCGGGACTTCTTTGCAGGTACTCGGCACTAAACTTCTCAAATCACCATTCTCAACAAAACCCATTGAGATCCACACGCAACAGAAGATCTTCGCCAAAATCCGTCGGGAGATCAACGGAAGACAACATCTGACGGAGACCCGAAAAGGACCTCCATCAATTCTACTCATACAATCAATCACAACTCTCCATTTCATATCTTAACCATTCCTTCCATAAATAAGTCTTCTCATGCTCATGAGAAAGGGCTCTCTTCTTGATTCCATCTCTCACTATTTTAACTCTCTCAACCCTTTACTTGATCTGTCTAAGAGCTCAAGTCTCCACCCTTCAACAAAAAAATCCTTAGATTAGCTTAGTAATCCTTAAAAACCAAAAAAAAAATCAAGAAAACTTTAAAAATATGAGCTAGAGAAAGAAAAACCCGATTTTTCCTATTTAGAAATAGAATTTAGGAATGAAGAACATATTTCTCTTGATCTAGATTGTCTAGCTTGCATTTCAACTCTTCAAACAATAACAAATTTTGAAAAAATAGGGATCTAAGATAACCCTCTTTGCGTTTTATCCATTTCTCATGCTTTTTTAGCAAATTTTCTTTACTTATGCAAGTGGAGTGGCTCCTCGTTTGTATTCTTGTGTTTTTTTGGTTGGTTTTCTTACTATTTCCTTGAGATTAGAGTTTATTCAATAAAAAGAGGAGAATTCATCCTAAGATTCTTTTCATAGATCGAAATCTCTGTAAAACCCACAAAAAAGTTTTTAAAAGATTAAAAAATGATTTAGTTCTTTAATTGATCTCTCGTTTTGATCGTTTTGCGAACTTTGGCCAAGAAGAGTAAAGAGGATAGGATTATATCCGAGGACTGTTCGGCATGATTTATTACATTTTAATACCACTCATTTTCTATCATTTTGATAATAAACAGTGCTATTAATCTCTTTCTGCTCATTAGTACAGAATACAGGTACACAGGCAAAAACACTGGAGATGGTATACAACATGAACGGAAACGATAGTTTTTAACCAGAACTGCAAACGGGCAGAGTACAGATCAAGATTAAAAGAGTTTGCAACAAAAAAAATTTGTGACCAAGTGTGAACATGGACTTGACCAAGCATACAAATGGGCAATGCAATGATTTGCTCTCTGTTCATTACTTCAGATTTCACCCATGTGAGATTTTGACTAAATTGCAATTACAGGAAGATATTCAACTAACCAGAAGACTAATGTATCAAGGTGGGCCCCATCCTCCAAGTTGAGGCCGCCAATTAACTCAAATTGGCCGCAAATTGCGGCCAAGTTGGAACCATTCTGCCTCGTACAAGTTTGGTGGGTCCCTTGTTGTGTATTTAGTCCACTTGTGTATGCAACTTTTGATTTTGGATTGCCTATAAATAGCAGATCTCAGATTTAGTTCTGGGAGGTCATTTTGAGTGAGAATAATGTGTATTTTTTGATAGATTCTTCTTCTTCCTTCTTTGAGCTCTCACTTGAGTGCTCAATTAAGGAGGTTGAAGTTGTTATCAACCTTGTAGCTCAAGCCCTCCATTTTGTTAATAAAAACTTGCACTTTCTTTTTGTTTAAACTTCTTGTTCTTGTGTTTTTCTTATCCTGTATTTCTTTTTATGTTTCATTTTCTACTTTGTAATGTGTAAGTAATTCTTTATAGTTGTAGTGATGGTGAGGATGTGAGATGATGGCTAAGCCTTCCTCCTCCTCTTATTAATGTTTAATATACTTAAATGTGATTCTAAACTTAGTATTGTAACTTGGATTGGTTTGATATGGTATGTTGATTCCATAGTTACTTGGTAACCTCATCACACACCATATTCTCTCCAAAAACCCCATTTTGCAAGCCTAAGGTTAAAATCAATTTAGGGTTGAGGTTGCTAAGTTTAGATAGGGTATCTTGTTATCTAGTGGCTTGACAAATCTCTTGATTTCATATAACCTATACTATCACAGACACTTAGCAAACTTAACACTAAAAACACTTGTTCCCACTCACTAATTTGTGTTTTTGATGTTGTGGTATGCTTGCTAACCTTTGTGCTTAGTGTTGATATCTCAAGCTTGGACATACAAACGGTAAGTGAACAAAACGGATTCGTTTCGTATTTTGCGTTGAAATCCGATAACTTGATGAGTTGTGCTTCGCAACCACCTTGATAAGTCATGCTTCACGTCGGGATTGACACAAGGACGGACAACTCATGATCAAGGGAGTGTCGAAGAAATCGCCGCGATTCAACCATGCGAGCTAAAGCCACAGCCACTTCTTAACTTGCTTTCTTGTTTTCGTACTTTCTTTATTATTTTGTGACAAACCAAACCATATTCTTTGTTATCGAACCTTAAGCGACAAAACCTAATCTCCAATTCCCTGCGGATCGACTCGTACTTGCCAGCTCGCTATAACGCACCGTGCACTTGCGGTTTATAAATTTTAAAACGAGGCCGAGCTCGCGTGCGCAACTATTTCTAAAAAACGATTCTTTTCAAAATATACACGTTTACGCGTGAGGACGAAGTCCCAAAACAAGGACCCTCTATCGTGAACCTCTTTTTGATCAAGATCCGAGCAAAAACAGAAAGAAAAATTCAAAGCTTAGCTCCCAGGGTATCTAGACGCTTTCTCAGAAGGCGCCCACATACCTTGTTTTGCAGATAGAGCCAGACTCTATCTGCGAGGGTCCTCTCGCATCGGTTTCACATTTTCTTGGTCTTTTCCTCCGCTATCGTGCCTTCCATACCTCTATACATGCATACTGGCATTGTGTGGTTGTATTTTGACACCAAGCTTTCAAAAAAAATTCTTTAAAAGCAAAGCCAAATCATGCCCAATTGGGGTATCTTCTTAGGTAGCTGACTCTCGTTGGGTTTCCATCGAGATATCACAATTCCTTACCCCTCTTTCTCTGGTTTTCACCCTCCACTCCGCTTTTTTTCCTCCCCTCTCCTCTCTCTTTCACGCATTTAGACGCGAGTGGCGATTCTGGTTAGCTAACCCGGACTTCGCCTCATTTGTGGCTTCCTTGTTTTCCTCTTTTGCAGGTTGGTGGCTACAGATTTGGAGACTTCGCTGGGGATAGCCCCGAATTGCACATAAAAAAATTGGCTTGCATTGTAGTGAACTTGCGAGAATTGATTGTAATTGAGTAGATTGCATATCTCATATAGGATCGGGCATGTGCATGCTTTAGTTTCCTTGTATATATCACTTTGTCTTTACTTTCTCGCTATAATTTCTAATAAAAAAGACCAACATAAAAAAAATTAGATTAGTCCTACATCACATATAGACATTATTTGCTCATGGTAGTTTAGACTTGCATTGTATATATCTAGTTTTAATTTCCTCTCTATATCACATTTCTTTTCTTACATAAACAAACAAAATTAGAAAGATTAGGTTCCTTCTTCATTAAAAACAAAACGAAAACGAAAAAATAAAACATAGCCACTTTACCTTAATTTGCTTGAGACTTGATTGTTAACTAAGGACATTCGTAAGGTTTTTTATCATACACAAGGCGAAAAATTGTGACACGTCCCATTAGGACTTGAGATGACCCATTTTATCCGACCTCAGATGTATGCCGAGGATTCAGAGTTGTGGGACCTCCCTTCTCTTTCTCTCGTACGCCCACATAGTATATCGGTGCTTTTCTTTGTATACCAAATGGTATATTGAGGAAGTCACTACGTATGGGTGTATATCAAGTTGAGATTGTCCCTCAAAACTCACTCTTCTTAGAAAGAGAGTTGGACCCGTTTCCTTATAACCAAAATTCATATAGAACCCAAGCCCTAAGAGTTGTTGATATAGTAAACACTGGGGAAAATAGCACATTTTTCGAGAGAGAAAAACCTTGTGTTGTTGTACTGCTCTCTTGTCTGGGTTCGACAAAAGTTTTTTGTTTGTGCCAAAATCCATTTGTGTGAGTTCTAAATCTTTCGTCGAAGTGCAAATCCATCTCCAAAATCTCAAAAAATTCGACCAAACTTCTAAACTTCTCGCCAACTCTTTTTCTTCTTCCTAACCGAGTCACTTTACACCTGAGTTCTCAAACCAACTTGAATCTGAGTCATAGGTCTCCAAAAGAGGACTAAAGCTCTCATTCCCAAAATAGTCAAAGTCACTCGCATCTCTCCTATACACACTCATCGTCGAATAAAAATGTCTAAATTCCCTCCCGGTTTTCCGTCCGTCTCCAACACCTCAACCGCTTTGAGTGCGACGGAGGGCCCTCATGTTTTTATCACTTTCTCTTCACTACATTTTCCACTTAATCAAAGTACCGCTCCCTTTTTCATATCCATATGGGTTTCAACCCGCCCTTGACGTCGCCTCCTTCTCATTATTCTCGTCTTCACATATTCTAAATAACCCGACTACTGCTTCATTCTCTCCAGATCCTTCATCCACTTCAACTTCTCCTAGCACAATACCAACCAATTTCAACAGCTTTCCACCACCTCTCCCATTTCAGTCAACTTCCCCAGATGAAGAATTCCATTGCTACGTGTCGAAGATGGATCGCTATATGGCTAGGCAGTCAGCCGGCCCTATTCCTACACCGCTTCTCATTCCTACATCACCTCTGGCAACTCCCGTCTCATTTCCTCCTACACAACACCAAATTTTAACTTCAACTTCACATCTATTCCAACATATTCTACTCATGAGACTTTCAGGCTCCTCCATCAGTAGCCCAAATTCCGTCACCAACCGTTCAAGATCCGTCAAATGACCCTATCAATATGCTAGCAAGAGCTAGCTTTACTCTCTTGTCTTAACTTATCTACACCAGTTCCTCCACAGATGACACAACTCTCTTCGATTCCATCTCAAACTCCAACAGCATATCCTCTGTATCCACAACAATATCATATTCAACGCCCAATCCCAACGACGTATCCTTCGTCTCCACAACACTGTCCAATTCCACCTGCAATTCTAGTAGCATCTCCTTCACTTTCCTCGCATCAGACAGATACACTAGAAGCGAGAATTCAAAATCTAGAAAAACAAGAAATGTTCATGCCAAATCTCAAGGTCAAGTATTTGTGTTTATTTCCAGAAGCCCAACTCCCATCCAAGTTTAAGCATCTGGATATTCCCAAGTATAATGGAAGCGGTTGTCCGCTAACTCACCTCAGGATTTATATGAATGTTATGGCAAACATTGCCAATGATGTATGGTTGCTGGTCAGACTCTTTCATAACTATCTGGTAAGACCCACACAAGTTTGGTTTGTGAGTTTAGATCCATTTAAGCTTAGATCATAAATGGAACTGGCTGAGAATTTCCATCAGCAGTATGAGTACTACACCAATATCATTCTTACACGACAAGACCTAGAAGCTTTATGCCAAGAAAAGAACGAATCATTCTTGCAATACGTTGGGAAGTGGCGAGCTTTGGCTGCACGGATGAGGAACAAACCAGATATTGAGCATGCAATTCCAATGATTATCAGAAACGTCCTGCCATACCGTTCCGCATTCCTCTCGATCCAAAACCGTTCTACCCTTCTCGACCTCTGTCGAAACGCTGCCACTATTGAAGCATCCAAGAAAGACGAGAACCTTAATCTCATTTTGAATGAACCAATAGAAAGGAATATCCTAGTAAAGAGTAGAAAATCAAAGGCGATTAATATGACAAATTAAACTCTCCGTCTGACGATAACTACATTTTCTCCTACACCAACGATTCAACTAACTCAAAATCAAGACAAGAAAAATGAGTGGAAGAGAAGAAAATTCATTCAACTCTAAGATCCTCAACCCACTGTCTATCAACAACTTCTCGATGTACAGATCATCAAGCTGTTAAATCCAAAACCTCTACCTAATCTAATGCCGCCATAATGGAACATGAACCAGTACTGTGAATATCACCAGGATCAAGGCCATTTAATTGACAACTGGTTTGCACTAAAACACAAGATTCAAGATCTGATCGAAGCCGGGAAGATAGAATTAGCCGATAACCAGAACATTCATCAAAATCTATTGACACGTCATTAGGTCAACACATCGAATTCGAAAAGATCATGACTCTTAACTTTACAAAGCCTAAGTTGGTTCTTAAAGAAACCCCTCGAATGACCTTAATCGCGTCAGAATCGCAGAACAACAACCCCGCCATACTTCGTGTCAGAAGAGGACCTGGTGGACAAATTTCTCTAGCATCGGTAGCTTCAAGTGACCTCGCCAGAATGCCCTTTGATTATAGCAAGATTAATCAGAAATTTCATGAGATAGAGAATGTGACTCAATCAGGAAAGGTGTACAAGCCATTAATATTGCAGGGAGTATCACTGACTTAAAATTATCAACAATCTGTCATGGCACAAAAGCTGTCATCTTCCTTCGCAAACCTAGCAAACCGGTCCTCTGTCTTGGTGAGACAATGACACAATCTCACTCTCCAACTTCGCCAATGACAACTATTGACGCACCCTTAACAATTCCATCTGAAACACCCCCAACGAGCTGTCTTCTTCCCGAAAATTCTCCCGTTCAAACATTTTCTCCTTCAAAAGCCATCCCTGAATCTCAAAATGTAAAGGAGGTCGGGTATGATATAGTGAATCATCTAAAGGAAGTACAGTCCAATAGTTCTTTGTGAGAGTTAATCAATAGCTCACCAAAACACAAGAAAGCATTCTTCAATGCGGTCCAAAAGATCTCAGCTGATAAAAACACCACTCCGGAAGATTTAGAGAAGGGTATAAATCTAGTATCTTCTGTTAGAGGGATCATCTTTATAGATATAGAGCTTTCGTATGATGGGGTAAACCATAATTGCGCCCTTTCATATAGAAGTGAAATTTCGGGGTCTAAACATCCCTAGAGTACTCATTGATGGGGGATCCGGTTTGAATTTATACCCTCTACGTACCCTGCAGAGGCTTAGAGTTAATAAGAACCCCATACGGAAAGCATGTGGAGGAGTTAGAGGATATGAAAATGTACGGAGGGACATTCTCGGCGAGCTAGATCTGAAAGTATCAGTTTGTCCTGCTACATATCTCATTACCTTTCAAGTCCTTGATATCCCCTCCTCTTACAATCTACTCTTAAGTCGTCCTTGAATCCATAGAGCTAACGTCGTCCTTTCCACTCTACATCAATGTGTAAAATTCAAATTCGGCGACGATGTTTGTATCATACTTGTTGGAGAGGAATCCACGTGTGCTAATACATCTTTCCAAGGTCTGTCTCTTGAAAACCAATCTGTTCTACTCATTGAGGGCAATGATAACCTCAGCGATTTAGATGAAGAAGATTACAGCATTCTCTTAGAACTTTAATATGAGTCCGACTCTTTTGATAGTGAGAGTGATTTCCTTGAACAATACTCTGTTGAACCGAAACATGAATGCAACACCACTGTCTTGAATGACCAGGAACTCATGTTTGAGGATCCTATTGTCTTTCCTTAGGAGGCACATCTAGATCGGATGATTGCCGCCATGTATAGTATGTGGGAATGCCTAGACGACCAAGGACTTGGTGTCCGAAGCTAGAGTATTACTGAACCTGAACCTATTGACCTTTCATTCAATGACAGGACTTGAGGTCTCGGGTACCATCCCACCGGCCACGATTTTCACAGCAGACATAGGACATAGAAGATGAAGTTCCCGCTGATTCACAAAAATTTCATTCCATGGTCGGGAAATCCCATCATCATGCTTTTGAATGACGAAGAGGGAGCAAAGCAAAGAGAAGAATAGAATGGAACCGCTGACAATAAGCTCGACAATGGTCAACATCTCTTAATCGAAGATCTCTTCAAAAATAGGGAGGAAAACAAGAAGGACGAAGACGTTTTCGGGGTAACCACTGAGTAAATCGACGGCATCTGTAACGACTCTGAATTTGCTGTACGAATTTTTTTAATTTAATGTACAGAAAGGAGTTTACAATCCTGAGTACCATTTATAAGTTAATTTTATTTAAGAACAGTAAGAAACAACTTGTAGCTCACTGGTAAAGCCCTTGCACTGTTGTAACGTAGCCCCTGTGTTCGAACCCTATCAGACACATTATATTTTTTCTGATTTTTCTTTTAAAATTTTTGGAAGCCCAAAAGTTTACACATGCAATCCACATAAAAATGAAAAGTCTGAGAAAACAAATATGTGCAAAATGTTGTAAATACATCCACGGACACGTGGCAAGAATCCACCGGCCTAACTCCACAATTCGACCGGCGAGATCTACCCTTTGGCCGGCGCCGACGGTCCATCCATAGGGAATGAGGCCCGTGCTTTACATACAAGTCCTTTGGCTTACCCCTATTACCCCTGCACTGTTTGATTACTCTGCAATCAAACAGAGACCTCTCAATTCCCCAATTTATCACATTTTAATGCATTTTAATTCACTCTTTTAATCCCAAAATGCTAATTCCACACTATAAATACTACCCCATACCCTAGCTCTTTCTCATTCTGAAAATTCAAGCCAAAACCCTCAAATTTTCTAAAGTACAAGTGGAGTAAAAGAGGGGTTAGCCAATGACCAACTTCCGGCGAGGAATTGAGGCTATTCCGGCGAACCCGTGACACCACGACCACCAATCTAGTTTCTTCAACCTTTCCTTATCCTAATTCACTTGTAAGTCCCTTCCCATCCTTATTCTCTTTCTCTAAAAATCTTTTTTTCAAAATATGTCGGTAAGTGGAGTTAACACCGACATTTGATTCTAAAACCTTGAAATCATACTTTTCTTAATCATTGCTCATTCATATTTCTACACCTTACTTGTAAATATATGACTAATATTTAGAACAATTTTCACCCAAAAATATCATGAAATATAATCTTAATTTAACTGTTACATTAAAATACCATGAATTTCACACATATCTCTTTTAGTATTTTTTGATCATACCTTTAGAAAACTTCACGGGGTAATGACCTACCCCTCACAAACACACATGATTCAATAGCACGATTCCCTTTGAACCTATTTTTGTGGCGAATACAATATATTACATCAAAATACCATTACTATAAAAATGATTTTTTTAAGATTGTATTTAAAATTCTTTTGCGATTGTGCCTCTACAACCCTCTTTAGGGGACCCGCTATTGGATGGTGCGGATTATCGCATATCCTTGGATTAGTAGAGTAAGATGCAGACCTCATCATGGAGCATTCGGTCTCGAAAGATTTTTAATACGATTTTTAAGAAAAACGAAATTTTCTACTTAATAATCAAAATTAATTTTTAATAATTATATAAATATTACAAATCCATATATTTTCAAAACATAATAACTTATATTTTTTTAAAAAAAGAATTACAAGTTTCATTAAAATACCATCAAGATATCAATATAAGACAATTTTACAGTAAAATATCATGAACTATTCAACTTAAGGTAATTATCACTAAAATGCTTAAATTCTTAAAATACACATCCATGGAAATCTTAAAGAATATAAATAACTTCTCGAGATTATTCTGAAACTATATATGTTAGTGATATGTGTGCCCTAGAGGCCATTACTGTACATGCGATATATATTGTAGTGGATGCTTGGACATATATATGGAGGACTTTCTTGCTCGACATGATAGTATGCTATCTGGTTTCTCTTTATCTTAACATGTACTCTGATAGTCTCTATATTACATGTTGATAAAGCCCTTAGGATGGGTACTTGACTACCAGGACTATGATGCAGACATACTAGTGGGGACAGTGTAGTCGCTAAGTACATCCTTCAAATGTTCCTAGTCGCAGGTGTATCGAGACAGGGCATCGATATACCAGAGTAGACTAGCGTATGCTTCTTGACCCATGTAGATGGGCGATGGATGATCCCATATCCATTGATGTTTGACATCAGAGATAGTATATGGCTGCTCAGTGAAGACTGGGTACACTTGACGGACTCGCCGAGAACTCTCAGATGGTATTATACCTCACGTCAGATGGTAGTTCTCTGGTGACACTGGTACAGATTAGTCTGTAGACCCGAGATCGTCATAGAGTATTGTGTGATTCCCACTGTGCTTTGATTTCCATCATACCACGTCCAAGTGGGCGTGCAAAACGGTGGCTTTTGGGTACAGTCCCGAATCACATGGAGGCAATGAGCGATAGGAGGGGTTTCGTCTCTCCCGGTATAGGGAGTTAATGTTGCGCTGTGTTCGATTGGCTATAACTAGAAATCCCTGGCCAGGGTTGCTGAGATTTACTGGTAAGTGTTATCAGTAGTTTCTCGAACTGTTATGGACCTCATATTGACACGACTTATCGGTTATTGGGGTCTGACGTTAACCACCCCTAGACTAGATATGCGACATATCAGACGAAGAGACCGGACTGTAGGGGGGTGTTACTGATTGGATTCGCAAGAGAATGTACAGGCTTGCTTGTTGATCTTCTGATTGCTCAAATCCTGGGTGGCTATTACGTTTAGCTGACCGTTTGCAGCTTGTGGGTGTTTGATATGATCATCACCTACTGCCGGCGTATTGACGATTCTTTAGAGTCCTACACAGAGGTTTCCTGGCTCAAGCAAAGCGGAGTAGGAGCACATATGTGATGTATGAGGGACCGAGAATAATATAGTTTACCCCAATCAGAGCAAAGCTCTGTTCAAATTCCAAGGCGGGAGACGAAGCAACGCTTCTGTTTCCCCCAATCAGAGCAAAACTCTGTTTTGAAAATCGAAGTGAAAATTAAAGTTAAAATAAATGAAGCAACGCTTTAAATTCCTTGCGCTGTGCGCAACGCGCCACGTGTCAGGCGCTGATACTTCAGCGCAGAGCCCAAGAAGGCGCGCCCAATCAGAGCAAAGCCCTATTAAAAAACAAAAGGAAGCAACGCTTCAGTTGCGCAAGCACTACGCTGCGTGACACGTGTCGGCGCAGATGCGCTAGCGCAGTTGCGCTGCGCTCTGCGCTGCGCGATACGTGTCGGCGCAGATGCGCTAGCGCAGTTGTGCTGCGCTGTGGGCTGCTTGACACGTGTCACGCGCTGGGGCATTTGCGCCAAACAGAATGAAAATTTTAAAGAAATCTTTCTGTTCTTGTTAAAACAAGAAGATTTTCTTCTGTAAAACAGAAACCTTTGGATCAAAGATCCAACGGTGGGGAAAATTCCCCAAATCACTCAGAAAGATCTCTTTAACAAATTTAACTAATTTATGTGCACTATAAAAAGGACCCCAGACCTCAATTCAAAGGCATGAACATTTTGGTGAGAAATCAAAAAAATTTCAAATAGAGAGAACTCTGAAGAAATTTCAAGTAGAAAAAGGTAAAAACCTTTAAATAGAAGAATTTCTTCTAATAGATCATTGATCTAAGAACAAGATCAATGATCCTCAATAAAAAAACAAATAAAAATAGTGCTTTGCACTTTTTATGAACCTCTAGTTCTCTGAAATAAGAAAAAACAAGAGGAACTTGTTTTCTTTGATCTAAATCAGATCAAGAGAACAAAAAGTGCTTTGCACTTCTTTTATGAACCTTTGGTTCTGGAATCTAAAAGATTCTCAAATTATAGTGCCTTGCACTTACAAACTGCGATGTTGCACTCCTGGATTGGCGCAAGCCACCAGAGAGCGCCACGTGTCAGCATCTGAACCATCTGCGCTATGCGCTTTTGAAATAGAGCCTTGCTCTCTAGAATTGGCGCAACTCACCAGAGCGCGACACGTGTCAGCAGCGCAAGCGCAGCGCACTGCGCTTGCTTGACACGTGTCGTCACCACAAGCATTTGCGCTCTCTGATTGGCGCAAAGCGCCTGACAAATGCAATACATTTCCTAAAGGGCCAGGCCCAAATTAAGAAGACCTAGTAGGCCTAATTAAATTGCAAAGCAATAAATGGGCAGAGCCCAGGTAAAATTGATGCTCTGCATCATTCATAAATGAGCAGAGCCCAAAATAAACTGATGCTCTGCATCCTTTATGGGCAGAGCCCAACCAAAAATAGAAAATAATGCAATGCATTATTTAAAAATGGGCCAAGTCCTAGTACAGGCCAAACAAATAAAAGTATCGAACATTTTTCAATTGGACTTAGCCCAATTGTGGCCGTAAGTCCTCAAATCAAATTGACTGAGCAAAATTGATCTCCTAAATCAATTTACCTCCGGTTCGAGGGTACATCTCTGAACTCCTCTGACACCTATCGTTGTAATCCTTCAACGACGTCAGAGAGGTGACGGGTCCCAACGACCACACATCAATACGGACTGCGGGGTCCTTAAACTCGTGGACCGAAACGTTCTTAAACTAATATCGGACCGAAACGTCCTTAAACTAATATCGGACCGAAACGTCCTTAAACTATTAATGGACCACCACGTCCCTAAACTGGCGATGGACCACCACGTCCCTAAACTGGAACAATAGAGCCCCAAATGCTCTTTTGCCGGGTCTAAACGATCCCGTTTAAGTTGATCTTAGCCCTAAACATGGCTAACGTATCCTTAAACATTCAAATGGACTATAAAACTCCAAATCAACTTTGGTTCAAGGGTACATCTCCTAACTCCTCTGACACCTATCATTGTAATCCTTCAACGACGTCAGAGAGGTGACGAGTCCCGACGGTCATATATTAAATGGATCACCACGTTAAGTTGATCTTAGTCTCAAAACAGGACTAACGTATCCTTAATGAATGTTTAAGTTGATCTTAGCCTCAATACGGCTAACGTATCCTTAAACTAAAAACACCAAACCCAAATCTAAGTAAATACGAATTTGGACTAATCCACGTCCTACGGGCGACGGCATTACTCAGTCTCCGTATAGAATCCACGGGTAACCATAAACAAAACAAACACCCACGACACGAAGTGAAATTCTGGAGAAGGAGAAAGTTGTTACCGCGATGCGGTAGCGTAATTAACTGCAGGGGCTTACGCCTGCAGGGAAGAGCGTCCCCACAATCAAAAACCCCTCAAGCGAGGGGGAATCTGACGAAGTCTGCTACATCGGCCGCATCCGTCTGAACCTCCGATACACGGTACCATAAATCAACTTGGCATCTTCGGAGAGGTAGACGGATAAAACCATATAGCATCTGCACCGAATCTCAGGAAAGACGTCCTCGCGCCGTCGCCGCCATTCGGAGGGGAACAGATTCTGGCACGCCCGGTGGGATCTTTTCCTCTTTCCACTCCACACTTCGTGTGTCATCTTCATGAACTAATCGCGGTTTGTTAACGGTTGCCTTTGGATTTCAAGTTACTAAGATTTGGTCTTTTGCCTGGCGCAGAACTCAAGTATCAATGGCCTCTAACTGCACCAACTGCTCGAAGTGCCACTGCAACGGACGCTCCACCTCACCTGGAGGTGTAGCATATGGGCCCCAAGCGGCCTCCTTCCTCGCTCTGCCGGTAGAACAGGTGACCCAGGCCACCACCGGCCTGTTTTTCGGGACCATGATCCTACCTGCAAGCTTCTCTATACCAATACCTGCACCAGAAGCGAACAAGAAGTCGGTCTTCGACCGGCTCACCGCTACGACGGCCCCTGTCAACGGGTCGTCCACTACCAAACCAACAGCCTCCGTCTTCGCCAGGCTGGATCAGAACTATGAGGGGCCCGCTAGGAAGCCCATGAACTCTAAGGTGGCTGTCCCAAAAAAGGCAATAACCGCTGCTCCAGAAGTCGTCGAGGCGGCTTCCCCTGTCAAAGAGTCAGTCTTTTAAAGACTGACTATTCCTGCTCCTGCCCCTGCTCGAGGATCTGTCTTCGACAGGTTGAATATCATCCCTCAAAGGACAACCTCAGTCTTTAAGAGGTTAACACCAGCGGCGCCTCATTCAGACAGGGGGCAAAAAGAAGCTGTCTCTATCTCCGAGCCAGTCCCAGCGGCTCGTCATGCTCGACGTCGCCATTGGCGACGAGTGAGGAAGGCAGGGGGCAACTCCCCCTCAGGGCTAACTCCACCGGCTCCAGTGGTGGAAGTCAACGCTGCTGTTCCAACTGGGAACAGCTTTGAACTGCTGAAGAGGGTACGTAAGAACTCTCCAACCGATACACTAAAAAGATCTCCTCCACCTATGGAGAGAGTTCCGAAAACAAAGCAGGAACAGCCCCCTCAACGGCTGTCCTAAAAAATTTATAAAGTTTGGCGGAGGGTTCAAGACTCCTTGATTGACCCAGATCACTCTTGTCAACAGAAAAAGACGAAGGTGCAAAAAGAAAAGGACCGTCCTATTAAACAGCAGAGGACAACAATCGCTAGGGTGCCCACTGCAACGGCCCCCTCCACTTCAACGGCCCACAAAAGAAGGAGGCCGGAGAAAACCCTCGCGCCCGCGGCAAACGCCAAAGATGGTGAACCTAAACGCCCTAAGTCCGAGGGCGTAATAGTTCATATAGTGTACATGGTGTCAGGAAAGGAGGACAGTCGTGCATCCACGGGTCATAGACCGCTTACACGGTCAATGACCAAGGCTCAAGAGCAACAGCAAAAGCTCCAGGAGATGATGAACGCAATGGCCGCACTCACTGGGCCAAAAGAAACCCCTGAGACATCCTCGGATGAACGTCAGGAACAGGAAACTGACGTGGAGTTCCTTCGTCGCATATTGGAGAAGAAGGATAAAGAAGCTGCGGAACAAGCAGCCAGCATAAAGAAAATGGCCCTCTTGTTCCAGGACATGGTGGGCATGATGATTCAACAAGATCCACCTGCTGAAGAGCCCCCGATCATCCTTGAAGATGATAGGGGAGAAACATCGAATCCTCCTCCGGCTCTGTCAATAGCCAAGGAGGAGGCAATCTCCAAAGCCGACCTGGACGAATATATAGCTCAGCAGATCCGGGTTCATCAAGCGACTGAAGCAGCGGGTCAGGTCGTAAAAACAGGGCGGCCGTATCCGGGCTAGTACGACCAGATCAAGTACCCGCCAGGTTATACGATACCAAAATTCCATGTGTATAAGGGGACTGGTAATCCCCACCAGCATGCCGCCCAGTTCAGGGCGCTTTGCGGCAACACTGGCGGTGATGATAAATTGTTGCTTCGCCAGTTCGTTGGCAGCTTGTCAGATACGGCGTTCGAGTGGTATTCCGAGCTCCCGAATGACTCTATCAAGACCTTTGCTGAAATGGAACTGCTGTTTACCTAACGTTTCGCGAGTGCCAGCGAGCGTACCCCGATAACGGCATTGATTAATGCCAGGGTAAAGCCGGGCGAAACATGGGTCCAATATGCTATACGGTGGCGAAATCTATGGTCAAAATGCGAGTAGCGTATAGAAGAAGCTCCCACAGTGGGAATGTTTGTGGGAACCCTCGATCCGCAAGCAACCATCTTGCAATTTATGATGTTCTTCAAGCCGACCACCTTCCAGGCACTAATCGACAAGCTGGCGCAAATGGATCAAATGGGCCATAAACCTCCTCTTCCAAAGCCGGACTCCCGAAATGAGAAGGGAAAGGGGAAAGCGATCGTTGTCGCTAATGCTCAGTAACAGCCGAATAACCCGAAGCCGGTCGTTGGTCAAAATAATATGCGCCCGTACATAGCCCTCGAGGAGAGGATGGGATGTCCTTACTCGTTTCCCCGAGATAAAACGAGAAGGTTATTCGAGCTGGCGTTGCGTAACCGACTCATAAATCTGCCGAATCCAAAACGTCCGTCGCAACCAAGTGATGTCAATGAGCCCAACTACTGTCCTTATCATCGAGTACTGGGTCACCCAATCGAGGATTGCTACGTCTTCAAGAATTGGCTTGAAGACCAGTACCAACAGGGCAAGTTTGCATTGTCCGACAAATGGAAGGTGAATCCACCGCAGCCCCACACCTCTAAGGGAATGAATACGCCGAGGGCAACATGCTCTGTCGTTGAAGAAGCTCCTTGGGAGGTCGTATTATCAGCCAAGACAAAAAGGATGCTAAATGATCTTCAAACATGCCCAGCGATCAAGTGGAAGAACCCGTTGGAGCCGCAGATCATTGAAGGGATGTTGAAGCCTCGTCCAACTTAAAAGATCGATGGAAGTGGCCCAAGTATTCATAACCAGCCGTCGAAATCTTCAAAGAAGAAGAAAAAGAAATCAAAGAAGCCCATGAAGCCTGGCGACAAGTGCACGGACTTGCAAAAACAAATTGACACGCTGAAGGAATACAACCAGAAGGCACGGACTCCCATTACATTCCAAGAGTTCTTCGACCACGTCTTTCAAAAGGAAGATGAGGGGGATAGTTCATCGGATGAATCCGAGGAATATGTGGCGAGCTGTCACATGATTTCCCATTCGCTCACAGACGATGGGAAGACTCCTTGTACTGAAAAGCTAGGGGCAGATCCTGAACCAAAAATTTTGGGGCCATCGGATGAAGTGATTGACGCATTCCTTAATGAAGCTATCTTAAAAAGTAAAGCTGATCGGGAGCGCGAGGCGGTTATATTCGAAAGGGCAAAACGCCAGCGCCTTGACGAAAGAATTGAGATACTCCCATTAGAGCAAAGCACACCCACTGCAGATAAAATCAAATTCAAGATGAGGAAGAGGTTTGCTAAAGCCATGTCAATGGGTATGAAGCTACCATCCTCCGAAGGAAACATTGCTGGTGAAATGGAAATGCACCCCTCCTATTGCTTATATCATCGGAAGATTTCACACCCCACTGAAGAGTGCAAAGCTTTCGATAGATGGTGGCGAGGATATGTTGCTCACCGGCAGCATTTTAAGCGGGAAAAGCGCAAGACCCGCCGATAGCAAATCGGTACGACCGAAGGGCTTAACAGAACCTCCGGCAATTGTCGCATGGTCAACACTGGGGGATCACAAGTGCTCACATTCGGGAGCGATTCTGATGAGGAGCTGGAGCTTAGCCCCCTCTTTAAAGAGTCCACTTCGGGAAAAGAAGAAGAGCCGAAGATTTGTGAAAATATCTGGCTGCGTAATCGCACGCTACCCGAAAAGAATCTCGGACCCTCGAACAAAAAAGATAAAGGGAAAGGAAAGGTCTCTGAGGACATCGCCCTAGATGACCAAGTCATGGAAGAGCTAACTGCCAAAGACCCGCCGAAGAAGAATAAGGTGGATTACGACGTCTTAGCGCATCTGAGGAAGCTACCCTCGCAGCTCAGCATTCTTGACGCCCTTTTACGATCAAAGGAGGCGAGAGATTCGTTAATTAAGGCACTACAGGACCCGGAGCAGTTCCAAGCTTTCCTGGCCGAAGAAAAGATGAAGGATGAACTGGAAGAAGTGCACACGGCAGATGTCACTTTTAGCGATGAAGACCTTCTCCTTGGGACGTGCGAACACAATCGCCCCCTCTATGTCTCAGGATACTGCCATGATATAAAGATAGGCAAAATCCTGATCGATAACGGGTCGTCTGTTAACCTACTCAATGTGCGGGTTTTAAAGGAAATCTGCATGAGCGTTCAACACCTCGCTCGAGACAAGATCACCATCTCCGGGTTCGACTCCCAATCGTCAAAGACTCTTGGATCTGTGATACTGACGCTACGCTTCGGGCTGCTCGTCATGGACATTAAATTCCACGTCATAGATGCCAAGACATGCTACAACGCTCTGCTCGGCCGACCATGCTTACACGAGTACAACATCATCCCTTCTACACAGCATCAGTGTATGAAATATTTTAGGGATGGTCTCGAGTATACCGTGACGGGTGAACTGAATCCGTTTTCCGTGAATGAAGTTCGCAAATATGAAGATGCCAAATACTTCTTGCCGAACTTCGAAGACACGGAAAGGTGTCACAAGCCGGAGAATAAAACTAACGCTACCATCCCTGTCTTCGGCAGTGATACCGAGGAGGAAGAGGAGATAGTTTATTCGGGTCCGTCCCAATACACCAAGCCGGGACCACCCATTCCTACGTTGATCTTTGGTAGTGACTCGGAGGATGAGGTCTACGCTGTATTCTCTGCTCGACCTTCAATACGAGCTTCCGCTGACAAAGAGCAAAATCTACAAGTCGCCATGGTGCCGCTTAAACATTATAAAAAACTTGATGCGCTCAGTACCGACGGTATAGAGGAGCTGCAGACGTTCTATATCCCTCCCTGGCGAGAAGGCAAGAAGGCAATTCTATTCTACCGCTCTGAAGAAAACAAAGTGGAAAAAGAAATCTGGCACGGGGCGGATCCTACGCTGGACAGACTGCAACCCATCCGTCTACCCAGATATTATACAGAAGACTTGAAGAGGTTGTTGAAGCGCCAAGGGATACCCTTCAAACAGACCGCTAGAAAGGCTAAATTCTATGACAGGGTCTGGAATGTCCCCGGAACTCAGCACAAGCTGCCCAGTGGGAGGATGGAGACAATCGGGCTTGGATACATTCGCCCCAAGAAACGAGAGCTGCTCCGCGACTGTTATGTCGTGCATGACTTTAATGAAGAAGCAGATGCTCAACGGGAGGACACTAATCCTGAACCAGTAAAAGTTCCTGGTGTAAAAGTGCCCAGTCCGTCGTTTGAAGAACAAATGGACAGGCTTATAAGGGAAGCTAGTCAAAAAGTCCGCGACGATCACAATCGTGAAATGGCAATCTACGAGAAAGCCAAAACACAACGCCTCCTTCAGCAGGCCGTGAAAGATGAAAATGTCGCCCCATGTCAACCTGTTATAGAAAAGGCTCGACGCAGAGGCAGAAACAAGTCGAAAGGCCAAAAAAGCGCTCAACAGCAACAAAGCAGGGCTAAGAAGCCACGCAAACGGGAGTCGAGCGTTATTGATCTGTCCCTCATGAAGAAAATGGGTCGAGCGTACCCGTTTCCTCGGGACAAGACGAAGAAGATACTTGATCTTGCTCTAAAACATCAAATGCTTACACTGCCGGAGTCCAAAAACCCCGAACAAGCAAGCAAAGTCTCTGACCCAAACTATTGCTCTTACCATCGAGTAATAGGGCATCCTCTTGAAGATTGCTTCACCTTCAAGAATTGGGTGGAAGATCAGTATCAGCTTGGCAAATTCGCTCTGTCTGACAACTGGAGGGTAGCGCCGCTACAGAAGCACGAACCCAAAGCCACAAGAACAGAACCAACTCCACATTGGGATTGGAAGCGGATTCGCACTTGTCACATGATAACAATATTAAAAGAAGAGCCCGAGAACATGGACAGCCTTCCCTGGTGCTTCGAAAACAGCAATAATGAGGTGATCTCAGAATTTCCGCCAGCTCCGAAAGAACTGGAGGATGGAATACATACCACTGCAGATAACCTCAAGAACATTGAGTTGGGGACGGCAAGTGACCCACGGCCGACGTTCGTCAGTGAGCTGCTATCTGAAGAAAGGGTGGCTGCGTTAAAAGATGTCCTTGTACAGCATAAAGATTGCTTCGCATGGAACTATTCCGAAATGCCGGGACTAGATCCAGAAATTGCTGTACACAAATTGGCGATCTCCCCGGACGTCAAGCCGGTCAAACAGGCGCCAAGAAGAATGCGGCTTAAGCTTGAGATGAGTATCAATGCTGGGGTCAAGAAGTTAATTGACTCTGGCTTTATCCAGGAGGTTCAATACCCTGAATGGATCGCCAACATCGTCCCGGTGATGAAGAAAAACGGGACGGTGTGCATATGCGTGGATTTTCGGGATCTCAATAAAGCCTGCCCGAAGGATGATTTCCCGGTGCCAGTCACCGAACTGATGATAGACAATACATCCACTCATGAGGTTTTCTCCTTCATGGATGGCTCATCTGGGTATAATCAGATAAAGATGCATCCCGAAGACCAGAAGCATATCGCCTTCAGGACCCCTCTAGAGATATTTTGTTACAAGGTGATGCCCTTCGGTCTAAAGAACGCCGGTGCTACTTATCAGAGGGCCATGACGAAGATCTTCGATGACCTTATACATGAAATCGTCGAATGTTATATCGACGACCTCGTGGTTAAGAGCAAATCATACGAGGAACATCTCGAGCACCTAAAAACTGTATTTCAACGCTTTCGGCAATACAACTTGAAGATGAACCCTCTCAAGTGCGCATTCGGAGTTTTCTCAGGCAAATTCCTGAGATTCATCGTCCGACACCGAGGTATCGAGATAGATCCGTCCAAGATCAAGGCGATCATGGAAATGCCTCCGCCGAGAACTCTCAAACAGTTGCGGTCTCTCCAAGGAAAGCTCGCATATATTCGACGATTTATAGCCAACCTCTCTGGCAAGTGCCGCCCTTACAGTCACCTGATGAAGAAGGGAACTCCATTCGTCTGGGATCAAAAATGCCAGGGCGCGCTGAACGAGATTAAACAGTACCTGCAGAACCCGCCAGTGTTGGCTGCTCCGGTTAAGGGTAAGCCTCTCATTCTTTACACAACCGCCCTCGAAGGTTCTTTAGGCGCATTATGGGCGCAAGAGAATGACCAGGGGAAAGAAAGAGCACTCTACTATTTAAGTCGAGTTCTGCTGGGGGCAGAGAGCAACTACTCTCCCATTGAAAAACACTGCCTGGCGTTGATCTTTGCGATAACAAAGCTCAGGCACTATGCATTAGCACATGAAGTCCGTCTCATTTCGAAGGTGGACCCCCTTAAATATTTGATGTCGAAGGCCATATTGACAGGTCGACTCGCTAAATGGGCCCTGCTCTTGATGGAGTTCTCGATAACGTATCAACCTCTCAAGGCAGTGAAAGGCCAGGCCATCGCCGACTTCCTCGCTGAGCATCCGATACCCGCCGATTCTCCTCTGAATTGCGAATTGCTATACGAACATGCGTTTGACGCGATCGACGGTGGTGATACCCAATGGGAGCTTTATTTCGATGGAGCATCTTCCATGAAAAAGCGCAAACAAAGTACCCCTATAATCAAATCGGGGATAGGCCTCATCTTCGTAACTCCACAAGGAGGGATAATGCGCTTTGCTTTCTCCCTAACAGAGCCGAGGATGAATAACGAAGCCGAATACGAAGCTTTGATAGCAGGCCTCGAGATCACCATTGACATGGGAATTGAAAACCTTCTCATATACGGAGATTCTCAACTGGTCGTTAGTCAAGTAAACGGCGACTACCAAACGTGCAAACCGGAGTTGGTGAAGTACGGTGAAAAGGTGCAACAATTGTTGACCCAAATTCCCTCCTATACTTTGGAAAGCATACCGCGCGCGGAAAACAGCAAAGCAGACACGTTGGCCAAGCTTGCTAAAGAGCTGGCTGACGAGAACCTCGATGACGTAAGAATCATGGTACAAAGCCGTCGGGTGCTTACCCCAGCAGAAATATCTCTGGAATCATCCGAAGAGAAGGGAGCGATTGAACAGACGACCTTGCAAATAAAAGACCGGGAGAAGGCTGAGGATTGGAGGGAAGTCTTCATAGACTACTTTAAGTCCCACCGAATGCCCGAAGAAGCGTCCACAAGACGTCAGCTCATGAAACGAGCTCTGTCTTTCGCCTTCGTCAATGATACTCTGTAAAAGAGGTCATTCGATTCTCTGTGGCTGAGATACCTAGGTCCTGATGAAGCGGAAAGAGTCGTTCAGGAAGTTCATGACGGACTCTGTGGTTCTCACCAAGCGGGCCCGAAGATGAAGTTGAAAATCAAACGGATGGGCTACTACTGGCCCACGATGATTCAGGATTGCCTCGAATATGCGAAGCAATGCCACTCGTGCCAAATACATGGGGATTTCATCCACCAGCATCCAAATCCACTCCATCCAACAGTGGCTAGCTGGCCATTCGAAATGTGGGGAACTGACATAGTCGGCCCTATCGAACCAGCATCGTCTAGAGGACATCGCTTTATCCTGACGACAACTGATTACTTCTCTAAATGGGCAGAAGCAGTGCCATTGAGAGAAGTGAAGGAGGAGAATATCCTCCATTTCTTCAAAACGCACATCATATACCGGTTTGGAACGCCGAGACGAATCATCTCCGATAACGGTCCAGCCTACAGAAGTCACAAGATCAGCCGCTTCGCACAGCAGCATAATATAGATTGGAGATTTTCTTCAGTTTACAATCCGCGAGCTAATGGTCTAGCCGAAGCCTTCAACAAGACCCTGACGAAAATCATGAAAAAGACGGTCTCCCGAAATAAGAAAGACTGGCACGAGAGACTGCAAGAGGCTCTTTGGACGTACCGAACTACGTTCAAGACGGCCACAAACACTACGCCGTACGCGTTGGTATTCGGTACGGAAGCAGTACTCCCCCTCGAGATAGAGTTACCTTCTCTGTGAGTGGCAGTCCACTACGAGCTAACGAACGAAGAAAACGCTCACTTTCGGCTTGAAGAGCTTAATGCCCTTGAAGAAACACGACTCATAGCGCAACAAAATCTGGAAGCTTATAAAGCAAAGTTGACGCGCTCATATGAAAGATTGACCCGACCAAGGACGTTCCGCCAAGGCGAACTTGTGCTAGTGGTCAAAAGGCCTATGATCCCCAATCGCGCCAAGCGGGAAAAATTCGAGCCAAACTATGAAGGCCCATACGTCATAGACAAAGTCTACAAGGGTGGAGCTATCTACTCATGGATATGCACGGTGAAAGGCCTTTCAGGCCAATAAACGGTAGATTCCTAAAGAAATACTACGCTTAATGAGCCACAGCCTAGGTCAATGATAGATGATGACGACTATGTCCGCTCGCTATCTTCCTAAGCTCAAGCTTTATAAGCAGTAGCCAGCCTTCTTCATGACGGACCGAAACGTCCTTAAACTAATAGCGGACCGAAACGTCCGTAAACTAATACCGTAGCCTCCGTAAGCTGGCGAGACAAAAAAAAAAGAAGAAAAATATAATAAATAAAAACGGTATGTCCATAAGCAAAAAGGGCACGGATGAAAACCCGAAAGGGCTCCGTGAGTAAAAACAGCAGTGCTACCGGCGAGTGTTCGTGAAAACCCGACAGGGCGCGACCTCGTAAAAAAAAGATAGAAGAAAATAAAAAGAATAAAAAAAACGGTATGTCCATAAGCAAATAGGGCACGGATGAAAGCCCGAAAGGGCTCCGTGAGTAAAAACAGCAGGGCTACCGGCGAGTGTTCGTGAAAACCCGAAAGGGCACGACCTCGTAAAAAAAAAGATAGAAGAAAATAAAAAGAATAAAAAAACGGTATGTCCAGAAGCAAAATGGGCACGGATGAAAACCCGAAAGGGCTCCGTGAGTAAAAACAGCAAGACTACCGGCGAGTGTTTGTGAAAACCCGAAAGGGCGCAACCTCGTTAAAAGACACTTATAGGGTCCTCTCAACCTTGTAAGGAGAAACCACCCGCGTGAGATCCTTACGACTCACAAGGGAGAAACACACTCGGGGATCCCTACGATTCCTAAGGAGAAAATACACTTACGAGATCCTCACGACTCGTAAGGAGAACTCTCTTATGGGACCCTCACGGCTCATAAGATTTGAAAGTCTTAAGTTACAGAGACCTAAACCTGTGCTTAAGCAACCCCCACAACTTTTGATATTGCCATACAAGTGGCTCAATACTGGCCCTTGTATACAATCCACGGGCGCGAATAAACATTTCCCTAATCAAGTCCCATCCGAGACTGGGGATATGTTCGCATGAAGAACAACCCTTATAAGTCCTCTCGACTTACAAGGAGAAAATCCTCTTGTAGGATCCTTACGACTTACAGAGGAACAAACACTTAGGAATCCTCACGATTCCTAAGAAGAAAATACACTTACAAGATCCTCACGACTTGTAGGGAGAAATACCTTTGTGAGACCCTTACGGCTCATGAAATGAAAAGCCTTAGTCGACAGGACCTTAACCCTACTCGCTAAGCCATCCTTGTTCAACATCGACAGAGGCAAATGATGATTCGCTCCTGGTAAAATCCCAGTTGTAGCGGTGTTGATGCCGAAATCGGCGTTTAATTTCAGGTTTACGGCGAAAAGCCAGTAGGCCACACATGCATATGAAATAGCCGAAATGATGGGGCAACTTGCAATAAACAGCAGCAAGTGAAAATGTATGCATGAAAAATAGCCAAAATGATTGGGCAACTCGCAATAAAAAGCAGCGAGTAAAAATAAAATAAACAGCCGAAATGATTGGGCACCGCGAAAAATAGCCGAAATGATTGGGCAATCGCGACCTTCGCGATATAAAAGCTGAAATGATAGAGCATCGCGGAAATGAAACAAAAAAAAATGATAAAACTTTGGCCCTATAGTTGAGATCACATCGATCCCTGTATACAATCTAAGGGCGTAAACGAAGAGGAAACCATACTTTCCCAACAGGCTTCGCCAGAAAACGAAGCCAAATCTCGACGGTTCATCCCAACCTCGAAGAAGCCAGTGTCTTCGGCAAAATACTTCGACTCGAGGAAACCAGCATCCTTGACGAGAGCCTCCTGACTCGCATCGACTCGCAGAGCAACCAGTGCCTCCGTGGGAAATTCTCGATTCGTTTCAACACCAAGGAAACAAATAATCCTTGGCAAATACCTCAACTCAGGGAAACAAACATCCTTGATGAGAGCCTCCTGATTCGCATCGACTCGCAGAGCAACCAGTGTCTCCGTAGGAAATTCTCGATCCGTTTCAACACCAAGGAAACAAATAATCCTTGGCAAATATCTCAACTCAGGGAAACAAACAACCTTGACGAGAGCCTCCTGATTCGCGTCGACTCGCAGAGAAACCAGTGTCTCCGTGGGAAATTCTCGATTCGTTTCAACACCAAGGAAACAAATAATCCTTGGCAAATACCTCAACTTAAGGAAACCAGCGTCCTTGATGAGAGCCTGCGTCGACTCGCAGAGCAACCAGTGTCTCCGTGGGAAATTCTCGATTCGTTTCAACACCAGGGAAACAAATAATCCTTGGCAAATATCTCAACTCAGGGAAACAAACATCCTTGACGAGAGCCTCCTGACTCGCATCGACTCGCAGAGCAACCAGTGTCTCCGTGGGAAATTCTCGATTCGTTTCAACACCAGGGAAACAAATGATCCTTGGCAAATACCTCAACTCAGGGAAACAAACATCCTTGACGAGAGCCTCCTGATTCGCGTCGACTCGCAGAGCAACCAGTGTCTCCGTGGGAAATTCTCGATTCGTTTCAACACCAAGGAAACAAATAATCCTTGGCAAATATCTCAACTCAGCGAAACAAACATCCTTGACGAGAGCCTCCTGATTCGTGTCGACTCGCAGAGCAACCAGTGTCTCCGTGGGAAATTCTCGATTCGTTTCAACACCAGGGAAAAAAATAATCCTTGGCAAATATCTCAACTCAGGGAAACAAACATCCTTGACGAGAGCCTCCTGACTCGCATCGACTCGCAGAGCAACCAGTGTCTCCGTGGGAAATTCTCGATTCGTTTCAACACCAGGGAAACAAATGATCCTTGGCAAATACCTCAACTCAGGGAAACAAACATCCTTGACGAGAGCCTCCTGATTCGCGTCGACTCGCAGAGCAACCAGTGTCTCCGTGGGAAATTCTCGATTTGTTGCAACACCAAAGAAACAAATAATCCTTGGCAAATATCTCAACTCAGGGAAACAAACATCCTTGACGAGAGCCTCCTGACTCGCATCGACTCGCAGAGCAACCAGTGTCTCCGTGGGAAATTCTCGATTCGTTTCAACACTAAGGAAACAAATAATCCTTGGCAAATACCTCAACTCAAGGAAACCAGCGTCCTTGATGAGAGCCTCCTGATTCGCGTCGACTCGCAGAGAAACCAGTGTCTCCGTGGGAAATTCTCGATTCGTTTCAACACCAAGGAAACAAATAATCCTTGGCAAATACCTCAACTCAGGGAAACAAACATCCTTGACGAGAGCCTCCTGATTCGCGTCAACTCGCAGAGAAACCAGTGTCTCCATGGGAAATTCTCGATTCGTTTCAACACCAAGGAAACAAATAATCCTTGGCAAATACCTCAACTCAGGGAAACAAGCGTCCTTGACGAGAGCCTCCTGATTCACGTCGGCTCGCAGAGAAACCAGTGTCTCCGCGGGAAATTCCCGATTCGTCTCAACTTGCAAGATGAAGTCTCAGGCAACAGGGATTAAAAAACTTGCTTCCTGAATAATGGGACCCTGCAAGTCGGTCTAAAACGGTCTCTTGCATACTATTCACGGGTCTCACTCTCCAAAGTCGAGTTTCGACAAGGAGGGAAACAACCGCTTACGGGCCCTCTCGACTCGTAAGAGGGAAAAATTCTCTTATAGGATCCTTACGACTTATAAGGGAAAACACACTTAGGAATCCTCACGATTCCTAAGGAGAAAACCCACCTACAAGATCCTCTCGATCCGTAGGGAGAAAAGTCCCTATGAGACCCTCACGGCTCATAGAGTTGAAAAGTCTTAGGCGGCAGATCTGAACCTGCGGCCTAAGCCATCGCTATTTCTTGAGGAAATCAAGACGCTTGCTCTATTATCTGTCAATTATGTTCATCAAGACAACACGCTGATAATAATAGCGAAAAAGAGAGTGACAGAAAAAACATCTGATTAGCATTGGATCAAGCATTCAGGACACACTCATCCATACATGTGCAAAAGATTCAGAACGAGGAATAAGACAAGCTGAAATGGAAATTTTCTATTCATATCATAAAAAGAGGTTCCTACAATTATTAAAATGATTACAAAGGTATAACCTCGAATCTGGGACATGGATTGAGGAATTCGAAAGTGACCCTATCTATGACTTTTCAAGCCTCGCGGACCATCCTGGCGTGCTTTCTTTCGCGAGCACAAGCGTCAGGGCCCCCCCTGATGTCTTCCACCCTCCAATAAGCAGCGAGTATGGCGGACTGTTGAAAGGCCTGGTGCAAGAGATCGACAAGATTGTCTCGACGTCTCTTCGAGATTAAGTTCACCGGGTACACCGAATGCACCTTATTCTCGGCGGCATCCAACGCCCTAAGCGGCACACCGGAACAGAATAGGGGAAGCGCTTCCCAGAAGGCTCCCACGATAAGCTTCAGGAGGGAGGAACGTCGGGGAAGCAGTTGACCATTATATGCGTCGAAGCGGCTCATGATCTCGGCACACTCCGCATTTGTGAATTCTCAATTTTGAGAGCGGCCGAGTCGGCGGATGTCACCATAAGAGATGATCTCGTCAAGATCATACATGTGGGCGTCCATTGCTCCTGCAAGAGAAATTTAACAGAATTAGCAGACAGACTGAGTAAGTGAATTCTTATTAAAAACAGGCACAGGGAGTTAAACTCCTCGAGAGCAATGCTCTGCAAACAGGAGTGACACCTATCAAATTCAGTAATGAGAGGAATTTAAAGAAATTCCCCGAAAACGCTGAGAGCCTTGCTATGAAAAGATGATAAAATCCATCAAAAATAAAATCCCATTTTTGATCTTCATTATTCATGATCAAACGCTTAAGAGTTCTTCGCAGAAGATTAAAATTCTACTTGTATCAAGAAAGCAGAGCTTTGATTCATGGGCTAAGAAGTCCCAAGAAAAAAAAATTATAATCTAAGGCGAGCAAAGCTCTATTAATAAAACCCTAAATAGGTTTTCTTTAGATCAAAGAGCTATGAGAGCGGGGCTCTGTTATTTAAAATTAAGTTAATTTAATTTAAGTTAATTTTACCTAAAAAGTTTTCTAGACTTTAACTCTTAAGTTCTTAAAAGTAAGAGCAAAGCTCTGAAGTTCTGAGAAATGAAAATTCTTAAGGATGGTGACCATCTATTGAGGACCAAGGGTCCTATTTATAGGCGCTCGGCGCCCCCCTTCAACTCCTGAGTTGCGCAACGGTAGGAATTCTGCCACCACTGCGCTCACGCTTGGGGCCACGTAAGCGCAACGGTGGGGGGCATTTGTTTACCCCAATCAGAGCAAAGCTCTGTTCAAATTCCAAGACGGGAGACGAAGCAACGCTTCTGTTTCCCCCAATCAGAGCAAAGCTCTGTTTTGAAAATCGAAGTGAAAATTAAAGTTAAAATAAATGAAGCAACGCTTCAAATTCCTTGCGCTGTGCGCAACGCGCCACGTGCCAGGCGCTGATACTTGAGCGCAGCGCCCAAGAAGGCGCGCCCAATCAGAGCAAAGCCCTATTAAAAAACAAAAGGAAGCAACGCTTCAGCTGCGCAAGCACTGCGCAGCGGGACACGTGTCAGCGCAGATGCGCTGACGCAGTTGCGCTGCGCTCTGCGCTGCGCGACACGTGTTAGCGCAGATGCGCTGACGCAGTTGCGCTGCGCTCTGCTCTGCGCGACACGTGTCAGCGCAGATGCGCTGACACAATTGCGCTGCGCTCTGCGCTGCTTGACACGTGTCACGCGCTGGGGCATTTGCGCCAAACAGAATGAAGATTTTAAAGAAATCTTTCTGTTCTTGTTAAAACAAGAAAATTTTCTTCTGTAAAACAGAAGCCCTTGGATCAAAGATCCAACGGTGGGGAAAATTTCCCAAATCACTGAGAAAGATCTCTTTAACAAATTTAACTAATTTATGGGCACTATAAAAAGGACCCCAGACCTCAATTCAAAGGCATGAACATTTTGGTGAGAAATCAAAAAAAATTCAAATAGAGAGAACTCTGAAGAAATTTCAAGAAGAAAAAGGTAAAAAACCTTTAAATAGAAGAATTTCTTCTAATAGATCATTGATCTAAGAACAAGATCAATGATCCTCAATAAAAAACAAATAAAAATAGTGCTTTGCACTTTTTATGAACCTCTGATTCTCTGAAATAAGAAAAAACAAGAGGAACTTATTTTCTTTGATCTAAATCAGATCAAGAGAATAAAAAGTGCTTTGCACTTCTTTTATGAACCTTTGGTTCTGGAATCTAAAACATTCTCAAATTATAGTGCCTTGCACTTGCAAACTGCGCTGTTGCGCTCCTGGATTGGCGCAAGCCACCAGAGAGCGCCACGTGTCAGCATCTGAACCATCTGCGCTATGCGCTTTTGAAATAGAGCCTTGCTCTCTAGAATTGGCGCAACTCACCAGAGCGCGACACGTGTCAGCAGCGCAAGCGCAGCGCATTGACGCAGCGCACTGTGCTTGCTTGACACGTGTCGTCACCACAAGCATTTGCGCTCTCTGATTGGCGCAAAGCGCCTGACAAATGCAATGCATTTCCTAAAGGGCCATGCCCAAATCAAGAAGACCTAGTAGGCCTAATTAAATTGCAAAGCAATAAATGGGCAGAGCCCAGGTAAAATTGATGCTCTGCATCATTCATAAATGAGAAGAGCCCAAAATAAACTGATACTCTGCATCCTTTATGGGCAGATCCCAACCAAAAATAGAAAATAATGCAATGCATTATTTAAAAATGGGCCAAGTTCTAGTACAGGCCAAACAAATAAAAGTATCGAATATTTTTCAATTGGACTTAGCCCAATTGTGACCGTAAGTCCTCAAATCAAATTGACTGAGCAAAATTGCTCTCCTAATTCAATTTACCTCCGGTTCGAGGGTATATCTCTGAACTCCTGTGACACCTATCATTGTAATCCTTCAACGACGTCAGAGAGGTGACGGGTCCCAACGACCACACATCAATACGGACTGCGGGGTTCTTAAACTCGTGGACCGAAACGTCCTTAAACTAATATCGGACCGAAACGTCCTTAAACTAATAATGGACCACCACGTCCCTAAACTGGCGATGGACCACCACGTCCCTAAACTGGAACAATAGAGCCTCCAAATGCTCTTTTGCCGGATCTAAACGATCCCGTTTAAGTTGATCTTAGCCCCAAACATGGCTAACGTATCCTTAAACATTCAAATGGACTATAAAACTCCAAATCAACTTTGGTTCAAGGGTACATCTCATAACTCCTCTGACACCTATCGTTGTAATCCTTCAACGAGTCAGAGAGGTGACGAGTCCCGACGGCCATATATTAAATGGATCACCACGTTAAGTTGATCTTAGTCTCAAAACAGGACTAACGTATCCTTAACGAATGTTTAAGTTGATCTTAGCCTCAATACGGCTAACGTATCCTTAAACTAAAAACACCAAACCCAAATCTAAGTAAATACGGATTTGGACTAATCCACGTCCTACGGGCGACGGCATTACTCAGTCTCCGTATACAATCCACGGGCAACTACAAACAAAACAAACACCCACGACACGAAGTGAAATTCTGGAGAAGGAGAAAGTTGTTACCGCGATGCGGTAGCGTAATTAACTGCAGGGGCTTGCGCCTGCAGGGAAGAGCGTCCCCACAATCAAAAACCCCTCAAGCGAGGGGGAATCTGACGAAGTCTGCTACATCGGCCGCATCCGTCTGAACCTCCGATACACGGTGCCATAAATCAACTTGGCATTTTCGGAGAGGTAGACGGATAAAACCATATAGCATCTGCCCCGAATCTCAGGCAAGACGTCCTCGCGCCGTCGCCGCCATTCGGAGGGGAACAAATACGATATGAGATACCGTATTCTATTCTCGCGATATATGATATCAGCCGGGTATATGTGATATAGCCGGGTCATCGGATCAAGTGTTGATTCGATGAATTGGTACATGTTATATTAGTCGGTTATATGCAATATAGCCGGATTATCGGATCAAGTGTTGATTCGATAATTTAATGTATAATTATATATGTGATATATTACATTACGTTAACTAATATAAGCTCGCTTTATTGATTCATTTTCTCACCGGATAATACATTGATATATATGCGATATATGTTAATTGAAATTCTGTAAGCCAGTAATTATAGAAAATGTCAAATCCGGCTTTGTGAAATCCAAGAGAACAGCAGCTTCCGCCTTTAGCCAATGCCCTTCTCGATCATTTGTGAGTTGGAGATTCCCGTTATTATTTTCTTTTGTTGCAAAATATATTATATATGTGATATATAATATTGTAACAAGTTATGATTACAAATACAACATGATTTGTGGAGATTAAACAAGTTAGGGTTTGATTTGGGTTAGCTTTTGGGTTAGCTTTTTCATGAAACTTCTAGAAGCTTTATTTTGTTTTAAGCTAAGATATTTTGTGTAGATATTTCTTAACCCAACCCAAACCCTTTACCCTAGTTAAATCTCTACAAGGGTTAAGCCTTCATTTTTAACCCATGGTTGATTTGTAACCATGACAATAATTTCATTATTCATCACAAAAGATTTCTTCTTTTTCTTCCTCCTTGAAAAAGCTTTCTAGCTTTTTGACTTGTGATGATTTAAAGTGAGAAAATGAAAACAAAAGAGAGCAAAATTCCTACTTCATCATCCTCATCAATTCTAGCCACTTAGATTAGGGTGTTCACTTCACTAATACTTGATTAGAGAAGTAAAAGCTTGATCTTGAGATTCTTCAAGGTAGATCATCTTCGAAAAGGAAGACTTCAAGCAAAAATGGATCATTCGACTTGTGGAGCCTCTCTTGAGTCTGGGAGATCATGGATCGCGGCAAAGGGACTACTACTTGGAGCTTATGAAGCGAAGGAACGGACTACAAAGGTTGTAATCCCTCTCTCTTAGATGTAAAGTTGTTTACATGCATGTTTACCCTAAGTCTCTAGTTAAGATCTTGGTTAGGATTTGTTTAGAACCCCAAAAATTTCAATATAGCATGTGTGATGCCTTCCTAAACCTTGCTAAGGTGCTATACTAACCCTACAATATATTTAAAATATTTTTCATAAAACTTTCTCGAGCTATATAAAACATTGTTAAGGATTTTAGTAAATATGGGTTTAAGCGGGATCAATTCTCTTGAGCCTCAGTGAGCCGGAGAATGTGAGTGCTTGCCTATTTAAGGTAGAAAAACTTAATGGTGTTATCAATGGTAATTGTCTTGGAACAAGACACAAATCCTGCCGTCCATACGCAGCAGTTATCGATAACTCCCGAAGCTAATTCAGGATCCAAATCGGTTATAAGTATCTGACTCAAGTCTGAGTCTAAATCAAACTTGAATTCAATCCAAACTAGAATCTAATTCAAATATGAATCCAAACTCTAACATGTATACTGAACCCGAACCTAAATACCAGAACAATATCAACATGCAAATATGCTTGACTTGACCGGACCATGGCTATAACTTGACTTGATTACATGACTACTTGTTTACATCCTGATCCTGATTACATGAACAACTTGTATCCATGGTCTTGACAAGTCCAATAATTATAATCTATATAAAACCTTACACGGGGTTAACGGGGTAGATTGGTACAGAATGTATTAAAAGTGGCTCGAGATGATCACTAAAATACACCTACATGAACTCTCGTGTCATTGTCCCATGAGTTTTGATGGGGTCTTGTACTACATGTTACCATAGTCTACGGGGTAAGATGGACTTTTCTCGTATACACTGATACCTTCTGTACAAAACTACAAACAACTACATTAGAATAATAAATTGATACCTGTATAATTTAACAGTTTCCTTCCATATTACTTGTACTATTCTTTTTTCTCTTTTGGGACTTACCGAGCGCTAGTTCGCTGACGATATTTCTGTCTATTTCTTTCCTTGGAATATTCGTCAGGAGAACCGGACCTTCAGAAGATCGAGCCATGTTAGGAGTACTTAGAGCAAATTGAGACACGGCAGGACTTCTAACTTTTCCTTATACTTACTTTTCATTTCATATGCCACTGTTTAGGCATTGCTTTATATCATTGTACTTTCCTTTTTAAAGCAATGTATTGTAAAGATGAATGTTAATAAAAGTTGCTGTTTATATTATATCTCTTGTCAATTCTTGTATATTTTATTTATTGCTTATTTACACTTAACGTATTTATTTCTGAGTAAATACGTCATGTGCCTGCCACGTCTCCACCTCCGTACACTGGGAAGCGGGGCGTGACGGCATCAATCAGTGGTTGGTCCAATTTGATCTCAAGCAAGAAAATCCTGGAGATTCCGGGGTCGATCACTTCTTTTTAATGATTAAAATAGATGGTGAGTCTAAGGATCTTGACCCTCAGAGATCCATTGCGCCCATAAACACTTTTTCCCTGAAAGAACACATGTACCAGCCAACTGTTTTCGTTAAAATCAACACTAATATTCTTGCATCAAAACAGATTGACGACAAAACCTGAGAGATGTTTCTCCGTTGCGCGAAAGATCCCCAGAGAAATTTGCAAAATGAATTTGAAAAAGAAGATTTTGAAAAAAAAATTGGGATTTCAAAAAAATCACTCGACCCCCATGAAAACCATAAACATCCGTGATGGTTTCTTCAAATCCATGCTACGATCTCGGGCAGTCCCTGCGGATTATGACATGGAATTGATGGATATCGACCTAGAGTAATGTTATGCGGATACATGTCTAGTCGATAGTTTGAGAAAAAGTAAGTGACCAAATAACTCGACGTGCAATGACACCGAGAGTGTAAACCTCGGCGGGGTTGATGAATCGAAGGTCATGAAGATTGGGGCATAACTATACCCTGAAATCAAAGAGCGCTTGATCTCGTTGTTGCAGGAGTATTACAACGTCTTCGCCTAGATATATGCGGACATGCCAGGTGTAATGACTATGTTTTTAGTATAATGCTTTTTAATAATTAAAAATATATTTGTTTTGAAATGATTCGTTTTGTAAAAAGAAAAGGTTTTGAATGATTAATTTAAAATATTTTGATTTCTTTAATATAAAGAATTTATTCGATTTTGTTTTGAAAAGAAAAATTTGAAAAGAGAATTTGTTTTATTTGAAAGGAAAAAATAGTTTGAGAAAATGATTTGTTCCATTTATCTTTTAAATTATCCTATTTTGAAACTCCGTATATTTGTTTCTATTTAATTATATGCAATAGTAATCTTATAGCCCATCGGTTAAGTCATTGTATTGCTAGTCAATAAGCTATAGGTTTGAATTATGTGTCTTGTAATTATTTTTATCTATTTTTTAAAACCATTTTCATAACTTATAAATGTGCTTTCCTTTCCTCTTCCTTTTAACTCCCACCATCAATTAGATAGTTATGAATATAATTATTTTGTCCATTAAATCTAGTTAATTCTTCTTTAATACATATAATTCTCTCTTCTCCATTCCACTATAGTTCTTTCCCTTATCAAAATCTAAAATCCTTTCATTGGGGCTTGGAGAAGCACCGGTTCTCTCAAGTTTTGAAGTCTCAGTCAAGTCGAGACTTTTCTTATCAAATCGGTGAGCCGGTTGTTATACCGACTCACACATCCTGTAAGTCCCCTCCTTATACTCCTCTACTTTGCCCTCTTGCTATATGCTACCTCCTCATTTCCACATCTCCATCATGTCGATATTTGTTATGCTCGGTTAATCTCTCGTTTAAATAATACCCATAAAATAATATGCCAATAGTTGTCTCCATGTAGAGTTCATGATAAACTCATATGCTTACTTCACATACGTTAACTCATATTATTTTTCGCTAAAATAATAATAATTTACATTTAATTTTTTTATAAAAGAAAACAAAGTTACAAATAAATACCATGGTGTTCGTCATTTCTCAAACTACGACCATAACAACATCTTTACCTTCAAATTAATTTTTAGAATTTAATTGTGACACCTGTAAAATCCAAGAAAATTTATTAAGACCTTAAACACATTTCTAGGAGTGCTATAAAAATTTCAGATCGAACTGCATAACGATTTAGAAATTATGTTGTCTTTTTATACACTGTTTTTAAATTCAAAAAATTGCTTTTATCGGTCAGCTTCGAGAATACATAAATTTTTCTACCGATGTCTATCTTCAGAAAAATCAGGTGTTTTGGACATCTAAATCGAAAGATTTAGATTTTCATAGTTATATAGATTTTCTGAAAATCGATATAAATTATAGAAAACTGTATTTTAAAATTAAGAGACGAATCTTGACAGAAACTACCATGATTCGCACATTGTTTTAAATAAGACATAACTTAAGCTTCCGATGTCGGTTCGGAAAAATTTAGATGTATGGATGCATAACTAACATACATATAACTTTACTATATACTTGGTAACCCAGAAATGCATAGAATAACCTGTTATATGTCCGGCAATACAATACACAGTTGCTGTCCAGAAATCAGAATTTCTGTTTTAAACCCTGGTATTAAAATGATTTTAACTAGAGGTTCAGAAATCCAAATCGCATGGAACATAGTTGTTTAGAAATATACACCGAAAGACCTACAAGTTTCTAATAATTTTCAAAACCGGAAACCCGACCAAAATTAACTCAAATCGTGTTTTAAAAATGTGTGACGATGCTAGATAGATTCTGATCTGTACTGCGCGAAGATACGAAAATGGGCATATCTCCAAAGCCAATAGTCTTATTTAGGCGAGACTTGAACTCATATTCGCATAACAATTATGGCTATGTTTTTTTTTTATATTCTGAATTCGATTGACTTGAGTAATTAGTCATACATAATACTTCTTTACAGCATTATTTTTGGTCGTTGTAGGGTGTTTATCGTCACCCCATTGAGATGGGAATGCGCATGCTTGTCAAGCGTATACAGATTCCCCCTGCGTAGGGAAGGCCAGGGTTTATTGATAGTGGGGAGCCGAATCTCCGGTAGCCATGGACTAAGCTGCCATTAATTACCCCTCGCCTTTGGAGCGAGAGAACCTCCGATTGATGGGTCAAACTGGTCATGCGAACTCAATGTGCCATGTGCGTGTGTTGTGTTTTAAAGAGTTTTGGATGTATCGGGGGCCTCACAGAGTTTACGGGGGTCCCGCGGGTACGTGCATGGAGCGTGAGAAAAAAAGAGGGGTGAGAAGCGTCCTAAGGACCCGTGGGTGGCGCGTGGGCGCTGGGCGCCCGCGGGTCACGTGCGGAGCACGTGGGCACTGGGCGCCAGTGCCACATGCGTCCGGCACGTAGGCGCCGAGTGCCCGCGGGTTATGTGCGAAGCGCGTGGGCACTGGGCGCTAGCACCTCATGTGTCCGGCACGTGGGCACCGGGCGCCAGCGGGTCACGTGCATGGCACACGACCGCTGGAAACACGAGTAGAAGAAAGGGCTAAGCCCTTGGGTCTGGAGTTGAACTCCTGAATAGGAATTGAGCGTGGATTTGGAATTAAACTCCAAAGGATTTGGATTTGAAGTTAAACTCCTAAAAGATCTGTATTAGGAGTTAAACTTCTTTGAAGATTTGGGTCTTGGAGTTGAACTCATCAAAGATCTGGATTTTTGGGGTTCAACTACTTCGAGATTTGGATTTGGAGTTAAACTCCTTTGGAAGAGATTCTTATTCGGAGTTAAACTCCTAAGAAATTTTCGGAGATGATGAAAGGGGACCCCTTTCTTCTCCCTTGAGCCCCGGATCTTCTCTTGAGCCTTGGATCTTCCCAAAATAGGATTTTTAGAGATTGGTCTCCTTCTTTCTCCTCTTTGTTGGATGGATCTTGGAGAAAAGGGGGTGAGACTTAAAAATCTCCCCTTTTAGAGTGTTGGGGTCAAAAATTACACCTCGGTTGACTAAGTCAAAGTCAGTCAACCTCCAGCCAAACGGGCCCAAACTCAAGCGAAGTGGGCCCAAACCCAAGTCAAGTCCAAGTATGGAAGAGGCCGGCTCCATGCCAAGAATGAAGCAATAAATTAGTTCAATACAATTTTTTAGAAATAAATATATGAAAAATGGGCAGAAATCCAAAATTTTGTAAACCCCGTGGCTTATGTGCAAAAAGAAATAAGCACATAAAGCATGGGGTGGCACAAGTGCCATTTGGAAAATCCCAAGGGGCTATATGTATAATGTGTAGCCTATAAAGGCAAACATGATGAAAAAATCAACAACTTTTCATTCTCTCAAAAAATTCTAGGGTTTGTGCCTCCATCTCTTTTCTCACAAGTTCTCCCTTTCCTTTTCTTTTCTAATAAAATTAAGAGTTTAACTCTCTTTTTTTTCCAAAAAGAAATAGATTTTCACCATAAAACCCTCGAAGGGGGGTTCAGATCTCCCATCAAATCCCTAAAAGAGTGATTTTTGATCTTACCTCCCTTTTTTCTCCAAGATCCAGCAAAAGGAGAAGAGGAGGAAGAAGACCCACCTCCAAAATTCACACTTCGGGAGGATCCGAGGCTTCGGAGAGAAGAAATGAGTCGCCTTTGATCATCTCCGAAGATCTTCGAGGAATTCAACTCTAAGATCCAAATTCTCAAAAGAGTTTAACTCCACATCCAGACGTTTTAGAAGTTTAACTCCAAATCCAAACACTTTAGAAGTTTAACTCCACATCCAGACCTTTTAGAAGTTTAACTCCAAATCCAAGCCCTTTAGGAGTTTAACTCCAAATCCACATCCAATTTATTACATAGGATTTTAACTCCAAATCTAAATATTTTGGGAGTTAAACTCTAAATTTATACCTAATTCTTGTTTAGGAGTTCAACTCCAAAACCCCTCGGGAGTTCAACTCCCAGACCAGGGGCTAAGCCCCTTTCTCTGCTGGTATTTCCAGCGGTCGCGTGCCGCGCATATGATCCGCTAGCACCCAGCGCCCACTCGTAGAGCATGTAACCTGCGAGCACCCAGCGCCCATATGCCACTCATGTGACTCGCGGGCCTCCAGCGCCCGCTCGCAGAGCACGTGTTTCGTGGGCACTCAGTGCCCACGCGCCACTCACGTGTCCTTAGGACGCTCCTCATCCCTCTTTTTCCCTTACGCTCCACACTCAAAACATGTCCCCCGTTAGAAAAAATTTCTAACGAGGCGCTGCCCCGCACCCCGCAAGGGGGCTATTAGCCTCCTTGACCCCCAGCCCGCTATCCGGGCAACGGAATCCCCATAAACTCTGTGAGGCCCCCAATACGTCTAAGACCCCCTTCAAAACACAACACATACTGCACATTGAGTTCGCATGACCAGTTTTACCAGTCAATCGGAGGTTCCCTCGCTCCAAAAGCGAGGGGTAATTAACGGCTGTTTAGTTCGTAGCTGCCGGATATTCATATCCCCACAATCAATAAACCCTGACCTACCCTAGGTAAGGAGAATCTGTACATACCTGAGAAGCTCACGCATTCCCATCTCAATGGGGTGACGAAAAACACCCTACAGATTCTGGCACGTCCGGTGGGACATTTCTCTCCTCCTATATCTCAGGTCAAGCATTCATGCGAACTCATTTAGCATATATACCGATGTTTGTACTGAAATAATGTTTTTCAATGCAACAATCAATTTTCAACGACGATGTGTTCTAAGATGAATTTAGCTTCCGACGCGACCCCGATACCATATGTGGTCAAGATCAATACTCGCGTGATTCTCCCCGCAAGCCTCTGTCGGCAGCGGGAAGAACCGCCCCGCCAATTTGATTCCGTCATCATCTACCCTGCCGGAAGCGCTTATCTAGTAGAAATCTTGGCAAACCAGGTGGCCAAGCCGGTCTCAAGAGGCAAGGGGCCAAACGTTGTGATCGCTAAGGCACCACAACCCAAACTTACGACAGTGCCCGAACGACTCTTTGGTGCTCCAGCTGGGGGCAAGACTGCCGGTACAAAGGGCATCATCAAATGTCGCGGACGAGCTCAGGCGACGACTCCAACAAGTGCACAATCGGGTGTATCTCCAAATCTCTCTATCTCTCGGTCTGCGACGGCTTCCCGAAGAGCAGTAGCCTACCAAGTGCTCTGTACAAAAAGGTTGAGACAGAAGCGGCTCAAGTATCGAGCCAACAAGAGGGCTAGGACTCTGGCTAAGTGGAATCTTGTGAGGTTCCAAGAGCAGGGTCACCTTGCAATGAAGGCTGAGTCGGCCGTAAAAGTCAGCAATTCCTTCGAATCTCTGAAGTGGATTCAGAAAAACGCCATGACCGCTAAAATCAAGAAGACAACAGTCCGAACGATACTACAAAGAGATATGTCCCAGCCCCAACAGAGAAAGCATGACATCGTCTCTTCAAGAGTCTATCAGGCGCTCTGTGCCGCACGAAAGCAGCGGGGCAAATCCAGAAAAGAAGCGCCAGCACCACTCAAGAACCCGGTCAGGCCAGTCATCTTCAATCGATCGTCCGTTACCGAAATAGAAGGACCACGACAGCTGTCCATGAAATCAGTTGCTAATAATGAAAGGATGGTCGGATATGTTATTCATACGGTCTACATGATGGGCACGCGTCCCAGCGATAATTTTCGCAGCAAAAGTAAGGATGGGGCCACCACATCCCAAGCCCAATCTGCCTTGAATGTGGTTGCCGCTTCCCAAGATCAGCTGCCTCCGCTAGATGATGAAAACCTTCTCCGTGAGGCCGATAGGCATAAGGACCCCCTCAGTCCATGTGGAATCAAGCTCGGACAGCGAAGAAGAGCCGACTTTTTGCCCCAAGACCGCAGAGCAAGAGCTTCGAAAGCAGCTTAGGAGCAAAGATAAAGAGATAGCCAAGATCTACTCAAAAATTGATGACCTGACGAATGTTGTGATGCAGCCCATGGCTGAAATTGCTTGGGCACCTTCCAATCAAGCACATGTCTCTATTCATGAGCCGGGTGATAACGACCCGAAGCAATTGATGTCTGCACCTTTAGGTCTAAGTTTAGGCGAGCCGCACGAAAGCCGGCCACATTCCACTTCTGAGGACGCCTTAGCTCGGAATGGCACCATCCTGCTAACACAAGATTGTATAATGGATTTGGTCACCTGCAAGGTTAAAACAATGGTGGCCGAAGCCGAAGCTCAGAAAGAAATTTGCAGTAGTGGGCGGCCATATCCCGCACAGTACGATCTGATCGAGTTCCCGAGCGGCTACGTCAACCCTAAGTTCGGAAGATTTGATAGGACGGAAAACGCAAATCAGCATGTCACCCACTTTAAAGCGTCATGTGGAAATACAGGAGGCAATGATGCGCTCCTTCTTCATTAGTTTGTCAACTGTCTGACCGGTGTCGCTTTCGAATGGTACGCGAGCATACCAGATGGGTCCATCACCATTTTTACCCAAATGGAGTCTCTATTTCAGCAAAAGTTCACGAGTGTCAGTGATAAGATCTCCGTTGCTGACCTTATGAGGACTAAGTTGGGGAAGAACGGAAGCAATACGGACTTTATTGCCCGATAGCGTAATCTCACGGTCATGTGCGGACCGCCGCTGGAGCAGGACCAGTCCATCAGCCTTCTTATTGGGAACCTCAGCAATTGGATGGTCCCATTCTTATGTATAGCAGGCCTCAAGACGTTTCAAGAGCTGACCAAGAGAGTACAAATGTTGTAATGCTCAAAGCAAAAGTCTACCCCAGACTCTCAGGGTGACAAGTCTTGGAAGAGCAGAAAAAATGACAACCGTAAAAGTGAGAGCTCCAACAAGACCAACGCCTTCAATGCGTCTGACAGTGAAGATAAGAGAAAAGCGGGTAGATCAAAAACAGACCTTGATCGAAATCCAATGCTAGGAGGATAAGGGTCCTTCCTAGAGGAGAAGAAGAACAAGGTTTACTCTTTCAGAAGGGACAAGGTCCGTAAGATATTAAAGATGCCTTGAACAACGGTCTACAATTGCCAGAGTCGAAAAGACCTCACGAAGCAAAAATAACCGACAATCCTCTATATTGCCCATACCACCAAGTAGTGAGCATGTGATCGAGAATTGCTATATTTTCAAAGATTGGGTCGAGAAGCAGTACAAGACTGGGGAGATCAAGTTTATATAGACACAACCTGAAGCCTTCTGGGAGCAGACAGCTGAACCCGATACCCTGAGAAATGAAACTGACTCGTCATAGCCTCCATGGAGCATGCACATGTCCAAAAAGACGAAGAAGATGTTAAAATTGCTTCAGAAAGAGCCCAAAACTGAATGGGAAGGGCAGAAGAAGCCCACCATTCCAGCTACCAATTCGATTCAATCAGGACCAAAATCCAAAAAGCTCAAGAAGAAGAAAAGTGCGGCTCGACGCGAAAAAGAGTCTGCGGGGAGATTAACCATTCAAAAGTACATTGATTCCCTCGAAGACTATAAACAAAAGGAAAGAACTCTGATTCAATTGAAAGAGTTCTTCTCCATGGAAGCGGCTGATATTCTGGAGGAGCTAGAAGAAAACTCTAATGAAGAGATCCCTATAGTGACCTGCTACATCGTCCATCTTGATAGCGATTCTGAGGAAGAGCTATGTTTTCCCGAAGAGGACGAGGAGCTCACCATAAAGGCCAACCAAATCCAGCTCAGAATAGGCAGGGCTCTACCGCCAAATCAGGATATCGCCCCAAAAGGAAAGGAAAAACAAGTCGCTAATGAAGAAGATGGCGGAAAGCCGGCTCATGAAAACTCGAGTTCTTCCTCAGTGGATTATAATGTCTTGACCCATCTCCGGAAGCTTCCGTCTCTTCTGAGCATCTACGATACCTTGGTCCTATCTAAGGATCTTAGAGATGTTCTCATTCATGCTCTACAAAACCCCGAGCGGTGCCGGGCTCGCTTTGCAGAAATTAATATGAAAGAAGTCCAGTACACTCTGCATACCGCCGCGGTCATATTTAAAGACGAAGAGCTGCTGCTGGGAACACCTGAGCATAACCGGCCGCTTTACGTGACCAGATACAGCGATGAAGATCGGATTTATCGCATATTGATTGATCCGGGGTCCTCAGTGAATATCATGAAATTAAGGACTCTGAAGAGTTTGTCAATGGATGTCCGACACCTGTTAAGAGAAAGGATTGTCATTGATGACTTCAATCAAAATTGCCAACTAATTCTGGGATCCATAACTCTGTCGATTAGGTTCGGGGACCTACAACCGAAGCCAAGATATACGTGATCGATGCCAACACGTATTATAAAATTATCCTGGGACGGCCGTGGCTCCACGATTACGGTATCATTCTATCAACTCTCCATCAATGCATGAAATATACCAAAAGTGGTGAAGAAAGATGTATTGACGGAGACTTCTAGCCATTCGGTGTGCATGAAGTCCGATATGAAGATTCTTGGTACTTCGTAGACGCCCAAAATACTGAGCTATGACTGACCAAAGACAGGTCAGCTCCGAAACTCAAAAGTAAATCTGAGCCGGCTGTCACTTTCAAAAGCAAAAAACCCCAAGTGCATCCGCGTTTCGGCAGTGACACTGATGAATCTGGCGCTGGAAGTCCATCCTTCAGTAAAATTCGCCGTCATTTCGGTAGCGATACGAACGAGTCTGATACTGAAGGCCTATCCGACAGCAAAATTCGTCCTCATTTTGGCAGCGATACTGAAGAGTCGGAGGAAGAGGACCCGCCTTGCCACAGCTATACAGATTGGGCCCTCATGCAAAAATCGAAGCTAAGAGAAACCCTTGAGATTATAGAAAGGTCCCTAGCTATCACAAGGGTGCCAGAGCAGATATGCAAAGAGCTTGACGTGTTGTCAGTCTCCACCGTGGCCCAGTTGAAAACCTTCTACATTCCCGGAAGGAAAAGTGGATAGAAGGACATCCTGTTTTATGGATCAAATCCTGTCACGCACCCGGATGATTTGTCTATCATGTGCCTTCCCTATGAGAGAGGCCTAAGAGTTGTCCTAAATCCTAAATACTATGCGTCCGAGATGCGGGAATATTTTAAAAAGTATGGATATCGGTTATATCAAACGGACTCTGAAGTGAAGTTTTATGAGGGGCTATGGCATCCGCCTCAGGTCCGAGCACTCATTGATGGATGAATTCCAGATAGACAGGGTATAGGTTTCATTCAACCAGATTCCAAAGCATGCTACATGATCCATGTTGGTGAAACCGAAAGGTCAAAATGATGACGACGAGCTAGCCAAGCCAGAAGAAGCTCCTCGAGAGCTCGAATATGGTAGACAAGCAACCTTCGATGAGCTAATCGAGATTGATTTGGGAACGCCCGATAATCTAAGGCCGACCTACATCAACTCACCCTTATCAGAGGAAATGAAAGAACAAATAATCGCCCTGCTATATGAGTTCATCGACTGCTTCGCGTGGTGTTTACCTCAATCAGAGCAAAGCTCTTTTCAAATTCCAAGGCAGGAAATGAAGCAACGCTTCTGTTTCCCCCCAATCAGAGCAAAGCTCTGTTTAAAATTCAAACTTTAATAAAGGAAGCAACGCTTCAGCTGACCTGCGCTCTGCGCTGCGCGACACGTATCAGCGCAGTTGCGCTGCGCTCTGCGCTGTGCGACACGTATCAGCGCAATTGCGCTGCGCTCTACGCTGCGCGAAACGTGTCAAGCACAGATGCATTTGCGCCAATGCCAGCACCAAAACAGAAAAATTCTGGAAATAACTTTCTCAATTTTGTTAAAAACAAGAAGATTACCTTCTGTAAAACAAAAGCCCTTGGATCAAAGATCCAACGGTGGGGAAAAATCCCCAAATCACTCAGAGAAACATCTCTTTAACTAATTTAACAAATCAAATGGCACTATAAAAAGGCCCCTAGACCCCAAGTCTAAAAGGGAGAGAGAATTCAGAGAACTCCTAAAAAAAAGAAAAGTTTGAGAAGAACTCATAAAGAAAAAAAAAGGTAAACCTTTGAAAAGAAGAATTTCTTCTGAAAAGATCAATGATCTAAGAATAAGATCAAGATCTTAAAATAAAAAGGAAAGATCAAATAATAAGAATAAAATAAAAAGTAAGATACTTCTTTATTAGATCGTTTGATCTACGCAAAGGCATTGCCTTTTGATGAACCACTGGTTCTGGAATCTTAAAAGATTCTTTTCTTGAATCCAAAATTAGATCAAGATAATAAAACAGTGCCCTGCACTTGATAAAACTTGCACTGTTGCGCTCTCGGGTTGGCCCAAGCCACCAGAGAGCACCACGTGTCAGCTCCAGAACAACTTGCGCTATGCGCTTTTAAAACAGAGCACTGCTCTCTTAATTTAACGCAAGTCATCAGAGCGCGCCACGTGTCAGCTCCAGAACAACTTGCGCTATGCGCTTTTAAAACAGAGCACCGCTCTCTTAATTTGGCGTAAGTCATCAGAGTGCGCCACGTGTCAACAGCGCACTAGCGCAGCGCAATGGCGTAGCGCACTGCGCTTGCGCTCACCAGAGCGTGACACGTGTCACCTCCACATGCGCTTGCGCTCCTTAATTGGCGTAAAGTGCCTGACAGGCCACATGGCCAGTGTCAGATAAATAATGCACTGCATTATTGAAAAGAAGGGCCGAGCCCAATTAAAAAAGGGCCTAACAGGCCTAATAAAATGCTATGCATTGTTTTAAAAAAGGCAGAGCCCAAACAAAGGTCTGTCAGACCAAAACAGATGCCGTGCATCATTTAAAAGGGGGGGCAGAACCCAAACAAAGGCCTAGCAGGCCAAATGCAAATAAATTGTTGAACATTCTCAACTGGACTTAAACCAATCATGGCCGTAAGTCCTCAAATTAAATTGACTGAGCACGGCTGCTCCCTTAAATCAATTTACATCCGGTTCAAGGGTACATATCTGAACTCCTCTGACATCTGTCGTTGTAATCCTTCAACATCGTCAGAGAGGTGATGGGTCCCGATGACCATACATTCAATGGACCACCACGTCCTTAAACTGGCAATGGACCACTATGTCCCTAAACTGGAACAATAGAGCCAATTGCTCTCTTGTCGGATCCAAATGATCCCGTTAAGTTGATCTTAGTCTGGAGATTAGGCTAACGTATCCTTAACAAACGTTTAAGTTGATCTTAGCCTCAAATATGGCTAACGTGTCCTTAAACTAATATCCGTCCCCAAAATGGGAATGATGGACCACTATGTCCTTAAACTGGAACAATAGAGTCCAAATGCTCTTTTGTCGGATCTAAACGATCCTGTTTATGTCGATCTTAGCCTCAAATATGGCTAACGTATCCTTAAACCCTCAAACAAACTTTAGTCCCAAATTGGACTATAGATCCCCCAATCAACTTTGGTTCAAGGGTACATCTCTGAACTCCTCTGACATCCGTCGTTGTAATCCTTCAACGTCGTCAGAGAGGTGACGAGTCCCGACAGCCATACATTAAATGGACCACTATGTCCCTAAACTGGAACAATAGAGCCAATTGCTCTCTTGTCGGATCTAAATGATCCCGTTAAGTTGATCTTAGTCTGGAGATTAGGCTAACGTATCCTTAACAAAAGTTTAAGTTGATCTTAGCCTTAAATAGGGCTAACGTATCCTTAAACTAAAACCCTAAACCCAAATCTAAGAAAATACGGATTTGGACTAATCCACATCCTACGGGCGACGACATAAATTAGTCTCCGTATACGATCCATGAGCAACCACAAACAAAACAAACACCCACGACACGAAGTGAAATTCTGAAGAAGGAGAAAGTTGTTACCGCGATACGGTATTGTAATTAACTGCAGGGGCTTGCGCCTGCAGGGAAGAGCATCCCCACAATCAAAAACCCCTCAAGTGAGGGGGAATCTGACGAATTCTGCTACATCGGCCGCATCCGTCCAAACCTCCGATGCACGGTGCCATAAATCAACTTGGCATCTTCGGAGAGGTGGACGGATAAAACCAAATAGCATCTGCCCCTAATCTAAAGCAAGATGTCCATGTCTTGGCCGCCGTTCGGAGGGGAACAGATTCTGGCACGCCCGGTGGGACCTTTTCCTCTTTCCACTCCACACTTCGTGTGTCGTGTTCGCGAACAAATCGCGGTTTGCTGTGGTTGCCTGTGGATTCGAGGTACTTAGATTTGGTGTCTTGCTCCGTGCAGAAAACAGAAGATCAATGGCTTCAAACTGCACTACCTGCAACTGCAACTTTCGCTCCGTCCCTACTGGAGGAGTGACTTATGGGACCCAAGCGACCTCCCTTTTCAAGATGCCAGTAGAGCAGGTAACTCAAGCCACCACTGGATTATTCTTCGGGACCATGCTCCCATCGATGAGCTTCAATGCCCCAATGACGTTGCAGGAAGCCCAAAAGAAGTCGGTCTTTGATCGACTTACCACTGCCGCGGCCCCTCTCAACGGGTCGCCCAACTTCAATACCTCAGTTTTCAACAGACTGGGTCAGAGCGTCTACAAGCCCGCGATACCCGAAGTTGCCATCCCAAAGCGGATAGCCATCCCGGCTCAAGCGGACGAAATCATTGGAAAGGCTTCTCCTTCCAAAAAGTCAGTTTTTACAAGGATAGCCATTCCGTCTTCTGCTCCAGGCGAGGTCCTCAAAGCTGCTTCCTCTGTCCAGAGGTCTGTCTTTGACAGATTAGACATTGCTTCTCAATGGGTGTCAGTCTTAGACAGGCTAGCACCAATAACGGTCTCTCCTCAAAGCAGGGGGCATGAGGAGGTCACCCTTATAGTTGAAACAACTCCATCCGCAAGACACGCTCGACGTCGCCACTGGCGCCGAGTGAGGAAGGCTGGGGGCAACTCCCCCTCTGGGATAACTCCGCCAGCTCCAACGGTGGGGATCGATGCTGCTGTTCCAACCGGGAATAGCTTTGAATTGCTGAACAAGGTGCGCAGAAACTCGTCAACTGTTGTGCTGAAAAGAACTCCTCCACCTATGGAGAAGTCCCCAAAGGAGAAGCTGGAGCAGCTCCCTCAACGGCTATCCTCTGAAATTTACAAAGTTAAGCAATGTGTCCAAGAGTCAGTGATCGATCAAGACTATTTCCGCCGACAGAAAAAGATGAAGGTTCGGTAGGAGAAGGATTACTCCGTCAAGCCACAAAAAGCAACAGCTACTTGGGTGCCCACTACAACGGCCCCCTCAACTCCAACCACTCAAAAGAAAAGGAGGCCGCAAAAAGCCCCTGTGAACATGGTGAACCGTATAAGCGTTGAACACAAACACCCCAAGTCTGGGGGCATGGTGGTGCACATTGTTTATATGGCTTCGGGAAAAGAGGAAAGCCGTGCTTCGACGGGTCACCGACCGCTCACCCGATCCGTGACGAAGGCTCAAGAACAGCAACAGAAGCTTCAAGAGATGATGACTACGATGGCCGCACTTACCGGGCCAAAAGAAAGCCCGGAGGCATCATCAGAACAGCGTCACGAATAAGAAACCGACGCTGACTTCCTACGCAGAGTCCTCAAAAAGAAGGATAAAGAAGCAGCAGAGCAAGCTGATAACATAAAACAAATGGCGCTCCTCTTCCAAGAAATGGTAGGGATGATGTTACAGCCGGATTCTCCAGCTGATGACCATCCAATCATTGTTGAAGACGACAGAGGAGAAACATCGAATTCTTTGCAGGCTCTTTCAGCAGCCAAGGAGGAAACAATCTCTAAGGCCGAACTGGATGATTATATTGCCCAACAAATACGGGTACACCAGGCAAATAAAAGCAGGATCAAGATAAGGAAACGATTCGCCAAAGCTATATCAATGGGGATGAGGCTGCCCTCTTTCAGAGAAAATTCTCCTGGTAGTATACATCTTGATGAAGCGGACGTGCATCCTAACTTCCGCTTATATCATCAGAAAATCGCACACCCTACTGAAGACTGCAACTCCTTTAAGTGTTGGTGGCAAGGGTACGTCACTCAAAAGCAACACTTCAACAGGACAAAGCGTGAAGCTCATAGACATCAGAAAAATGCGACAGATGAGCGCAAAAGAGCCGCCGCCGACTGTCACATAACCGACACCAAGGGATCGCAAGTTATCACCTTTGGAAGCGACTCTGACGAAGAAGCCGCCCTCAACCCTCTCCTCAAGGAATCCATTTCAAAAACGAAAGAATTGAGGAGTTGCGAGAACATTCAGCCGTGCAATCGCACGCTACCCGGAAAAAATCTCGGTCCCGCAAACAAAGGATCGAACAAAAAGGATAAAGGGAAGGGAAAAATAGCCTTCGTAGCCAACACTCAATAGCAATCGAGTGGCCCTAGACCGGTTGTTTGCCGAAACAACAAGCGGCAACCCCTCCATGAAAAGTTGAAACGTCCTTATTCATTTCCCCAGGATGAAACAAGGAGACTGTTCGAACTAGCAGTGCGCAACAGCCTTATTACTCTACCAGAGCCGAAACAACAGCTACAACTGAATGATGTCAACAATCCTAATTACTGCCCTTACCACTAAGTATTGGGCCATCCGATCGAAAACTGCTACGTTTTCAAAAACTGGGTTGAAGACCAATACCAACAGGGCAAGTTCGCGTTTTCCAAAGACTGGAAGGTGAGCCCGCCACAACCATATGCTCCGAGAAGGGTGGACACGCCGGGGGCATCATGCTCAGACATGGAGAAAGCCCCGCGGACCGAAACGTCCTTAAACTAACGACGGACCACTACGTCCTAAAACTAGCTGACGACCGAAACGTCTTTAAACTACTACCGCAGCATCCTCAGGCTGACGAGATAAAAATAAATAAATAAATAAAATAAAAACGGTATGTCCATAAGCAAAATGGGTACGGATGAAAACCCGAAAGGGCTCCATGAGTAAAAACAGCAGGGCTACCGGCGAGTGTTCGTGAAAACCCGAAAGGGCGCGACCTCGTTAGAAAAAAAAGAAGAATAAAAAAAATATAAAAAAAAGGGTATGTCCATAAGCAAAATGGGCACGGATGAAAAATCCGAAAGGGCTCCGTGAGTAAAAACAGTAGGGCTACCGGCGAGTGTTTGTGAAAACCTTTAAGGGCGCAACCTCGTTAAAAGACACTTATAGGGTCCTCTCGACCTTGTAAGGAGAAACCACCCGCGTGAGATCCTTACGACTCACAGGGAAGCAACACACTTAGGGATCCTCACGATTCCTAAGGAGAAATTACACTTGCGAGATCCTCACGACTCGTAAGGAGAACTCTCTTATGGGACCCTCACGGCTCATAAGATTTGAAAGTCTTAAGTTACAGAGACCTGAATCTGTTCTTAAGCAACCCCCACAACCTCCGATATTGTCCTACAAGCGGCTCAATACTGACCCTTGTATACAATCCACGGGCACGAATAAACATTTCCCTAACCAAGTCCCACCCGTGATTGGGGATATGTCCATACGGTTAACAACCCTTGTAAGTCCTCTCGACTTATAAGGAGAAAACCCTTTTGTAAGATCCTTACGACTTACAGGGGAATATCCACTTAGGAATCCTCACAATCCCTAAGGAGAAAACACACCTACGAGATCCTCACGACTTGTAGGGAGAAATACCTTTGTGAGACCCTTACGGCTCATGAAGTCAAAAGCCTTAGTCGACGGGATCCTAACCCTGTTCGCTAAGCCACCTTTGTTCAACGTCGACAGAGGCAAATGATGATTCGCTCCTGGCAATATCCCAGTTGTAGCGATACTGATGCCTAAACCGGTATCAAATTCCAAGCCCTTTCAAGGCAAATGATGATTCGCTCCTGGCAATATCCCAGTTGTAGCGATGCTGATGCCTAAACTGGTATCAAATTCCAAGTCCTTTCATGGCAAATGATGATTCACTCCTGAAAATATTCCAGTTGTAGCGATGCTGATGTTGAGATTGGCACCAGATTCCAAGGTCCGCACTCGCGATAAAAAAAAACAGCGAGCCATACATGCATGCAAAATAGCCGAAATGATGGGGCAACTTGCAATAAAAAGCAGTAAGTAAAATTGTATGCATGCCAAATAACCGAAATGATTGGGCGACTCGTAATAAAAAGCAGCGAGTAAAAATAAAATAAATAGCCGAAATGATTAGGCACCGCGAAAAATAGCCGAAATGATGGGGCAATCACGACTTACGCGATATAAAGCTGAAATGATAGAGCATCACGGAAAGAAAATAATAATAAAAAAATGAATGAAACTGCTGCCCTACAGGTGAGATCACATCGATCCCTGTATACAATCCAGGGGCACAAACAAAGAGGGAACCATACCTTCCCAACAGGCTCCACCAGAAAGCGAAGCCAAATCTCGACGGTTCATAGACAACCTAGAGACAACCTCGACATTTGTCGCAATATTGCAGACACGATATCAACAAACGGAGCAAAAGAAGATCCCTAGCTTCAGGGTCTCGACGTCGATATCGACAACTTAGAGATCGCTAACGGTGTTTCTCCTCACTCCAACCAGATGCAGACATAACGTCAACAACCGACCTCAGAGTCGCAATGAAACGGAGCCACGGCATAGTCCCTAGTTCCAAATCTTAACGACAATATCTACAGCCCAAAGAATCAACAAAGGCGTTCCTTCGCAGTCCAGCAAGATGCAGATACAACGTCAACAAAAGACCCCATGGTCAAATAAGCGGAGTAACGGCAAAATCCCAGCTCCACCTCGGCATTCGTCTCGATACAGCAGACGAGATGTCACCCCAGCGTTCTCCCTCCAACAGGATACGGACACGCCAAAGCAAACGAAGCGAAGGCCAAATTCCTAGCTTCAGCATCTTAACGGCAAGTCATATAAAGCCTGAAAGACAACCGGAGATCATCCCACACCAACGTGGAGTGGTCACCACCTCTATGTTCGTCTCGATACAGCAGACGCAACACCACCAAAAGGAGCCACGGCGAAATCCCCAGTTCCAAACCTCGACGGTTCACCGGCAACCTAGAGACAACCGCTACATTCGTCTCGATACAGCAGACGCGATGCCAGCAAATGAAGCAAAGGCCAAATTCCTAGCTTCGAGGTCTTAACGGCAAATCATATAAAGCCTGAAAGACAACCGGAGATCATCTCACACCAGTACGGAATGGTCAACACCTCGACATTCGTCTCGACACAGCAGACGCAACATCATCAAACAGCGGAGCCACGGTAAAGTCCCTAGTTCCAAACCTCGACGGTTCACCAGCAACCTAGAGACAACCGCTACATTCGTCTCGATACAGCAGACGCGATGCCAGCAAACGAATTAAATGCCAAATTCCTAGCTTCAGCGTCTTAACGGCAAGTCATATAAAGCCTGAAAGACAACCGGAGATCATCCCACACCAACGTGTAGTGGTCACCACCTCTATGTTCGTCTCGATATAGCAGACGCAACACCACCAAAAGGAGCCACGGCGAAATCCCCAGTTCCAAATCTCGACGGTTCACCGGCAACCTAGAGACAACCGCTACATTCGTCTCGATAGAGCAGATGCGATGCCAGCAAATGAAGCAAAGGCCAAATTCCTAGATTCGGGGTCTTAACGGCAAGTCATATAAAGCCTGAAAGACAACCGGAGATCATCTCACACCAGTATGGAATGGTCAACACCTCGACGTTCGTCTCGACACAGCAGACGCAACATCATCAAACAGCGGAGCCACGGCAAAGTCCCTAGTTCCAAACCTCGACGGTTCACCAGCAACCTAGAAACAACCGCTACATTCGTCTCGATACAGCAGACGCGATGCCAGCAAACGAAGTAAAGGCCAAATTCCTAGCTTCAGCGTCTTAACGGCAAGTCATATAAAGCCTGAAAGACAACCGGAGATCATCCCACACCAACGTAGAGTGATCACCACCTCTATGTTCGTCTCGATACAGCAGACGCAACACCGCCAAAAGGAGCTACGGCGAAATTCCCAGTTCCAAATCTCGACGGTTCACCGGCAACCTAGAGACAACCGCTACATTCGTCTCGATACAGCAGACGCGATGCCAGCAAACGAAGCAAAGGCCAAATTCCTAGCTTCGAGATCTTAACGGCAAGTCATATAAAGCCTGAAAGACAACCGGAGATTATCTCACACCAGTACGGAATGGTCAACACCTCGACGTTCGTCTCGACACAGTAGACGCAACATCATCAAACAGCGGAGCCACGGCAAAGTCCCTAGTTCCAAACCTCGACGGTTCACCAGCAACCTAGAGACAACCGCTACATTCGTCTCGATACAGCAGACGCGATGCCAGCAAACGAAGCAAAGGCCAAATTCCTAGCTTCAGCGTCTTAACGGCAAGTCATATAAAGCCTGAAAGACAACCGGAGATCATCCCACACCAACGTGGAGTGGTCACCACCTCTATGTTCGTCTCGATACAGCAGACGCAACACCACCAAAAGGAGCCACGGCGAAATCCCCAGTTCCAAATCTCGACGGTTCACCGGCAACCTAGAGACAACCGCTACATTCGTCTCGATACAGCAGACACGATGCCAGCAAACGAAGCAAAGGCCAAATTCCTAGCTTCGAGGTCTTAACGGCAAGTCATATAAAGCCTGAAAGACAACCGGAGATCATCTCACACCAGTACGGAATGGTCAACACTTCGACGTTCATCTCGACACAGCAGACGCAACATCATCAAACAGCGGAGCCACGGCAAAGTCCCTAGTTCCAAACCTCGACGGTTCACCAGCAACCTAGAGACAACCGCTACATTCGTCTCGATACAGCAGACGCGATGCCAGCAAACGAAGCAAAGGCCAAATTCCTAGCTTCAGCATCTTAACGGCAAGTCATATGAAACCTGAAAGACAACCGGAGATCATCCCACACCAACGTGGAGTGGTCACCACCTCTATGTTCATCTCGATACAGCAGACGCAACACCACCAAAAGGAGCCACGGCGAAATCCTAAGTTCCAAACCTCGACGGTTCACTGGCAACCTAGAGACAACCGCTACATTCGTCTCGATACAGCAGACGCGATACCAGCAAACGAAGCAAAGGCCAAATTCCTAGCTTCGAGGTCTTAACGGCAAGTCATATAAAGCCTGAAAGACAACTAGAGATCATCTCACACCAGTACGGAATGGTCAACACCTCGACGTTCGTCTTGACACAGCAGACGCAACATCATCAAACAGCGGAGCTACGGCAAAGTCCCTAGTTCCAAACCTCGACGGTTCACCAGCAACCTAGAGACAACCGCTACATTTGTCTCGATACAGCAGACGCGATGCCAGCAAACGAAGTAAAGGCCAAATTCCTAGCTTCAGGGTCTTGACGGCAACTCACATAAAACCTGAAAGACTATCGGAGATCATCCCACACCAGCGCGGAATGGTTATGACTCATCGGGGCTCTCCAAAATGAGCTTAACCTCAAGTAAAAAGCGGCATGGCAAAATTCCTAACGCTTTCTCTTCCGACGGTCAAACTGCCAAGGAGGATTGCTTGAAGACGTCTTGTCCAGCCCCCGAAGAGATCAGAGACACGGCAGTCGCAGGGCTACTCGAACAGCACGATTGCCTATCGAGGAATATATCAGCTGATGCGACGGTACGACGGACAAAACCCTAGTACCACAGACCCTAACGGACCTCTGTCGTAAAGAGCAGAGGTTAACTGTGACATTAGGATATGCTTGCGAGAACTGCTCGATTCGTCTCGACTCGTGAGGAAATTGATGTCTTTGCGAGAACTTCTCGATTCGTCTCGACTCGTGAGATAAAGCCTTAGGCAGTGGGGATTAAGAAACCTGTTTACTAAGCACTGGGACCGTGCAAGTCGGCCCAAAACAATCTCTTGCATACTATCCACGGGTCTCACTCTCCAAAGTCGAATCTCGACAAGGAGGGAGACAACCGCTTACGGGTCCTCTCGACTCGTAAGAGGGAAATTCTCTTATAGGATCCTTACGACTTATAAGAGAAAACGCACTTAAGAATCCTCACGATTCCTAAGGAGAAAATACACCTATGAGATCCTCTCGATCCGTAGGGAGAAAAGTCTTTGTGAGACCCTCACGGCTCATAAAGTTGAAAAGTCTTAAGCAGCAGATCTGAACTTGCCGCCTAAGCCATCACCACCTCCTGAAGAAGCTAAGACAGGATGCTCGCTCTGTCATCTATTGACCATGTTTACGAAGACAACATGCTGATAATCAAAGAAAGAAGAAAGAATATCCGATTTGCATTTGATCAAGCGTTCGAGACACACTCATTCGTGCATGTGCAAGAGACTCAGAACGAGAAATAAGACAAGCTGAAATAAAAAATTTCCATTCATATTGCCAAGGGTTCTTACAATCATAAAGAAATAAACAAATACATTATTCAAATGATTACAACGGTATGACCTCAGATCCAGGGCACGGATTAAGGAACTCGAAAGTAAGGCCATCTAGAGTTCTTCTGGCCTTACTGATTATTCTCGTGTGCAGCCTCTCGCGCTTACGTGTGTCAAGATCTTCGGCAAGGCCCCCCATCCTTCGATAAGCAGCGATTATCGTCGTCTGCTGAAAAATTTGATGCAGAATGTCGATGAGGCTATCTCGTCGTTTCTTCGAGATCAGCCCCGACAGATACACTGAATGCACCTTGTCTTCGGCATCATCCAGCGCGTTAAGCGGCATGGCCTCGTGAAACCCCGGGAGTGCTCTCCAAATTGCTCCCAGCACGACTTTCAAGAGAGCAGAACGGCGAGGAAGCAGCCAACCAACGCGTGCGTTCAGACGACCCATAACATCCGCACACTGGGCATCTATAAACTCCTGGTTTTGGTGACGGCCCTGTACGCGGATATTCTCGTAGTTGATGAATTCGTGCAGACTGTATAGATGAACAGCCATAATGCCTAAAGGAAACATCATTGGAAGATTAGCAATGAGTAAAAGACACAGGGAGTTAAACTCCTCGAGAGCAATGCTCTGCAGACAGGAGTGACACCTGTCAAAATCAGTTAGGAGGAGAATTTGAAGAAAATCCCCCTAGAACATGAAGAGCTCTACTCTAAAATGATGATATAATTCATCAAAGATAAAATTCCATCTTAAAACCTCCAAGATCCATGAAATAGCATCTTAAAAGTTCCTTCATATGATTTGGAAGGAGCAAAGCTCCATTAATGAAATGAGAAAATACAAGGAAAATCTTTTAGAGAGCAGAGCTCTATTAATGGAACCCTAATAGGGTTCTCCTTAGTTCTCTTTAGACCCCTTTAGAGCAAATCTCTGCTAAGTGAAACCTTAAATGGGTCTTCTTTAGATCAGGGATCTATTGAGAGCAAGGCTCTTAAAATTGATTTAATTTAATCCAAATTAATTTTTACCTAAAATTCTCTAGAGTTTGAACTTTTAAAAGTGCTTAAACAAAATAGTAGGGCTCTGAACAAAATTCTTATGAAGAGATGAAAATCATCTAAGGGACCAAAGGTCCTATTTATAGGCATTGAAGAGCCGTTTCAACTTTCAAGGGATGGCACGACGGTTGGAATTCTGCCACCGCTGCGCTCATGTTTGGAGGCCACGTAAGCGCAACGGTGGGGAGGCATTTGTTTACCCCAATCAGAGCAAAGCTCTGTTCAAATTTCAAGACGGGAAATGAAGCAACGCTTCTGTTTCCTCCCAATCAGAGCAAAGCTCTATTTAAAATTCAAACTTTAATAAAGGAAGCAACGCTTCAGCTGACCTGCGCTCTGCGCTGCGCGACACGTGTCAGCGCAGTTGCGCTGCGCTCTGCGCTGCGCGACACGTGTCAGCGCAGTTGCGCTGCGCTCTGCGCTGCGCGACACGTGTCAAGCGTAGATGCATTTGTGCCAATGCCAGCACCAAAACAGAAAAATTCTGAAAAAATCTTTCTCAATCTTATTAAAAACAAGAAGATTGCCTTCTGTAAAACAGAAGCCCTTGGATCAAAGATCCAACGGTGGGGAAAAATCCCCAAATCACTCAGAGAAACATCTTTTTAACTAATTTAACAAATCAAATGGTATTATAAAAAGGCCCCTAGACCCTAAGTCTAAAAGGGAGAGAGAATTCAGAGAACTCCTAAAAAAATAAAAGTTTGAGAAGAACTCAGAAAGGAAAAAAAAGTAAACCTTTGAAAAGAAGAATTTCTTCTGAAAAGATCAATGATCTAAGAATAAGATCAAGATCTTAAAATAAAAAGAAAAGATCAAATAATAAGAATAAAATAAGAAGTAAGATACTTCTTTATTAGATCGTTTGATCTACGCAAAGGCATTGCCTTTTGATAAACCACTGGTTCTGGAATCTTAAAAGATTCTTTTCTTGAATCCAAAATTAGATCAAGATAATAAAACAGTGCCCTGCACTTGATAAAACTTGCACTGTTGCGCTCTCGGGTTGGCGCAAGCCACCAGAGAGCGCCACGTGTCAGCTCCAGAACAACTTGCGCTATGCGCTTTTAAAACAGAACACTGCTCTCTTAATTTGGCGCAAGTCATCAGAGCGCGCCACGTGTCAGCTCCAGAACAACTTGCACTATGCGCTTTTAAAACAGAGCACTGCTCTCTTAATTTGGCGCAAGTCATCAGAGTGCGCCACGTGTCAACAGCGCACTAGCGCAGCGCAATGGCGCAGCGCACTGCGCTTGCGCTCACCAGAGCATGACACGTGTCACCTCCACATGCGCTTACGCTCATTAATTGGCGCAAAGCGCCTGACAGGCCACACGGCCAGTGTCAGATAATTAATACACTGCATTATTGAAAAGAAGGGCCGAGCCCAATTAAAAAAGGGCCTAACAGGCCTAATAAAATACTATGCATTGTTTTAAAAAGGGCAGAGCCCAAACAAAGGTCTGTCAGACCAAAACAGATGTTGTGCATCATTTAAAAAAGGGGGCAGAACCCAAACAAAGGCCTAGCAGGCCAAATGCAAATAATTGTTGAACATTCTCAACTGGACTTAACCCAATCATGGCCGTAAGTCCTCAAATTAAATTGACTTAGCACGACTGCTCCCTTAAATCAATTTACACCCGGTTCAAGGGTACATCTCTGAACTCCTCTGACATCTGTCGTTGTAATCCTTCAACGTCGTCAGAGAGGTGATGGGTCCCGATGACTATACATTCAATGGACCACCACGTCCTTAAACTGGCAATGGACCACTATGTCCCTAAACTGGAACAATAGAACCAATTGCTCTCTTGTCGGATCCAAATGATCCCGTTAAGTTGATCTTAGTCTGGAGATTAGGCTAACGTATCCTTAACAAACGTTTAAGTTGATCTTAGCCTCAACTATGGCTAACGTATCCTTAAACTAATATCCGTCCCCAAAATGGGAATGATGGACCACTATGTCCTTAAACTGGAACAATAGAGTCCAAATGCTCTTTTGTCGGATCTAAACGATCCCGTTTAAGTCGATCTTAGCCTCAAATATGGCTAACGTATCCTTAAACCCTCAAACAAACTTTAGTCCCAAATTGGACTATAGATCCCCCAATCAACTTTAGTTCAAGGGTACATCTCTGAACTCCTCTGACATCCGTCGTTGTAATCCTTCAACGTCGTAAGAGAGGTGACGAGTCCCGACGGCCATACATTAAATGGACCACTATGTCCCTAAACTGGAGCAATAGAGCTAATTGCTCTCTTGTCGGATCTAAATGATCCCGTTAAGTTGATCTTAGTCTGGAGATTAGGCTAACGTATCCTTAACAAAAGTTTAAGTTGATCTTAGCCTTAAATAGGGCTAACGTATCCTTAAACTAAAACCCCAAACCCAAATCTAAGAAAATACGGATTTGGACTAATCCACATCCTACATGCGACGACATAAATTAGTCTCCGTATACGATCCACGGGCAACCACAAACAAAACAAACACCCACGACACGAAATGAAATTCTGGAGAAGGAGAAAGTTGTTACCGCGATGCGGTAGCGTAATTAAATGCAGGGGCTTGCGCCTGCAGGGAAGAGCGTCCCCACAATCAAAAACCCCTCAAGCAAGGGGGAATCTGACGAAGTCTGCTACATCGGCCGCATCCGTCCAAACCTCCGATGCACGGTGCCATAAATCAACTTGGCATCTTCGGAGAGGTGGACGGATAAAACCAAATAGCATCTGCCCCGAATCTAAGGCAAGACGTCCATGTCTTGGCCGCCGTTCGGAGGGGAACACGTGGACTTACAAAGAAATGCCTGGCCTCTCTCCGGATGTGGCTGTGCATAAGCTAGCTATATCTCCTGAAGCCGAGCCAGTCAAACAAGCTCCTCGAAGAATGAGAGGGGAGCTAGAAGAAAAGTTCATCGAGGAAACTAAGAAACTTATCGATGCTGGCTTCATCAGAGAAGAGAAATATGCGGACTGGATCGCATGCATCGTCCCAGTGAAGAAGAAAAATGGGCAGGTCCGAGTTTGCGTCGATTTCAGGGACTTCAACAAGGCATGCCCTAAAGACGATTTCCCACTACCAGTCATGGAAATGATGGTCGAAGACACCTCAAATTATGAACTGTTCACCTTTATGGATGGCTCGTCTGGACATAATCAGATCAAGATGTCGTCCGAGGATGAGAAACACACAACATTTCGAACCCCGATCGGAATATACTGCTACATGGTGATGCCGTTTAGACTGAAGAATGCAGATGCCACATATTAAAGGGCAATGACCAAGATCTTTGATGACTTAATCCATAAAGTCGTTGAATGTTATGTTGATGATTTGGTCGTCAAAAATAAAGCCAAGGCTGATTACATCCAAGACCTCATAACCGTTTTCACTAGATTGAGGGAATGTGATTTAAAGATGAATCCTCTGAAGTGCGCTTTTGGCGTGTCGTCTGGAAAATTATTGGGTTTCATGGTCCGGCATCGTGGGATCGAAATTGACCCATCAAAGATAAAGGCTATCATGGAGATACCTCCTCCAAAGAATCTGACGCAGCTAAGATCCTTTCAAAGCAAGCTCGCTTACATATGAAGGTTCATCTCAAACTTATCGGGAAGATGCAGGCCCTTCTCAAAAATCATGAAGAAAGGAACTCTTTTTGTCTGGGATGCCGAATGTCAAGATGCATTTGAAAACATCAAATAGTACCTACTGCGCCCTCCAGTACTTGCTGCTCCCATCCCAAATAAACTGATGATCCTCTATACTGCCACGCTAGATCAATCACTCGGTGCGCTCCTCGTCAAGAATAACGAGGAAAAAGAAAATGCCCTCTACTACCTCAGGCGAACTTTAGTCGGAGCGGAACACAACTATTTCCCGATAGAAATGCAATGCCTGGCTCTGATATTCGCTGTGAAGAAGATGAGGCACTATCTGCTCGCTCATTGGGTTATGCTGATTTCCAAGGTCGACCCACTCAAACACTTAATGACCAAAGCAAGCCTAGCCAGTAGAATGGAAAGATGGGTTGTCATGCTACTTAAATTCGACATAATCTATACTTCTCAGAAAGCAGTAAAAGGGCAAGCCCTTACCGACTTCCTTGCTGCGCATCCCATACCAGAAGGGTCACCGCTCAATTGTGAGTTACTCAATGAACAAGTACTGCACCTCGAGGATGATGAGCCATGTTGGAAGCTCTATTTCGATGGAGCCTCATCAATAAGGACCTCCAGCAAATCAAGCATCCCGGAGATAAAAGCAGGGATAGAATTAGTATTTGTCACGCCATCAAGAGGAACCCTACGACGTTCCTTTGCTCTTATCGAGTCTCGTACAAACAACGAGGCTGAGTACGAAGCTCTGATAACAGGTCTGGAGCTCGCCATAGAAATGAAAATTCTTCGACTACGGGTTTACGGTGACTCCCAACTTGTCGTCAACCAGGTGAGCGGCAACTATAAGATATATAAGCTCGAATTAGCTCAATATAGAAGTCGGGTGGTGGAACTCACGAAACGGTTCTCTCACATTGAACTAATGAGAGTCCCTAGGGCGTTGAACGGAAAAGCCGATGTACTCGCTCTCCTAGCCAAAGAGTTGGCTGATCCCAACATGGATGAAATTTTTATCACAGTCAGAAATCGGCAAATTCTACCCCCGGTCTCTTTACGAGAAGAGAAAAGTGCAGAACAAAAGAGTAATCCTGCCGAAGAAGCGCTTATCATTCAAGACGAGCCCGATTGGAGAGAACCTTTCATAGAGTACCTCCGATACAACAAGCTGCCCGAAGAAAAATCTGCGAGGGTCCAGTTGAAGAAAAGAGCCTTCTAATATGTGTTTGTAAATAATACGCTATACCGCAGATCATATGACCAACTCTGGCTCAGGTGTCTGTCATCGGCCGAAGCCCAAAAAGTCATGAAAGAAGTTCACTCGGGCGTCTGCGGAACTCACCAATCTGGCCCCAAAATGCGGCTTCAAATCAAACAGCTTAGGTATTACTGGCCTACCATGATAGGGGATTGCGAAGAGCATGCGAAGAAATGTCATCTCTGCTAAATTCACGATGACTTCATTCACAAGCACCCCAATCCGTTGCATCCTACGGTAGCGTCATGGCCCTTCAAAGTTTGGGGCACCGACATAGTTGGTCCAATTGATCCTCCATCATCTAAAGGCCACTGGTTCATATTAGCCGCAACTGACTGCTTCTCCAGATGGGCTAAAGTTGTCCCGCTAAAAGAAGTCAAGACAGAAGATATTCTAACATTTTTCTGGCATAATATTCTATATCGCTTCGGTACACCTAGAAGAATCATTTCTGATAACGGGCTTTCTTTCAGGAGTTTCATAATCTCAAGTTCGCTACTCAGCACAAGATAGACTGGAGATATTTCTCCATCTATAATCTAAGAGCTAATGGGCTAGCCGAAACCTTCAATAAAACTATATGCAAGCTCCTGAGGAAAAATGCTTCAGCCAACAAGAGAAATTGGTATCTCAAGCTTCACGAAGCGTTGTGGGCATATCGTACCACACATCGCACTCCAACTCAGTACACTCTATACTCATTACTCTTCGGAGTGGAGGCAATCCTCCCCCTTGAAATCGAAATTCCAAGCCTAAAGATGGCCTTCCAGCACGGTTTGACTGAGGAGGAAAACGTTCTCCTTCGGCTCGAAGAGCTAACGCCCTCGAAGAAAAGAGACTCGCAATACAGCAAAATCTGGAGCTGTACCGAGCCCAAATGTTACGGGCCTACGATAAGATGACCCGTCTCCATACTTTTAAGAAAGACGAATTGGTGTTGATCCTCAAAAGACCGATCATCCCCAATCGACATGCCAAGGGAAAATTCAAGCCAAACAGGGAAGGACCGTACGTCATCGAGAAAGTGTTTGATGGAGGATCCTACCAGCTGATAAACGCCGAGGGAGAAAAACCCACGCCACCCATCAATGGCCGATATCTTAAGAAATACTATGCGTGTATGCTCCAAGTCGTAGGCGAACTGAGCACACCAACCCTACTGTCTAGATTATACATTCTGTAAAACCGTATACAATCCACAGACGCAAATGACCCTTATCTCCCCTAAGTCCTACTAGCAAGACTATATATGAAGCCCTACCGACGGGAAAAAATGGTATGTCCACAAGCAAAACGGGCATGGATGAAAACCCGGAAGGGCTCCATGAGTAAAAACAGCAGGACTGCCAGCGAGTTTGTGAAAACCCGAAAGGACACAAACTCGTGAAAAGAGATGAAACACACCCGCAAAGTTCTCTCGACCTTGTGAGGAGAAAATCCCCACGTGAGATCTTTACGACTCACAAAGGGGCAACACACTTAGGAATCATCACGATTCCTAAGGAGAACATACACCTGCGAGATCCTCTCGACTCGTAGGGAGAAAATGCTTTTATGAGACCCTTATGTCTTATAAAATTGAAAAGCCTTAGGTGATAGGGATCTAAACCTCTCTCCTAAGCTATCGTTCCCCAACGGGCAACGGCAAATGATGAGTCACTCCTGGCATTACGCTTCAATGTTAGCGGTGCTGATGCCGACTCAAAACTCAAACCCCAAGTTTTCCCAAAGGCAAATGATGAGTCGCTCCTGGCACTACGCTTCAGTGTTAGCAGTGCTGATGCCGACCCAAAAACCAAATCCCAAGTCCTCCTGAGGAAAATGATGAGTCACTCATGGCACTACGCTTCAGTGTTAGCGGTGCTGATGCTAACCCAATAACCAAATCCCAAGTCCTCCCAGGGCAAATGATGAGTTGCTCCTGGCATTATTCCAGTGCAGCAATACTGATGCTAAACAAAATCCAAATTCCAAGTTCCTCTCAAATTCAAAAGTCCCGCCAAATAAGGCAGAAATCAAACAGATCAAATCAACGTCCCTCCCGGCAGCGCTTTTAAGCTCAAAAGTCACGCTGAACGGGTAGGGAACTCCCAAATCAAATAAAATCCCGACACTGCAGAAAGTGGAGCAAGTCAAATCAAATCCCGACACCGCAGAAAGCGGAGAAAGTCAACTTCAATCCCAACACCATAAGAAGCGGAGCAAGTCAAATCAAGTCTCGATCGTCCACATCGCAAAAAGGGCAGCACTGACCGTCCAAGACGTAAAAAGGGCAGCACTGACCGTCCACGTCATAAAAATGGTAGCACCGACTGTCCACGTTGATAAAATGGCAACACCAACCATCTACGTCGCAAAAATGGCAGCACCGACCATCCAAGTCGCAAAAAGGGCAGCACCGACCGTCCATATCGCAAAAATGGCAACACCGACCGTCTACGTCGCTAAAAATGGCAGCATTGACCGTCCATGTCGCAAAAAGGGAAACACCGACCATCCAAGTGGCAAAAAGAGCACCACTGACTGTCCACATCACAAAAATGGCAGCACCGACCGTCCACGACGCTAAAATGGCAGCACCAACCGTCTACATCGCAAAAATGGCAGCACCGACCGTCCACGTCGTTAAAAATAGCAGCACCGACCGTCCACGTCGCAAAAATGGAAGCACCGACCGTCCACGTCGCTAAAAGGTCAGCACTGACCGTCCACATCGCTAAAAGGCAACATCGACCATCCACACCGTGAAAATGGCAGCATTGACATCCAGGCTGTCCAAACGGAAATCAAATCAAGTCAATCTCCACATGAAAGAGGATCCATCAATTTCATGCACACGACCAATATATGTGGTGTGCATTTATTGATGGGGGCTCTTTTTTGGGATCAAAAATTACACCCCAGTTGACCAAGTCAAAGTCAGTCAACCCCCAGCCAAGCAAGCCCAAGCTCAAGCGAAGTGAGCCCAAGCGCAAGTCAAGACCAAGTATTGAAGGGGTCGTCTCCATGCCAAGAATGAAGCAGTAAATTACTTCAATGCAATTTTTTAAAAATAAATGTATGAAAAATGGGCAGAAAGCCAAAATTTTGTAAACCTCATGGCTTATGTGCAAAAAGAAATAAGCACATAAGGCATAGGATGGCACAAGTGTCATTTGGCAAAGCCCAAGGGTCTATATGTAAAGTGTGTAGCCTATAAAGGCAAATATGATGAAAAAATCAACAACTTTTCATTCTCTCAAAAAATTCTAGGGTTTGTGCCTCTATCTCCTTTCTCACAAGTTTTCATTTTTCCTTTTCTTTTCCAATAAAATCAAGAGTTTAACTCTTCTTTTTCCAAAAAGAAATAGTTTTTCACCATAAAACCTTCAAAGGGGAGTTTAGATCTCCTATCAAATCCCTAAAAGGAAGATTTTTTATTTTACCTACCTTTTTTCTCCAAGATCCAGCAAAAGGAGAAGAGGAGGAAGAAGACCCGTCTCCAAAAATCCAACTTTAGGAGGATTCGAGGCTTCAGGGAGAATAAATGAGTCCCTTTTGATCATCTCCGAAGATTTTCGAGAAGTTCAACTCTAAAATTCAAATCCTCAAAAGAGTTTAACTCCACATCCAGACCTTTTAGGAGTTTAATTCCAAATCCACATCCAATTTATTATATAGGAGTTTAACTCCAAATCCAAATCTTTTGGGAGTTTAAATCCAAATTTATACTTAATTCCTGTTTAGGAGTTCAACTCTAAAGCCATTTGGGAGTTCAACTCCCAGCCCAGGGGCTAAGCCCCTTTCTCTGCTGGTGTTTCCAATGGTCGCGTGTCGCGCACGTGACCCGCTAGTGTCCAGCGGTCGCATGCCATGCATGTGACCCGCTGGCGCCCAACGCCCATGCTCAGGGCATGTGACCCGCTCGCACGCAGCGCCTACTCGCAGGGCACATGACCCGCGGGCGCCCTGTGCCCACGCGTCACTCACATGACCGGCGGGCAACCGGCGCCCACACGCAGGGCACATGACCCGTGGGCGCCCGGCGCCCACATGCCACTCACGTGACCGGCAGGCACCCAGCACCCACGCGCAGAGCACGTGACCCGCGGGCACCCAGCGTCCACGCGCCACTCACGCATCCGTAGGACGCTCCTCACCCCTCTTTTTCCATTACGCTCTACACTCAAAACACGTCCCCCGTTAGAAAAAAAATTTAACGGGGCATTGCTCCGCACCCCGCAAAGGGGCTGCTATCCTCCTTGACCCCCAGGTCATTATCCGGGCAGCGGGACCCCCGTAAATTCTATGAAGCCACCAATACGTCCAAGACCCCCTTCAAAACACAACACACACTGCACATTGATTTCGCATAACCAGTTTTACCCGTCAATGGGAGGTTCTCTTGCTTCAAAAGCGAGGGTTAATTAACGACAGCTTAGTTCGCGGCTATCGGATATTCGGATTCCCACAATCAATAAATCTCGACCTACCCTAGACAAGAGGAATCTGTACATACCTGAGAAGCGTGCGTATTTCCATCTCAATGGGGTAACGAAAAACACTCTATATAGAGATTTGAAGGGAGATTTGAGCTCCCCTTTAAGGGTTTTATGGTGAAAAACAATTTCTTTTTGGAAAAAGAAGAGTTAAACTCTTGATTTAATTCAAAAAAGAAAAAGAAGGTTTAGAACCTTGAGGAAGGAGAAGAAGGCACAAAACCCTAATTTTTTAGGGGAATGAAAAGTTGTTGGTGATTTTTTCATCATGTTTGCCTTTATAGTCTATACACTTTACATATAACCCCTTAGGATTTGCTAAATGGCATTTGTGCCACCCCATACTTTATGTGCTTATTTCTTTTTGCACATAAGCCATGAGATTTACAAAATTTTGGCTTTCAGCCCATTTTTTTCATACATTTATTTCTAAAAAATTGTATTAAACTAATTTATTGCTTCATTCTTGGTATGGAGCCGGCCTCTTCCGTACTTGGTCCTGACTTAGGCTTGGGCCCACTCGGCTTGGGGGTTGATTTACTTTGACTTAGTCGATCGGGGTGCAACTTTTGACCTCAACAGTCGTTACTTGAATAATATACTTGTCTCATCTCATGGTATGTAATTCCTCATTTTGTTGTATCTACATGACTTGTGTGAATAAATCTATTGCATGTTTGACTTGACTAGACTCAAACAATGATTACATAATGAATTGACATGAATACTTGAACTCGATTTGAATCTTAAACTTGTACTCTTCTTATGTATTCATGGTTTCAGGTAAGACTTGTAACGTTAACTGTAATTTAAAATATGTGGGGTGTTGGGGTAGTATGGGTGTGAATCCAACAAAATCTCAGGAGTCTCCTTAGTACACGAACTCTTGGATCGAGTTGACTCTTCCACAGCTTGGAGTCCCGATACCACACTCTTGATCGGGTTGACTCCTCCACAGCTTGAAGTCCTGATGCCACTCTCTTAATTTGGGTACATGGTTCCTTTCCCTTGAGGCCCTACCCTTGGGTTCAAGAATACTTTTCAGATTGGTTGATATTCATACTTGAACTTACGTTAGTTAGTCGACCCTTGTAGAGACCTTTTAGGACATATTGACATTCACTTCACGTTCACTATATACACTTATCATATGCTTATGTTGACCAATACATGCAATACTATATTGCCTTGCTCAAGTATCATCTGGTTGCCATGTTCATCACCATACTTGTTCACATGTTTATAATTTCCACTCATGCTATACCACATGTCGCCTTACACCTATTTATATATTTCACACCTTTTTTGGGGACTTACCGAGCGTAAGTTCACTGATGGGCATTCCATCCTATTCTTTCTTTCCTTGGAATATTCGTCAGGTGACGTTGAGACAGAGGAGATAGAACCCACGGAAGAGTACTCTCAGCTTTCGTCTGAAGCGGATATCTAGTTCTTCCTTCCAGCCTTTATTTTCAGTATGCTTTTTTGTTAAGGCTTATCATGTTATCGCATCTTATATTCAGATATTTTATCAACTGTTGAACCTTGTGAAGTTTGAATGTAATAAGTAGTAGTTGAATTTTCATTATCTTGCTTATTCTTGTTACATTTATATTGCTTATATACACTTAGCATATCTGTAGCAAGAAAAAACCTTCTGGAAATAAATACGTCGCGGGTCTCGTCACGAGACTGCTACCTTTCTTTTGGGAAGCGAGGCGTGACACCAGGATTGAATCCGGCGATCATGACTTACCATCAACCACTATCCGAAGGAGCGAAACCAGTGAAACATAAGCTGAGAAAACTTTGACCAGAACATTCTATGCAAGTCAGAGAAGAAGTCATGAAGCAGCTCAACGTTGGATTCTTCTGAATTACGATTTTCCAGTATGGATAAAAAAAAATGGTGTCGATGCCGAAGAAGAATGGAACTGTAAGAGTATGCATTGAGTACGGAGGTATTAACTATAAGTCAATGTCGCGCACCCCACGGTTTGTGGGGAGGCAGAATTTTCAAAAACGGTGATATTTGACTACACAACACCGGCTAAACTCCAGAATCTTTACTAAAGCCTTAACTAGCTAATCTATCTAGAGGTTTAACTACTCTGTTAGAATGGTTATGCCTCCAAGATCGAGTCCTTCGGGTCTTCTAATGTTCCTCTCTAAGGCTTCTCGGTGATCGGATCGGGCTTACTCCATCGGCCTTCTTGCGTCAAAGATGATCCACCACGAGAGAATGTGCTCCAAGCTTCAACCTTTAAATGAGTTAACTAAGGTAGATGGTTCGCTAAACCAACTAGCCTAGGAGATGTAGAAAGTCTAAAGGATTGTGTAGTCTCACTAAACCCTTGGCTCACAACACATGTGAAGGTTAGGGTTTAGTTTTGAGGTTAGAAGGAGATGGCGGAACTCAAGAGAGCAAAAGAGGAGAGCAACTCAAGAAAATGAGCTCAAGAAAATCAAAATGGCTAAAAAAGTGTGAAGCATTGTGTAGAGAATGGCTAATAAACTCAACTCAATAATTCAAGCATGCAATAAAATATAATAGAATAAAGCACCCATGCTTGAATAGTGAATCAAGACCAATATAATAATCCATAGCCATACTCTACACCATGCCTCCAAAGTCTCCCCATTTTCCACATCATTAATCCATTTAAGTAAATGGATAAAACCAATAATGAGGGGGCTCCTTCTAGAAGCATGCCTTGACAAATTACAAGAATGCCCCTCTCACTGTATATACATACCGTATCCGTATTCTGAAAAATACGGATACACTGAGACGATAACAATCTAATAATACAATACTAGAATCCGGCTTAAACCAAAACCCACTAGTATTGTCTGCCCGATCAGCATCCGTGTACAAGTAAATGTACGTGATCAAAGCCCAGTCATAAAACCATACGATGTCTACATCAATTGCCTGAAGCAGGGAAACACTCTGTGTGGGACTCTAAAAACTCGACACTATGCTGGCAGTGAGTTTAACCACAAGCCGTTAGCGGTATTATATACACGCAACAGCTACCCAGGTATCTGTCGATAAGAAGACCGATGAGCAAACTCACCCGGACTCCTACTGAGCCTATCTGTGACAATCTCCGTACAGTCCGGTCTGTTTGTCTGAGATACTCGTATATCCGCCTAAGGGGATGGTAAACGTCAGACCCCTAACAACGTGATAAGTCATGTCGAAAGAGAGCCCAATACACCATGAGAAACCACTGGAGAACCTTACCAGTATTTCTTGACTGCTCTGGCTAGGGACTTTGTGTAATGGCTTTCCGAACACTGCGCGATATCAACCCCCAAAACCGGGAGAGACGAATCCTATCTGATCGCTACTGTCTCCAAGTGCTTCGGGACTACACCCAACTACTACCTATTTGCATGACTCCTTTGAGCGTGGTAGGATAGTAATCAAAGTGGAGTGGGAACACACTCGAGACGAAGTAGTGATGGCAAGTCAACGGACTAAGCTGTACTCATGCCACCTAGGAACTGCTATCTGACGATAGGTATAATACCAACCAGCAGTTCCTGACGAGTCCTGTCCAGTGTAACTCATAACCCATTGAGCACCTACATACCATCTCTAGTACGTCGTACTAATGGTTGTGGGACATACCATATCCCCTGCTAGGATGAGAAACGTATACACTAGTCTACTCCGGAGTATCGATGCCCCGTCTCGATAATCCAATGACTAGGGACATGTATAAGGATATGCTTATAGACTACCCAGCCCCCACAAGTGTGACTACCATCACAACGCTGGTAGTCAAGCAAAGGTCCTAAGGGTTCTACCAATATGTATAAGCGATATGCTAAAAGAAACACATGCACATATTGAGGTAGAATCAAACCAGGTAGCATACTACCATATCGAGCAAGACTGTTATTGTAACTGTGAAATATCCCAAGCATCCAATATGTAATATACAATCCAGTATGATTCAATAATGGCCTCTAGGGCATATATCACTAACATTAACCGCTCCAGTCCAAAAGATTACATTCGAGTACCCATAATCGATATCCTAGTAGATAACACCGCAGGGAATGCGATGCTATCCTTCATGGACCGATTTATCGGTTACAATCAAATCAAGCTCGTGATAGAAGATCAAGAGAAGACAGCCTTTATCACACCGTGGGGAACCGTTTTTATCAGGTAATGCCGTTTGGACTGAAGAATGCAAACACGACGTATCATAGGGCGATGACGACATTATTTCATGATATAATACACAGGGAGCTAGAGGTGTACGTTGACGACATGATCTATAAATAAAAAGAACCTGCACACCACGTCGATGATCTAAACAAGTTGTTCACCCGTTTAAGAAAGTATAAATTGCGTTTGAATCCAGCAAAATACGTGTTTGGGACAACTTTGAGTAAGCTTCTAGGCTTCATTGTTACTCAAAGAGGAATCAAAGTAGATCCGTCCAAAGTTAAAGCCATATAAGAAATGCCATTGCCAAGGACGGAAAAAGAAGTCAAAGGCTATCACAACCCGGATATGGCACGTGGCTGGCACTTGAATCACGTGAAGTCTACTGGACCCCAACGTAACCTAAGTAAGCCAGAAATCAGGAATCTAAATCATTTTAAGAGAAATAGCGGAAGTGAAGTTTTGAAAAAGGTTTATTAAAATGAATTCAAGTTTTATTTGAAATATTGTTGTTTAAAATGTGTAAGTCAAGTTTCATTGAAAGTATTTTCGTCCTTTAAAAATCGGGCAGCACCTCCATTGTAAATTTTAAAGAAAAACTATGTACAACAATAAAGTATCAATAAGCATCCCCACACGGGAGCAAGCTCGAAGCCCAATGGTGGAGACACAACCATGCAAATAAATATACAACACCCAAGGCGAAGAATAACTAACGGAAAACCATAAACATTATATAGCCAATATCAAGTCAACTCCACACGAGTACGACATCCAAAACAGTAAACATCTGAGTCTCATTTCTAAGTCGCAAAAAATACAAAGTGGTTGATGGAGTTTTTAACTAGATACAATAAGGAATAATATATACATAAGAGGCGGTTACAATACAGCGGTGTAACCCACCTAGCAAGAGCAATCACCCGAAGAAAGGAAATGTTTGCCGATAAAGCCGCTAAAGATCTGAGCGGTCGGTCCTGTAAGAAACTATAACAAAACAGGGGTGAATTGCCAACTTGTGAGTAGAAAGATATAATAAGGTAGAAATCGAATGCAAAATGACCTACCTACATGTCATAACATATAATACTAATATAATATGCGATAACATATATATATACAGAATAATTAATATCAGCGCATCATAACGAATCACGCAAATATGGAAATACATCATTCATAAGATCATCATCATCATCAAATAAATCATCATAAATCCTGTGCCAATTATCGACACTAAAATATCAAATCCTGAGGCGCTATCTCTCGGATCAATCCTTTTTTCAATCTCAACATAGCCCTGGTCGGTATTCTCCGGATATCAATCGTGCTCTAATACTATCACTAGTACCGCGTTACCTTGCTAGGCTCGCCTCACTTTTCTATACGGGCTTCTTACCCCCTCGGTACCAGCCAGGTCCACCATGTATCCGAAATCGGTTTCCTCCCGCTGCCTCGAAATCGGATAAAACCAAACCATAAAACACATAGAAAACTCATGGTGGACGTATCATCATTTCAAGAGAAAACCGCAATTTTTGAAAATACAAGAAAGTTTTATAAATCGTGTAGCGGTTTTTCAAATCCTTGGAAAACATCAAATTCATAAGAACACATACATAATTCATCTTTACTATGGTGGGCAACAAATATATGCGAATATATATAGTAATGACATTCACATAACGAAATCATGGTAGGCAGCATTTAATACTATCATGAAGATAACTAAAACACAATTGAACATGAAAATTCTATAGTGTCATGATAGTACCAATAATGTGTAGTGCAGATGCGCATATGTGATTGTGCAACATGACAATCATTGATAGCTATTCAGTATTCTATAAGTGTGTTCATACAAGTCTAGTATCGTAAACTACATATATGAAGCATATAAGAACGAATAATATAACGTAGAGTAACTAATAAAATAAACGAAGCGCGAACGTATAACAAGTAAAGGAAACATAACGTCAACCAGCGTTGTAAATAAATAACTATTTACTAATAATACGATTATAGTTTAAAATAGAATGAAACGTTGTTTGGAAACAAGAAGGCTGTGATGTTTTTGAAATATATATTCATTTGAAATTAGCAGCGCATCCTTGGCATTATGGTTTTAAAATAGGAAACGAATTGTTGGTTTTAAATGAGTATAACTTTAGTATTATCGTAACATCCCACTCAGGATAAATAGCAAGACTCCATGAGTTACATAAACAAAGACCGCATTCAGCAATCTATCCGCATCTCATCTAGTACAGAATCTCTCTTGTACGATATCAATCAAATATCCAATCATAATCAATATGGACATCTAGTCACGTACGCAAACACATAATATTATATATATATATATATATATATATATATATATATATATATATATATATATATATATATATATAGTCTACTAATGATGAACTATTGACTAAGTTCATAAGTATAGACTAAATATACAAGTTATGAACTATATACTGATTATACGAGTTATGTATATAAGTTCTAATATAGCACTATAGACTAGGAGTATAGCTTATGAATTTATAAAGAATAATTAGTGTTCTATCGTGACATTATAAACTATGTATATAGGTTATATATCTATACTAGATGAGTGTTCACTAGAATTGGTTTTGGGGGTGACTCCATCCACCCAACATCTCTCGTAGATATAAATCTACTCACCGAAACGAGGCCTACAACCTCTTTCCCTTCCTCGCCGCCTTGGGCGCCTCCGCTACGGTCCTTCAAACTTAAGGACACACATATGAATAAAATAATCCTACCGATAATATTCAGAGAGAAAAATAAAATGTTCAAAATGAATAACATCTAAAAATGTAAATTCAGAAAAAAGCAGTTTTTAGGATCACTTTAAAAAATCCCTAAAAATAGTAAACACAATATTTGGACTCAAACTAAAATTCTACATATAGATAAATGAGTTAACTTTGATACCCTAAAATATATTTTCAGATTAAGTATAAGATATGAAATAAAATACAAAGATAAAACATATTTCTGAATATTTTTTACAGAGCAGAAAACAACCTTTCACTAAAAAATGATATCTCTTGATTTGTTAAAGTGAATAAGCAAACAAATCTAGAGATACATACACAAAATTACCTACAACTATCAATTTTTACATATTCCAAATTGTCAGTGAAAAAATTTAGAAAATGTTTACAAATTTAGTGAAAAATAACCAATTAAGACAGAAATTCCAACTTGGAAACTCATTAGTTAAGAATTCGTACAGGTTCCATTTTACAAAAAAACTCAACAAAAATTTTTGATCCAAAAGATAAGTTGGTTATCTACAACTTTGTATTTCACCAAAAAACCTAATTCCCAACAAAGAATTTCGTAAGAATCTTGGAATCCCAGTTTGTCGCTGATTTCCAGAACATAGTTAAAAAAACATGATTTTTAAACCATAAACTTTTGAAATTGACTCATTAAAATTTAACAAATACTCTTGTAAGATTTAAACCATGAAAACAAGATTTTTGTGTTGAAAATATAATTTTTCATAGCAAATTCTTTAAAACTTGATGAAACTTGGTAAAATAAGGATTTTTACCTAATTGGATAGTTAAAAGTGAATATCCAAGCTTTTGATGAAACTCCAATAGGTTTGAGGTTGATGAAGAGTCCACTTGAAGTATCCAAATGGCTCTACTTGAATAACTTGGCTCCAAAAATGGATTTTGGTGGAGGGACCTAGGGTTTTTAGGTGGAGGAGTTTGGTTGTTGGGATATTTTTGGAGAGGAGAAGAAACAATGAAAGGATGAAAATGAGAGGATGAGGAGAAAGGGTGAGTATAAGTGTAGGTATGGTGTAGGCATGCCTCTCCCATGCTCTCTCTCTCTCTCTCTCTCAATAATTTCCAAAAATAAAAGAACAAATTACTTGCACTAAATATTTTTAGTAACCATGCAAAAATCCCACATTTTCCATTTACAAAGATAAATGTATATACATATACCAATCTATGAAAATCTAAATCCATACTTGTTATCATGTTCGTAAAACTCATAATATCATTATTTAAATTCTAAAATAATATTAATAATTTTCAAAATGTTACAATATCTCCCCATAAAGAAATTCGATCCCTGAATTTAAATTTAAACACAAATCTTTAAAATATTTTGTCCAATCAAATCAATGGGCTCCAAAATCCCACACAAGCTAGAAATACCATATCGCAATGCGTGCGCATGAAAACAAACGTGTGAAACTCATATAACTGAAACTCTAACAAATACTATGAGAATCACACAAGCTATGATGCAAAGTGCGAAGTGCGAAATCAACCGTTTAAATCAAGTGCACGACCAAGCACAAACATAAACAAGGTTATAATACATATAAAGCATGTATTCTTGTGAAATCATTTAAAGTAGCCGAAAGTTGTATGTATGAAAAATCCTTTCAAAATAGCCATATGATGTGTATATCACAGCACACATAGTGGACGTTGATTTGTGAAGAAGATAAGTATTTCATTTAAGGTATGCGTCCCGCCTTTTGAAAATGATTTAAAGGGTTTTTATTTGAAAGATTCTTGTGTAGATCATAGACACGTGGAAAATAGTGAGACTATAACTTCTTTGAAAACCTCTTTAATATATATCGATATATGAAAATAATATTTCAGGTACTGTCACTTGGACCAATCATATTCGGTTACTATATAACATAATAAATCGCATACAAAGTGTGATGCACGAAAAAGAAATCAACCGCAATGGGTGTGCACGAAAACAATATCAAATGCATCCATTGTGAACAAAAACAACATCAATTGCACGGATGTGCATGAAAACAATATCGAGTGCATCGAGCGTGCACGAAAACAACATCAAGTGTAACAAATGTGCACGAAAATAATATCAAGTGCATCAAGTGTGCCTGAAAACAATATCAAGTGCATCGAGACCTCGCATGAATCTCTTGATCCGCTTCTTTTCAGTATCAACCAAGTAAAGAGCATACCATGATAGTTGGGTGAACTGTAAGTCATACTCAGCTGCGGTCATGTTTGAAGTCTTGCGCAACGACTCAAAACTACGAGCTTGAGCATCTTTAACACTCTTAGGAAGAAATCTGGCTAAGAAGACCTTCGAGAACTCGTCCTAAGTCATCGGAAGAAGACCCAGTGTTCGGATTCTCTCAATCGACTACACCAGCTCTGAGCAAGATCCTCCAAATGGAAATTAGCCAACTCAACTGATCTTGTATCAGAGTATCTCAATGAACAAAATACCTTAGTTATCCTATCCAAGAATGACTGAGGATCCTCTGACACATCCATACCCATAAACACCGGTGGCTTCAGCTTCATGAATTCCGGAAGAGATACCTCGATAATCCCATAAATGGCTGGTACAACTGTTTGAACGGTAAACAGCACAACGGCCTCCGGAGTAGGCTGTACAACATCAGACCTTTGAGTCCGGCTGGCCTTAAGCAATAACTCAACCATCTGGTGCAGATCCTAAACACTCGCCTCCAAATGAGAAATCCTATCAGGAAAAGGAGGATCAATCTGATCCTGTGCCACCGGGATACCATGCACCCTGGTCAATTCTCGTCTCAAACAAGCCTGTCCTGACCCCGTCTCTGGCCGTAGCCCTTTCGGCTCGCGTAGAAATGGTGACTGGAGCAAGAAAACAATAATTGATGAGGATAGAGCAGCTGGAATGAAGGAATGCATAGAATAGAAGAAAGGGTCTCAAGAAATATCCTAAGGTTACTTAGTCGGAGTATTGTATCATAAATATGCCATGGAACATACGTACGGTATGTAACTTTACATAAGTTACCTACTCCATCATACTAAGGATAACCTATGGATTGAGAGGTCGGGTTCAAGACCCTCAATGTCAAGTATAAGTTCCGCAAGGTTAAGCCTAAGTCTCAAAAGATCGTACCCTAGACTCTGCATGGTCAAACCTAAACTCAACAAAGGAAAACGAAGTTAGGGTATAATACCCCCCCCAAAGTCAAGTCTAAGTTCCGCAAGATTAAGCTTAAGTTCCGAAACTTTATAACCTAGACCCCTCATGGTTAAAGCTAGACTCAACAATGATAAAACCTGGCTTAGATACCAACTTTATCACTGTTGGATATTGGTGCCCTCAAGGCAATTATTGTAATTGATGGAGGACCTATACGAGAGAACAATCTCACTCGAGATGATAATATGCTATCTGATATGTCTTTATTACTCATGTGAATACGTTTTACTCATTATCACGTATTGCTAATACATAATGATAAAGCCCATAAGATCTTTACTTTACTACCAAGATTATGATAGGGATCATACTAGTGGGGCATGGGTAGTTATAAGCACTTCCTTAAAAATCCCTAGTCGAGAGAGTATCGAGACTGGGCATCGATACTCCAGATTAGACTAGTGTATACGTTTCTTGACCCTGACCAGGGTTATGGTTGATCCCATAACCATTGGTGTTTGACACCAAAGATTGTATACAAGTGCTCATTAGATGAATGAGCTATACTGGACGGACTCACCTGAGAACTCCTAGATGGTATTGTACCTGATATCAAATAGCAGTTCTCATGCGACATGAGTACAGGGTAGCCTGTAGACTTAAGATCGTCATAATGTCTTGGGTGTGTTCCCACTGTACCTTGATTACTACCCTACCACGGCTCTACTGAGTCATGCAAACAGGTTTTAGTTGGGTGCGGTCCCGAAGCACATAGAGACAGTGAGCAATCGAAGGGATTTCGTCTCTCCCGGCATAGGGAGTCGAGGTCGTGCTGTACCAGATCGACTATAATCATAAGTCCTTGGCCAAGGCAATTGAGATTTACTGATAAGTGTCATTAGTAGTTTCTCGGGTGGTTATGAGTTTATGATCGACACGACTTATTGGGTTATTAGGAATATGACGGTTTCCACCTCTCAGACCCGGTATGCGATACTCTTAGGTGAAGAGATCGGAATGTACGGTGGTTGTCACTGATAGACTTTGCAAGATTCGAATGAGTTTGCTCGTTGACCTTTTTTCGATCAATACCTGGGTAACCATTACGTGCAGCTAGTACCGCTGACGTGCTTGTGAGTTATGGATATGATCCTAACCTACTACCAGCGTATTGTCAAGTCTTTAGAGTCCCACACAGAGGTTTCCTAGCACAGGCAAAACGATGTAGGGCACGTATAGGGATACATGCAAAAGTTAGATTAAACACGTGTATGTGATACACGTATTTTAATCGGGTGTTTAATGATAGTAGCCGGCATATATATGATATAATCGGATTATTAAATCAAGTGTTGATTTAATAGTTAGATATATATTAAACTAATATCATACTCATTTTATTATTTCTTCTATTTAAATGTATTTATATTTGATATAAATATAAGTATCATATTAGCTTATGCATGGGTGTTCGGTGTATGTGATGCACACACAAGTTTAGTTAATACATGATTGTTGTGTGTATGAAAATTGCATTGAATACAAGATGAGATCAAAGGAATTACTTATTTATTCTTTTAGGAAAAAGAATGAGTCATTTTCTTTAGTTGTGTGTAGAAAACATGACTCGTTCTTGTTTTATCTAGAATCATAAATATGGCTAATTTTTTAACCTCATGAGTTTTTTTTTTCTTTTTTGCAAGTCATTCTCATCATTTTCATCTCTCTCTCTCTCTCGAGTTGTTCAAAAGTGAGGAAAGAAAATAAAAGAGAAGAAAAATTAATGAGCAATAATAATCTGTATCCTCACTAATCATTCTTAGTAAGTTTGATTAGAGAGTTACTTCATTTTGATATGATCAAGTGAAGCTATAGTTTATGATGGAGTTATCTTAAGGTGGATCATCTTCGACAAAAAAATCACCGAGCAAGTTTGTTCCAGACTTATTGGAGCCTACAAGGAGTCCAACACAAATGTGATGAACTTGAAGATACTAAAAAAGTTGAAGTCTCTTTAAACTTGTAAAATTAGCTCACTAATTTTGTTGCATATTATAGTTGTTGTTCATGATCCTATTTTTGCTTGTAATTGCTCTCTAAATTTTTTAAATTATCGCTTCTGCCATGTTATAAACCCTATTGTAGAGAGCATAGCAAACTTACAGTCATGACCCGGAAATGGCACATGACTGGCACTTGAATCACGTTAAGTCTACTGGACCCCACCGTAAGTTAAGTAAGCCAGAAACCAAGAATCTAAACCATTTTTAAAAGAAATAGTGGAGGTGAAATTTTGAAAAATGTTTATTAAAATGAATTCAAGTTCGGTTTGAAATATTGTTGTTTAAAAAGTACAAGTCAAGTTTCATTGAAAATATTTTCGTCGTTTAAAAATCGGGTAGCACCTCCTTTATAAATTTTAAAGAAAACCCCCATACAACAATAACGTATCAATAAAAATCCCCACATAGGAGCAAGCTCGATGCCCAACGGTGGAGACACAACCACACAAATAAATATACGACGTCTAAGACGAAGAATAACAAGCGGAAAATCATAGACACTGTATAGCCACTTTCAAGTCAACTCCACACGAGTACGACATCCAAAACAATAAATATTTAAGTCTCGTCTATAAGTCATAAAATATACAAAATGGTTGATGGAGTTTTTAACTAGATACAATAAAGAAGAATATATATACAAGAGACGGTTATGATATAACTGTGTAACCCACCTAGAAAAAGCAATCACCCGAAGAAAGGAAATGTGTGTTGATAAAATCGCTAAAGATCCGAGCGGTAGGTCCTGTAAGAAATTATGGCACAACATGGGTGAGTTGTCAACTCATGAGTAGAATAATATCATAAAGTAGAAATTGAATGCATAACGACCTACCTACAGGTCATAACATATAATACTAACATAATATGCGATAACATATATATATACACATACAGCATAATTAATATCAGTGCATCATAACGGATCACGCAAATATGGAAATACATCATCCATAAGATCATCATCAACAAATAAATCATTATAAATCCCGTGTCAATCATCAACACAAAAATCTCAAATCCTGAAGCGAAATATCTCGGATCAGCCTTCTTTTCAATCTCAATATAGCCACGGTCAGTATCCTCCGGATATCTGCCGTACTCCAATACTATCACCGGTATCGCGTTACCTCGCTGGGCTCACCTTTCCTTTCTATACAGACTTCTTTCCCCTCGGTACCGAACCGGGTCTACCATGTATCCGAAATCGGTTTCCTCCCATTGCCTCAAAATCGGATAAAACCAAACCATAAAACACATAAAAAAACTCATGGTGGACATATCATCATTGCAAGAGAAAATCACAAATATTTGAAAACACAAGAAAGTTTCATAAATCGTGAGCCGGTTTCTCAAATCCTTGGAAAACATCAAGTTCATAAGAACACATACATAATATATCTCTGCCACTGTGGGCAACAAACATACGCGAATACACGCGCGCGCGCGCGCGCACACACACATATATAGCAATGGCATTCGTATAACGAAATCATGGTAGGCAGCATTTAATACTAGCATGGAGATAATTAAAACACAATTGAACATGGCAATCCTAAAGTGTCATGGCAGTACCAATGATGTGTAGTGTAGCATACACGTCTGTGATTGTGCAATATGATAATCATTGGTAGTTGTGCAATGTTCTATAAGTGTGTTCATACAAGCCTAGTATCGTAAACTACGGATATGATGTTGGATATAGGTGTCCTCAAGTTAATTATCATAGTTGTAGGAATGCAATTACTGAATTCGAGCAGGGCCTATACTAAGAACAGTCTTACTCGAGATGATAGTGTGCTATATGGTTTGTCTTTATCTGTCATATGAATGCATGATACTAGTTATCACATATCGCAAATATATAAGATAAAGCCTATAGGATCTTTCTTTATTACCAGGTTTATGATACGGATAGTACTAGTAGGGCCTGGTAGCTTATAAGCACATTCTTAAATGTCCCTAGTCGTACGAGTATCGAGACTGGGCATCGGTACTCTAGTTTAGACTAGTGTATACATTTCATGACCCTGTACAGGGCGATGGTTGATCCCATAACCATTGGCGTTTGACACTGATGATTGTATACAGGTGCTCATTAGATGATTTACACTGGACGGACTCGCCGAGAACTCCTAGATGGTGTTATACTAATATCAGATAGCAGTTCTCTAATGACATGAGTACAGGATAGTCCCTAAACCTGAAATCACCACAGTATCTCGTGTGTGTTCCCACTGTACTTAGATTAATAACCTACCACAGCTCTACTGAGTCGTGCAAACAGCTTTTAGTTGGGTACAGTCCCGAAACACATGGAGGCAGTGAGCGGTCAAGAGAATTCGTCACTCCCGGTATTAGGAGTCGACATCGCACTGTGCAGGACACAACTATAACCTGAAGTCCGTGGCCACGGCATTAGAGATAAACTGGTAAGTGTTACCAGTTGTATCTCTTGGGTTATGAGTCCTCTGTCGGCATGACTTATCGGGTTATTGGGGATCTGACAAATTCCACTCCCCAAATCCAGTATGTGATACTCCTTGACGAAGAGACCGGACTGTATAGTGACTGTCACTTATAAACTTTGTTGAGTCCAGATGAGTTCGCTCGTCGACCTGCCTTTATCTTGCTCATAACTGGATAGCCGTTACGTACAGCTAGTGCCACTAACGAGCTTGTGGTTTAACCCGAAAGGGGTTGAATCTGAAAGTGTTTCAGATTCAATCAGATACAATCTTGTATAACCTACTGCCAGCGTATTGACAGGTCTTTAGAGTCCCACAATGAAAGTGTCTGCTCGGGCAAAACGCGATGTGACGTACGTATAGGGATACGTACATGAGTTCGATAAAACATGTATATTGGATATGCGTGTTTAAACGGACGACTGTTATACTAGCCAGTTTCAAAGCCGGAATATCAAGTCAAGTGTTGACTTGATAACCGTATTTATAATGCGGTTTCTGGTATACTGTATATGATACACACACTCTCTGCGGTACATGATACTGAGAAAATATTGATGGCATTTTGTGTATGTGATACATGATGTGTATGTTTATAGGATACATGTACTAATACTTATTTAATATGTATTTGATATATATATTAATTCCCACCATTCTAAATTATGTATAAATAAATATGCATTTATATATGTATGTATATATATATATATTAATGTATATATATTATTATTTATTTATTATTCTTAATTAATGGTGGGGCCCACCCTCTTTCTTGTGTATTGACACACACATGAGAGAGAGAGAGAGAGTGGGAGGGTGTATCTGTCATGTTTATCATGATATGGTTGTAAAAAGAGATGATTGATTTTTTAACAAGCCATCATAATTTTTCATCTTCTTCTTCCTCACAAAAAGAAAGGTTGAGCTCTCTAGGTTAATGGCAATTGTTGCCATGGTGAGGTAGTGTAAAAAGTAGAAAGTATTCAGAATTCGCATCGCCTTCCTCTATGCCCAGCGAGCCTCTGGAGGAAATTTCTCCGACCGGTGACGGAGTTGAAGTTCGGGTAGCCCGTTTTCAACGTGGATCATCTACGGTGAGGCAGTCGGCATGCATACACGTTCGGGAGCTCACAAGATTTAGACGGGGTCTTCTGGGACGGACACGCTACAAAGGTTGTAGCACCCTCTCCTTGCTCTCTTTATATTTCTAGTTTAATCTATTGCTAAGTATTTGATGTTCTTGGTGATGGATTGGGGTTATGCTTTGTAAAATTATTGTTTTTCAAATTCCGCCGTGGCCGTGATCGTCCCTTGTCTACTTACATAGTATCAGAGCCAAATCAAATACTTGCAATTGTTTTTGTGGTCATTTGAACCTCCAAAACCTTTTTACAAAACAAAACATTTCCGTTTCAAAAACTGTCCTAAATCAGTAACTATTTTTGTAAATAACTCGCATCCCGGGACCGAGAGCCCCGTGGTGGCGCGGGAGAAACCCTAAGGTTGTCCCGGGGGGCTTGGGTGGGCCCCCACACCCGAAACCATCATGAAATGGTCTCGGGTGTGGCTGCTAGGACAACAATCGCGCAACATGGCCACAATTTCATGGCCATGGGTTGGATCCCCCACCTAATGCCCCATGGGGCCTCATGGGTCGTGCCCGAGGTCCCCCCGGTGTCTCGAGCAATTTTTGGGTCATTTTGGTTTCGATTCATGCAACAAATGGTGGTGTTTTGGGGCCGGGGCTGATCATGAATTTCAGTTTTTGGAAATTTGATTTCGGCTTCGCGGGTTTTAGAATTCGTTGGCCATGGATTCCGTATTGACGCGGTTAAATAGTTTAACCTTGTTAATGCGATGGCATATGTGATCTGCGGTGTTTAACGTCGCCGAATTGATGTGATCAATTCGATGGGGTTGCACATGTGAGTCTGATATGTTCTATGTTAAAATTTATTTGGTGTGGATTGGATTGTCACAAAATGAATAACCTCGTGCATTGCGATGTTATATGTTTCATTTCATTCATGTTGTAGCCAATAATTTATATTCTTTTATTTTAGGGCGAGCGGTCGACATGTAACCATCGTTTCCGTTTTCAAGTGTTATTATTTGTCGATGCTCAATTAGATTGCGATCGATGTCACCGTTGTATTAATACAGGTATTAGGATTACCCCACGGAGAAGTGCACTGGCAGCCGGAATATAAATTGTAGCGAGTAGCCAACTCAAGGAGCTGAGACCGGGCCACTCGATTCTAAGATTGGCGAGCTGCTTGCCGTGCTTATAGGGGGTTAGGATAGACCCACGGAGGAGTTCTCTTGTCATCGGATTTGAGAAACTGCTGGGTGGCCCCATCATAGTGATGATACCGAGTTGCCTCATTTTTCGGGTTAGCGGATGACTTGCCGCACTCATAGGGTTCTGCTTTTGGCTACGCACGGGCTATTCACATGACCGGGGTATTTCGTGCTTCATTTGTGGCTCGAACGAAATGCGGAATTCCTAGATGATCCGACCATTCCAACTGTCATGCCCCGCTTCCCGATGTACGAGGAAGAGGACGTGGCAAGGCCACGACGTATTTACTCGGAAGTAAACAAGTTAAGCGTAAATAAGCAGTATAATTAAATGCACAAGAATGACAAAAGATGTAATATAAACATCAACTTTTATTAATATTCATTATTTACATTATAATTGATTTGAAAAGGAAATGTACAATGATAGAAAGCGATGCCTAAACAGTGGCAGATGAACTGAAATAAGTACAAGTAAAAACTAGAAATCTGGCTCCTCCGTGAACTGGTCCAAATCGTCCTGGCTGGGCTCGGTCTCCTGAAAATCGGGTCCTCCTGATGGACATTCCAAAAAGAGAGAGAGACGGAAATGTCATCAGCAAACTAGCACTCGGTAAGTCCCAAAAGTAAGAGTAGAATAGAATATAATAAGACAAGTAGAGAAGAAATATAACTGTAATTTGTACAGGTTTATATTTGTTATACTAACGTAATTGTTTATAGCTTGGTACATAATGTATCAGTGTATACGAGAGGAGTCCAACTATCCCGTGGACTATAGGAACAGGAAAGTACAAGGCCCCGTCAAAACCCGCGGGACAACAGCAATGGATGTTTATCTAATGTCTTTTAATGTCCATCATCGTGCCACTTTTAATACATTTCGTACCAATCTACCCCGTTAAAACCCCGTAATATATATTGTATTGATTTGTAGTTATCAGACTTGCCGAGACCATGGATACAAGTTGTTCATGTAATCAGGTTCAGGATGTAAACAAGTAGTCAGGTAATCAAGTCAAGTCATAGCCATGGTTCGATCAAGTCAAGTCTTGTTTGCATGTTGATCTTGTTTCTGATATTCAGGTTCAGGTTCAAGTATACATATTTAGTATATTGGATTCATGTTTGAGTTGGAGTCATGTTTGGATTGGATTCAGATTAGACTTAGACTCAGATTGAGTCAAACACTTTAAAACAGATTTGGATCCTGAATTAGGTTTGGGAGTTATCGGTAACTGCTGCACATGGACGGCAGGATTTGTGTTTTTTTTCCAAGACAATTACCATTGATAATTCCGTTTTTCTACGTAAAATAGGCAAGCACTCACTTTCTCCGGCTCTCTGAGGCTCAAGAGAATTGATCCTGCTTAAACCTGTATTTATTAAAATGCTTAATTGTAATTTTATATAACTCGGGGGGGTTTTATGAAAAATATTGTGTGTACTTTCAAAATAAATCTCGAGTAATTATTTATGTTCTTTAGGGTTTTCATGGATGTGAATTTTAAAGAGTGGGGTATATTAGTGAATATTTACATAGCTTAACTAGTTCAAGATATTTTAGTGTAAAACTTGTCTTGTATTGATACTTGATGGTATTTTAGTGAACTTATCATTCTTTTATTTTTAGAAAACATGGAATTTTATTATAACTTGAAAATATGTGATTTGATAATATTTATATAATATTAAAAATTAATTTTATTATTAAATAGAAAATCTCGTTTTTCTTAAAATCGTATTAAAAATCTTTCGAGACCGAATGCTTCGTAAGAATGTCTGCATCTCGCTCTACTAGCCTAAAGAAGTGAAATAATCCGCACCATCCAATAGCGGGTCCCCTAAAGAGAATTGTAGATTCATAATCGCAAAGAATTTTTGATAATACAATTCAAAGAAAACCGGGTTTTTATAGTTCATGGTATTTTAATGAAATATTGTATTTGCCATAAAAATATGTTCAAGGAATATCGTGATATGTAGACATGTGTGTATGTGAAGAGTAGATTATTACCTCATAAAGTTTTCTAGAGGTAATAGTAAGCAAAGCAACTAAATACGGTAGTTACAAAGTTCATGGTATTTAAACGTAAAACTCAATTTAAGGTTATTTAACATGATGATTTAGAGTGAAGCTTGTTTCTAATTATTAGTTTCATGATTATCAAGTAAGATATAGAATATGAATGAGCAAGGCTTATTAAAAAGTGTAGTTTCAAGGATTTTAGAATAAGATGTCGGTATAACTCCACTTACCGACATGTTTTATAAAAAGAGACTTTTTATATAGAAAGAGAAGAAGGGTGTGGGACTTACTAGATAATTGAATGAAAAGGAGGTAGAAGAAAAGGTGGTAGCTTTCGTGACGTCGCGGGGTGACCGGAACTTGCGTAGATCCTCGCCAGAAGTTGACCTTGGGCTAACTCCACTTCTACTCCACTTGTACTTAGAAAAATTTGATAATTTTGGCTTGGGATTTCAGAATGACGAGAGGCTAGGGTATGGGGTTGTATTTATTGTGTGGAATTAGGGTTTTGGAATTGAAAGAATGAATTAAAATGCATTTAAAATTGGATTAATTAGAAAATTGAATTCTCTGTTAAATTGCAAAGAAAACAAATAGTGTAAGGATGATGGGAGTAGGCCAAAGGTTTTGTGTGCAAAACACGGGGACTTTTCCCCACGGTTCACCCGTCGGCGTCGGCCTTTAGAGGCATCTCGCCGGTCTAAATGTAGAGGGGTGCCGGTGTATTCTCGCCACGTGTCCAATTCTCTATGTACAGCATTTTACACATGTTTGATTTCTTCACACTTTTCATTTTATGTGCATTGCACGTGTAAACTTTTGGGCTTTCAAAAAGTTTAAAAGAAAATTTTTTTAAAATAATATGTGGCTAATGGGATTCGAATACAGGGGCTACGTCACAACAGTGCAAGGTTTTACCAATGAGCTACAAGTGCTTTGTTGCTGTTCTTAACTGTTCTTAAATAAGAATAACTTTTAAATTAAGCTCAGACTTGCAAACTCCTTTCTGTACTTTAAAAAGAAAAATTTTGTATAGAAAATTCAGGGTCATTACATTCTACCCACCTTATAAAAATTTCGTTCTCGAAATTTATAGAAGGAAGTTGTAACAGATTCAAGAAAATTTAATTACAGTGGTGGTGAAAAGAACTACTAATATGGTACTGAAAGTGCAAGAAAAATGTTTGAAAGAACAAAAGGATATAAGAATTTGAAAAGGATGAAAAGATGGTAAGGGATATGAGTTATCAAAGGAGATAGGATTCAATAATTATGGATATATGGTAGAACATAGCTGAATTAAGAAGAAAGAAAATCAAAGGCAGAATTCTAAGTCACTCAAGTAGAGTACTGTATTGTAATTATACTGTAGTTCATAATTACAATCACTTAACTCTATTCAAATCATCCAAATCCTACTATTATAGTCAATGGGATAAGTTTAATAAGGAATCAAGAAGATTATAAACTAAGATCAAGGGTTCGCAGTGTCGAAACAGATTATCGGGAAAAACAAGAAAAGATTCAAAGGGATGCAATCATGTTGTAGGCGTTACAGTCTACTCTCCTTAAAAGAATTTTGTCCGCGAAATGAAGCATGGTGACACTCCAGTGTCGAACAGTGCAAGTGTAGAAATAGTGGCTACTAGTATGGTGCTTAAGGTGTGTGGGGTTGGTTTTAGATACAGAGAAGAATATAGAGGTATACAAGGATTTGAAAAGATGAAAGGTTTGGGAATTACCGGTAACAACTTGGTCTGTGGTTTCGGTTTCTTCAACCGGCATTGTGGATGTCTGGCCTCCTGGCACTTTTCTTTGTGTTTGCTGGTAAATTTCGGATTGACGAGATAAAGGTGGTCATCGTGAAGGTGGTGCAGTAGTAAGATTTTGTATAGTCAGTTTTGGCATAGGGTTTATGTCTGCTCTGTACTTTGAGCATGCCCTTAGAGTGTGTTCAGGTGATCCACAAATCATATAAAGACCATTAACTCGCATGCAGTCCTTTACTTTATGTCCGAGCTTCTTACAATAATAGCAAGTCCTTACCGACGGTGTCCTTTCCTTCTTCTTGATATGAACATACGTTGCCCTCAAAGCTGCCTCAGTGCGAACCAGTCCTTGGTGAAGGAGAGCAGCCTGCTCCTGTTATCCCTCAACTAGACTCTTGGTTGCTTCAAGAAACGCCATTGATCTTATCAGTAAGTTCTCAACGGTAATAGGTGGTAGTGTAGGTGGTGGAGTGTTGCCGTTTACGTTGGTGCTCGTGTTGTTGGAAGGATCCATGACCTTAATGGAAAAGAAAGAGTTGGAATAGATTCAAGAAATTTGTAATGTGAAGAATGTATAGTTGCTGATTCTTATAATTCTTGTGATATATATTGCTTAGGATTCCATGCAGAACTGACCTGCATGGGCCGCCAACAAAACCTGTCACGCCCCGCTTCCCGTTGTACGAGGAAGAGAACGTGGCGAGGCCGCGACGTATTTACTCAGAAGTAAACACGTTAAGCTTAAATAAGCAATATAAATAAATGCACAGAATGACAAGAGATGTAATATAAACAGCAACTTTTATTAATATACATTCTTTACATTACAACTGATTTGAAAAGGAAATGTACAATGATAGAAAGCGATGCCTAAACAGTGGCATATGAACTGAAATAAGTATAAGTAAAAACTAGAAGTATGGCTCCTCCCTGAACTGGTCCAAATCGTCCTGGCTGGACTCGGTCTCGTGAGAGTCGGGTCCTCCTGACGAACATTCTAAAGAAAAAGAGAGACAGGAATGTCGTCAGCGAACTACCGCTCGGTAAGTCCCAAAAGTAAGAGTAGAATAGAATATAATAGGACAAGTAGAGAAAAAATATAACTGTAATTTGTACAGGTTTATATTTGTTATACTAACGTAGTTGTTTGTAGCTTGGTACAGAATGTATCAATGTAGACGAGAAGAGTCCAACTATCCTGTGGACTATGAGAACAGGAAAGTACAAGGCTCCGTCAAAACCCACGGGACAATGGCAATGGATGTTTATCTAATATCTTTTAATGTCCATCGTCGTGCCACTTTTAATACATTCCATACCAATCTACCCCGTTAAAACCCTATAATGTATATTGTATTGATTTGTAGTTATCAGACTTGCCGAGACCATGGATACAAGTTGTTCATGTAATCAGGTTCAGAATGTAAATAAGTAGTCATGTAATCAAGTCAAGTCATAACCATGGTTCGGTCAAGTCAAGTATTATTTGTATGTTGATCTTGTTTTTTATATCCAGGTTTAGGTACAAGTATACATATTTAGTATATTGGATTCATATTTGAGTTGGAGTCGTGTTTAGATTGTATTCATATTAAACTTAGACTCAGATTGAGTCAAATACTTTAAAACAGATTTGGATCCTGAATTAGCTTTGGGAGTTATCGGTAACTGCTGCACATGGATGGCAAGATTTGTGTTTTTTTCCAAGACAATTACCGTTGATAATTCCGTTAAGTTTTTCTACCTAAAATAGGCAAGCACTCACTTTCTCCTGCTCTTTGAGGCTCAAGAGAATTGATCCCGCTTAAACTTGTATTTATTAAAATACTTAATTGTAATTTTATATAACTCGAGGGGGTTTTATGAAAAATATTGTATGTACTTTCAAAATATTTATGTTCTTTAGAGTTTTCATAGATGTGAATTTTAAAGAGTGGGGTATATTAGTGAATATTTACATAGCTTAAATAGTTCAAGATATTTTAGTGTAAAACTTGTCTTGTATTGATATTTGATGGTATTTTAGTGAACTTATCATTCTTTTATTTTTAGAAAACATGGAATTTTATAATAATTTGAAAATATGTGATTTGATAATATTTATATAATATTAAAAATTAATTTTATTATTAAATAGAAAATCTCGTTTTTCTTAAAAATCGTTTTAAAAATCTTTCGAGACCGAATACTCCGTAAGAAGGTCTGCATCTCGCTCTACTAGTCTAAGGATGTGCAATAATCCGCACCATCTAATAGCGGGTCCCCTAAAGAGAATTATAGATGCATAATCGCAAGAATTTTTGATAATGCAATTCAAAGAAAACCGGGTTTTTATAGTTCATGGTATTTTAATGAAATATTGCATTTTCCATAAAAAATATGTTCAAAAAATATCGTGCTATGTAGACAAGTGTGTGTGAGAGGGGTAAGTTTTCTAGAGGTAATAGTAAGCAAAGTAACTAAATACAGTAGTTACAAAGTTCATGGTATTTAAACGTAAAACTCAATTTAAGGTTATTTAACATGATGATTTAGGGTGAAAGTTGTTTCTAATTATTAGTTTCATGATTAGCAAGCAAGGTATAGAATATGAATGAGCAAGGCTTATTAAAAAGTGTGGTTTCAAGGATTTTAGAATAAGATGTCAGTATAACTCTAGTTACCGACATGTTTTATAAAAAGAGACTTTTTATGTAGAAAGAGAAGAAGGGGTAAGACTTACTAGCTAATTGAATTAAAAGAAGGTAGAACAAAAGGTGGTAGCCTTCGTAGCGTCGTGGGGTCGCCGGAACTTGTGTAGATCCTCACCGGAAATTGACCTTGGGCTAACTCCACTTCTACTCCACTTGTACTTAGATAAATTTGATAATTTTGGTTAGAGATTTCAGAATGAGGAGAGGCTAGAGTATGGGGTTGTATTTATAGTGTGGAATTAGGGTTTTAGAATTGAAAAAATGAATTAAAATGTATTTAAAATTGAATTAATTGGGAAATTGAATTCTCTATTAAATTGCTGAGAAAACAAACAGTGCAGGGGTGATGGGGGTAAGTCAAAGATTTTGTGTGCAAGACACGGGGACTTTTCCCCACGGTTCACCCATCGGCGCCGGCCTTTAGAGGAATCTCGTCGGTCCAAATGTAGAGGGGTGCCGGTGAATTCTCGCCACGTGTCCAATTCTTTGTATACAGCATTTTACACTTGTTTGATTTCTTCAGACTTTTCATTTTAGGTGCATTGCACGTGTAAACTTTTGGACTTCCAAAAAGTTTAAAAGAAAAATTCTAAAAAATAATATGTGGCTAATGGGATTCGAATACAGGGGTTACGTCACAGAAGTGCAAGGTTTTACCAATGAGCTACAAATGCTTTCTTACTGTTCTTAAACAAGAATAAATTTTAAATTGTGCTCAAGCTTGCAAACTCCTTTCTGTACTTTAAGAAGAAAATTTTGTGAAGAAAAGTTAGGGTCGTTACACCAACTCTGTGATGCTGTTTTTCCTCATGCTGTAATGTGATTATTTGCGTGTGATGATATACTTATATATATGATATATAGTGTACATATATATATATATATATTTATTTATTAATGCTATATACGTTTTGCATCCGCGCTAGCCCTGCCCCCGCTCTGCCGTTAGTTAAGTAAGCTAACAGTGCATGACGGGGCCCCGTAGCGAATGCGGATGGCGTATATGTGCATTATATTTTTCTTTTTCATATTTTTCTGTAATGTTTGTGTGAGAAGGATAATGCTAGATAATGAGATTATCTAAATAATGGGATTGTATTAATTGCATTAATATAAAGTAAAATAAACCTATACGTTGTAAGAACCAACTTTTTATAAAGAGGAAATTTTAGTCGATTTTTTTGCTCTGCATTGAGGTATTCGGTTAGGAATGTCCTGCACCTCATTCAATAAGGAAAGAGCCTTGATCCCGTCACTGGGAGTTCGCTCTTGGGTAAAAGTTTGTATCACAAAATTTGTTTTTGTAGCCGTATTCTTTTGCTTTGCGTCGTGATATTCGATTAGGAATATCCCGCACCTCATTCGATGAGGAAAAGAGTTTAGATCCCTTCACGAGGAGTTCACTCTTAAGCAAAGGTCTACACGACTATAAACTTTCAAAATCACTCAGTTCTTACGATGAGATCAAGTTCATTACGTTGATGGGTTTTCTCAAAACTAGCCGTAGCCCTCTGTCATTTAGGAAGTAGAGTACTAGTATTCGTGCTACGTTTGTTGGCCTTCGTCAAGGCATAGTGTACGGTAGCTAAGTGATATCTTCCTGCTAGCATATGATGCGATTATTTAGGACAGTTGCATAACCTTGTTGACCTTCTTCAAGGGCTCATGTGGATGGGTATAAATTAATCACAAAATGACGGATAGAACTTGACTAGCAGCTTATGATTTGTTGACCTTCGTCAAGACGTCCTTACAGAGACCAGCTCTTTTGGAGCTCACGGACCTGAAGACCACGTTGAAGAACGGGTCAGATGCTGACTTAGTTCAACAGTCTCTACCTACTACCTGAAAGAAACCAGGGAAGTGGAAAGAAAGGGAAGGGCAGAAGTTTCGGGACTGGATGTAGTAAAAGAGGGATGTTCCTATTGTTACAGGAATGAACATTGGCAGAAGGATTGCGGGCTAGCATAGCCAGTAGCCAGAATTCGAAGCATGTTGTGGCTTCGGCTTCGGGTGTGTTTGTAATAGAGAATTGTATGTCAGTTAACCCTACTTCCTGGGTATTGGATACCGGATCAGGATCTCATATCTGTAATTCGTTACAGGTTCTGAGAAACCGTAGGGTTATCAGGAAAGGTGATATGACTCTCAGGGTTGCTAACGGAATGAGCATGTATGCTGAATCCGTAGGGGAATATCATCTAGGACTGACAACTGGGCAGATATGATTCTGCGTGACTTTTTTTATGTACCAGGTACGACTTGTAATATCATATCTGTACCTTACTTTCTAAGGAAGGATATGATTTTACTTTTTTAAGCGATGTGGTTAACATCCACCTAAATCAAGTTCTGATTGGGTCAGGTACATTGAAAAACGGTATATACGTTTTGAATCAAGCTCAGGTCTTCAGTGTCCAGAACATACTTAAAAGAAAGTCTCCGGAATAAATCAGGCTTTCTTATGGCATTGTAGACTGGGTCACATTAATGAGACACGGTTGACTAAGTTACATAAAGAAGGATACTTGGATTCGTTCGAGTACCAGTCTTATGCCACTTGTGAATCTTGTCTCATGGGAAAGATGACAAAGACTCCGTTCACTAGACAACGGGAGAAAGAGCGAGCGAGCTCTTGGAACTCATATACAGTGATGTGTGTGGTCCAATGTCTACACATGCGCGAAGTGGTTATTCATACTTCATTACTTTCACAGATGATTTCTCTAGGTATGGGCATGTCTTCTTGATGAAGCACAAATCCGAGGCATTTGAGAAATTTCAGGAATACAAGAATGAAGTTGAAAAACAAACAGGCAAAAGTATCAAGACACTGAGATCTGATCGAGGTGGTGAATACTTGAGTGCCGAGTTTTTGGGCTACTTAAAAGAGAATGGAATTCTCTCTCAGCTTACTCCTCCATACACACCACAACACAACGGTGTATCGGAAAGGCGGAATCGAACCCTGTTGGACATGGTTCGTTCCATGATGAGTAAGGCTGAGTTGCCGTGATCTTTCTGGGGTTATGCACTAGAAACAGCTGCATATCTCTTGAACAGAGCTCCAACCAAGACTGTGGCTACCACCCCATATCAGATGTGGAGTGGGAAGAAACCCTGTCTTAAGTATCTTAAGACATTGGGATGTCCAGCTTTTGTAAAAAAGCAGCATGCGGACAAGCTCGAGGCACGCTCAGTACTGTGTAAGTTTATGGGATACCCAAAGAACTCCAGGGGGTATCTTTTCTATTCCGCAGAGGACAAAAGGCTTTTGTTTCTCAGCATGCCCACTTCTTGGAAACATGAATTTTTGGAAAATCAGAATAAGTGGGAGCGCCAATAGAACTGGAAGAAATTCCAGAACCGCAAGCTATTACTGAAACCTTGGTAGAACCAAAAGGTTCGAGAGAACAGGATATCCCAGCGCCACTCCGCAGGAGTAGTAGGCAGTCTCATCCGCCCGAGAGATACTACGGTTTTCTCATAGACGGGATAGAGAGGATTGCACTAGGGATTATGATGAGCCTACTAGCTTCCAGCAAGCCATTCAGAGCGGTGACTCGGTAAAATGGCTGGATGCAATGCGGACCGAGATGGAGTCCATGTACACCAACAAAGTTTGGACTTGGACTTTGCACCAGAAGGGGTAAAACCCGTAGGCTGCAAATGGATCTCAGAAAGAAGATTGGTGTAGATGGACAGGTTGAGACCTATAAAGCTAGACTTGTTGCAAAGGGTTTTCGTCAAAGACCTGGTTTGGACTATGACGAGACCTTTTCTCCAGTGGCTATGCTGAAATCCATTCGGATCCTTCTTGCCATTGCTGCTTTCCACGATTATGAAATCTGGCAGATGGACGTAAAGACGACTTTCCTAAATGGAAATTTAGAAGAGTGCGTCTATATGGATCAGCCGGAGGGATTCATTCAGAGTGGGAGCAGCGGTAAAGTGTGCAAGTTGCTAAAGTCCATCTATGGACTGAAGCAGGCATCGCGGAGTTGGAACATCTGCTTCGATGATACTGTCAAAGAATTCGACCTTATCAAAAACCCCCAGATGAACCATTCATTTACAGTAAGATTGTAGGGAGAACTGTGGTATTCCTCGTCTGTGTACGTGGAGACATTCTCCTAATAGGAAATGATATTCCTATGCTACAGTCAGTCAAAGGATTCTTGTCGCAGAGGTTCTCCATGAAGGACCTTGGCGATGCCAACTATATTCTGGGGATCCAGATCTATCGTGATAAATCTAAGAGGATGTTGGGACTTTCACAGTCCAGATACATTGACACCATACTGAAAAGATTCAGTATGGAAGATTCCAAGCGCGGTAATTTACCGGCTTGTCACGGGATCACCCTCTCCAAAGAGATGTCTCCCAAGACTGATTTGGAAAGGGATCGCATGTCTATTATACCCTACGCTTCTGCGATAGGCTCTATAATGTATACGATGTTATGTACCAGACCAGATGTAGCATACGCTTTGAGCGTTGTAAGCCGGTATCAGTCGGACCCAGGGGAGAAACACTGGATAGCGGTAAAGAACATTCTCAAGTACCTGAGAAGGACTAAGGAGATGTTCTTGGTGTATGGCGGAAAAGACCTCCAGATCGAGGCCTTTGCTGACTCCAGCTTCCAGAGTGACAAGGATGACTCCAAGTCCATGTCGGGTTATGTCTTTACCCTCAATGGAGGGGCGGTTTGCTGGAAGAGTTCCAAGCAGAAGACCGTTACTGACTCAACTATGGAAGCGGGGTACATAGCTGCTTGCGATGCCGCAAAGGAAGCTGTCTGGATGAAGAAGTTCCTCACGGAGCTTCAGGTGGTTCCTACCATTGTTGATCCACTACCGCTGTATTGCGACAACAACGGAGCTATAGCTTTAGCGAAGGAACCCAGGTCCAATCAGAAGTCCAGGCACATTTTGAGGCGGTACCACCTGATCAGGGAGATCGTAGATCGCCGGGAGATCGAGGTGAAGAGAGTAAATTCGGAGAATAACACTGCAGATCCACTCACGAAGGCCCTACCCCAGACTCAGTTCGAGCGGCTGATCGAGATGATAGGTCTTCGATACGCCAGTACATGGCCTTAGTGCAAGTGGGAGATTGTTAGTGTATATGCCCTAGAGGCCATTACTGTATCATACTAGCTTGTATATTACTTAATGGAAGCTTGGGATATTCACAGTTGTATAGAAAATCTTGCTCAAAATGGTAGTATGCTACTTGGTTTGTCTCTACTTCAATATGTGCATGTGTTTCTTTTAGCATATCGCTTATACATAATAGTGGAGCCCTTAGGATCTTTGCTTGATTACCAGCGTTGTGATGGCAGTCACACTTATGGGGGCTGGGTAATCTATAAGCACATCCTTATACAGGTCCCTAGTCGTTGGACTATCGAGACAGGGCATCGATACTCCGGAGTAGACTAGCGTATGCGCTTTTCATCCCAGCAGGGGAGGTGGTCTGTCCCACAGCCATCAGTACGTTGTACTGGAGATAGTATGCGGGTGCTCGTTGGGTTACGAGTACACTGGACAGGACTCGTCGGGAACTGTTGGTTGGTATTATACCTATCGTCAGTTATCAGTTCCCAGGTGACATGAGTACAGCTTAGTCCGCCGAATTGACACTGTCACTTCGCCTCGAGTGTGTTCCCACTGTACTTAGATTACTACCCTACCACGGCTCAAAGAAGTCGTGCAAACAGGTAGTAGTTGGGTGCAGTCCCGAAGCACTTGGAGGCAGTGACGGTTAGACAGGATTCGTCTCTCCCGGTATTGAGGGTTGACATCGCGCTGTGTCTAGGAGAGCCATTACACGAGTAGTCCCTGACCAGGGCAAGCGAGATATACTGGTAGGTTTCCAGTGTTATCTCAGAGTGTTATGGGCTACACTCCGACACGACTTGTACCGCTATTGGGGGACTGACGTTCACCACCCCCCAGGCCCGCCATGCAATGTATCAGACGAACAGACCGGACTGTACGGAGATTGTCACATACAGGCTCAGTAGGAGTTCGGATGGGTTTACCTCATCGGCCTTCTTATCGATGTCTACCTGGGGACCGTTACGTACAGCTAGTGCCGTTTGCGGTCTGTGGTTAAACCCACTGTCAGCGTAGTGTCGAGTCTTTAGAGTCCCACACAGAGAGTTTCCCTGCACTGAGCAAAACGTGTAGAGGCCGTATGGTTTTACGGCAGGGCTGCGATCACTTACGTGCACTTGTGTGCATATGCTGTTCGGGCAGGCAATACTAGTGGGCTTTGGTTTAAGCCGGATCCTAGTATTGCACAGATAGATTTGTTTTGTCTTCTGTGCATTCGCATTCTACGGAATGCGGATGCGGGTGTGTATGCACAGTTTTGAGGAGCGATGAAGGAGGAGGTGCCTCATTAGGGTTTTGGCAGTTGGTTCGGCCAAAACCGTTATGTGGCAGGCTCATTAGGGTTTTGGCAATTCGTTCGGTCAAAACCATTATGAGCTGGAGACATTGTTTACTAATCCTTTTAGTGATAATTTTGTGATGGCTAATTGCATTGACCATTTGACCACCATGACCTCTCTTGACTTTGTTGACCCGTTGACCGGAGTTGACCATTGACCTTCATGAGAGGTCTACACTCTTCTTTGGATTTTCTTTTTCTTTTTTATTATGAAAATGGTCAATTCAATGTAGCATCAACTTTATCATGATAGGATTTGTAATGATGTTGTTTTTGCATTATTGCAACCATGGTTCATTTCTTTAGCTCATAATTCTTTTCTCACTCTCTCTCTTGCTCTTGCTCATGAGAAGAAAAGAAATGCTCCATGGTTGCTAGCTCCTCCTTCTTTCTCCTCTTGATTTCTTCTTTTGATCTCATGTGTTGAGAGAAAAAGATCCCACAAAGACAAACACTTTCATATATCTCTACTACACCACCTAGGGCATCTTGACTAGCGATCTCGTTGCCCTAGTTGCCTCGGCTCGAGGTGGAGCTCGGTGTACATCTCTCGGGTGGATCGTCTTCGACTCAAGGAGGCCGAGGAGGTGACCAAGATCCGGATCGACACTCGGAGATTGGATGGACGAGCGGGACAGCGAAATAAAGACCCGAAGGACCGGTTTCGTGAGGTATAATTTCTACGGCATAGTAATTAAAGCCTCTAGTAGATTGCTAGTTTCTAGTTTAGCAAAGATCTGGATTTTAGTCCATGTTGCCTTGTGCCCAATTATTGTTTTTCGCCGTTTCCGCCTCCCTGTAAGAACCGGGGTGAGCAACGTGGACTTACACATAGCTACTCCGCAGATTTAGTAGGTGAGCTCAGCCAATCGAGAGATACTTCGGTTTTCTCGAAGACGGTGACTAGGAGGCTTGCATCATGTGATGATGACCCTGCTAGTTATCAGCAGCCATACGAAGTGGTGACTTCTGATTGATGGCTGGATGCCAAGCTATCCAATTTGGACTCCATGCACTACAACAAATTATTGATTTTGTTGTGTGCTCCTGAAAAGGGTAAAACCCATAAGGAGTATGTAGATCTTTCGAGATCGGTGTAAATGGAAAAGTATTAACCTAATAAGACCAGACTTGTAGTTAACATGTATTCATCAAATACCCAATGTGGATTTTGATGATACTATTACTTCAAAGTCTGTGCACAGTCTATGCGGATAAAATTTGCCATTGTTGTTTTCATGACTATGATATCTGATATTAGTATGATTATAACGTCTTTCTAAATTGAATTTAGAAGTGTACGTGTATATGACTTTACCAGAGAATTGTCTTAGTCGGTGGGAGCAGCGGATAGTGTGCAAGTTGCTTAAGCCGGTTTGTAGACTAAAGCAGGCATAGTGGAGATGGATCATCTGTTTTGATACTACGGTCAAACTGTTTGACTTCATCAAAATAAGAGATGAACCAAGTATTTGTAAGAAGACTACAGGGAGTAGTGTCAGGTTCTTCATACTAATATGGATGACATAGTCTTGACAAGAAATGATATTCCTATACTACGATTCGGTCAAATATTGGTTGTCATTGTTTTTCCTTTATGGATTATATATACATCATTAATTCTGGTGAATAGGTCTATAAGTGTAGATCCAATAAGGGATTTGGGATTATCAAAATTCAGGTATAATGACACCATTCTAAAGTAGTTTAGAATGGAGGACTTCTAGTGAGGTAATGTACCCACAAGTAATGGGGGTCACTCTCTCTACATATGTCTTTCGGGACTGATGGAGAGAGGGTCTTGCATGAATGACATTCGACATGCTTCGACAGTGAGATCAATCATGCGATGTTAAATACCGGACCAGAAATTGCTTTTACACTAGGTGTAGTAAGAAAATATTAGTCCAATCTTGGAATAGGAAGAAGTGAAGAACATATGAGATGTTCTTGGTGTATGGTAATGACAACCTCCTTAGAGAGGCGATTACCGATTCCATCTTCCGTAGTAACAAGGATGAAAAAATATCTGTCATGAGTCATTATTTTACACTCTTATAAGGAACAGTATTTTGGAAGAGTTCCAAGTAGGATACTAGGGTAGTCAAAGTGCTAGATGCTAATTATGAATCAGCAGAGGATACATCCTAGGTATTTATTTGGATAAATTTGTTCATTCATAGACATGGTCCATCAGCTATCCAAACAATATTCTGAGGTAAGTATCGCTTATTTCGGGAGATAGTTGATCTCCAAGAAATTAAGATTCAAAGAGATACAGTTAGAAATATATTAGCGGATCCACCCACTAAGGCTCTTTCTCGAACACAGTTTGCGAAACTGTTAGTACAAAAGTTGGGTATGCAGTAGCACATGAGATGTGTGTATACGATACCACAATAAATGGCCTTGAGTGCAAGTGGGAGATTGTTGGATATAAGGGCCCTCAAAGTAATTATCGTAGTTGCGGAAATGCAATTACTGAATTCGACGAGGGCCTATACCAAGAACAGATTTACTCGAGATGATAGTGTGCTATCCGGTTTGTCTTTATATGTCATATGAATGCATGATACTAGTTATCACGTATCGCAAATATATAAGATAAAGCCCATATGATCTTGCTTGACTACCAGGATTATGATATGGATCATACTAATAGGGCCTGGTAGCTTATAAGCACATCCTTAAATGTCATTAGTCGTAGAAGTATCGAGACTGGGCATCGGTACTCCAGTTTAGACGAGTGTATATATTTCATGACCCTATATAGGGCGATGGCTGATCCTATAGCCATTGGTGTTTGACACTGATTATTGTATACATGTGCTCATTGGATGAGTTACACTGGACGGACTCGCCGAGAACTCATAAATGGTGTTATACTAATGTCAGATAGCAGTTCTTTGGTAACATGAGTACAGGGTAGTCACTAGACTTGAAATCGCCATAGTGTCTCATGTGTGTTCCCACTGTACTTCGATTACTACCCTACCACGGCTCCACTGAGTCGTACAAACAGGTTTTAGTTGGGTACAGTCCCGAAGCACATGGAGGCAGTGAGTGGTCAAAGGAATTCGTCACTCCCGGTATTGGGAGTCGATATCGCACTCTGCAGGACACGACTATAACCTGAAGTGCGTGGCCACGGCATTAGAGATAAACTGGTAAGTGTTATCAGTTGTATCTCTTGGGTTATGAGTTCTCCGTCAGCATGACTTATCGGGTTATTGGGGGTCTGACAGATTCCACTCCCCAAACCCGGTATGTGATGCTCCTTAACGAAGAGACCGGATTGTATGGTGACTGTCACTTATAGACTTTGTTGGGTCCGGATGAGTTTGTTTGTTGACCTGCCTTTATCTTGATCATACCTGGGCAGCCATTACGTACAGCTAGTGCCACTGACGAGCTTGTGGTTTAACCCGAAAGAGGGTTGAATATGAAAGTATTTCATATTCAATCGGATACGATCTTGTATAACCTACTGCCAGTGTATTGACAGATCTTTAGAGTCCCACAAAGAAAGTACCTGCTCGGGCAAAACGCGATGTGACGTACGTATAGGGATACGTACATGAGTTCGATAAAACATGTATATTGGATATAAGTGTTTAAACGAACGACTGTTATACTAATCGGTTTAAAAGCCAGAGTATCAAGTCAGGTGTTGACTTGATAGCCGTATTTATGATGTGGTTTCTAATATAGTGTATATGATACACACACTCTCTACAGTATATGATACTGAGAAGATATTAATGGCATTTCGTGTATGTGATACATGATGTGTACGTGTATAGGATACATGTACTAATACTTATTTAATATATATATTTGATATATATATTAATTCCCACCATTCTAAATTATATATAAATAAATATGCATTTATATATGTATGTAAATATATATATATAAATGTATATATATTATTATTTATTTATTATTCTTAATTAATGGTGGGGCCTACCTTCTCTCTTGTGTGTTGACGCACACATGAGAGAGAGAGAGAGCGGGAGGGTGTATGTGTCATGTTTATCAAGACATGGTTATAAAAAAAAGATGATTGATTTTTTAAGACTTGTGTGTTGATTTTCAAGACTTGTGTGTTGATTTTTTAACATGCCATCATAATTTTTCAACATGCCATCATAATTTTTCATCTTCTTCTTCCTTACAAAAAGAAAGCTTGAGCTCCTTAGCTTAATGGCAAGTGTTGTCATGATGAGGTAGTGTAAAAAGTATAGAGTGCCCAGAATTCGCATCGCCTTCCTCTACGCCCAGCGAGCCTCTAGAGGAAGTTTCTTCAACCGGTGACGGAGTTGAAGTTCGGGCAGTCGGCTTTCAACGCGGATCATCTACGGTGAGGCAGTCGGCATGCACACGCGTTCAGAAGCTCACGAGGTTTAGACGGAGTCTTCCGGGATTAGCCGGACACGCTACAAAGGTTGTAACACCCTCTCTTTGCTCTTTTTATATTTCTAGTTTAATCTATTGCTAAGTATTTGATGATCTTGGTGATAGATTAGGGTTATGGTTTGTAAAATTATTGTTTTTCAAATTCCGTCGCGGCCGTGATCGTCATGACCCTAACCCATGTCCACTTATCTATGAAGCATATAAAAATGAATAACATAACGTAGCGTAACTAATTAAAACATTGAACATGACAATTGTATGGTGTCATGGCAGTATCAATGATATGTAGTGTAGCATACGCCTCTGTGATTGTGCAACATGGCATTCATTGTATTGGGTTATACTAGTGCCCTGACCATCTACCGTGGCCGTTTGTGGAATAAAAATTTTTAGGGTTTGATAAACTAGCGCTGGAATAACCCGATGTCAGATCTACCATAAACCTAAACTAGCTAACATGAGGAGATCTTTAACTATTATGATATAAGTTCCTCACCAAAAGATCTGTGTCTTTTGGTTTTCTATCCTCTTCATTTGCTCCTAGTGATCTCCTTGATCGAGCTTGTTCTTCTTTGTTTGCTCTTTCGGTTCTCCTGGATCGAGCTTGTTCGTCGATCCTCCTCCGTCGTAGATGATTCACCCGAGAGATGTAGTCCATGGCTCTAGCTCCACATTAAGAGTCTAGTGGAGCAATTAGAGACTTTAGATTGTTAGTCTAAAGAGTCTAATATCTAGTGTAAGCTTCTTTGTGTATTTCTATCTCACCTCCTTTCTTGATTCTCAACACATGAGAGTGTAAAAAGGAGGTAGAAGATGAAAGTGAAGGAGCACAAGAAAGAAGAGAGGAGAGTGAAGAAAATGGTGAGCTTGGGAAAAATGAATCAAGTATGTGAAAGAAAATCATCAACCTTGGTTTTGTAAAATAATTTTTACAAATATAATATACCAATCATGCTTCAATAGTTAGCACAAATGAATTGAAAATTCATTTGTCAATACTATTGAGGCATGGTTCTCACCATACTCCCCTCACCTTACTTTACACCTCATTTTCCATTTAAGAATAAATCAATAATAAATAAAATGAGGTGTCCACTTTCTAGAATATTTTCCTTATAAATACGGATTATACTCTACTGTATATATATACATGTATTCGTATCGAAATACGAATATCCAAAGAGATAGAATAACACAATGAACATAATACTAGAATATACATATCGAAATATATATATATGTAAATTATTAAATCAATACCTGATTTAATAATCCGGCTCAATCCCGAGCCGGCTAGTATTTTCAACTGTCCGATCGAAAGTCCGGATACATAGTACAATCAATCGATCAGAACCATGCACGTACCCAATACGGTTACTACATCATTTCACCTGAACCAGGGAAACCCTCTGTGTGGGACTCTAAAGACTCGACAGTACGCCGGCAGTGAGTAACTAGATAAATCCATATCTACAAACACGTTAGCGACACTAGCTGTACGTAACAGCTACCCGGGTACCTGTCAAAAAGGAAGTCCGACGAGCAAACTTATCTGGATCCCTACTGAGCCTATCTGTGACAATCTCCGTACAGTCCGGTCTCTTCGTCTGTGAGTATCGCATACCGGGTCTAGGGGTGGTAAACATCAGACCCTAATAACCGGATAATTCGTGCTGATGCGGCTCAGGACCAATCTGGGAAACTACTGTTCAACCTATCAGTAAATCCCAACTGCATTGGCCAAGGTCTTATGGTCCTGGCCAATTAAATACAGTGCGATATCGACTCCCTATACCGAGAGAGACGAATCCCCAATAATCACTCACTACCTCAATGTGGCTCGGGACTGTACCCAACCAAAACCTGTTTCCACGACTCAGTAGAGTCGTGGAAGGATAGTGATCAAAGTACAGTGAAAACTCTCACGAGACAAATGACGATCGCAGGTCTAAAGACTAAGCTGTACTGATACCTGTTCATATCAGATTCTTGCAGTTTTATATCGCCCATTCTTGATCATATTGCATATAGGTAGGTACTTTTGATCCGTGTTAGCTGAATAATTGCAGGTTACAGGTTCTCAGCTCTTTACAGTGAAATTCATGAAAAGTCGCAACAAATGCGGGACTAAGACCAACAACAGATAAATACTGATCTCCGCGCACTATACGTATAAATGCCACCTACCAGTTCAAGGGACAAAATGGCAAATCATTGGTCACTTCAATGCACAAAGCACAAGGGCAGCACAAGATCCAAGACTTCAACGCGGAGATCAGGGCAAAAGTCCACATCATTTTGCACTGCTGAAAATCTGGAAGAAAACTGAAGAGATTCTGAGAAACCAAGTGTACAAAACAGAAGAGAACAGCAACATGAAGAAATCCAGAAAAAATGAGAAGTCAAATCCACCAAACGGCCGTGGAACCGCGGCCAAAAAAGCACTTCTGCCGCGGAACCGCGGCCGCGTCTGAACAGTGTCGGTTGCGTCAAAGCAGCGTTGACTCGGCTCTCTTGGGGTAGTTTTGTAATCTCATGTTTAGCTCAGAATGTATATCTAGGGTTTCACTCTCCTGCCTATAAATAGCAGAGCTCAAAGCCAAATGAAATGGTGCTTTTTCATTATTAGAATTAGGATTTAATTCTGTAGTTTTTCTTTCTCCATTAAAAATTGTAGTGAGTTTTTGAATGGTGATAAATAAAAAAAAAAGAGTTCTTTTTATCTTGCATGTCTTTTATTATATTGCTCATAATTTTTCATTTGCTAATTTAGTATAATTATTTTGCTGCTTTCTTTATTTTTTTCTTCTTCTATTTTTTTATCGTTTACAACCATGATCCTTGAGTAAGATCCTTGCCAAGGTGAGGTCTGTAATTCTTCTTAACCTCATTTCTATCTACCTTCCTTCTTGTTTTTATCTTTTTAATAGGTGAGTAATTTCTCACTTATTAGGGCAGGAGAAGGAAAGTTTGAGAGAAGGAAATCTCTCTCACTCTTTTCTTTGCCCAACACCATAATTCGGACTCCCTTTAATTGAACCACAATCCGATCACTACGGCACATTATCCTACATGATAGCGGTGATTCCCTAATAAGACCGGTTGTGGTTGAATTAATTGGAGATTAGGGCTAAGAACCAAGAACGGACGGACAAGGACCAAAAGGAAGAAACTAAGTATGGAAAGCCTAACTTATACTTGCAAGTTCCTTCCTAGTCGTGCTAATCCCCGTTGTTGCCGATTACCGTAACACCGATATTAAGAAGGGCGTTGAAAGAAATGAGAAATTCCTAACTCGGACTAACCTAATTCTAACCCTAGCAAGATCTTTTATCATCCTTTATCTCATTTCTTAAAACAAATCAACAAATCTGGACATATTTTGATTTAACTCGTTAAAATATAAAGAAAAAGATTCCATCTCCCTATGGATCGACCCGTACTCAACCGGCTATATACCAAGCGAAACCGTCTTGATTGCAGTAATTAAAATTAAGCACGCAGAAAATAATACCAATCAAATGGCGCCGTTGCCGGAGAGACGGTAGTTTATTTCTTTGTGTAATTTCGGGTTAATTAAAAAAAACAAAAACAAAAAATATATAAAAAATAAAAAATCATCTTGTTATTTTTAATTAGTTTTTGTGCAAGTGTGCAGGATAGGAAGAAGGTCAAGTTCAGTGCCAAAGTCGTGAGGAGTTAGACCCATCTCTCGCGGCTACACCGCGGCGGATCAAGACGGAACCACGGCCTTGCTGTAAAATTCTGGAGCACATTCAGTGAGCCAATCAAGATTCAGGAGATCTAAACAGGAAGAGGAGAACCAAATCGGCACAGGGAAAAAATTTGAAGCCGTCAACCTTCTGAACTTCCGCGGAACCACGGCAGAATCACAAGTTTGACCGCGGAACCGCGGTCAAAAGGTGACGTCGGCACCCAAAACTCTCTGTGAGTATTCCATTTCTCTTCTCCACTCTTCTGAACTCCACTGAACTATATTTTTCTGCAGCATTCTTTGCACAAATTCTCTTCCCCTCTCCAATAAACTGTTTTTGTGCAGGATTCTTTGCGCCGCCGCCAAATAAATTTTTGCAAGTGTTTTAGATTTTTTGTTGTTACTGTTTTGCATAAATAATACGGATTTTAAGGGGCTATAACGCCAATTCAGATTGAGTGGGGATTTCATCACCCTTTCTAAGACCCCAAAAATCACTAAAAGTATACGCATTACGCTTGAGCTTAATTAAAAAATATCTAGACTCAGCCAACTGAGGACTGTCGTGCTCAATAGGACAGAGGAAGGTTGTGGGCATTCAGTCATTTATCTAAACTTGACTTTGTGGTGCCTAGGCTAGACAAGTGAGAAAGGTAATTTTAAAAGGCACGTCTCACGGTGATTCGTGAGCGGAACCCTCCTTTCTTCATTTGTGCTTACCTGGCCACAATTGGCAGTGAAGAGACGATTTGAGGGTTATCTCACAACTTGTCACTTTGGAACAATTAGGAGCAGTCTAGTGGACTTTGAAGACCATAGCTCTAAATATGATTGTGCATGTTTTAACTGTGATTGTTTGAATTTGTGACGTAAGTCCGTACACATTTTTGCAATACTCTTTCTAAAAAAAACAACAAAACAAAAACTTTTATAAAAACTTGCCCTTTGACGTCAGAATCCCATTTCACTCACCTTCCATCCACATTTCTTCATTGACGTTTTCTTACCCTCACATTCTACACTTTGACTACACTAAACTCTTTTATTGTATGTCCGGTTAGACTCGGGACACTAGTGCCCGCCTAGTCCGTGTTTCGTTAGTCGCTACCGACTACGCGATCGACTCCTACGTCGAAACTCCCTCCACACCTCTTTCATCCTTACCTTTGCCGGCCAACTCCGACGTTGACCGGAATTCTGTTCATACACCTTCACCTTCACAATCATCACCACCAAATTCTTCTTCTGAGATGTCAGGATTTCCTCCTAACATCCATTTACCTCCCCAGGGACTGATTCCACCTCATTTGGGTGCGAATAACCCGCAACCACCTCCTGTTGAAATGCCACAGCGGATCGTGCTCCAGGATCGTTTCTATCCCACCCGCTCCGCACTTCCTACCTGTCTTTCACTTCCGTCGGCCAATGGGGATAATTTCGAAATTAAGCCCCACTTCATCAACATGTTACCTAAATTTCACGGGCTGGAATCCGAAGATGCCTACATCTTCATCAACAAGTTCCAGAACGTCTATGCAATGATGAAGACAACCCAACTGTCCAACGATACTATACGACTACGAGTCATTCCTTTCACTCTGTGTGACCTTGCTGAGAAGTGGCTGTATAGTACCGCATTGCATTCCATAAACAGTTGAGATGAGTTTGTAAAAACGTTTCTTAAAAAGTTCTACCCAAATCACAAGACCACGAGAATACGAAATGAAATTAACCAATTTTCCCAACTTCCTGCCGCACCTTTTTGGAAGTGCTTTGACCGATACAAAGACCTTCTTGTTTAATGTCCTCATCACGGTATTGAGAGATGACAACTTTGCCAGACCTTATATGAGGGCCTGAATCCAGCAACTAAGCAGTTGCTGGAGACCATTTGTCAAGGCCACTTCTTATCCAAATCTGATGAGAAAGCTTGGCAATTTTTCGACGATCTCGCGGAATAAACGCTTCAGTAGGAAAGCACCAGACCGAACACTTCATCTACTTCTTCTACTTCTTCCGGTCTCTCTAGGGCAGACGTTCATCAACTTGATATCTCAATTGCGATGAAGGCCGAAATGGCGGCGATCACGTGAAAACTGGAAGCAATTGAGAGCAAATTCTCATCTCCTTCTCCTGCCCCTGCTCTTCCCCCTCGTACCATCTGCGTTTGTTGTTCAGACCCATCACATTTGACCAAAGAGTGTCCTTACAACCCACCTGCTCAAGGACAGGATTGGGTCAATGCTGCATTTCTGCAAAAACCAAGAAATGATCCATACTCTTCCACTTACAATCCTGGTTGGAGGAACCACCCCAATTTCGCCTGGAATCAGAACCAGCAACAATTCCAAGACCACAACAACTTCCAGAGGCTTCCTCCTCAACAACAACAACAAGCTCAAAATCAATATCAGCAGCCTTTCCAACCCCAACCTTTTCAAAATCCGACGAACAATTTTGCACCCAGCAATTCTTTTCCTCAAAACAATTTTGTTCCGTCAAACAATGATAAGGTTTCCTCGCTAGAACGAAGTCTGGAGGCATTTGTAAAGCAATCGACTCAATCCAATGCCAACATCCAGTCTTCCATTCAGTCTTTGGTGCAATACACTGTTGTACACGGGCAAAGCATCAAAACCATCGAAGCCCAGATTGCACAACTGAATGCGGTTTTAAGCGAGCGAGAGAAAGGGAATCTTCCATCTCAACCACTCCCAAATCCTGGTCACCCACATGTTGCTCTTGAACAACAAAACCATAATGTGAGTGCCGTGACTACGTTGAGATTTGGAAGGATAGTGCACAACAACTTTGGCACAGATGATGACACCCCGGCCGCTTCTTCTTCTTCTTCTTCTTCTTCGTCTTCTGAGCCTGTTCTCCATTCTTCAAAAGGCTCCTCTTCTTCTGCTGCTCCGAACGGACCCACATCTCACTCCACGAAAACACCAGCACTGGGATCCGTTCCAACTCCACAAGCATTGGACTCAACCAATTTCAAAAACGTTCCATTTCCAAACCGGTTGAGATCCAATAAACAAAATCCATAAATGGAGAAGATTCTGGAGTTGTTTAAACAGGTTAACATTAACATTCCCCTCTTGGATGCAATCCAACAAGTCCCTTCCTATGCAAAAATCTTGAAGGACTTGTGCACTAAGAAGAGCAAATCTCAGGTACCCAAGAAGGTTTTCCTAGCTAGTGCCGTGAGTGATGCTCTTACCCAAGCTTTACCTCAAAAACGGAAGGACCCTGGCTGTCCTACGATTTCAATAACCATTGGGGATAAGAACATCAACCGCGCACTTTTGGATCTTGGTGCCAGTGTTAACCTGCTTCCGTATTCGGTATATGAGCAACTAGGTGTAAGAGAGCTGAAACCCACATACTGTACTCTCCAAATGGCCGACCGATCTATCATCCATCCTAGGGGTAAGCTAGAGGATGTGTTAATAAAGATAGGGGACTTCATATTCCCCGTTGATTTCATTGTTTTAGATACACAACCTGTAGCTAACCCCCGGAATCAAATTCCGGTAATACTCGGTCACCCATTCCTTGCAACCTCAAATGCTGTGATCAATTGTTGAAATGGTTCGATGAACTTATATTTTGGAAACATGACAATTGAACTCAACATTTTTAGGTTGGGGAATCAGCCCTCCGAACCTAATGCTCATATACTAGACGTTTGTTCAATCCAGAAGATTGTCCCTGAGTACTGTGAGTTCGAGAAATTCTTGTTCGATCACAGCAATCTTGACGCCACTGGTGCGTTCCTCCTTGAACCTGATACTGCTTCTGCTCCCGATAGTGATTATGAGTGTTTCACTTTTTCGAACGATCTTGGCGTGTCGCCACCCGAGCTATCCTTTGAATTTTCGGATGAGCTAGCTGAACCATCCAACTCGGTCGCGTACACTCATTTTGAGCCTTTGTTAGAATCCTTCGAGTTCGAGACATTTTCGCCGATCTTGCCTTCAATCGTTTCACCTCCAACGCTCGAACTCAAGCCGTTGTCGTCTCACCTCAAGTATGCTTACTTAGGTGAGAACGAGACCCTCCCTATTATCATCTCGGCTTCTCTAGCTTCAAAGCAGGAGAAAGCCCTTCTGACGGTCTTGCAGAGTAATCGGCAAGCTTTTGGCTGGACTATGGCAGACATCAAGGGGATTAGTCCCCTGATCGTTGAACATCACATTCATATGATGGATGCTGCCAAACCAGCCAGGGATCCACAGAGGCGACTCAATCCAGTCATGAACGAGGCTGTGAAAAAAGAGATCATAAAATGTCTAAATAGTGATATCATTTACCCTATCTCTGATAGCTAGTGGGTCAGTCCGATACATGTTTTCCCCAAAAAGTCGAGCATAATGGTCATTACCAATCAGGAAAATGAGTTAATCCCTACTCGCACCCAAACTGGGTGGCGAGTGTGCATAGATTACAGAAAACTCAACGCCGCAACGCGGAAAGACCACTTTCCGCTACCATTTATTGACCAAATGCTCGAACGATTGGCTGGACACGAGTACTACTGCTTTCTGGATGGCTACTACGGCTATAACCAGATTCCCATCGCCGAAAAAGACCAGGACAAAATCACGTTCACCTGTCCTTTCAGCACGTTTGCATATCGCCGCATGCCCTTTGGGTTATGCAATGCACCCGCTACCTTCCAGCGGTGTATGATAGGAATTTTCTCGGACATGGTGGAGAAATTCTTGGAGATATTCATGGATGATTTCTCCATTTTCGGCGATTCCTTTAACGAGTGTTTGCAGCATCTCGACGCTGTTCTTACCCAGTGTAAGGATAAAAACCTCACTTTGAACTGGGAGAAGTGCCACATCATGGTGCGTGTAGGTATTGTCTTAGGACATATCATCTCACAAAATGGAATTGAGGTGGATATAACTAAGATTGAGGTCATTTCCAATCTACCTCCTCCCAGATGTGTCATAGACATCCGAGCTTTCCTTGGCCACGCTGGTTTTTATAGACGGTTTATCAAGGATTTTAGCAAGATTGCTAGACCCTTGACTCTTCTGCTGGCCAAGGACACCACATTCGATTTCAACTCGAGCTGTGTGACTGCATTCGAATCACTAAAAAGCTCACTCACTTCTACTCCCATACTTTCTTCTCCTGACTGGACGTATCCCTTTGAGATTATATGCGATGCATCTGACTTTGCTATTGCTACGGTCTTAGAACAGCACATTGATAAAATGTCGCACGTAATCTACTATGCTAGCCGAACACTGAACGATGCCTAGCTGAATTACACAACAACCGAGAAGGAATTCTTGGCTGTTGTGTTTGCATTAGAAAAATTCAGGCCTTACTTGATCGGGTCTCCAGTCATTGTCTACACAGACCATTCTGCTCTACGCCATCTTTTTGCAAAGAAGGACGCAAAATCTCGGCTGATACGTTGGATCCTCTTACTTCAAGAGTTTGACCTTGTCATCAAAGACAAAAAAGGATGTGAAAACGTAGTGGCAGACCATCTTTCACGACTTCCTTCTTCGCCGACGCTTCCACTTCCAATAAACGACGTTTTTCCGGATGAACAGCTCTTAACAGTATCATGTGAACCCTGGTCCGCAGATATTGTGAACTATTTGGCAACAGGATTACTACCAAACGAGTGGTCAAGACAGGACAGACTTCGATTCTTATCCCAAGTAAAACACTTTTACTGGGATGAACCCTATCTGTTCAAGTACTGTCCCGAACAGATTATTCGTCGGTTTGTGCCTGATAATGAGTTCAAAAGTGTGCTGTCATTTTGCCACGATCAAGCATGTGGCGGGCATTTTGGCCCAAGAAAGACAGCCGAGAAGATCTTGCAGTGTGGCTTCTACTGGTCACAACTCTTCAAAGACGCTAATGATTACTGCAAGACTTGCTCCCGGTGCCAACACTTGGGCCGGATATCCAGGAGAAACGAGATGCCGCTCCAACCAATTTTGGTTGTCGAGATTTTCGATGTTTAGGGGATTGATTTCATGGGACCGTTTCCCAGCTCTTTTGGGAACCTGTATATTCTTCTACCTGTTGATTATGTCTCTAAATAGGTCGAGGCCGTGCCCAGCCGGACTAACGACAACAAGGTTGTCGTTAGATTCCTTAAGGAAAACATCCTTTCCCAGTTTGGACACCCACGCGCGATCATTAGTGACAATGGAACACATTTCTGTAATAGGATTTTCGAGGCCTTAATGCGGAAATACTCCATTAATCATAAGCTATCCACGCCCTACCACCCACAAATATGTGAGCAAGCCGAAGTGTCTAATCGGCAAATCAAACAGATTTTGGAGAAAACGGTTTCCAAGAACCGTAAGGATTGGTCTTTAAAACTCACTTATGCCCTTTGGGCATTTTGAACTGCTTATAAGACTGATCTTGGCATGTTTCCTTATCGGCTCGTTTACGGAAAGGCTTGCCACCTTCCAGTGGAAATTGAGCATCGCACATTTTGGGCGATTAAAGAGCTGAATCTATCTCTTGATAATACGGGCAGCCATCGGAAGCTGCAGACCAGCGAATTAAACGAGCTTCGGGATGAAGCTTACGAAAATGCGGTTTTCGTTAAGAACCGAACGAAGGTGTTTCATGATAAACACCTTACGTGCAAAACTTCCACACCTGGTCAACAGGTATTTCTTTACGACACCCGGTTACATTTCCATCCCGGGAAGCTCAGATCTCGCTGGAAAGGACCATAATTTGTGCGGACTGTATATCCGCACGGTACGGTAGATTTGGAAAATCCAGAGGACGGTTCATTATTCAAAGTGAACGGACATAGGTTAAAACCGTTCATCACCGCTGACCCTTCGGAGGAGCTCCTGATGTTGCAGGAGCCGGTTTACATCGACCGACCTTCCTCCGCTTACCATCAAACTTCGGTTATCCAGCCATAAACAGTAGAAACACTGTTTCAAATAAGTTTTAGGGTATGTATATACCATTTTCCCACTTGTAATTATATAATAAAATAAATAAATAAAAAATTCAAATTTTCGGGAGGTATTTTTGTAAATATTTAGTTCTATTAATTAAATAAATAAATAATAATACAATTTTTTTCTTTACAAAATAAATTCCTCTTTTTAAGGGGGCTTTTGTACATATAACCAAATAACCCCTATAAAAACACCCCGACCCCTCTTCTGCATTTACAGAACCCTAATTTTCACCCTCAATAAAACCCTAACCGCCGCAGCAGAAAGAACAGAGAGATCGCCCCTTCCTACCGCGGAACCGCTGCCTAAGCCTCTTCCTGTCGCGCAACCACCGCCGTTTGTTGTCGTCGCCCTCTGAAAATTTCAGAGGAGGTTTGCACATTTTTTCTCCTCTCTGTAAATTTCTTGTTTTCTGCATTTGCTCCCTGTCATGGCACCTACATTACAGTTTGAAAGGGATTTCTCCCCATTGTTTGCGCATAATGTTTACGGTAGTTATTTCGGCGACGAGATCCGAAAGCGTGGATGGAACTTTCTATTATTTAACCATCCGAATGCATTCGCGTTTCCGGATCTTGTTGCACGTTTTTATGAATGTATGGAGGAGGGTTGTCTGGCACAACACGGGTACATTAGATTACTGTGGGGGGATCGGGAAATTTTAATCGATAGGGACTTCATTCACGAAGTCACCTTAATACCACGACTTCCCATTCACGATCAACCCCTCCGATTTGAGGAATACCTACCCTTAATGGGAAACGGCTGTTCTAGGGAGCCCCGAAAGGGCATTCAGGCTCGCACGCTTTTTGCTAACGTTTTAACTGTGTGCCGTTGGGCACAAAACAATATTTTCGGAAGTTCGCACAAAACAACATTTTTTACACCATCCCTACACATAGTGCACACATTGATGACTCGAAACCCTAGCTATGACATGTGCATTGTGTTGCTTCACTCGATTGGCGCCGGCAAATGGGCGGCCAATTATTCATGCCCAATGTTAGTGACACAACTGTGTCGCCATTTCCTTTCTGTTGAGGAATTTGAATTTTACATGCATGGTGGGATTCCAATTCGACCCCTTTTTTAGAGTGTCTCCACGTCCTACACACGACTCCATGATTTATGGTTGCGCACAGAGCCGGCCGAGGATGTGATGGCCAAGACCCCTAGCTCGAGCTCCACAGCGAGCGATGAAGAGTTTACCCCCGCTGCGCAACCGCGCTTAATTCGACGAACCCATAGGGGGTAGAAAGAGTGATAGGGATGCTGACTAACTTTGATCAGCGACTAACGATCCTGGAACAGGAAATGTCCACCCTACTGGTAAGAGAGGAACGTTCACGATCACGATCGAGGGGACGGGGGACAGATAGAGGTGAGGCTGGGATCAGTGAGGCCGCGTCTAGTAGACGCCGCAGGGAGCAGTAAGGACACTGCTATAAATAAGTTTGGGAGTGAGGGTTGATTGTAAATAGTTATCTTTGCATTGCATCTACACGTTTTTTATTTTTTTTGTACATATTTGTTTTTCTTTACATATTTAATTCCGTATCTTATTTTTCTGCATTGCATCTTTATAAAAAATATAAAAATATAAAATATATATATATATATAAATTGAAAAAATTTATTTTAAAAAAATTGAAAATTTCAGTATTAGCCATATTTGACTCAAGTTCAACATAACGGTTGACTAGTTAGGAAAAACTAGATCCTAAACTTAGTAAATTAAAAACCCTAAAAATAACCTTTCTTAAACTTTAACTATAGAAAATATACGTCCTTGCAGTTTATTTAGAAATAAGCAAATTTTGAGTTCAGTTCTTGGGCTAAGTCGAAATAAGGGAAGAGTATTGAAAGCTCTATTTGAAGTATAAGTCTGAAAAATAATTCTAAACCTTAAGTCCAAATTCTGAAAATATATACCCTACTATACGCACTTACACACATCTTGAAACTTGGGATAGTAGAAAATATCTTGAAATGCTCTTGTCTAAAATCCTTAGTATGAAGGAAAATAAAATAAAGGTATAAGTGGTGAAGAAAGAAAAAAAATGAACATTGGTTTTGTAATTGCTTAAGGCAGCATAAAAAAATATATAGCGAGGGTACTTTATCAGCTAGTGTCTTAGACCAACTGGTTTGGGAGTCACTGCTAAGCCTTAAGTGTTGCAAGACGAGAAATTACGCCTAAATGCGCAAGCACATTTTGTAATCGGTCGTTTAGTACCTCAAGAAGTATTAACGGTCGCATGAAGGATGTGTGGGCAATTTCATTCACCAACTAAAAAGTATTTTGGAAGATGGACAAGAGTATGATAGCTTGAATTGAATTTCCAAGTGTAGGGATGATAATTACACACACGTAGTGGTATATGATTGGAGTTTGGAGGAGAGATAGGAATAAACGATAGGGCTTATAACTTCAGTAGAGATGATAAAAATTCCTGAGTTAAGACCGCGCCTTAGAAGGAAAACTCAGGAGATACTGAAAGCTTTATAAACTAGAAAAACGTATATGATCTTAAGTTAAATAAAAAATAAGTGTAAAAAATACGGGTTAATGATTTCTAAGTTGAAGATGATAGAATTTCTTACTAGAATACTGAATTGAAGAATTAGAGTCAACGGCCAAATTAATCGGATTTTGTGGGTAGTATCCGCCAAAAACCCTCAGGAGACAACACTCCTCCTACTAGGGAGAGGTTTAACGGCTTGTTGCACGAGCTCAGTGCAATCGTGTTCCCTGCAAAAGTGAGGTTAGGACCTTTTGAGAATAAAATTGGTTTTGCTCGGGACGAGCAAAAGATAAGTTTGGGGGTATTTGTTCATATCAGATTCTTGCATTTTTATATCGCCCATTCTTGATCACATTGCATATAGGTAGGTACTTTTGATCCGTGTTTGCTGAATAATTGCAGGTTACAGGTTCTCAGCTCTTTACAATGAAGTTCATGAAAAGTCGCAACACATACGAGACTACGACCAACAACAGATAAATACTGATCTCCGCGCACTATCCGTATAAATGCCGCCTACTAGTTCAAGGGACAAAATGGCAAATCATTGGTCACTTCAATGCACAAAGCACAAGGGCAGCACAAGATCCAAGACTTCAACGCGGAGCTCAAGGCAAAAGTCCACATCATTTTGCACTGCTGAAAATCTGGAAGAAAACTGAAGAGATTCTGAGAAACCAAGTGTACAAAACAGAAGAGAACAGTAACATGAAGAAACCCAGAAAAAACAAGAAGTCAAATCCACCAAACGGCCGCGGAACCGCGGCTAAAAAGGCACTTCTGCCGCGGAACCGCGGCCACGTCTGAACAGTGTCGGTTGCGTCAAAGCAGCGTTGACTCGGCTCTGTTGGGGTAGTTTTGTAATCACGTATTTAGCTCAGAATGTATATCTAGGGTTTCACTCTCCTGCCTATAAATAGCAGAGCTCAAAGCCAAATGAAAGGGTGCTTTTTCATTATTAGAATTAGGATTTAATTCTGTAGTTTTTCTTTCTCCATTAAAAATTGTAGTGAGTTTTTGAATGGTGATAAAAAAAAGTGTGTTCTTTTTATCTTGCATTTCTTTTATTATATTGCTCTTAATTTTTCATTTGCTAATTTAGTATAATTATTTTGTTGCTTTCTTTATTTTTTCTTCTTCTATTTTTTTATCATTTACAACCATGATGCTTGAGTAAGATCCTTGCCAAGGTGAGGTCTGTAATTCTTCTAAACCTCATTTCTTTCTACCTTCCTTGTTGTTTTTATTTTTTTAATGGGTGAGTAATTTCTCACTTATTAGGGCAGGAGAAAAAAAGTTTGAGACAAGGAAATCTCTCTCACTCTTTTCTTTGCCCAACACCTTAATTCGGACTCCCTTTAATTGAACCACAATCCGCTCACTACGGCATCCTATCCTACATGATAGCGGTGATTCCCTAGTAAGACCGGTTGTGGTTGAATTAATTGGAGGTTAGGGCTAAGAGCCAAGAACGGACGGACAAGGACAAAAAGGAAGAAACTAAGCATGGAAAGCCTAGCTTATACTTGCAAGTTCCTTCCTAGTTGTGCTAATCCCCATTGTTGCCGATTACCGTAACACCGATATTAAGAAGGGCGATGAAAGAAGTGAGAAATTCCTAACTCGAACTAACTTAATCCTAACCCTAGAAAGATCTTTTATCATCCTTTATCTCATTTCTTAAAACAAATCAATAAATCTGGACATATTTTGATTTAACTCGTTAAAACATATAGAAAAATATTCCATCTCCCTGTGGATCGACCCGTACTCAACCGGCTAGATACCAAGCGAAACCGTCTTGATTGCAGTAATTAAAATTAAGCACGCAAAAAATCATACCAATAAATACCACCTGAGAACTTTTATCTGACGATAGGTATAGTACCATGTAGAAGTTCTCGACGAGTCTGTCCAGTGTACTCATCCCCAGTGAGCACATGTATACGATCTTAGGTGCAAAAGACCAATGGCTGCGGCACCAACCACCGTCTCTTGTCGGGTTCTAGAAACGTATACACTAGTCTACTCCGGAATATCGATACCCAGTCTCGATACTCCCATGACTAGGGACCTTTTAAGGATGTGCTTATCGACTACCCAGCTCCCACAAGTATGATCGCCATCACAACGCAGGTAGTCAAGCAATGATCCTACGGGCTTTATCAACATGTATAAATGATATGTGATAGAAAGTAAAACATACACATATATTAAGATAAAGAAAAACCATGTAGCATACTATCATATCGAGCAAGATTGTCATGTACATACATATGTCCAAACATCCACATGTATACATATATAATAATGGCCTCTAGGGCATACATATCCAACACATTAGTGGTTTTGCAGTGTTTTATAAGTGTGTTCATAAAAGCCTGGTATCGTAAACTTCGGCTAATGCCAGCTAGCCTTGGAATCTTTTAACATTTCGGCTAACCGAAATAAGCAAGGGATGAGCGGGCCTAATGACAACCAGCCTCGAAAGCCAGTATTGGGAGAGGGAGGAGAATCGCCCTTGAAAGAGAAGCTGGATAAGGCATATTCCTTCAAAGGGGACAAAGTCTGTAAAATATTCAAAGATGCCCTAAGAAACGGTCTACAATTGCCAAAATTAAAATGACCGTAAGAAGCGAATATGACCGGCGACCCCAAATATTGCCCCTATCATAGAGTGATAGGTCATGCTATTGAGAACTGCTTTGTCTTTAAAAATTGTGTCAAAAAACAATACAAGACAAGAGAGAACTGTTCAAAGGCGTCTTAACAAATAGTTAAGCGGCGGCCGCCAATTTTGTACAAACAATTGACCACCACATTGTTAAACTGGGAACAGTTGACTACCATGTCGTTAAACTGGGAACAAATGACCTCTACGTCGTTAAACTGGGAATATTCAACCCCTAAGTCGTTAAACAGAAAGTATAAAAAAATTTAAAAAAATAAAAAAATCTAAAATGATGGGGCAACTCGCAATAAAAATCAACGAGTAAAATAAAAATGAAAATAAAGCCGAAATAATGAGACGACTATGAATAAATAGCCGAAATGATAGGGCAATCGTAAACTTCGCGATAAGAAAAACTGAAATAATAGAGCAATCGCGGTAAAAAACTTGTATAAAAATAAATATTTCAAACTCCTCCAACGGCAAATGATGAGTCGCTCTTGGTACCATATTCCAGTGCAGCGATACAGATGCCAACCAAAATTCAAATCCCTAAACTCCTCCAACGATGAATGATGAGTCGCTCAGTGTACCATATTCCAGTGCAGCGATGCGGAGCCAACTAAAATCCAAATCCCTAAATTCCCAAATGGCGAATGATGAGTCGCTTCTGGTACCATATTCCAGTGCAGCGATACAGACGCCGACAATATTTCAAATCCCCGATATCCCAACGGCGAATGATGAGTCACTCCTAGTACCATTCCAGTGTTAGCGATGCAGACGCCAATAAAATTCCAAATCTCCTAAATTCTCCTAGCCCTACGGCCGGTACTCAAATTGACTACCGTATACAATCCACAGTATCAAATAATCCTCATCACACCCATGCCCTACAGCAATCACAAGCTCCGCGGGCGGTCTCAGCCTATGGAATTATGCTCCATTTAGGAAAGACCCACTCATGTGTACTCACGATACGTGAGGAAGACAAAACTTATGAGATCCTCTTGACTCGTAAGAAAACACCTTTGTGGAATTCTTACAACTCACAAGGGAAAAACACACTTGGGAGTCCTCACGACTCCTAAGGAGAAAATACACCTACGGGATCCTTTCGACTCGTAGGGAGAAAATGCTTTTATAAGACCTTTACGGCTCATAAAATTGAAAAGCCTTGGGTGATAGGGACCTGAATCTGTCTCCTAAGCCATCGCTCCCTAACAGACAAAGGCAAATAATGAATTGCTCCTGGCACCCGTGCTCTAGTGTTAGCAACGCTGATGCCCCCAATCCTAAAATTCCAAACTTTCGACCCAGTAGACCCCTAAGTCGTTAAATTGGGAACAGATGACCTCTAAGTCGTTAAATTGGGAACAGATGACCCCTAAGTCGTTAAACTGTGAACGAGGGAAATTCCCTCATAGCAAATGATGATTCGCTCCAGATATCATATTCCAGTGTAGCAATGTTGTCGGGACCCGATTCTTGCTCACGGAAGAAAGTTCCACATGGAACAAAGTTCCACGCCAAGTGTCGTGCCAAGGGGGCGGGGGCCACCTTTTGAATCCATGGGGGCCACCTTTTGAATCTGTGGGACCTATTGTAGAACAATGGGGAATAATACATTCCGAGAGAGGGCAGATCCGGAATTATAAATGTAATGATACCACCCTCAATTACAGAGGCGCCTTTTAAGTGAACCGGAACTACAGGGGATTGAGAACTCCATAGTTAAGCGTGTTCCAGCCAGGGAAGTCCTGGGATGGGTGACCTCCTGGAAAGTGGCCCCTGGTCGAGTCTCTGATACCATTCTATTACGCCCCATCCCCAATACAGACGGTATTGTCCGCTCTGACCGAAACCGCACGATTTTCAGGATCAACGGCACTTCCATCTCCGGATACAACATGACCCAAGCACTTCACTTCTTCGAGCCAAAACTCGCACTTGCTTATCTTAGCATATAACTTTTCTTGCCTCAACGTTTGCAGTGTGATTCTCAAGTGTTCTGAATGCTCTTATTTGCTCCTCGAAAAGCAGAACCATTGACCAAACTAACACAAAAGGAGGAACCGTTCGTATGGATGGAGAAATGTGCATCAGCTTTGGAAGCGTTGAAGTAAAGATTGACCACCGCTCCTATCTTGACAGTGCCAGACAGTTCTGTAGGGTTGGTTATTCATAGCGACACATCTGGAAAAGCCTTGGAATGTGTTCTAATACGGCTTGGGAAGGTTATAGCCTACGTGTCAAGACAATTGAAGACTCATAAAAAGAACTACCTAATTCATGATTTGGAGCTAGCAGCTGTGATTTTTGCTTTGAAGATTTGGAGACACTACTTATTGGGCGAATGGATAGAAGTATTTACCGATCACAAAAGCCTAAAATATATGTTCACACAGAAAGAGCTCAACATGAGACAGCATTGATGGTTGGAGCTGATGGCTGACTATGATCATGACCTAAAATACCATCCGGGGAAAGTTAATGTGGTGCCGGATGCTCTAAGTCAGTTGCCAGCAATACGGATATTGACTACACAGAAGGATTTATAGCTGATCTTCAGAGGTTTGAGTTGGAGATCGTACTACCGCATTCTTCGGGACAGTTGATGCAGTTGCAAGTACAGTCATCCTCGATCAATAACATTAAAGCAGCACAATAGCATGATCTAAGGTTGCAGAAGTTTCGTGAACAGGTAGAAGCGGGAGTTCGAACGGATTTGTTAATTCATGAAGACGGTTCGTTACGATATGGCAGTCGTCTATGTGTGCATAAAGGAGACGTTCGTGAAGACATCATAAAGGAGGCTCATAGTTTCGCATATTACGTATATCCGGAAGGCATAAAGATGTACCTAGATCTATGACAATATTTCTGGTGGGAAAGCATGAAAAGGGAGATTGCTCGCTATGTATCAAAGTGCTTGGTGTGTCAGCAAGTCAAGGCTGAACATCAAAGGGTGGCTGGTTTGTTGCAACCACTTCCGATTTCTCAATAGAAGTGGAAATATATAACCATGGATTTCGTGACAGCACTACTACGAAATCCAAAGGGCAATAATGCAGTTTAGGTGATTGTTGATCTGTTGACCTAGGCAACTCATTTTATACCGTTTCGAGTTAGTCAATCGATGGAGCCTTTGGCAGAACGGTACGTGCAGGAGATTGTGAGATTGCATGGAGTACCTGTGAGTATCATTTCCGATCATGATACCCGATTTTTATCGCACTTTTCGAGGAGTCTACAGGAAAGTTTGGGACTCACTTGAAGTTTAGCACCCTGCACTCGACGCCACCCACGACCCCCTACAACAGACCCCAACGACCTCAAGAAACCTCCACCCTCACCGCCGGAGACTCGTCATCACCACCACCCTATCACCCTCATCACCACACCACCTCCGCTATCACTTCTTCTCATCCTCTCCTCGAGCAACCTTGCAACCCCGACGACCCCTGCCATAAACCCTCGACCACAACAGCAACCCAAGAAACCCTAGCCCACGCCGCTCCCTCGCCGCTGATCATCTCGACCTCACCAACTCGCCCTCATCACAACCTCTACCACCCTCGACAACCCCCAACGACCCACGATGCCAACCCTGCGCCCCCGACGACCCGCGACCCAATTCCAAAAACCCCAACCTCGCCGGAGACTCGCCGCCAACCTCCCCTTGCCGTCACCACCTTCATCTCCTCAACCTTCTCTCCTCTCCTCGATGCCACAAGCCACCCCCGCCATCAACCCTCGGCTGCAACAACAACCTTGACAGCCACCCAATAATCCCATTGCCCTTACCGTCGATGGCAACCCACCATCGTCGCCGTCACCTCGCCTCTGTCCTCGCTTTTCCAGAACTCAAACACCAACAGCCCATTCTTCTTCTTATCCTTCCTTCTTCTTCTTGATCTTTTCTTGATCGGTTCTTGAATCTCCGATCGTCTCACCGGAGTTGCGCGCGTCGCCAACAATCCGGACGACCTAATCATCTTCGTCGTCCAGCCTAGTCGTCGCGTCACGTCACTGATCAGCCAGGTCCAATCCTGCGTGCGTGAGTTGCATCGTGAAGTTCTTACAACATCGAACGTAGCATCCGTATCTCGCCGTGAAATCCGATCAGGCAAGTTTTTAACTTGCAACATGCTATGTTATGATATCGATACCGATATGAATAAAAATAGTACATGTGTTTTATTATGCAGCAAATATTACAGATTTACAGTTTTACAATATCCATTCATATCCGTACTGATAATAGCATATCTAGTTGCATGCCGGAACATCATGATATCATTATACTATTATATTAGTTCAATATGTTATCTAGATTGCATCATATAGGGTTATAGACGTGTAATGGCTATTACAGATAGATACATATGCATCCTGGCATCAGTTGTGTTTACCAGATTCCGATATTGACTACAGTTTCACGTTGGCATCTATTTGGTCAATATACATCATATGACATGTTCACGACACACTACATGACTTGTTACTTGGATCTTCTTGCTAATGTCGACAATCCTGACTTGTTATCCTGATGGACGTAACTTGTTGTCTGCATAGACAAAGCTGTACCTGCTTGATCATGTGTTGGCATTAGATTTACATCATCAATACATGACTTGAACACAAAACCTTGAGGATAAGGGGAAATCAATAATGAAACCTGACTTATAACTCAACGGTTTGATACTTATACTGATCAGTCTTTACGGGCTCGGCTAGCCCCGGGATGATGTTGTTGACATCATTCATTTGTATATGTTACATGTTTACTGTTTAGTAGCGCGTCTCGGATTCAGCCCAAGAATATTGATCGTAGTCCCGGACACGCATGGGATACTATTGAGTTACATCGACGATTCCACTAAATTGATTTCAAAAACTTTTAGAATAGATAACCTAGAAACACAGACTTTAGGTTACACATCACATACAGATACCTCTTTATTTTATACATGTATTTATTATTTACATTTATGTTTAATCATATTATCATATCCTGGTTACTACTATTAGTCTTTGTTATTATGACGCACTGACGTCTGGGTTTTGCATAGCCCAGTTCCTCTACATTTATTGCAGACAGATCGAGAGTACTTTAACAATCAAGCCGAGTAATGAGGAATTGAACATGTATTATTATTAGAGATGTTAGTTTGTTTATTTCCGTAGTTTATTTCTTTTAATGTGAGCTCATATTAGGACGTGATTCAGACACTATTGTTTATTAGATCTTGATTCGTTTCCGCTACATATATTTTCTTGATTCTATTTACTGTGGCAAATGAACATGTATTAGATAGATTATATATTTTCCTGTTCTTGATATCCTTTTGACGGTCGTAATGTGATTGTGGAGAGATGATTCCTAACCACAGGTAGCATGGTTGGCTCTGTCACATGCCGTGTTTACAAATCTTGTGAAGTGGGGCGTGATAAATGTTGATGCCAAACTAAAACTAAAATCCTCAAATCCTCTCATGGCAAATGACGATTTGCTCCTGGTACCATATTCCAGTATAGTGATGCTTATACCAACCTAAATCCCATGTTCTCCATGGCAAATGATGATTCACTCCTGATACCATATTCTAGTACAGCGATGTTGACGTCAAACAAAAACCCAAATTCCAAGTTCCTGGCTCAAAAGCCCCACTGGACGGATAAGAAACTCCCAAATCAAATCAAATCAGTAAGACAACCAACGACCTCCCTGGTGGAATCAAGCTTCACCTCAGAAACAAGTCGAATCCCGACATCGCAAAAAGCGGAAAAAATCATATCCAACCCTGACACCGCAGAATGCGGAGCAAGTCAAATCCAATCCCTGACACCGTAATAAGCGGAGCAAGTCTAACCAAACATTGACCGTCCAAGTAGGAAAAATGGCAGCACCGACTGTCCAAATTGCAAAAATGACAGCACCGACCATCCAAGTCGCAAAAAGGGCAGCACTGACCGTCCAGGTGGCAAAAAGGGCAGTATCGACCTCCACGTCGTCAAAACGGGACCCAAATCAAATCAACCAACGACCTCCCCGTCAGAATCAATCAACACCTTGGAAACAAATCAATTCCGACACCGCAGAAAGCGGAGCAAGTCAACTTCAATTCCGACACCGCGGAAAGCGGAGCAAGTCAAATCAAATCCCGACATCGTAAGAAACGGAGCAATTCAAATCAAGTATCGACCGTCCAATTGCAAAAATAGCAGCACCGACCATCCAAATCGCAAAAGTGGCGGCACCGACCGTCCAAGTCGTCAAATCAGGAACCAAATCAAGTCAACCAACGATCTCCCCGTCGGAATCAAGCTCCGTCTCGGAATCAAATCAACCAACAAGCTCTGCATCGAAACTATGCTTCGTTTAGAATGTCTACCTCTGCATCAGAATCATGCTTCGTCTCAAAATGTACCCCGTGTCGAAATCATGTTTCGCCTCAGAGTATCTGCCTTCCCTGTCGGAATTATACCTCGCCTTGAAAACATGCTCTGCGTCGGAATCATATTTCGTCTCAAAATGTACCCCGTATCGAAATCATGTTTTGCTTCGGAGTGTCTTCCTTCCCTGTCGAAATTATGCTTCGCCTGATAATCAACTTCTGCATCGGAACTATGCATCGGTTAGAATGTCTGCCACGTGCCGGAATTACGTTTCTTCTCAGAATAAACCTGACCCGTTTCAAAATTATGTTTCGTCCTAGAACTCTACGTTGGAATCATGTTTCGTCTTGGAATTTACCCCGTGTCGAAATCATGCTTCGTCTCGAAATATCTGCCTTTCCTGTCAGAATTATGCTTCACCTGGAAAACAACCTCTACATCAAAACTATACTTCGGTTAGAATATCTGCCCTATACCGGAATTACACTTCGTCTCAGGATACACTTGTCCCGTGTCGAAATTATGCTTCATCCCGGAACCCTGTGCAGGAATTATGCTCCGCACATTGGAATTATGCCCCCGGAATGATACTCCGCCTCAAAGTCAAACTTCTGCGGAACAAGATCCATCAATTTCATGCACACAACTCATATATGCGATGTGCAGTTATTGATGGGGGCACTTTGTTAGGGTCAAAAATTACATCCCGGTTGACCAAGTCAAAATCAAAGTCAACCCCAAGCAAGCGGGTCCAAGCCCAGGTCAAGTGGGCCCAAACCCAAGTTGAGCCCCGCGGCCGGCCTTCCCATGCCAAGAAGAAAATTAAGTAATAAATAAGTTTAATATAATTTTCATGCATAAATGTAAAAGAAATGGGCAAAAAGCCAAATTTTTGTAAAGTCCATGGCTCATGTGCAAAAACAAATAAGCACATGAGACATGGGATGGGCAAAATGCCATTTTGTAAAGCCCAAGGGGCTATGTGCAAATCTGTAAATCTATATAAGACAACATTATGATGAAATAAAAAAAACTAAATTCCCCAAATAAATCTAGGGTTTGTGCTTTCATCTTCTCTATCTCAAGTTCTCCCCCTTTCTTTTCATTTCTAATTATATCAAGAGCTTAGCACTCTTTTTCTCAAAACCAAATAAGATTTCACCATAAAACCTTCAAAAGGGAGTTCATATCTCCCATCAAATCCTTAAAAGAGAGATTTTTAATCTCACCTCTAATTTTTCTTCAAGATCTCGCAAAAAAAGAGGAAGAGGAAAAAGGCCCATCTCCAAAAGCTCCACTTTGGGAGGATCCAAGGTTTAAGGGAGAAGAAAGTGGTCTCTTTTGATCAACTCTAAAGATCTTTGGGAGTTCAACTCCATATTTCAAAAAAATTTGGAGTTTAACTTCATAATAAAAATTCTTTTGGGAGTTTGACTCCACTTAAAATTCTTTTGGAGTTTAACTCCATAAAAATAAAATTCTGTCTTCTTTAGGGAGTTTAAGTCCACAAAAATAAAAATCCTTTTTTTTCTTCTGGGAGTTTAAGTCTAAAGCCCCTCGAGAGTTTAACTTCATGTCCCGGGGCTAAGCCTTTTTCCTGCTGGCGGCCGCGTGCCAAGCGTGTGACCCGCCGGCACCCAGCTTCCACGTGCCGGGCGCATAAAGCGTTGGCGTCCACGTGCTAGACGCGTGACCCGCAGATGCTCAGCGCCCACGCGCCAAGCATGTGACCCGCGAGTGCCCAACGCCCACATGCCATCTCATATGTCCTTAGGACGCTCCTCACCCCTCTTTTTCCCTCACGCTCCACACTCAAAATACGTTCCCCGTTAGAAAAAATTTCTAATAGGGCGCTGCCCCGTATCCCGCAAAAGGGCTGCTAGCCCCCTTAACACCCAGCCCGCTATCCAGATAGCGGGATCCCTATAAATTCTACGAGGTCCCCGATATATCTAAAACACAATATACACACACTGCACATTGAGTTCACATGACCAGTTTGCCCCGTCGATCGGAGGTTCTCTCGCTCCAAAGGTGAGAGGTAATTAATGGTAGTTTAGTCCACGGCTGTCGGAGATTCGGATACCCACAATCAATAAACCCAGCATACCCTAAGCAGGGGGAATCTGTATATACCTGACAAGCGCGCGTATTTCTATCTCAATAGGGTAGCGAAAAGCACCCTACAACACATACTCTCTTTCACACACATACATACTCACACGTAAACATACACACACGCAGGGTCCACATACACACATGCAGGGTCCCCAAGAAACTAATCTCGAAACGAATGAAAACGCAAATGCTGGGTGTGTTTGCGTTATAAATTCTTAACTTGTCCGCACTGGACAAATCTATCATTTATAATATGATCAGTTTTCTCGTCATATAAACTACATGCCGGTTGCCAGAAACAAACAATTAAACGCTTGGTTTTGATAACCATCACATAGTTTTATGTCACGATGGAAACCATTGCGTATATAACTAAGAGACAGGGTCTAAGGCGTGTTTTGTTTTTCGAATGTGAGATTCTCAATGATAACATACAAATTTCATGTTATCATCGAGTTTCGTGCACTCAGTATAAGATTTTCGTGTTATTTTTTAGTTCAAGGTTCAATTCACGATGGATATGGCTGAGAAACTTATTCGCAATAAAGTGTATTTATATACTAGTGAAAATTCCCTCCGCTGCGCAAAATTTCCAAAAATTTGGATAGCATCTCACCTAAATTTTGACACGTTTGGCATTTCACCTATAAATTCTACACCAATTCCATACATGCTATTAACCCATAACCAATTCAAAAATCGAATATCCAAATTCAATACCAATTCCATTCACAATCCAAACTTTCCTAATCCACTCAAATTCGTTATCAACCAAAGAAATAACCAAACAAATATCTAATAGAATTTGAATTTAACGCTATAGCGAAATGAAAATCAGGAATGTCAGGTGCTTAGTTTTATGGTTAGTTGATTATAAATAATCTAGATTAGGATTGTGTTTTTTCATCTAAATGATTAATGGATGACTAAGATTAAGTCTAATAGTTGATAATTAAAAGATTCATATTTTAATAACTAAAAAGCGTAGAGTGGTGTACCAATAATTGATGAACCTCGAGTGCGAAGAAAGTCAGACCAACCACGTCAATGTCAACATTACAACTGCACAAATTTTTCATTCAAATTTTCATATCTTCACATTTCCACTCAAAAATTTAAAAATAACGAAAATATAAACATACGCTTTATATAAATCGAAATTTTATATTAAAAAAATCTTATCGAGAAATAAGGGCTAAGGCTTCAGAGGATAGTAGTTCAGCTTCATTCTTAGAAGAGAGTGGTGTGGGCTCGATCTTGAGGGGGGTCGAGCTCAATCACAGAGGAGAGGGGCTCAGACGGCGACAACTTGAAGGATGAGGAGGAGATCGGAAACGATGAATTGGAGGAGGAGGAGGAAGATGAGGGGGTCGGCTGCTGAAGGGGGGACGGCGAAGGGGAAGCGTTTGGAGGGGAGACGGCAAGGAAGGGGTCGGTGACGGGAGAGGAGGGGTCGGCGAGGAGGGGGTCAGTGGAGGGGGGGAGGCAGCTGCTGGAGGGGGAGGGAGCGACAGGAGAGGAGGGGGCGGCTGCTGGAGGGCAGTGGCGTCAAATTGGAGGAGGGGATCACCGGCAATTGGAGGAGTCCGGCGATCAGAGGAAGACGAGGAGCTCCGGGACTGGCGATTGGAGGATCTAGGGATTTTTTTTTGGGTGGGAAATGAGGGGAGAGATCAGCCCCGAGCCCTTTTTGATTTATTATGTTAGTCCCGTCAACTACTAGCCGACAGAATAACCTAATAAAATTATTAAATAAATTTCGTGGGTATTAGGGTTTTTTTGTCGGCCAGTCGGTTTATTCCGTTGACTTTTAACCGACAAAATACACCTATATTTCTTGTAGTGATTGCTTTAATTTTTTTCCCTTTGTGATTTCTTTTAACAATATACAGGGCTGTAACCTATTGCAAACGGGATTAAAACTCCAAACCTCTTTAGGTGCAAAGAGACTTTAACAATAGACTATTGCATCGCGTATATTTCTTCAATTTATTGAACAATAGCAGCACTTGCAATCTCTTATGGATACATACCTTGTAGTCAATTTTTTTTGTAGTCATCCAAAATGCTATATTGAACATTACTTCATAATCGACCATTGTGAGTTAAAGATGCTAGCTACATAAGCCATGACCTAATATGTTGTAAAGTCTAAATTATTAATTCCAAGTTCAATTGACATACCTGTCCTTTTCACATTTGACTATATCACCTACATAGGATACTGAGAGAGAGAGAGAGAGAGAGAGAGAGAGATTCAAACCACATGGAATCAAAACTAATACAATAAAGAAAAGGCCAAACCAGATTCCATGTTCCTAATAAATTGATTCATGATAAATGCATCAATGATGAAGGATGTGAGAGAAGGAGAGGCAGCATCCAAGAAATATCATCCATGCATCCTTCGTTTCACTCGTTCATGCTTTTACTAATATTTTCTCTTTTTACCAAATTGCTAGTATTGCAAAAAAGGGCCAATGGCTGCCTTAGTCTCTAGTGCTAATTAGCTCAAGTCGCTTTCTTAAACAAGCCAGTGGCAGGAATAATGATTTTCTTTTTCTTTTTGCCTTTTTCCCTTTGCTATTTTTGTTTGTTTTTATTTTGAATTTTCGGTGGACATCCCCTTGCCCACCTGTGTGTCATCTTGCTAATATGTGACCTAAGGGCTCCAAAGCTCCCACTCATGGTTCTTGGAGAGAATGGGCCCACTTGTGGGTCCCGCAACATTTTGTGATCTTCTCTTCTTCTCACCATCCTATTGGGTCTTAAGAGATTCATAGCTAGTTCTCGGACAGTTGGCTAAGTCCTATCATGCATCATGCATGCAGATTTATTTCACATGCTTCGCTAGTTTTTGGAACAAGCAAAAAAGATTTATATGTCGTATATCTAGATATTATGTATGATCATCTCATCTCATGATGTGTGAAGCTATGTTGGGAACTTTGGTAATGGTTATGTTGCCGCCAAACTCATCCGGTTTTTACATGTCACATGTCAAATTGAGGCAAGATCGACCTTCGGTGATATCGATCAGAAGAATAGACCAAATACGAGAAGGGTTCGTGTCATTATAAACGTGCTTATTAAAAGTGGTCCCATGATGCTCTTTAATTAACTTCAGATGATATGATCTCCAACATCACATAATTGAGAGGAAAAATCAAAGAAGCCATCTTTAAATAATCATTTTTAATTAGAAATCATGCATATATATGCATGCACATGCCTAGATACATCGCCAGCTCAATAGCAAGTTCATGTCATTAATTAGTCATGGGCCCTGGTGTTTAATAATCATTTAACTTGTGCTTGTGCTCTTGTTGAATTCAATAATCTCAACTACTTACTTGAGCCATATAGAAAGAGAGAATGAATTGCTTACGACTCTTTTGCATGAAAACAAAGGAATAATAATTATAAGAAATAACAATATAGCATCATGATTGTTTTATTTCTTTTTTAAAAAACCCGTTCAGATCTACTCTCGATTGTTTGCGCGCAAGGACACTAATATTTAAATCTCTTTTAACTTTTTGTATCCATTTTTCATTTCGCCCAACTTATGTTCATTGTCGATTCTATTTATAACCAAGTACAACTCTATCAATGTATAACATTTATTTATTTGAACTTGTAATAGGATGGTCTAGGGGTCCCTTGATGAAAATTAAAAAGCATTATACATACTTTAAATGATAATGATAATAACAACAACAACAAAAAAAATTGAAGAAAAGGAAGAAAATGAGAAAGCAAAGGAAAGAAAGACACTTCTTATATATACACTTTCTTAAGATCATATAAAAACATGAGCTTTTTAATTAATTCAAATTTAGATGACAACAAGTTCAAAATGCACATACATATATATATGCATTCATTCTCAAACACGGCTTCTTTACATGATTACTAATTTCTAATGAATTTTCACTTTCTAAATTTTAGCCAAAGAACCCGGTTTGACTCCAGACCGCGTCACGAACCCGGCTCATGTCCCGCCCCTTTAGGGTCCGACCCACCCCTTCAACCACCGACGTCGTCATGTTCTTACCGTGCGCTCGAGCCACGTACTCGTGCGGCGGGACCCACTCCGACTCGTCCCTGTCCAGCTCAACCGAACCGCTCATCGAATCACTCGACTCGGCCCGAGCCATCTTAGACCAAACCGGCACGTTGACAGGCGCCGAAGTGGCCGCCCCGTTACGGCTGCAGCTAGGGCTGTACATGCTGTGATTCTGATGAATCACCGTGGGCCCCGCTCGGCATCGTTCCTCAAAGGCCAATGAGAGGCCGCCAACATGGCGGCGGTGGTCAGCTTGACCCCAGCCTCTGGTTCGGCCAGATCGGTTTGGGCTGACTTGGTCCGGTTCGGACTGCAGCAGCCTGCAGTATTCACCGGAAGCCTGATAAGAACCTGATGCCGGCGAGATATCATCTTCATTGAGGTCGGTCTGGCCCGTGCCTGGCCTGTATCCGTCAACATAGCCATAGGTGCCAAGGATGCGATCATGGCGGTCGGAGGAGGAATCGTGCTTTCGGCCCTTGGCCATGGACGGACAATGCTGGCGTGGCAGCCAAGGGAAAGCTAGGGTTGGGAATCAGGAAAGGACCAGCAGCTCTTTTCAATGCATTTGGGGGGTTCAAAAAACTATATATCGCACGATCGAGCAAAGGGAGCTTGGAGAGGGTATTAATTTATAGCTAGGGCTCTCGCTTAATTAATTGAGCTGTGCATTTGGATGCATGAATGAATGAATGATGAGGACTCATCTTGACTCTTGCAGCGCCAAAGGTTACACACACACACACACGTGCCATTAAGAAATGGGTCCCACTACCAGTATCCAAAGAAGCGGGGCCCTAGAGCACGTGGGAGCCACCCAATGGCTGTAAGCGAGAGATCAAAGCTATCTCTCAACAGCATGTCACATGATGACACGTGTGTGTGGGCCCTGAAGTTGGGCCTGCCAGGTGCCCCACCCCCCTCCCCTCTCCTCAGGCATTAAAATTTTAAATTGGTCGTAGCCAGGTATCTTACTCAAGCTAAACTCGCCTTTTGCTCTAGTCTCTCCATGGCATCAACCGACGAAGACCGAAACATCAACCGAAGCACAAATATAATAGAATCATATATATATAGAGCGGAGCAAACATAGTACTCCCATACCATAACTAAAATTGCAGGTTAGCAGCAGAAGATACTAAACGGCCTACAATGCGTCTCTACAGCGCGATGTACGTATGCACGCACGGAAGAACTTACAGCAATCCAGATCGAAATTAGCATCGACTAACATTATGGTCTTGGATGATCAGCAGCATGTGGGCTGCTAGCATGAGGAGTGACTCAAACACGTCTCTTTTCTGCGACCGCGACGCACCATCGATCTCTCAACCGCCACTTGAAGCAAACTTGCAAAAGCTAGGCCCCCAACTGATTCTACATAATTGATCTCGAGTGGGCTCCACGGCCCACAAGCGTGAGAGCACAGACAAAATAGTAGGGCCCACTGTTGGGGCCCACTCACCCACTAGCAGATTACTGCTTTGTGGGGCCCAGGAAAAGAAGATCCAATATGGACCTGTGTGAATCAGAATCTTTTTTAACTTAGGACCCCACTAACCTTAAAATTTTGTCATTGTTAAAGTTTAGTGTCGAGCATTGGTCTTTATTCCCCATTGAGGAAAAAGGATGAACATGGTTTCATCGAGGATTGATTCTAAGAGACATGGTTCGATGTCAGACCACCGTGTGCAATATGAACCTTCGGAAAAGAGAAGGCGGCATGAACGGAAAGGCAAGGCCGGAGACAAACGAAGATTTGATCAAATATTTTCTCATCGGATGCCCACGAACAAGCAACCATGGCTTTACTCCAAAACTATGAGCATGATCAAGGTTCTGCCGTAGGACAAAGGGCCGTAAAGCGTTCTCTAAACCTGATCGGAGGAACAAAAAGTTCTTCCCGACGACGTAACAGGTACATAAATACAGCCAAACCCTAAATACGAGTGTTGTCAATAAAATTGTTGTTACTTTACCGGAATTACAGAAACTACAGGTAATAGAATATTTTGTAATCGCTGCATATTATTAAATGAAATAAACGTAAAATACATTTCTTCTTCGAAGGCCGCGTACCTAAGCTTGTAATGAACAACTCCTCAGTAAGAACAAGAAGACGCAAGGCAAACGCCCCTAATGCTGGGCTATATCTTCTGTTTGAGTGCTTGTCGTAACGGGATTTTCTGGCTCTCGATACTCGCCTCCAAGAGCTTCGCCTTCAGGCTTTGCTTCTGCAAGCCTCGAGACCATTCAAGACAGCCCTTCATCCCACGATTTACCTGCGGGTTCACCGAATCAGGGGAGCTCCACTCTCTCACACTCGGTGAGCTTAAACCCAAATCATCGGTAGAATTAGAAACCCTTCCGTTTGATAGCCTTCCATTTGTTATCTCAAACGAGTTTCTCTGACAATCTTCGCCGCCATTTTGATACAAGGACATCCAAAGCCGAGCTATCGAAGACCCCTTCTTCCTCAATTGTTTCATGGTATCGGTGCTACTAACTGATGCATTGCTCTCTTCGAATTTCCCATTGACCGATGGATCGCTTCCTTCTATTGAATTGTTCGAGGCTTGCTCGTCCCCATGGCTCACAGTTTCCCATCCGCTGACGTTGTCATCGTTGACATCGTCATGAATATCCCCATAACACGCCTCGATTTTCTTCTCATTAGGCTCTTCCTTCGGCTGGAGCTCTTCAAATACAGAGAAAATGTCCTCCGAAGCAGGAGGAGGCTCATAGGAGAACTCCTTAATCTCTTGTGCCTCGACTGAATCTACTACCTCTTTGAGCATCTCTGCCTTTTTCTTCTCTCCCTCATTAGTATCGGAATTGTTTCGGGATCTTAAAAAGGCCTCGATCTCTACTTGAAGCTTGCTAAGCTCCGAATGCTTATTAGCGAGCGTCACCTTCGCATCGACTAACTTCATTTGCACCCTCTCTTCACGCCAAACTTCGGCCATCTGCAACATTTGCCTCTCTTCTTCCACCTCCTCTCTCATTCTCATCGATTCCGCCTTCATCGTTTCGACCACAGCCTTGCCATCACCAATTTCCTTTGCCAGCTCTTCGCATACCTCCTCCATAAGCTCGCGGGTCTTCTTTTCCTTTCTGTATTCCTGCGAGAATTTCTTTGCTAATGATTTAGCGTCTGCTAGTTCATTCACCAGCTTGGAGTTCACAATCTCGATCCTCTTCCGATTTTTTCTCTCCCTGTGGAGATCGTCTTTGATGGAATCGATTACAGCTCGGATATTCTCATGCTCTCGTCTCCGCCACGATTCCTTCTCCTCTGAAAGTTTTTGAATAAAGCGCTCGAGCTTTTTCTTGGCTGAGTGCCGCTCGAGCTCGAGCTCGGTGATCTGAGCGCGAGCATGCTCAAGCTCGGATCGGATAGAGGAAACATCAATGGACGCCTGTTGGTCTTCTAGAAGCTTCATGTGACTGTAGAACCCTGGGTCCCATTTGGTTGCCCTCTCCATTGAGGGATCGGAATTTGCACCACAAGCTTCGAGCTGATTTAAAAACACACGAAGTCCAGAAAAGGTAAGACTGCAATGAAGAAAATGATTAGCAATCAACTAGTTTGAACGCAAACCTCGTGCAAAATGCCATTCTTAGGGTAATTCATTAAACTGGTAGGTCTGTGCTCGCTCTTTGTGCTAGAATGGAGGCTGGAGCTACGGGAATCAAGGGCATTAGACTGCAAGGGAATCGATGGTAATGAGCAAAATCGACTAGAAAGCTAAAGTGAGCGAAACCGCCCATGGTCATTGTTGAGATATGTGGATAACACAGTCCCACATTGGAAAAAATATGAGAGGTGCATGGGTATTATTGATGGAACCCGCTTATATCAAAAGCCCGTGTACACTCATAAATAAAATATATAATCGCCCCCTCGTTAGTGTGTGTATAGGTATCAGAGCTAGGTTGATAACATCCGTGGAGTTGTATTCACGTGAGGGAAGTGTTGATGTGGATAACATAGTCCCATATCACGTGAGGGAAGCGTTGAGATATGTGGATAACATAGTCCCATATAAGATGGGACGACAAATACTTGTATCAAAAGCCCGTGTACACTCATAAATAAAATATATAATCGCCCCCTCATGTGTGTGTGTGTAGTCATAAGTGATGAATGATACATGGCAGCATAATTATAGTTCTAATAGTATGCAGCAACTATACAAGGTCTTCAAAAGATTAAATCAGTCATAGATATATGGCAGCATAATTATAGTTCTAATAGTATGCAGCAACTATGCAAGGTCTTCAAAAGATTAAATCAGTCATAGATATATGAAAACTAGACGAACAAGAGGCTTAAAGATCGATTTGCGACTCTGTGAGACTCCTGCACATTATCATGACAAAGTTACCCAAAGAGATGTGAAAATTTTCCTTGAAACAACGAAATATGAAATTGGACGTCATACAATACCAGATAGCAATCTTCTCAAGATATTTAGCCAGAGATTTGCTCATCAAATAGAGTATTTTTCTAACATAGTCGCATGGATATAAAATATAAGATGGGACAAACACTTGTATTAAAAGCCCGATCTTCTCAAGATATTTAGCCAGAGATTTGCTCATCAAATAGAGTATTTTTCTAACATAGTCGCATGGATATAAAATATAAGATGGGACAAACACTTGTATTAAAAGCCCGTGTACACTCATAAATAAAATATATAATCACCCTCTCGTGGGTGTGTGTGTGTAGTCATAAGTGATGAATGATACATGGCAGCATAATTATAGTTCTAATAGTATGCAGCAACTATATGCAACTATGCAAGGTCTTCAAAAGATTAAATCAGTCATAGATATATGGCAGCATAATTATAGTTCTAATAGTATGCAGCAACTATGCAAGGTCTTCAAAAGATTAAATCAGTCATAGATATATGAAAACTAGACGAACAAGAGGCTTAAAGATCGATTTGCGACTCTGTGAGCACTCCTGCACATTATCATGACAAAGTTACCCAAAGAGATGTGAAAATTTTCCTTGAAACAACGAAATATGAAATTGGCCGTCATACAATACCAGATAGCAATCTTCTCAAGATATTTAGCCAGAGATTTGCTCATCAAATAGAGTATTTTTCTAACATAGTCGCATGGATATAAAATATAAGATGGGACAAACACTTGTATTAAAAGCCCGTGTACACTCATAAATAAAATATATAATCACCCTCTCGTGTGTGTGTGTGTGTAGTCATAAGTGATGAATGATACATGGCAGCATATTATAGTTCTAATAGTATGCAGCAACTACATGCAACTATGCAAGGTCTTCAAAAGATTAAATCAGTCATAGATATATGAAAACTAGAAGAAGGAGAGGCTTAAAGATCGATTTGCGGCTCTGTGAGCACTCCTGCACATTATCATGACAAAGTTACCCAAAGAGATGTGAAAATTTTCTTTGAAACAACGAATATGAAATTGGACGTCATACAATACCAGATAGCAATCTTCTCAAGATATTTAGCCGAGATCTGCTCATCAAATAGAGTATTTTTCTAACATATTTGACTGGATGAAATAGGCAGTTTGGTTGTTAATTAGGACAATTATCATCTAGAAGATAACAAGACTATTTGTTCCTTCTTGAAGAAATCTACTCAAAACCAAGAAAAGTTCAACATATTTCCCACATAATGTAATCAAAATGTAAACTTTCCAATAAACTTCATTGAAAAAGCTTGTGATATGTGCCAAAATTCTAGAGATAATGCAAACAGTTCAAAAATGAAACTATTTTGCATTCATGTTTCCATTGTAAGGCAAACTATCTTTGAACGATTGAAATCCCATTTATTTATAATCTAGTAAGAAAATTACACCTAATCTCACAACATATCTTATTATTAGGGGTAATTTCTATACAACACCCATAAAATTGTTCAAAAATCAGCTAAATTCCTTCTTCCGCCTTCCAAAAGGAATCCATCAAAACCCTAGAGTCAACAATTTTCATCCTTTCACCACCTAAGAAACCATCCACGCATATAATTAAAAACAAACCCATCCAGACTAATAGGAATTAGCAGCTCATCAAGGAGAAATGCCATAAAAACCAATCTTTTTTTTTATCAGAAAACCACTAAAAATCCACCAATTTTACAAGATAATGGCATAAACCTTAAAAACTTTTATTCCTTCAATGCCACATCAACACTAATGAAAGAGAGAGAGAAATCCAACGTTAAAATAATTCTACACAAGATGCATCATGCCACAGATTTTTAAAAAAATATTTTGCATATTGCATTTGTGTTCCCTCATTTTAAGGCAAATCTTTGAACTACCATCTAATTATAATCCTGTAAAACAACGCATCGCACCTAATTTACCAGCATATCCTTCATTATCAGGGGTACATTCACTAATTTCTATAAATCACCTATAAAATTTTATAGAATATGTTCCATTTCGTTTAGGGCTATATATGTGCCTTGTAGTTGAGCATAATTTCATATAACAAATATATCATTTTTTCTTCTTCTTTTAGATTTTTCCATAATCTACAAAATTTGGAGGATACCAATTGGTCATCCAGCACTATGACAAAACCTTCCCCGTCATGCTTTTTCGAATCAGAAATTTGGCACTTATTTAGAGAGAGTTGACGTTCAGTAGAAAACCAATAATAGAACTTTATCAAATCTTTACTTGAGCTTTACTTCCTAGTCATCTCCATTTGAATAAGAAAAGGCGATGAGGAGGAGAATGACCCATAAAATTTAATGAAACTATCTTTTGAATAATTGAACTCGCATTTATTTATAATCCGGTAAAAAAAATTGCACCTAATCTCACAACATATCTTATTATTAGAGGTAATTTTATACAACACCCATGAAATTGTTCAAAAATCAGCTACATTCCTTCTTCCGCCTTCCAAAAGGAATCCATCAAAACCCTAGAGTAAACAATTTTCAACCTTTCACCACCTAAAAACCCATCCATGCATATAATTTTTTTTTAAAAAATCCCATCCAGAATAATAGGAATTAGCAGCTCATCAAGGAGGAATACCATAAAAATCCAATCTTTTTTTATCAGAAAACCACTAAAAACACACCAATTTTACAAGATAACAAGATAATGGCATAAACCTTAAAAAAATATATTCCTTCAACGCCACATCAACACTACGGAAGAAAGAGAGAAAAAAATCCAACGTTCAAATAATTCTGCACATGATGCATCATGCAACAGATTAAAAAAAAACTATTTTGCGTATCGCAATTGTGTTCCCTCATTTTAAGGCAAACAATCTTTGAACTACCATCTAATTATAATCCTGCACAATGACGCATCGCACCTAATTTACCAGCATATCCTTCATTATCAGGGATACATTCACTAATTTCTATACATCGCCTATAAAATTTTATAGAATATGTTCCATTTGGTTTTGGGCTATATATGTGCCTTATAGTTGAGCATAATTTCATATACCAAATACATCATCTTTTCTTCTACATTTAGACTTTTCCATAATCTATAAAAATTTGGGGATACCAATTGGTCATCTAGGACCATGACAAAACCTTCCCCGTCATACTTTTTTTAACCAGAAATTTGGCACTTATTTAGAGAGGGTTGACGTCAGGTAGAAAACTAGTAATAGCACTTTATCGGATCTTTACTGGAGCTTTACTTCCTAATCATCTCCATTTGAATATGAAAAGGCGATGAGGAGAATGACCCATAAAATTTAATTTAAAAAACAGCTTCATTACTTTTTTAAGCAATACTTTACCTACTCATGTGATAGGTCATTGGACCACACATAGGATACAAAGTACAAGGTGAGGTTGTGAATACATTTGTTGGAAAATCGAGATGTAGGATTTGCTAGTATATCTAAATATCTAATAAATCAAAATAAAATGAACAATATTTTAGAGAACGAAAAGGAAAGCATATCGTGTTTCTTCGAGATGATGAAGACTGCGGCAAATTATTATATCAGTGTCCTAAGAGTAGTTGTGCGCGCACAAGTGTGTGTGTGAGAGAGATATCAACCGGAGGCAGAAGACACTCAACGTGCTGCTCTCCAGATTCAACGGTCGAACACGAATGGTCGTGCACTCGGCAAATTATTATATCAATGTCCTAAGAGTAGTTGTGCGCGCGCAAGTGTGTGTGTGAGAGAGATATCAACCGGAAGCAGAAGGCACTCAATGTGCTGCTCTCCGGATTCAACGGTCGAACACGAATGGTCGTGCACTCGACTACTATGACCTATGAACAACTTTGCATGGGGAGGAACGTGCTCGGGTATATTTTTGATAAAGAACAAAGAGCAGAGGAGACTTTGCATGGGGAGGAACGTGCTCGGGTATATTTTTGATTAAGAACAAAGAGCAGAGGAGAGTGATATTTTTCGGTGTGTCTGAGACTTGATCACGATATGCATTTCATAGAAAATTACACAAGTAACCGCAGCCTAGAAAAGCACGGACACTTATATTTGCTCGTCATGTCTGTGTACGACACGTATTATACATTTGGACATTCAGACACTCCATTCGACGCCGTGTCCGACACGCTTGTGCCGTGTCCACTCAAATTAAATATGTCTGACGCTTCTATATAGTATAAAGAATTGAAAAATAAGAACGTGTGTGTGTGAACTACTTTGATATCTTGAATACAAGAATATAAATTTTTTCAATATCTTTCATGTCGGACTAGATTTAGGAGTAAAGATTCAAATCGATGCAAATGATGAAATAGGGTCTATGAAAGTCAGCTCTAATTAAAAAAGGTTAATATTTTGTCTGTTTTTACAATAGTAATTTTATTTTTGTATGTTTTACCTTGAGTTTTATATATGTGTTTGTCTGTGCTTAAAAAAACTTATAGTTATTTAAATTATTTTTCTTATGTTTCTTTCATAGTTTATTTATGTATAAATTTTTATACACATACATATTTTGACGTGTAGAACATGATGCAAAAATTCGATCGCCGATCCAACGGGCGGATTTTTCCATCTCGCTTTAAAAATCTCATCTCACCATCCCACCTTAGCGCTACCCTATATATACATATATATAAAATAATATAGGTGTATTCCCATGTCCGTCTTTTTATAAATTTACAGTGTCACGTATACTTGTCCATGCCCGCACTCGTACCCATGTAAGTGTTCGTACTTCATAGACCACGGCAATAAAACAACAGATGATGACGAACTAATGGGAACAATAATTGTGATTACAACGTATAGAAATGATTGCAGAATTTCACAATTAATAGGTGATCGTCTCAAACGTGCAAAACACATAGGAGATCAAAATAACGAGCTCAAACGGACGAGCTCTGAGCTCAGAAAAGGATGAAGGAGCTTCGAACTGAGGAGCGAGCTTGAAAGATGCTTACAATGGGTTCAAAAACAAATTAGCAAAATGTAGGTCACTTCAGGCACACACATAAGGCTCGAAATAAGGAATTTGGAAACCCTCCTCTCGTGTGATGCGCCCGCACATCCCTAGTTATCAAGCCATTCAATTTTCATTTGGCTTGGGTTTTAGCTCATGTGCATGCGAGCACATTCCCATCTCTCGATCACACCCTGCTATACATATGTGTGGGTTCTAAACTTCTACACAAGGACATGCAATTCTACTTCTAATGTAGGACTAAAAGTATGTGAAGTATCACATTGGGGGTTATTGATTGATGTATTGTATTGCATATTTTGCATCCCTTTTTATCTATAATTGTAAATAAATAATTGCTACTCGAGTGTGTTTTGATTAATTGCAACTTTAGGGATTTAATTGTAAAAAGGGAAGAAAAGAAGAAACCGCATGCTTTTCATGCTACAAATCAAGTTAATTAAACAGCAAAAGCAACGAAACGAGATAGGAGCACAAACATGAGTCAAATCAAGTCAATAGGCCGAACCAAACCAGCTCGAGAAGACTCGAGCCATTCAAAGCCAAGACGACCGTGTTTTGGCGGCTTTAGGCGTCAATCAGTGGTTCGGCTATTGAGTCAAACGACGAGACTTTTTGTGCGGGTTTAGGAAAATAAAATATTGGGTTTTAATTGTTATTTCGGCTCTATACCCTATAAATAGAGACCGATTAGGGTTTTCTTTCTCTCTGGCCGTCTTAATATTTTCTAGGATTTGAGAATTTTTCTTCTCAAGTCTTTCTGCTTTTAATTAAGTTTTTTTTAATTTCAATCATGTCTTTTAATTATTGCTTTTAATTTTATGAGTAGCTAAATTGTTTATATCTGGGAATACATGAATGAATGTTAGCATGTGTTAATTAATTTCACAATTTCTTTCTCTTAAATGTGCTTCAATCCTAGATTAATATAAGATCACGTTACAATTTCACCAAGAAACTTTGATAGGTTATAATACAATTTCGCGTATAGTTTATGTTTAGGGAAGATAAATATTGTGTTGATATTATATTTATGTAGGTAAACTTAGAGAATTACAAGATCGAATTTTTACAATCCAGCGCAATAAACTAAGATAAGAGAAAGTTGAGATTTTTTATAAATTCGCCGATAAAATGAACTTACGGAAAACTGAGATTACAACCTTGTCAACAAACTATTCGTAGGTAAAGCAAGTATTGGGTTTGACATTGTATTGATCTAGAATAATAAAAACACCTTTTTTTAGTATGTATGAATGGTTGCGGATTGATAATTTTTATTGTGACCCAAATTATTTATGTTTTCTACATCAAAATGTATACGTATTAAGAAGAGGAAAAAACGAGAAAGAACCGTAAAATTATTGGCACGTGTAGATCTAGAGGATTCGAATTTCGAAACCCTAGGCATATTTTATTTTCATAGTATTTCCTTTAATTAATTAATTGCTAGAAATAAATGTCCAGACCTTATTTTTAATTCGCCTAAACCTAAGTAGATTTAACCATTTTCATTAATGCCCAACCCCGTAAATTTTCAGTTAAGCATGCCAAAATGGTAAATTTCTAGGTTTCAGGCAGTTAATTTCTTTTTATTTTTTAAAATTAATAAATATGGATGAGAGAATTGCGATGAAGCTACAAAGCATGCGATGTTTTTGCTTGAGTGATTGTATTGGAGGAAATAATAAAAAACACCTTTTTTAGTATGTATGAATGGTTGTGAATTGAAAATTTTTATTGTGACCCAAATTAAGAAAGCTGTTCGGGAAAGTAAAACTAAGGTCTACAAGAAGGTGTATGAGAAATTAGACACTAAGGAGGCTAAAAATGATATATGCTGAATTACTCGGATGCGGGAAAGGAAGACCAAAAACTTATGTGCGATGAAATGTGTCAAATATGAAGATCAGAAGGTTTTAGTTCGAGATGAGAATATCAAGAAAATGTGGAGAGATTATTTTGATAAATTGCTCAATATGAGCATCATACACAGAAGATGCACGTAGCGGAGATGCGCATGCTTCGTTGGATGTGCGGTAACACTAGAAAAGATAAGGTGCGAAATGAGGATATTCGTGCAAAAGTTGGTGTAGCACCCGTGGAGGAGAAGATGCGGGAAAACCGGCTAAGATGGTTTGGTCATGTGCGACGCAGACCTATGGAAGCACCGGTTCGACGAATAGATACCCTCGATATGGGAAATGGCAAAAGGGCAAAAGGGAGACCAAAGAAAACATGGATGGAGGTGATACGAAACGATATGGTTGCCAAAGGACTCAATGAAAGTATATTGTTCGATAGAAGTGAGTGGAGACAGAGGATTCATGTGCGGGACCCGGCGTGATTCTCATGTTGGTTCATGTAGCCTACCCCATATGCTTGGGATAAAAGGCTCAGTTGTTGTTGTTGCTCAATATGAGCTTTACTAAGAATTTGGATGGACTTGTCATTCAATCTCAAAATATAAACTGTGATTCATTCGTAAAATAAGACTACCTGAGGTTAAATAAACTTTGAAGAGAATGAGATCAAGAAAAACGGTTGGTCCAGACGGAATTCCTATCGAGCTTTGGAGATGCTTAGGAGAAATATACGTTAAATGACTTACTGGTCTGTTTAATAAGATTTGGCAAACCAAACAGATACCAAATGAATGAAGAAAAAGTATCCTTATACCTATTTACAAGAATAAGGTGACATTCAAAATTACTCAAACTACCGTGGAATAAAACTTATTTGTCACGCCATAAAACTTTGGGGGAGAGTGATTGAACACAGGCTAAGGAAAGATGTTAAGATAACAGAAAACCAGTTTGGGTTCATGCCTGGACGATCAACGACAGAGGCTATTCATTTGTTTCGTCAACTTATCGAGCGTTTTCGAGAGAGGAGAAGAGATCTGCATATGATATTTATTGATTTAGAGAAAGCGTAAGATAAGGTACCTGGAGAGGTATTATAGGGGACAATGATGAAAAAGGGGGTCTCTATCAAGTATATTGACATAACCAAGGATAGTACGATAGAGTAATGGCAAATATCAGAACTTACGGCGGCCTAACGACTGATTTTCTGATTACAATTGGTTTACATCAAGGATCTGCATTAAGTCCATTCCTGTTTACCATCGTAATGGATGAGCTTACTAAAATTATCCAAGATGAGCTATCTTGGTGTATACTCTTTGCTGATGATATTGTTCCAGTAAATGAGACGAAAGCAGAGGTTAATACCAAATTGGAGTTATGGAGGCAAACGTTGGAATCTCGGGGTTCAGATTGAGCAGGTCTAATACAGCATATATGCATTGCAAATTTAACAAACAGAGAAGTCAAAACCATATTGGTATAACATTGGAAGGGCAAAAGATATCACCGAACGATCAGTTTAGATATCTAGGTTCCATCATCTAAAAGGATGGAGAGATCGATAGCGATGTTAATCAAAAGATCCAAGCTGATTGGTTGAAATGGTGGAGTGTAACAGGGATTTTGTGTGATCGTAACTTTTCGTTAAAGTTGAAAGAAATGTTTTATCGGAGCATTATTCGGCCTGCCTTATTATATGGTACAAAATGCTGGGCTCCTAAGAAGAATCATACACAAAAGATGCACGTAGCGGAGATGCGCATACTTCGTTGGATGTTTGGTAAGACTAGAAAAAATAATGTGCGAAATAAGGATATTCGTGCAAAAGTTGGTGTAGCACCCGTAAAGGAGAAGATACGGAAAAACCGGCTAAAATGTCAAAAGGGCGAAAGGAAGACCGAAGAAAACATGGATGAAGGTGATACGAAAAATGGTTGCCAAAGGCCCCAATGAAAGTATATTGTTTGATAGGAGTGAGTGGAGGCGGAGGATTCATGTACTGGACCCGGCGTGATTCTCATGTTGGTTCATGTAGCCTACCCCATATGCTTGAGATAAAAGGCTCAGTTGTTTGATTGTATTGAAGGAAATTTAGGAAATAATTATTTATGAACTTGGATGATTACATAATTAATTTTAGCATCTAACATCACTTGTATGTACGCGGCTCTCTTTAATTTTCTTTGATTATTGTTGATTATGTGTTTTCACGTCAACTCTTTATCTTTTTATGAGCAATAATCTTTAATAACCTTTACTTCCTTTAATCCAAATTATTTGTTCATTTTTTGACTATGTTTCTACTTTTAGAAAGTTAAATTAGCAATTTAACATCTATGACGTTTAAGATTTTATAAAGGGTATTTTACTTGTAGCCCCTCTAAAACATAGCAAATTTCTTTCTACCCAAAAACTTGGTATTTAATTTTTACCCCCAAAACTAATAAGATACATCATTTTACCCCTTTACGATTTCCATCAGTTTTTAACTGTATAATATCAGGTTTTTCTTTAAAATATCCCAACCTTTCTTATTCGGAAATACACAATTTCTTTCCTAAATTGAAATTAAGGTTTAGGCTTCTGCTGCACATTTCTCAAAATCGGCAATGAAATCAGGAGCATTTTCAACATTCTTCTCTAGCTACGAAAAAATTGAATGCGTATGCGGTCTTACTTGGTGTTTTTGGGTAAATGGTAAACGTAAAATCTATGGAGAAAAATTAAAGTTAAAATTAACGGGATTTTTTCTGACGGAAATCGTAAAAGAGGTTAAAATGATATATCTTATTAGTTTTGAGGATAAAAAGTAAACAACGAGATTTGGTGGGTTGGAAAGGAATTTGCTATGTTTTGGGGTCTACAAGTAAAAAACCCTTTTATAAAACTTACGCTCTTCTTAATTTAGGAGAACTACTCAATGTCATACCCGTACTTGCATACATACTACATAGTACGTGCACTTGCGGTTACTATTTAAAACACTCAACAGATATCAGCACAAATGCAACAAAAACCAAATATATATAGAGGTTTCCAAAGACATTGATTTGGGTATTGAAATACCCATGAATTCCACCCACTGCCCAATGAGAAACCTAGCAGTTTACATGGATTCTTCCGGCATGGTAGAAAAACTACTTTCCTACTTCTTCCGCCATTCAAAAGGATCCAACCAAATCCCTAGTGCAAACAATATTCCAGCTTTCACCAATCCAAAATCCATTGACTCAAAAACTAACAAAATCGCCATCAAAGACTCAAATCCAAGAAATTAGCAGCTCATCAAGGGGGGAAATGCCATAAAAATCCGATCTTTTTCCAGTAAACATTAGACAACCACCTAAAGTACTCCAATTGTAAAAGAAAATGACATATATCTTAAAATCTATTACTCCTTAAAACAATCTTTGAGCAACCAATGCCATCAAAATCCAGCCTTTTTTTAATCAAAGAACACAAAAGCATCAACTTTATTTTATAAAAAAAAAGTCGCTGGGTACTCACCTCAAACCCTAATCCGCCATTAACATGCCAAATCCCAGCCCCGATCTTCCTCGCTGAAACCACCCCATCTCTCTCCCAACCCACATTCCTCTCCTTCACGCTGCCCTTATCGGATTCGGGCACGGACCCGCTCGAGAGATCCGCATCTTCGAGCTTCCACTTCAGCAGGGGGGTGGCGGGCCCCCCGCCCCTCCTTCCCCCGCCGCCCGCCGCAGCATTCCGCCTGAGTCGGGCCCTTCCTATGCGACGGAGTTTCGGATCCGGGTTCGGATCGGAGTCTAGGTGTGGTGGTGGGTATTTGGTCTGGGTTTGCTTCATGGGTACAGGGATTAGGGTTAGGGTTTGGGGCAAGGATCCGAAACCATTGGAGAGAGGAGAAGGGCGGAGAGATCTAGTGATATTTCAAAGGATGACCTGAAATAGCAAAGGGTTTTTTCCTCATACAACCCCCAAATTTTTCATATTTCCGAATAAGTTCTCCAAAACATCATCATTTTACACTCATCGTATGCTTCCCCCTTACATTTTGTCTTTCTTTCCCAATTCCAACACTGTTCCCTTTCAACAACGAATTCATTATAAGTCTATCTATCTACAATCACAGGTCTCATGCTCTTTTAAGCTTTATCCATCTTGAACCGGCCCAATAGATAATAACGAACATATTTGTAAACAATGATAGTAACTCCGATCTTTCTAGAGACGTGTTGAGCACTGCTTCTTTAATTACAGCAACAGGTTAAAACTCTTTTTTTCTTGTCTTTTTCCATGCCTTCTATTTATGTCTTAATTGTGGTTGTCTCATTAGCAAGATTTTTCCTTTTTGTTTCTATGAATGAATAATTTTCTACACGGTTCGTTGATCGAATTCGGATGGTCGGATTCATTTCTCGTAGATACAATTACTGATTAGGCATTTAACCTCTTGCACGTTGCACCCTTGTATCAACTTTATTTGTGTGCGTATTAATTAAAGGTGATGGTTGCTTGGTTTTACTTGCATTTCAAAAGCTAACTTCACTATTTATGGGAAGTAAGAGGGCTAATTAATAAAGGAGACATAAAACGAAGGGTGGTATGTGCAAAACACTCGTTGGTGACATGGTGTGGCCCACTTGAACGGTCACTGAAGTGGGGGCATTTTGGGAAATCCAAAAATATATAAACGTACGGATCCGTCGCCGTTGATTTTGGCTGCACATGCATAATTTTTTCCTTTTGGTAAATTTCAGAAAAACGCCATAATTTTTGGGTTTCAAAATAACAACAAAGAACTTTAAAATGGCATGAAGTAACTTAAATTAACGTTTGAAACTGTTGATTCCGTCAACTCACGGAAGGCATAAAAGGACTGAAAAACTTTTAAATACCTTGTACGTTCACTGAACAATCTCAACTAAATATAGCAGTTTTAAAGTTTACTGATGTTGTCTCAAAATAGGAAAGAGTCCATTGCGTTTGATCAAATATATCCTTTTTATAAATACATACTTCAGATTCAAATTTGAAATTTAGTAATCACTAAGGCTCGTTTGATTGTTCATGTCTACACATCGTAAATATACATGCAAATTGAAGAGTTAAATACTAAATGTAGAATTTTTCTTAATAGTTAATACATACAATCATTAAGTGAATCGGTTATAACTATACAATCATCTCTACTGATCTTAAATAACTACCATAATTATTATGGACCATTTTGAAAACAAATTAATGATCGCCACCATCAAAGTTTTAATCTTCTCTAGACCTTTTGAATTCAAATTAAAAAAAAATTGAATCTGATTTTTATTTGAGCACATGCGTGCAAAACACACTGCGGCCAATGCATGTGTATATGCGTGCAAAAAAGGTTTATGACAACGATTTCCAATGTTCGTTTAGAACCAAGATCATGTATAGGTGCTAGATTTTAGTTTGTCTTTGGGTTGGCTAATCAATCACATGATATTAAGTGGACAAGGGTGCAGATCGTAGAAGTAGCTTATTCATGTGATACACTGACGATTAAGATTGCTCTTATTTTTAAGCCTATCATTTTCTTAAGACTATAATTTTTCTTTTGTTAAATCTCAACCATCCGTGTATCACTTCATGAACGGTGGATAAATTGTTTCTACGGTTTTGCTTCAAATGTGGATTTTACATGAACCTTATACATACATATTGTCTATGAAGGATGTTGAGTATGAAGCGTCCGGCATGAAATTTTTTACATTAAAGGTTTTAAAAGGCAACCGTCGGATGGTTTTTTCAGACGATTAAGAGATCGTCGGAAAAAAGGATGGATCGTTGCAGTTTAGAGCAGCCAATGCAGGGAATTTCATGTTTCCGTTTTCTCTTGCTTTTATACACTGAGAAAGGCATAGACCATGCGACAATATGTATTTATAGCAGCGATTTTTTAGTGTGCTATGCATATAAATAGATTAATTTGGTATATAAAAAGAATTTCTTAAAATCCTCTCATTAAATATTGGTATTCATATATTTGCTCTCAGAAATTTTAAGATTTGAAATTTTAGATTTCTCGAACATTTTTCTTAAAATCATGATAACTTTTTCCGCGACCAAGTCATCCAAGAATCAAATTAAAAATTTCAATTCAAATATCCTCTTACTTTTGCATTAAAATAATAAAGATGAGAAAACTAAGTATATATTGGTGCTATAAGAATTTCCTTATATTGGCGGGACACATAGCAACTTGCGGTTCATTGATCTGTGTCCAGACTTGTTTTACAAATTAGAAAACTTTTATAGTTACCATTAGAAAAAAGGTAAAAAGACATGGATGAATTAATGCGGATAGCCAAGTGATCCACTGTGGTAAGAAATTTATATGATGACTCTATTATCAGTTATTTTGATGTATATCGCTCGGAAAGTGAGGGGAACAAGTGAATTGATTTATGAACTTAGATACGTGATCAGCTTTCTTCAAGGATTTACTTGTTCCCGCTCAAAAAAGTTTGTTTAAGGGTTTTTAGATAAGTAGGGTAATATTGACGAGCAGAAACTTCATTTTATACACTTGAAAAAGGCACAACCATTTGAATATTATGAGTGTTGAGAAAAAACCGCCAAATTTAATTGTGTGAGCTTAATGGAACCCAACGAGCCAGTGAACAAAGGCTTAAAACATGGGAGGTGAGTCCCTGGTTTAAATTGTGGCGAGACCCACCTCCAGAGACTATGAATTCGTTCATAGCTAATGGGCTGTGAACATTCACAACCCTATTTCCCCCTAATTTTGTATACAACCTTTGCAAATTCAAAATTCAAAAGCCAAGAGAAAATTTTCGAAATTCAAAAAAACTTGAATTTTGTTTTCAAGGCAGGCCCAAGCTGCCTTCTAATGCCCAACCATCAATCAATCAAGACTCTAAGCAAATATATATTACAAGCCCATCGGCAATGAGGGCGTTTGATCCATAACCCATTTAGTCCAGCTTGAATGCAACGGTTTATGAAAACTAATATACATTTGTTAGACTTTCTGCTCTCAATCCAAGACGAGACTAAAATTTAACCCACGATGGCTCAAAAAAAAAACCACGGTCCCAGTCCTCTAGTTATATATGAACATAGCTATTTAAGTTGTACCATAAGTTTAAAGTTCCATTCCTTAATGTGGAGAAAAAAGAAATAGATGAAGTATCCTTCATTAATTACATTCTCATGTTGGAGGTGGGCATCGCCTCCAAAATATTATTTGTTATAAATTTGCAACGGTTCTTTTATAACATCTTTTATTGTTGACTTGAATGCTAGTTATGCTTTGCTCGTGTCATGTGATATTTCACAAGGATGGTGAGTAGTTGGGGTGGGGGGAGCAATGGGCTTCATATGAAACCCATCACCCATGATGACTAAAAGGAGATAAAACTAACAAATTAGTACAGTTTTCTTTTTTCTCCGGATGCAACCTCTTTGAAATCGAACGGATGATCTTCTGTTTTGAAAAAAATTTTTTTACTGAACCATCATCTTTCTTCTTTTTCTTTTAACTGCATGTCTACAAAGAAGAAGTAAAAAACGAAACCTTTTTATATTAAAGCTCAATGGACAACCCATGTTTCGTTCAAAAATCCTTGTGTATAATCATACATGCTTTTATTCTAAAATCATAATGTTTTGAGAATTGCGGTTGAATTTTCTCTTTGCAATCACAGAAATGATGCGCAGTGATGACATTTAAATTTAATTATTGGTTTGTCTGTTTTAATTATTCATTTTTGTATATAGATTGACTGGTCAACTTGCTCAATTGTTTTAATTTGTTTTATTTATTTATTTAATTTTGTTTTGTTTTTTCTTTTTTTTTTTAGGAGCTGGAATTCTAATTGAACCCGTCACGTTGGGCCTTTTGGGCTCAACCATGGGTGTTCACTGTCAAACCCAAGCAAAATTGATTGATTCTTCTTCTTCTTGAACTGTTTGGAAAAAGCATGCCTTATATATGATTAAATATAATATATTTCATTAAGCGTTGTGCATAAAGAACTTGTCTAAGTTGCAATCCATAAAGTCATTTCAGAGACGCTTTGCATTTACTGTTTCCACCTTTTTACACATTCGAGATACGGGTGTTTATATTATGCGTTGTACATGAAAAATAAGTGTGAATTGCATGTTTAGACTACAGATTAACAAAGAGAGACGGGCTTCTACGCTCAGATTTAGTAAATAGAGGGGGATAGGGAGAGAGAGGGAACGCGGATGCTATAATTTGGGGGTTAATTGCTCAAAAAAATCCCTGCAATCAATCTCTTGTAGCACTTGTGCCACCTCCAGCAACTTATCAACTTATTGGCACATACATCCCCTTTTTTAGGCTTTTTTTATGGACCAAAACACCAAAAAAACACTCAAAATTCAAAATTCAAGTTTGAAGAACATTACAAGTTCTAGAATCACATCAGATAATCATTTGAGCTGCTTAGAGTTGAATTATGGTTTTGAGTTATGAGCTGAGGGGACGATCGTGCTAATAAACTACTCGAGAGGGGTTCGAGGGGGGTTTAAGAGACTACAGGGTGTCTTATGCACCCTTTTTTTTTTATTTCTAAACATTATTGTTGGTATGGATGAATATAAGTTGAAATATATGTTTTGTTGAATTATGCCATGCAAAAAAGATAAAAGGGAACAAAACTCTTTTGGTAGGCCCACAGATGGGTTGGGTCTACACCAGGCCTGACCTAGACCCGTTTAAAAAATCCGGTATGATATAGATCTATCTGGGCGTAGATGAGTTTAATGGGCATAATTAACTGATCATGGCCGCATCTTTTAGTTTGGACCATCTAAGACATATTTAACCTTTGCTATTATAACTAGAAGTCCTTAGATGATGTCATTAATTGTCATGCCCCGCTTCCCAAAATACGGAATGCTGGGGGTGATTAGGCCAGGCATTCTTTTAGAAAGCAAAAAGGCGGTGGCGCTGATGTCGCGGTCTAGACCTCCGCGATCTCGAATGGCAGGTCCTGCTCCTTAACTGAGTCTATTTCGTTCTCTGAGTATGCACACTCAGGTCGTCAGGACGACACAGAAAGCAATAAATATATATAGTGGGTACAATGTTATTAAACATGAAAGGTGCGGCAAAACACAGAAATATGAGAATAATAAATATCATTTGAATATGGACAGCGCGATATATGTATCATATCAGCAAACCAGGCAATATGTAAGTCATTGCTCATTAGTCACTAAGTTAATGAAATCAATTGGTGGAAAGCTTGCTCGTGTTTAACAAGGGTCTCATGCAGGCCCGAGACTACGGTCCGCTGTTGGCCGGGACATAACCCTGCAGCCGTGCCGTTAGGCCCACGACCTAATGTGTGTGTGTGTGTGTGTGTATATATATATATATATATATATATATATATATATATATATATATATATCACTAATATCGAATGATCATCCTCCAACTCCCTCTAACTCGCTAAATACGAGTTCAATTCCACCTTGATTTCTCCACTCTTCAGGTCTCACTAACTATAAGTATGGGATTAATTGTATACTAGCATGCGCCAAATCACGGTCTTACTCACTTTCACTGCATTGTTCATTTTCACTAGTCAATCACTTATCACTGGCATGCTTGATACAACTAATCCAATACCACTCACGTTTGACCATATAAGTCAGTCGCTAGGTCTCAATGTAAACGATCACTTCGCACTGGGTATAAAGCAACACAGAATAAGGTAGAATGCACTAAACAAATGTTCACTAAATTATGACAGCCAACGTCATATGACTTGCAAAATTCATCATAAATCACACGTATAGAATCGACCAAAACAATATAAAAGGCGTACGAAGTATACTTGATTATATAAGCGGTAAAATTAGTTTCATGTCAATAGAAATTCAGGTTAACGATTTATCATCATTTTAAATCAGCGATCAGTTGTTGGAATTCCAGTTTCAGAACTGGAAGTTCAACTTCACACGCGGTTTACTAGAGATTGTGTTTAGATTCAGATGTTTCTCCAGTTGAATAAAACCTAGCTCTATCTGTTAAGTTTCTGACGTATCAAGAGGATCAATGATAGCCTTTCTGTATTAGGAGATATGCCCTATTTAGTGTGAAGGTGAAAGAAATATCACTGCAGAAACTGCATAACACGTCGACAGTTTAAAATACAAACAAAATACCCAACGACGGTGAAACTGAACGAGACCATATCCATATGTTAGCTAACTAAATTATCTACGCGTCTATATAAGAATCCGCTTATTTTCAGTTTTATGTAAGGATATACAGACGCTTACGTTCAGGTATCAACATAAAAGAACTGCAGAAATCAGCCATATACATCGGTAAAATAAATTACGTTAAAAATATCAACCAGCGGCGCAATTCATTGGAACCAGTCGTATAAGAAAGCCAACTAAATTTACTACGTAGATATATATAGTTCCGCACATTTGCAAATTTGAACAATGAGTTGCAGATGTTAGATTTGAGGTATTCGTAGGAATTTTGATTCAAAACTGCAGTCCAGAGCCACAAATCCTTTCAGTTTCCGCTATCTAAAAACACGATATTCAGTAAAAGTCACTGTAGATTTTTAAGTTATACAGCCCTCTTCGCAGTGAGTCTAAGAACATTATGATCCAATTTTTGTATGATTTATTATATATTAAATGGTCTGGCATGTTCGGGAAAATCCTAATTTCGCAATGGTTATCAGGGACAACATATTATGGGGGAAACAATATTAATTTGCAACCAAATTTCTGCAGTGTATCTGTGAATAGTAAAACAGTAAATGGGTTCAACAAACACAAGTTCCGCCGATTTTAATTAGATTCTGGCTAAAGGTTCTTATCGAACACCTTGGGTAAACATTCGGTTATCGATCGAAACACACGTTTGCTTTAGCCAAACGAATTTAGATATTAACCATATAACTTCTACATGATAACAACACAGTAATAAGCCATAGTTGAGCTCCATCCCATAAGGTGGCATTATGATTCGCTACGCAAATTCAATAATAATTTACGATCTAATTATCTTTATGTATATCTAGTTATTATAAATATCTTTGGCTAATGTTTATAATAGCATGAAAAACAAGTGAAGGTTTTCACTTTCCTTCGGTCGCTGATATAGAAGCGACACCACGTGCGGGATCCGTCTCGACACACAAGACGATGTGATACTGGACACGGTGCGTGACGTGGGCGCGATGCGCGGTGCTCCAATACTGGACACAGTAATGACGCGGGCGTGATACGGTAGTGGGCACGGCCTTGGCTCGGTGCGTAATGCGGACGTGGTGCGGCGCGACACGGCACTGGATGCGATGCTGGTGCGGGAGTGGGCACGGTGTGGCACGGAGGCAGGCACGAGTCGCGACACGTCTAAGCATGCGGGCGACACGGGCTGTTGAGGTGGGGTCGACGACGATGGCAACGAGGTTGTTGGGTTGTATAGCACGACAACAAGGTATGGCAAGGCATCATCCATGCCATTTTATAAAATTTTGGGGTGCTATGAAACCCTAACCAAGATCTTAACTAGAGAATTAGGGTTAACTTTGCTTGTAAACAACTTTACATCTAAGTGAGAGGGATTACAACCTTTGTAGTCCGTTCCTTCGCTTCATAAGCTCCGAGTTGTGGTCCCATTGCTGCGATCATCAAGCTCCCGAACTTTAGAGAGGCTCCATGAGGTGAATGATGTATCTTATTTGAAGTCTTCGAAATCCAAGACGATCTACCTTGAGGAAACACAAACTCAAGCTAACTCTTCACTAATGTAGAATTAGTGAAGCTGACACACTAATCTATATGGCTAGTATATAAGAGGATGATAAAGTAGGAATTTTGTTCTCTTTAGTTTTTCTTTTTCTCAATTTATTTCATCACCAAAGAAAAAGCTAGCAAGCTTTTGAGGAAGAAGAAGATGAAGTGATGAGAATAATTGTTGTGTGGTTAGAAATGCAACCATGGGTCAAGTATATCATCCTTAACCCTTGTAGAGACTTAACCATGAGCTATGGTTAAAGGTATGGTTAATAAATATCCTAAGCTAGACAAAAAGAGTGGACAAAGTCAAATAAGTCTACAAGCTTCTACAAGCTTTCAACAAATATCTTCCATGACAAATATCTACAATATTTGAATAATTTAATGATAAATATTAACCCTAATCTTAACTCTAGTATGGTTTAACTCTCATAAACCCTAGTTGCATTTATAACCTAGCATGTTACAATTATACATATCACACATATATAATTTAGTAACAAAAGAAAAGAATACATTTAAAACATATCACATATATATCAATGCATCCAAAATGAGAAAAAGAATTACTTAAGCGAGCTTATATTACTTAATGTAATGTAATCACATATATAATTATACATTAAATTATCGAATGAATACTTGATCCGATAATCCGGCTATATCACATATAACCGACTAATATAAAATGTACCATTTCATCGAATCAACACTTGATCCGATGACCCGGCTATATCACATATACACGGCCGATATCACATATCGTGAGAATAGAATACGGTATCACATACTCGTATTATTCTCGGTCCCGCACATATCACATATGTGCTCCTACTCCATTTCTCCTGAGCCAGGAAACCTCTGTGTAGGACTCTAAAGACTCGTCAATACGCCGGCAGTAGGTGATGATCATATCAAACACCCACAAGCTGCAAGCGGTCAGCTAAACGTAACAGCCACCCGGGTATTGAGCGATGAGAAAATCAACAAGCAAGCCTGCTCACACTCCTGTGAATCCAATCAGTAACACTCCCGTACAGTCCGGTCTCTTCGTCTGATATGTCGCATATCCAGTCTAGGAGTGGTAAATGTCAGACCCCAGTAATCGATAAGTCGTGTCGATGTGAGGCTCATAACGGGTCGAGAAACCACTGATAACACTTACCAGTAGATCTCCATATCAGCCCTGGCCAGGGACTTCCAGTTATAGCCAATCGACCACAGCGCAACATCAACCCCCAATACCGGGAGAGACGAAACCCCTCCTATCGCTCATTGCCTCCATGTAATTCGGGACTGTACCCAAAAGCCACCGTTTTGCACGTTCTCATGAACGTGGTAAGGTGGAAATCAAAGCACAGTGGGAATCACACAAGACTCTATGACGATCTCGGGTCTACAGACTAACCTGTACCAGTGTCACCAGAAAACTGCTATCTGACGATAGGTACAATACCATCTAGGAGTTCTAGGCGAGTCCGTTCAGTGTACCCAATCTCCACTGAGCACCCGCATACCATCTTTGATGTCAAACACCAATGGATGTGGGATCATCCATCGCCCATCATATGGGTCAAGATGCGTATACGGTAGTCTACTCTGGAGTATCGATGCCCTGTCTTGAAACACCCTCGATTATGAACAATTATAGGATGTACTCGTTGACTACCCTGGCCCCACTAGTATGATCTCCATCATAGTCCTAGTAGTCAAGTGCATATCCTAAGGGCTTTATCAACATGTGAGAGCAAGACAGTAAACCAATACAAGTCAACATGTTAAGACAAAGTGCAACCAGATAGCATACTATCATATCGAGCAAGAAATTCCTCTCTATATATATCCAAGCATCCACTATAATATACATCATATATACAATAATGGCCTCTAGGGCATATACATAACTAATAATCTCCCACTTGCACTAAGACCAGCTGTTGTAGTATCTCATACCCAACATCCCAAAGAGTCTCTCAAATTGTATCTGGGGTATGGCCTTCGTGAGTGGATCCGCAGTGTTATCCTTTGTGTCAACTCTCCTGACCTCGATCTCCCGGCGATCAACTATCTCCCGGATCAGGTGATACCGCCTCAGAATATGCCTGGATCTCTGATGGGACCTGGGTTCCTTGGCCAAAGCCACAGCTCTATTGTTATCACAATACAAAGCTATTGGATGCTCAATGGACGAAACTACTCAAAGTTCAGTTATGAACTTCTTCATCCAGACAACCTCTTTGGCAGCATCGTTGGCAGCGATGTATTCAGCCTCCATCGTCGAATCTGCCACGGTTTCCAGTTTGGAACTCTTCCAATACACCGCTCCTCCATTGAGTGTAAAGACAAAACCCGAGTGCGACTTAGAGTCGTCCTTATCACTTTGGAAGCTCGAATTGGTAAAGGACTCTACCTGGAGTTCTCTGTTACCATACACCAAGAATATCTCTTTAGTCCTTCTCAAGTACTTGAGAATGTTCTTCACAGCTGTCCAGTGATTCTCTCCCGGATCTGCTTGATACCTACACACTACACTTAGTGAGTATGCTACATCGGGTCTGGTACATAGCATCGCGTACATGACAGAGCCTACTGCCGAAGCATAGGGTATCATTGCATGCGAGCTCTCTCCAAATCAGTCTTGGGAGACATCTCTTTGGAGAGAGTGAGTACAGAGATCGTGGGTAAGTTCCCACGCTTGGATTCTTCCATACTAAACCTTTTTAGTATGACAATCCCAATATCCGTTTAGATCTATCTCTATAGATCTTAATCCCCAAAATGCAAGAGGCATCACCTAGATCTTTCATTGAGAATTTATGTAATAAGAAGAGCTTGACCGAGTGCATCATAGGAACATCATTTCCTATCAAGAGTATGTCATCCACGTACAATACGAGGAAGACAACTTTACTCTCTGCCGCCTTCTTGTAAATACAAGGTTCATCTACGTTCTTGATGAAGTCAAACTCTTTGACCACAACATCAAAACAAATGTTCCAACTCCGCGATGCCCGCTTTAACCCGTAAATGGATTTAAGCAGGTTGCATACCTTTCCGCTGCTCCCACTGTCTACGAAGCCCTCTGGCTGAATCATGTACACGCACTCCTCTAAATCACCATTTAGAAAGGCGGTCTTAACATCCATTTGCCAGATTTCGTAGTCATGGTATGCAGCAATGGCAAGTAAGATCCGGATGTACTTAAGCATAGCCACTGGAGAAAAGGTTTTGTCATAATCCACACCTGGTCATTAATGAAAACCCTTTGCAACAAGTCTAGTTTTGAAAGTCTCAACTTTTCCATCTACACCAAGTTTCTTTTTAAAGATCCATTTACTCCCAATAGGTTTCACCCCTTCTGGAGCAATTTCCAAAGTCCATACTTTGTTGGTGTACATGGATTCCATCTCAGATCGCATTGCATCCAGCCATCTCACAGAGTCCCTACTCGTGATGGCCTGCTCGAAACTAGTCGGGTCATCATCTTCCATGATGCAATCCTCGCTCCCACCATCGATAAGAAAACCGTAGTATCTCTCAGGTAGATGAGGAACCCTATTAGATCGGCGGAGAGGCTGGGGTTCGTTGGGAGCTATCGAATTCTCTGGTTCTACTAAATCGTCAGTTGTAGCCTGTGCTGCTGAAACTTCTTCCAGCTCTACCTCTTCGCCACTAATTTCTTTTACAAGAAATTCCTTTTCTAAAAAAGTGGCATGTTGAGCGACAAACACCTTTTATTATTCACTGTGGTAGAATAGATATCCATACGAATTGCTTGGATATCCCACAAACTTGCAAAGAACTGATCTTACCTCGAGCTTGTTCGAATTTTGCTTTTTAACATAGGTCGGACAACCCCATATCTTAACTCGTTTAAGAGATGGTCTCTTCCCATTCCATATATCATATAGAGTGGCAGGCACTGATTTGGTTGGAACTCTATTCAATAGGTATATGGCTGTCTCAAGCGCATACCCCCAAAAGGAAATAGGTAACTCAACGGTGCTCATCATTGAGAGCACCATATCTAAAAGGGTGCGATTCCTCCGCTCATATACACCGTTGTGTTGTGGTGTATTAGGAGGAGTAAGCTGAGAGAGAATTCCATTCTCTTTTAAATAGTCCAGGAACTCATTGCTCAAGTATTCTTCTCCTTGATCAGATCGAAGGATCTTAATACTTTTATCCGTTTGGTTCTCTACTTCGTGCTTATATTTTTTGAATTTCTCAAAAGCATCAGACTTGTGTTTCAACAGGAACACGTGTTTGTATCTTGAGAGATCGTCAGTGAATGTAATGAAGTACCAGGAACCATTCCTGACATGTGTAGATATGGGACCGCATACATCACTATGTATCAGTCCCAAGAGTTCCATAACTCTTTCTCCGTGTCCACTAAACGGAGTTTTGGTCATTTTGCCTTTGAGACATGAATGTCAAGTTTCATAAGATGATAATTCGAACGTATTCAAATATCCTTCCTTATGTAACTTAGCTAGTCCTGTCGCATTGATATGACTAAGTCTATAATGCCACAAGAAGGATTCATTCATTTCTGAACTCTTCCTTGTTCCCCTCCGAATGGCGGCGCGCAAGACTGCGATGTCTTGGCACTGAGACTCGGGGCAGATGCTAATTGGTGCTATCCGTCCACCTCTCCGAAGATGCCAAGTTGATTTATGGCACCATGTATCGAAGGTTTAGACGGATGCGTCCGATGTAGCAGATTTCGTCAGATTCCCCCTCGTTTGAGGGGTTTTTTATTGTGGGGACGCTCTTCCCTGCAGGCGCAAGCCCCTGCAGTTAATTACGCTACCGCATCGCGGGTAACAACTTTCTCCTTCTCCAGATGGTCACTTCGTGTCGTGGATATTTGTTTTGTGTTTTGTTGCCCGTGGATTATTTACGGAGACTGAGTTATGTCGTCGCCCGTAGGGCGTGGACTAGTCCAAATCCGTATTATCTTAGATTTGGGTTTGGGGGTTTGGTTTGAGGATACGTCAGCCATACTTGAGGCTAAGATCAACTCAAACGTTTGTTAAGGATACGTTAGTCTAACTTTGAGACTAAGATCAACTTAACGGGATCGTTTAGATCCGACAAAAAAGCATTTTAGGCTCCATTGTTCCAGTTTAGGGACATAGTGGTCCATCGTATGTATGGCCGTCGGGACCCGTCACCTCTCTGACGACGTTGAAGGATTACAACGACGGATGTCAGAGGAGTTCAGAGATGTACCCTCGAGCCAGAGTTAATTGGGAGGATTCATAGTCCAGTCTGTTTGAAGGTTTAAGGATACGTTAGCCATCTTTTAAGGCTAAGATCAACTTAAACGGGACCGTTTAGATCCGACAAAAGAGCATGCGGGGCTCTATTGTTCTAGTTTAAGGACATTGCGGTCCATGGGTAGTTTAAGGACATTGCGGTCCATGGGTAGTTTTAAGACATCTCGGTCGAGGTTAAGGACGTCGTAGTCCATGGGTTTAAGGACTCCATAGTCCGGTATGTGCTCTGGATGCTTCACACGGGTTCACTGCCGTGCTTGGCGAGGACCAGGCTCCGCTCTGGGCGTTTTCCGCGGGGTTAAAGAGTGACGTTATCCACATTCCACGTAACCAGGAATTTTGCATTAGATGCTTCACACGGGTTCACTGCCGCGCTCGGCGAGGACTAGGCTCCGCTCTGGGCGTTTTCCGCGGGGTCAAAGAGTGACGTTATCCGCATTCCACGTAACCAGGAATTTTGCATTAGACACGGGTTTATGGACCCCACAGTCCATATCAATGTGTGGTCGTCGGGACCCGTCACCTCTTTGAAGACATTGAGGGATTACAATGTCAAATATCAAAGGAGTGAAGAGATGTACCCTAGAACCGGAGTGGATTAAATAGTCCTTGGCCCAATTTGGGATCAAGACCAATTAATTATGTTATGAGCCCATTAGCCCAGTTGATTACGAATTGAGGACTTATGGCCAGCTTGGGCTAAGTCCAATCAGGAGAGGCTTTGCCTCTATCCATTTAGCCAATTGGACCAATGTATAGTGTTAAACACTAAAGACCAACCAGTGTCGAACACTGAGAATGAGACTGACAAGTTAGTGTTTAACACTAAAAGATAATTGGTGTTAAACACCAACAACAGGGCTTTTCAAATTAGTGTTAAACACTAAAACAGATCAGTATCAAACACTGGAAACAGAGATCTCAAATTAGTGTTAAACACTAAGGTAGTCAATGTTGGACACTGCAAATAAAGTTTTTTGATTAGTGTTAAACACTAAAGCCCAACAGTGTTTTAACACTGGGTTCGGGAGTTTCAATTTAGTGTTAAACACTAAGGCAAGAGGGGTCACGTGGCAACACGTGAGAGCGCCCTCCTTTCATTCATTCTGCTGAGATTATCGCATCACGTGCCCTCACGTGACGGGCATTCAAATGCTTATATGTTAAAGCTTCTGCCGAGGGTCACGTGGGTCACGTGGGGCACTGCCTCAAAGGGGCTTTCTGTAGATCTTTTGGGGGGGTCACGTGGTGACACGTGACCCTGCCTCTATGTATGTTGTTTAGAGGATCTGTTAATCTTTTCCAGGAATTAAATTCCTCGTAGGGTTAAACCCCGACAGTAATTTCAGAGGAATTAAATTCCTACTTCCTTTTGAAGATTTATATTCTGAATAGAGTTGGACCCTGAATTTTCCGTAGGAATTAAATTCCTCATACATGTGAAGAACTAAATAGGGTTAAACCCTAATAAAAGCTTTTAAGGAATTAAATTCCCACTCTCTGTTAAATTATGATCAAGGGAATTAAATCCCCGCTGTTCCAACAGAACTAGGTTCTTAATTAGGGTTAAACCCTGTTTCTTTTTGTTCTGAAGGAATTAAATTCCCATAACACAGGGTCAAGCCCTAGTTTTATTTTAAAGGAATTAAAATTCCTATAGTTCTGTGAGAATTAAATTCTCGTGCTTCCATTCCCTCTCTATGTTTTGGATCTGCATGGCAGGATCTCGACCCATTGAGAATTAAATTCTCAACTTCAAGGGGAGATGTGCACTTTACAGATCCTCTATCAAAGAGAGAAGAAATATGTTCTTCTGTTTTATATATCAGAGTTAAACTCTGTTGAGAATTAAATTCTCTTTTCCTTCAAGGAGCCTTCCCTTTCTTACCTAGGGTTTTCTTTTGCAGAAGATCCAAGTTCCTCGAAGTATCCAGGCTCTCTCCCTTTTCTTCCCTCTGCCTATATCTCTCTCTTTTTGTGTCTCCTGGCTCCTATTTATAGGAGAAGCAGCCGAATCAATTAGTTTTTGACGAATCTTCATTGAGAGGTTTGATTTGCATCCATCATTCGTTTTTGACCTTTGGATTATTGGGTGAATTTTATTCACCATTGGATTTCAAGTCCCGGGATTCTCCTTTGTTATTTCGGTTAGATTTAAAGGGGAAATCTTTCCAAACCCGAGATTTTCCCATAGATAAATGATATTCAATCATCTTTAAAATCTTTAATTCGATTGGTTCCAGATAATCGCTTTCCTTTGGAAAGATTCGAATCTCTTTCAGAATTTAATTCTGTCAACGAAATGGGCTTTGAAAGCCGGTCACGTGTGACCACGTGACCCATGGTCACGTGTGGGCACGTGACCCCCTTTGGAATGAGCCTTCTTCTTTCTTTCTGCGCTCTGTCTTCTGGTTGCTGCTTAACCGTCACGTGCCACCACGTGACCCCTGGTCACGTGTGAGCACGTGACCCTTGTCTGAACTCTTTTTCTTGATTTAACTGGAGAACAATTCTGATGTTTTGATCGTCATGTGCCAACACGTGACCCTGGTCACGTGGGAGCACGTGACCTCTTCTGAAGCTTTTTCCTTGATTTGATCAGGAAGCGTTGGGTCTTTGCTGCTGCTTTTAAATGTCACGTGCCGACACGTGACCCAGGTCACGTGGGAGCACGTGATCCTTACTGAAGCCCCTCTCTTTGATGTAGTTGGGAAACTGAACTTGCATTGCCGGTTCTTTTGGGTGTCACGTGCCAACACGTGACTGCTGGTCACGTGTAAGCACGTGACCCTCTTCTGAAGCTTTTTCCATAAGCTTTTCTGATTTTAAATCAGGAAACAAATGCCCCCACAGCGTTGTTCTCACGTGTCTGCACGTGAGTACAACGCTGTCACTTTTGTGACCGCTGGATCTGCTTTGGGGAGTAGGGTAGACGAAACGTCCTTTCGGAAGCGCCTTCACTTTTTCATGTCCTTCCTTTCAAACCTTTCTTTTAAGAATTTGATTCTCGTTCTCAGAGCTTAGTTCTCTGTTGTGTCTGTGCAGTGCCGCCTCGTTTGCCAATCAAAGGCTAGTGCTCATGTGTTGCGTATGCAGGGATCTATTTGATGGGGACGTTTCATTTCCCTAACCTAATTCCAATGCGTCGTTGGATTTCATTCTCAACGCTCTCCCCTTCTTTTCGGGCTTTGAGAATAGTCCCACCATGCACAACATTTTTTTGTGCATGGCATTAAATGCGCCCCTTTATAACCTGAACCTTATGCCTTACTTCTTTTCTTCACAGAGAAACCCATTCATACCTTAAGGTGGTTATCTTTGAGAACCCGATCAATCTCCATGGCTTGCGATCGTCCCCATGCTCGTCGGCAACCATGGGAGGTGCCCCTTGAGGAGATAATTCCTCGCTTTGCTGCGCGGCTTGCGGATCCCCTTCTCACCGACGCTCAATGTGACACGGTGATGTACGAGCTACTGACCCGTCGGGGCTCTCCTCTTCCCATAGGCTCCATTTGGCTCCGGATGATCCTCCAGTCTGTGCTTGCCGATATACCCCCTCATCCGGCGGAGATGACTTCGGCGATCCTTGACGCGGCGGAGGACAAGCTTGAGTGCTTTCATGAGGCTTGTCTAATCACTCAAGCTCTGAAGGATCACTCAGTTCATTTACTGAGTCAGATAAGAGCTTGTCGGGCCGTTATGTCTGCTTTCGCTGATGAGCACGGCTCCAACCGGTGGGGAGCGACTCCTCGCGAAAACCGCCGTTTTGACGTGCTGGAGAAGGCGGAAAGGGAGTCGGTGAATTTTGTGTTTTGCTTTGTTAACCCTTGTATTTCTGATCCCTTGTTTGGTAATCTTTTCCCACCGATGTAGTATGTTTGAATCAATGTACTCCTTTAATCATTGGTGGTTTGCATGCTTTCTGTTGAATTTTCATGCTTGTCAGGTAGTCGTACATGTGTCTTGCTTGCGTAAATGAGCTGTCAGTTTTTCTTTAATTACGAGCACCATCGTTACGTTGCATGTACATCAGTGCCTCGGGCAACATTTCTTTTTAAACATTCGTACAGTTGCAAATGCGTGGTTGATACAGATCAGAAACTTGCCACGTTATCTCCAGTATCAGGTGGTTTGTGCTGGCTTTAGATCGAGTATTGTTGTCGAAGGGGGGTTTATAAATGAAGACGTATTCTTCTCTTCAATGGTGTGTCCCCTTTCTATTGAATGTATTCTGCGGATATTCTATCTCGATCTCCTTGCAGGACAGCGATAGCTTAAGACTCCGGGTTAAGATCTGCTTGCTAAGACTTTTGCATTTTAAGAGCCACAAAGGTCTCATAAAGGGCTTTTCTCCCTACAGGTCGAGAGGATCCCATAGGTGTAAGTTCTTCTTAAGAATCGTGAGGATTCTTAAGCGGGTTGTCCCTTGAGAGTCGTAAGGACTTCACAAGAGAGTTTTTCTTCCTCGCAGGCCGTGAGGACCTGCAAGTGTTGGATGTGGTCGCCCTTATCCGTGTTTCATGGGGTCAGGGGTCGCTCCAGGTATCGTAGTTTAAAGACATCACGGTCAAGGTTAAGGACCTTATAGTCCGTGGATTTAAGGACTCCACAGTCCGCTGTTAGTTTTAAGACATCACGGTCAAGGTTAAGGACCTCATAGTCCGTGGATTTAGGGACTCCACAGTCCGCTGTTAGTTTTAAGACATCACGGTCAAGGTTAAGGACCTCATAGTCCGTGGATTTAGGAACTCCACAGTCCGATGTTTGGTTGCAGGGACCCGTCACCTCTTTGAAGACGTTGAGGAATTACAACGCCAGGTATCAAAGGAGTGAAGAGATGTACCCTTAAACCAAGGCAGAATCCGTAGGGAATCGGGGTGGTTGATCGTTAGTTTTAAGACATCACGGTCGAGGTTAAGGACGTCATAGTCCGTGGATTTTAAGGACTCCACAGTCCGGTATTTGCTCTGGATGCTTCACACGGGTTCACTGCCGTGCTTGGCGAGGCCCAGGCTCCGCTCTGGATGCTTCACACGGGTTCATTGCCGTGCTCTGCGAGGACCAGGATCCGCTCTGGATGTTTTCCACGGGGTCAAAGAGTGACATTATCCGCGTTCCACGTAACTAGGAATTTTGCACTAGATGCTTCATACGGGTTCACTGCCGCGCTCGGCGAGGACTAGGCTCCGCTCTGAACGTTTTCCACGGGGTCAAAGAGTGACATTATCCGCGTTCCACGTGACCAGGAATTTTGCACTAGATGCTTCACACGGGTCCACTGCCGTGCTCGGTGAGGACTAGGCTCCGCTCTGGACGTTTTCCACGGGGTCAAAGAGTGACATTATCCGCGTTCCACGTGACCAGGAATTTTGCACTAGATGCTTCACACGGGTTCACTGCCGTGCTCGGCGAGGACTAGGCTCCGCTCTGGACGTTTTCCGCGGGGTCAAAGAGTGACGTTATCCGCATTCCACGTAACCAGGAATTTTGCACTAGATGCTTCACACGGGTTCACTGCCGTGCTCGGCGAGGACTAGGCTCCGCTCTGGACGTTTTCCACGGGGTCAAAGAGTGACATTATCCGCGTTCCACGTGACCAGGAATTTTGCACTAGATGCTTCACACGGGTTCACTGCCGTGCTCGGCGAGGACTAGGCTCCGCTCTGGATGCTTCACACGAGTTCACTGCCGTGCTCTGCGAGGACCAGGATCCGCTCTGGATGTTTTCTATGGGGTCAAAGAGTGACATTATCCGCGTTCCACGTAACCAGGAATTTTGCACTAGATGCTTCACACGGGTTCACTGCCGTGCTCGGCGAGGACTAGGCTCCGCTCTGGATGCTTCACACAGGTTCACTGCCGTGTTCTGTGAGGACCAGGATCCGCTCTGAACGTTTTCCACGGGGTCAAAGAGTGACATTATCCGTGTTCCACTGTAGGGTGTTTTTCGTCACCCCATTGAGATGGGAATACGCGCGCGCTTGTCAGGCGTACTACAGATTCCCCCTGCCTAGGGTAGGCCGGGGTTTATTGATTGTGGGGATCCGAATCTCCGACAGCCGCGGACTAAGCTGCCGTTAATTACTCCTCGCATTTGGAGCGAAGGAACCTCCGATTGACGGGTTAAACTGGTCATGCGAACTCAATATGCAGTGTGTTGGTGTGTGTGTATTTTTTTGTTTTATTCCACTTGTAAATAAGAGATATATAAATATATATATATATTTTCTATATATAAAAACAAAAATAAATAAGTAAATAAATATTTAGAGATTTTTTTTTAAATATTTTTTTAATTTAAAAATATTATTTTTATTTATTTAATATTTATTTAATATTTTTTTTAAATAGAAAAAGGGGTTAAATAAAGAAAAGAAGAAAAGAAAATAATTATGTTTTTTTTTAATTTTTTAAATATTATTTATAATTTATTTAATATTTATTTATTTTTATTTTAAATAAAAAAAGGAGAAAGAAAGAAGAAAAGAGAATTTTTGTTTGTTTTTTCTTTTTTTTTAAAGAGTGGGGTCACATGTTAGCATGTGACCCCTCATATGAGGGGGGGTCACATGCTAGCATGTGACATGAAGGGTCACATGTTAGCATGTGACCCCTCATGTGAGGGGGGTCACATGCTTTGCATGTGACCCCTCATGTGAGGGGGGTCACATGCTAAGCATGTGACCCGGTCTGGTCAAATTTTTTTTTTTTTTGTTTTGAACGTGGAGTTCAACTCCAAAAGAATTTTACATGGCCAAAAAAATTATAATGTGGAGTTAAACTCCCCAAAAAAAGGTATTTTTTTGTGGAGTTAAACTCCAAAAGTATTTCTGCAGTGGAGTTAAACTCCAAAAGAATTTTATTTGTGGAGTTGAACTCCAAAGGAACTTTATTTGTGGAGTTGAACTCCAAAAGATTTTTACTGTGGAGTTAAACTCCAAAAGAATTTTTGTAGTGGAGTTGAACTCCAAAATAATTTTCCTGGTGGTGGAGTTGAACTCCAAAAGAATTTTATTTGTGGAGTTGAACTCCAAAAGATTTTCTCCTTTCTCCTTTGAGAAGAAACTCAAAATGGGTTCTCTTGAAACTCCAAGATCTAGATCTTGGATGATAAAAAAAAAGACCCTTTTTCTTCTCTTGATGGAGTTTTTGGAGATGGGTTTATGGTAAAACTTTATGTAGTTTTTAAAAAAAAAGAGAGCTAAGCTCTTGATTTATTTGGGAAATGAAAAGGAAGAGGAAGAACTTGAAAAAGAGAGAGTGGAGGAACAAACCCTAGTTTTTGAGGGAATGAAAAAAAGTCTTCTTCTATTCATCATCATGTTGCCTTATATAGGCTTACACATTTACATATAGCCCCTTGGGCTTTACAAAATGGCATTTTGCCCATCACATGGTTCATGTGCCATTTCTTTTTGCACATAAACCATGAGCTTACAAAAATTTGGCTTTATACCCATTTTGTTTACATTCATGCATAAAAAATTACATAAAAATTATTTATTACATGATTTCATTTTTGGCATGGAGAGGGTTGGCCGCTTCATGTTTCGGACTCGACCTAGGCATGGGCCCACTTGACCTGGGCTTGGGCCCACCTGGCTTGGGGTTGACCTTGACTTTGACTCGGTCAACCGGGGTGTAAATTTTTACCCCAACATCCACGTAACCAGGAATTTTGCTGATTGTATCCGCATTTCACGGGATGGAGGTTTGACTGTTGGCGATATGTATACCACCGAGCCATGGAACTGGGAGTTGCCGTTGTTCCGCTTAGCTTGAAGTTGTGTCCGTTGTTACGAGACGAGTGTTGGGATGATCTCTAGGTCGCCTGTGGCCCGTCGAGATTTAGCTTCTTTCTTTGGTGAAACCTGGGGGAGGGAGGTATGTTCCCTTTTTGTTTATGCCATTGGATTGTATACAGGGTGTGATGGAACATCACCTGTAAGGCATACATTTTATTTTTATTTTATTTCTTTTTCCGCGATGCTCTATCGTTTCAGCTTTTATATCGCGAAGGTCGCGATTGCCCCATCATTTCGGCTATTTTTCGCGGTGCCCAACCATTTCGGCTATTTTTCTTTTTACTCGCTGCTTTTTATTGCGAGTTGCCCCATCATTTCGGCTATTTTTCATGCATACATTTTTACTTGCTGCTTTTTATTGCAAGTTGCCCCATCATTTCGGCTATTTCGTAGGCATGTGTGGCTTGCTAGCTTTTTCGCCGCAAGCTTGGATTTTAGAAACCGATTTCAGCATCAGCACCGCTACAACTGGGATGTTGCCAGGAGCGAATCATCATTTGCCTCTGTCGATATTGAACAAAGGTGGCTCAGTAAACAAGGTTAAGGGTCCTGTCGACCAAGGCTTTTGACTTCATGAGCCGTAAGGGTCTCACAAAGGTATTTCTCCCTACAAGTCGTGAGGATCTTACAGGTGTATTTTCTCCTTAGGGATCGTGAGGATTCCTAAGTGTATGTTCCTCTGTAAGTCGTAGGGATCCTACAAGAGGGTTTTCTCCTTATGGGTCGAGAGGACCTACAAGGGTTGCTCATCATATGGACATGTCCCTAGTCACGGGTGTGACTTTGCTGGGGAAATGTTTCTTCGCGCCCGTGGATTGTATACAAGGGTCAGTATTGAGCCTCTTGTAGGGCAATATCGAAGGTTGTGGAGGATTTGCTTAAGAACAGGTTTAGGTTTCTGTAACTTAAGACTTTCAAATCTCATACGCCGTGAGGGTCCCATAAGAGAATTCTCCTTACGAGTCGTGAGGCTCTCGTAAGTGTATTTTCTCCTTAGGAATCGTGAGGATCCCTAAGTGTGTTGCTCCTTTGTGAGTCGTAAGGATCTCACGCAGGTGGTTTCTCCTTACAAGGTCGAGATGACCCTACAAGTGTCTTTTAACGAGGTTGCGCCCTTTCGGGTTTTCACAAACACTCGCCGGTAGTCCTGCTGTTTTTACTCACGGAGCCCTTTCGGGTTTTCATCCGTGCCCATTTTGCTTATGGACATACCGTTTTTTTTTTATTCTTTTTCACTTTTTTTTTACAAGGTCGCGCCCTTTCGGGTTTTCACGAACGCTTGCCGGCAGCCCTGCTGTTTTTACTCACGGAGCCCTTTCGGGTTTTCATCCGTGCCCATTTTGCTTATGGACATACCGTTTTTTTTTATTCTTTTTCATATATTTTTTTTTATTTTTTCTTTCTCTCTCCTTTTTTTATCTCGTCAGCCTAAGGATGCTGCGGTAGTAGTTTAGGGACGTTTTGGTCCGTCGTTAGTTTAAGGACGTTTCGGTCCGTCGATAGTTTACGGACGTTTCGGTCCGTCGTTAGTTTAAGGACGTTTCGGTCCGTCGTTAGTTTAAGGACGTTTCGGTCCATTGTTCAGGGGAGGGCCGGCTACTGCTTGTAAAGTCTGAGCTTAGGAAGATAGCGAGCGGACATAGTCGTCGTCATCCATCATTGACCCAGGCTGTGGCTTATTAAGCGTAGTATTTCTTTAAGAAGCGGCCGTTTATTGGCCTGAAAGGCCTTTCACCGTGCATGTCCATGAGTAGGTAGGCTCCACCCTGGTAGACCTTGTCTATGATGTACGGGCCTTCATAGTTTGGCTCAAATTTTCCTCGCTTGGCACGATTGGGGATCATAGGTCTTTTGACCACTAGTACGAGTTCGCCTTGGCGGAATGTCCTCGGCCTGGTCAATCTTTCGTACGAGCGCGTCATCTTTGCTTTGTAGGCCTCTAGATGTTGTTGCGCTATGAGCCGGGTTTCGTCGAGGGCATCAAGCTCCTCAAGCCGTATGTGAGCATTTTCTTCGTTCGTCAGCTCGTGGTGGACTGCTACTCGTAGAGAGGGTAACTCTATCTCGAGGGGGAGCACTGCTTCCGTCCCAAATACCAACGCGTACGGCTTTGTATTCGTGGCCGTCTTGAATGTAGTTCGATAAGCCCAAAGGGCTTCTTGCAGCCTTTCGTGCCAGTCTCTCTTATTCCTGGAAACGGTCTTTTTTATGATCTTCGTCAAGGTCTTATTGAAGGCCTCGGCCAGACCGTTAGCTCGTGGATTGTAAACCGAAGAATATCTCCAGTCTATATTGTGCTGCTGTGCGAAGCGGCTAATCTTATGGCTTCGGTAGGCCGGCCCATTATCGGAGATAATCCGCCGTGGAGTTCCGAACCGATAGATGACGTGCGTTTTGAAGAAATGGAGGATATTCTCCGTCTTCACTTCCCTCAGTGGTACTGCTTCTGCCCATTTGGAGAAGTAATCAGTTGTCGCCAGGATAAAACGGTGTCCCCGGGATGATGCTGGCTCAATGGGGCCGACTATGTCAGTCCCCCACATTTCGAATGGCCAACTAGCCACCGTTGGATGTAGTGGATTCGGATGTTGGTGGATAAAGTCTCCATGAATCTGGCACGAGTGACATTGCTTCGCATACTCGAGGCAGTCCTGGATCATCGTGGGCCAGTAGTAACCCATCTGTTTAATTTTTAACTTCATCTTTGGGCCCGCTTGGTGAGAACCGCAAAGTCCGTCGTGAACTTCCTGAATGACTCTTTCTGCTTCGTCAGGTCCTAAGCATCTCAGCCATAGAGAATCAAACGATCTCTTGTATAGAATATCGTTGACGAAAGCGAAAGATTGAGCTCGTTTCATGAGCTGATGTCTTGAGGACGCTTCTTTGGGCATTCGGTGGGACTTAAAGTAGTCTATGAAGACTTCCCTCCAGTCTTCGGCCTTCTTATGGTCTTTTATTTGTAGGGTCGTCCGCTCAGTCGCTCCCTTTTCTTCGCATGATTCCGGAGATATTTCTGCCGGGGCGAGCACTCGACGGCTTTGTACCACGATTCTGACGTCATCGAGGTTCTCGTCAGCCAGTTCTTTACCAAGTTTGGCCAACGCGTCTGCTTTGCTGTTTTCCGCGCGCGGTATGTTCTCCAAAATATAGGAGGGAATTTGGGTCAACAGTTGTTGCACCTTTTCGCCGTACTTCACCAACTCCGGCTTGCACGTTTGGTAGTCACCATTTACTTGACTAACGACCAGCTGAGAATCCCCGTATATAAGGAGGTCTTCAATTCCCATGTCGATGGCGATTTCGAGGCCTGCTATCAGAGCTTCGTATTCAGCTTCATTGTTTGTCCTCGGCTCTGTTAAAGAGAAGGCGAAGCGCATTATCCCTCCTTGTGGAGTTGCAAAGACGAGGCCTATCCCCGATTTGATCATTGGGATACCTTGTTTCTGTTTCTTTACGGAGGACGCTCCATCGAAATAGAGTTCCCATCGGGTGCTTCCGCCGCTAATCGCATCAAATGCATGCTCGTCCGGCAGATCACAGTTCAGAGGAGAATCGGCCGGTATCGGGTGCTCAGCGAGGAAGTCGGCAATGGCCTGGCCTTTCACTGCCTTGAGAGGTTGCTGCGTTATCGAGAACTCCATCAAGAGCAGGGCCCACTTAGCGAGTCGTCCCGTCAATATGGCTTTCGACATCAAGTATTTAAGGGGATCCACTTTTGAAATGAGACGGACTTCATGCGCCAACGCATAGTGCCTGAGCTTTGTTATCGCGAAGATTAACGCCAAGCAATGTTTTTCAATGGGAGAGTAGTTGCTTTCTTCCCCCAGTAGAACTCGACTTAAGTAGTAGAGTGCTCTCTCTTTCCTCTGATCGTTCTCTTGTGCCCATAATGCGCCTAAAGAACCTTCGAGGGTGGTCGTATAAAGAATGAGGGGTTTTCCCTTGACCGGCGCGGCCAACACCGGAGGGTTCTGCAGGTACTGCTTGATCTCGTCTAGTGCACCTTGACATTTGTGATCCCAAGCGAATGGAGTTTCCTTTTTCATCAGGTGGCTGTAAAGACGGCATTTGCCCGAAAGATTAGCGATAAACCGCCGGATGTATGGGAGCTTCCCTTGGAGAGACCGCAACTGCTTGAGGGTTCTTGGCGGAGGCATTTCCATGATCGCTTTAATCTTTGACGGATCTATTTCAATACCTCGGTGTCGAACGATGAATCCCAGAAATTTGCCCGAGGAGACTCCAAATGCGCATTTGAGGGGATTCATTTTCAAATTATATTGCCGAAGGCGTCGAAATACAGTCTCCAGATGCTTTAAATGATCTTCGTATGACATGCTCTTTACTACGAGGTCGTCGATATAGCACTCGACGACGTCGTGTATGAGGTCATCAAAGATCTTTGTCATGGCCCTTTGATAGGTAGCGCCAGCGTTCTTTAGACCAAAGGGCATAACCCTGTAGCAGAATATACCCAAAGGGGTGCGGAAAGCGGTGTGCTTCTGGTCTTCGGGATGCATCTTTATCTGATTGTATCCTGACGAACCATCCATAAAGGAGAAAACCTCGTGAGTGGACGTGTTATCTATCATTAGCTCGGTTACCGGCACCGGGAAATTCTCCTTTGGACAGGCTTTATTGAGATCCTCGAAATCCACGCATATGCGTACCGTCCCATTCTTCTTCATGACCGGGACGATATTGGCGATCCAGTCGGGATATTGGACTTCTTGGATAAGTCCAGAATCGATCAGCTTCTTGACTTCGGCGTTGATGCTCATCTCAAGCTCGAGTCGCATCTTTCTTGGCGCCTGTTTGACTGGCTTGATATCTGGGGATATTGCTAATTTATTCACAGCAATCTCCGGATCTAATCCTGGTATTTCGGAGTAGTTCCACGCGAAGCAGTCTTTATGCCGTAGAAGCACGTTCTTTAACGCAGCCACCCTTTCTTCGGATAGCAGCTCGCTGACAAAAGTCGGTCGCGGGTCGTCTGCCGATCCCAACTCAATCTTCTTGAGGTTATCTGCAGTAGTATGTATACCATCTTCCAGTTCTTTCGGAGCGGGCGGAAATTCTGAGATCACCTCGTCATCGCTGTTCTCAAAGCACCGGGGAAGGTCATCTACGTTCTCGGGCTCTTCTCTTAATATCGTAATCGTATAACAGGTGCGAACCCGCTCCCCGGACTGAGGTGGACCCGGTTCTGCTCTTGCGGCCTTGGGTTCATGCTTTCGTGGCGGCGTTACCCTCCAGCCGTCGGATAAAGCGAATCTTCCCTGTTGGTACTGGTCCTCGACCCAGTTCTTGAAGGTGAAGCGGTCTTCGGTAGGATGTCCTATGGCTCGGTGATAAGAGCAATAGCTCAGATGAGAAGCCTTGTTAGCTTGCTCAGGATGTCTAGACTCTGGAAGCGTGATCATTTGATGTTTTATAGCGAGCTTGAGTAACTTCTCCGTCTTGTCTCGGGGGAAGGAGTACGCTCGACTCATCTTCTTCATGAGGGACAAATCCGAGCCGTGCAACACCCGACCACGTAACCCTCTAATCCTGCGTCGTTGTTGTCGGCTCTTCTTTCCGCTTCTTGATTTGTTTCCGTCTCTGCGTCGGGCCTTTCGTACAACGGATTGACGAGGATGAGCGTCTTTGTCTTTTGCAGCCTGTTGAAATAGACGTTGCGTCCTGGCCTTCTCGTAGATGGCCATTTCGCGGTTGTGGTCTTCCCGAGCTTTCTGACCCACTTTCCTGATAGGCTTGCCCATTCGTTCTTCAAACGACGGACTCGGCGCTTCAATCGCGGGGTCTAGTTTTGATGAGGGGTTGGCATCTCCCGACGAGGCGTCCTCTTCTTTATCAAAGGTATATATGGCGTAGCTACTGTGGGCCCGTTCCCGTTTTCCGGCTCTTACGTATCCAAGCCCGAGTGTTTCCATTTTCCCGTTGGGCAATTTGCGTTGAGTCCCGGGGACATCCCAAATCCTGTTGTAGAACCGAGCCTGCCGAACAGTCTGTTTTAAGGGTACTCCTTGGCGCTTCAATAGCTTCTTTAATCCATTTGTATAGTATCTGGGCAGACGGATGGGTTGGAGCCTGTCAGGTGTAGCATCCGCGCCATGCCAGATCTCTTTCTCTATTTTCGACTCTGAGGATTGGTAGAATAGGATCACCTTCTCACCCCTTTGCCTGAGAGGGACGTAAAATGTTTGCAGGTCCTGCACATTGTGAGCCTGAAGCGTGTCGAGATCCTTGTAGTGTTCTCGCGGTACCATGGTGATTTGCAAACTATGGTCATCTCCAGGGGGTGCTTGTATTGACAGCCGATTGGAGAACACAGCATTAACTTCATCTTCTGAATCACTTCCGAAGACTAACATGGGGGCGGGCGTCCCCAGGTTGTTGCGTTGAGATGGCCCTGCATAAACCATCTCTTCTTCTTCTTCGGTATCGCTCCCGAAAACAGGGATGGTGGCGGCGGCTTTGTTCTCCGGATTGCGGCACCTTTCTGTATCCTCGAAATCTGGCAAAAAGTACTTCGCATCTTCGTATTTGCGGACTTCGTTCACGGAAAATGGGTTTAACTCACCTGTTACGGTGTACTCGAAACCATCCTTAAAGTACTTCATACACTGATGTTGTGTAGAAGGGATGATGTTGTATTCGTGTAACCAAGGACGACCGAGCAAGGCGTTGTAGCAGGTCTTGGCGTCAATGACATGGAATTTGATGTCTGTGACAAGAAGTCCAAAGCGTAATGTTAGTATCACAGATCCGAGAGTCCGTGACGATTGTGAATCGAAACCGGAGATAGTAATTTTGTCACGAGCGAGGTGTTGCACACTCATGCAGATTTCCTTCAACACCCGAACATTAAGGAGATTGACGGAGGATCCATTATCCACCAGGATCTTGCCTATCTTGATATCATGGCAGTATCCGGAGACATATAGGGGACGGTTGTGTTCGCACGTCCCGAGAAGGAGGTCTTCATCACCGAAAGTGATGTCGGCCGTATGCACTTCCTCCAGTTCATCCTTCATCTTTTCAGTGGCGAGGAAGGCTTGGAATTGCTCAGGTTCTTGTAACGCCTTAATTAGTGAGTCTCGCGCTTCTTTTGATAATAGGAGGGCATCGAGAATGCTAAGCTGAGAAGGTAGCTTCCTTAGGTGCGCGAGGATGTTATAGTCCACCTTACCCTTCCTAGGAGGGTCTTTGGCAGCCAGCTCTCTCATGACTTGGTCATCTAAAGTGATATCTTCAGTGACCTTTTCCTTTCCCTTATCCTTTCTACTTATGGGCCCGAGATTCTTTTCTGGGAGTGTGCGATTGCGCAGCTGAATGTTCTCGCAGATCTCCGATTTCTCCTCTTTCCCTAAAGCGGATTCTTTAAAGAGAGAGCCCAGAGCCATTTCTTCATCAGAGTCGCTCCCAAAGGTGAGAACTTATGACCCCCTGGCGTTAACCATGTAACAGTTGCCAGTAGTTCTGTTGTGCCCATCGATAGTACTTCTTCGCTCCCGACGGCTCTTGCGTTTCATGCGCTTAACATGTTGCCGACGAGCAACATATCCTTGCCACCATATCTTAAAGGCGTCGCACTCCTCCGTGGGGTGTGATATTTTCCGGTGATATGCGCAATAATCAGGGTGCCTCTCCACCCCATCGTGTGTGTTTCCCTCCGAGGGCGGTAGCTTCATCCCCATTGACATGGCTTTGGTAAACCTTTTTCTCGTCTTGAATATCTTCTTGTCTACTTCGGCTGCCTTTCGCTCTGGCAGGGGTAGGTCAACTCTTTCGTTCAGTTGCCCGCATTTGGCTCCTTCCGATGTGGCCATCTCACGCTCCTGGTCCGCTTTACTTTTTAGACGAATCTCGTCTAGAAAAGCGTCAATCATTTCGTCTGTTGGCCATGCACGCTCTAGTACAGGCTCTGCCTCCAGCTTCTTAGTGCCAGGAGTTTTCCCATCATCGGTAAACGAGTGGGAGATTACGTTACAACTCGCCATATACCCTTCGGATTCCTCCGACGAGCTCTCTCCATCATCTTCCTCTTGAAAGATGTGGTTGAGGAACTCTTGCAGTGTGACAGGAGTTCGCGCCTTTTGATTGTATTCTTCCAGCGCGTCGATTTGCTTCTGCAAGTTCGTGTGCTCGTTTCCAAGCTTCACGGACTTCTTGGATTTCTTCTTCTTTTTCTTCGAAGATTTTGACGATTGGGCGTGAGTATTTGGGTCCTCATCGCGAGTCTTCATAGTTGGGCGGCGCCTTAGCATCCCTTCGATAATTTGAGGCTCAAGAGGGTCCTTCCATTCGATCGCAGGGCACGCATGAAGGTCTCTCAGCATTCTTTTGGTTTTAGTTGATAGCACGACCTCCCATGGAGCTTCTTCAATAAAGGAGCAGGTTGCCCCCGATGTATCTGCTTTCTTAGGAGTATGCGGTTGTGGTGGGTTCACCTTCCACTTTTCGGACAGTACAAACTTTCCCTGGAGGTATTGATCTTCAATCCATCCTTTGAAGACGAAGCAATCTTCAATCGGATGGCTTACCGTTTGATGGTAAGGGCAATAGTTAGGGTTATTCACCTCGGCGGGTTGCGGCGGTCGCTTTGGATTTGGTAGGCTTATAAGTCTGTTGCGTATTGCCAGCTCGAATAACCGTTTCGTCTTGTCTCATGGGAACGAGTAGGGACGCTTCATCTTCTCATTATAATACCGACGTCTTTCCTCCAGTTGATTTGCCGGTTTCGGGGCGTTAGGTTGCTGTTGGGCATTCGCAACAAAGGTTGCCCTTCCTTTACCCCTGTCATTCCGAGGTTCCGACTTCGGGGGAGGTGGTCTATGACCCATCTGGTCCATCTGAGCCAACTTGTCGATTAAAGCCTGGAATGTGGTTGGCTTAAAGAACATCATAAACTGGGAGATAGTTGCGTGGGGGTCTAGGGTTCCTACGAACATGCCCACTGCGGGTGCCTCCTCAATGCGTTGTTCACATCTCGACCACAAGTTCCGCCAGCGTATAGCATACTGGACCCAGGTTTCGCCTGGTTTTACCCTGGCGTTAATCAGTGCGGTTATTGGAGTGCATTCGCTGGCACTTGCGAATCGCTGAGTGAATAACAACTCCATTTCAGCGAACGTTTTGATAGAATCGTTCGGGAGTTCCGAATACCATTCGAACGCAGTTTCTGATAAGCTGCCCACGAACTGACGGAGCAACAGTTTATCATCACCGCCGGTGTTACCGCAGAGGGCCCGGAACTGGGCGACATGTTGATGGGGGTTGCCGGTCCCCTTGTACACGTGGAATTTTGGTATCGTATAGCCTTGCGGGTATTTGATTTGGTCGTACCAGCTTGGATACGGCCGTCCCGTTTTCACGACTTGACCAGCTGCCTCAGTCGCGTGATGAATCCGGATTTGCTGGGCTATGTAGTCAACCAAGTCAGCCTTAGAGATTGCCTCCTCCTTGGCCGTTGAGAGGGCTGGTGGTGGATTTGACGTTTCTCCTCGGTCGTCTTCAAGAATGATTGGGGGATCCTCGGCGGGTAAGTCCTGCTGGATCATCATTCCTATCATATCTTGGAAGAGAAGGCTCATACGTTGTATGTTGGCCGCTTGTTCAGCAGCCTCTTTGTCCTTTTTCTCTAGTATCCGGCGAAGGAATTCAGCGTCGGTTTCTTCCTCCTGGCGCGCGTCTGAGGACATTTCTGGGCTTTCTTTTGGCCCGGTAAGTGCGGCCATAGCATTCATCATTTCCTGAAGCTTTTGTTGCTGCTCCTGGGCTTTCGTCACGGATCGGGTTAGCGGTCGGTGGCCCGTAGAAGTGCGGCTTTCCTCCTTTCCAGAGGCCATGTAAACAGTGTGCACCACCATGCCCCCAGACTTAGGGCGTCCGGGCTCAGTGCTTTTAGTCGTCGTTGCATGCTGGGGGGTCTTCTCTGGCCTCCTTCTTTTATGAGCCATGGAGGTTGAGGGGGCCGTTGAGGTGGGCGTCCAGACAGCCTTTTGGGGTTTAGCCTGGTGACCAGCTTCCGGTTGGATTTTCAGCTTCTTGTGCTGGCGGGAGAAGTTTGGATCGATGATCGAGTCTCGGGTCTGCCGCCAAACCTTATAGATTTTGGAAGACAGCCGTTGAGGAGATCGGGGCTGTTCTGGTTTTATTTCCACAACCTTTTTTAATAGGGGAGGAGACCTCTTCAGCACTGCAGTAGGAGAATTCCTTCGCACCTTATTTAGCATTTCGAAGCTGTTCCCAATTGGAACAGCAGCATTAACTTCTGCCACCGGGGCTGATGGAGTCAACCCGGAGGGGGAGTTACCCCCAGCCTTCCTTACTCGGCGCCAATGGCGACGTCGAGCGTGTCGAGCGGACGGCGTAGGGTCAGCGGTAAGAATGCTTTCGTCTTGCCCCCTGTCTGGGTGGGGGGTCGCTGTTGGTATTAGCCTGTCAAAGACCGATGTCCTTTGGGCAGCAGGAGCGGGAGCTGAAGCCGTCAATCTTGTAAAGACCGACCTTTTGGCCGGAGAAGCCGCCTTGACGATTTCGGGGGTAGGAGCGGCCATTTTCTTAGAAGCAGCCTTCTCTGAGATTGTAGGCCCCATGATGAGTTCGCAGGATTTCTGGCCCAATCTAGAGAAGAACGAGGCATTGACGTTGGGCGACTTGTTGAGAGGAGCCGCGGCAGGGGTAAGACGATCAAAGACCGACTTCTTGAGAGCTTCCGTTGTCAGCACTGGAGCGGTGAAGCTTGTCGGCGGGAGCATGGTCCCAAAGAACAATCCTGTGGTGGCGCGAGTGACCTGTTCCATGGGCATTGTGAATAGCGAAGCAGCTTGGGGTCCGTAGGCTATACCTCCTGGCGAGGCAGAGCGTTGGTCGCAATTGCAGTCTGAGCAGTTGGAGAATTTCACGAAAGTAGAAGCCATCGATCCTTTGCTTTCTGCAATAAGCGAGACGCCAATTCTTAGTATCTTGAAACCCAAGGGCAACCATTAGCGAACCGCGATTGGTTCGCGAGTCACGACACACGAAGTGTGGAGTGGAAAGAGGAAAAGGTCCCACCGGGCGTGCCAGAATCTGTTCCCCTCCGAATGGCGGCGCGCAAGACTGCGATGTCTTGGCACTGAGACTCGGGGCAGATGCTAATTGGTGCTATCCGTCCACCTCTCCGAAGATGCCAAGTTGATTTATGGCACCATGTATCGAAGGTCTAGACGGATGCGTCCGATGTAGCAGACTTCGTCAGATTCCCCCTCGTTTGAGGGGTTTTTGATTGTGGGGACGCTCTTCCCTGCAGGCGCAAGCCCCTGCAGTTAATTACGCTACCGCATCGCGGTAACAACTTTCTCCTTCTCCAGATGGTCACTTCGTGTCGTGGATATTTGTTTTGTGTTTTGTTGCCCGTGGATTGTTTACGGAGACTGAGTTATGTCGTCGCCCGTAGGGCGTGGACTAGTCCAAATCTGTATTATCTTAGATTTGGGTTTGGGGGTTTGGTTTGAGGATACGTCAGCCATACTTGAGGCTAAGATCAACTCAAACGTTTGTTAAGGATACGTTAGTCTAACTTTGAGACTAAGATCAACTTAACGGGATCGTTTAGATCCGACAAAGGAGCATTTTAGGCTCCATTGTTCCAGTTTAGGGACATAGTGGTCCATCGTATGTATGGCCGTCGGGACCCGTCACCTCTCTGACGACGTTGAAGGATTACAACGACGGATGTCAGAGGAGTTCAAAGATGTACCCTCGAGCCAGAGTTAATTGAGGGGATTCATAGTCCAGTCTGTTTGAAGGTTTAAGGATACGTTAGCCATCTTTTAAGGCTAAGATCAACTTAAACGGGACCGTTTAGATCCGACAAAAGAGCATGCAGGGCTCTATTGTTCTAGTTTAAGGACATTGCGGTCCATGGGTAGTTTAAGGACGTTGCGGTCCATGGGTAGTTTAAGGACATTGCGGTCCATGGGTAGTTTAAGGACATTGCGGTCCATGGGTAGTTTTAAGACATCTCAGTCGAGGTTAAGGACGTCGTAGTCCATGGGTTTAAGGACTCCATAGTCCGGTATGTGCTCTGGATGCTTCACACGGGTTCACTGCCGTGCTTGGCGAGGACCAGGCTCCGCTCTGGGCGTTTTCCACGGGGTCAAAGAGTGACGTTATCCGCATTCCACGTAACCAGGAATTTTGCATTAGATGCTTCACACGGGTTCACTGCCGCGCTCGGCGAGGACTAGGCTCCGCTCTGGGCGTTTTCCGCGGGGTCAAAGAGTGACGTTATCCGCGTTCCACGTAACCAGGAATTTTGCATTAGACACGGGTTTATGGACCCCACAGTCCATATCAATGTGTGGTCGTCGGGACCCGTCACCTCTTTGAAGACATTGAGGGATTACAATGTCAAATATCAAAGGAGTGAAGAGATGTACCCTAGAACCGGAGTGGATTAAATAGTCCTTGGCCCAATTTGGGATCAAGACCAATTAATTATGTTATGAGCCCATTAGCCCAGTTGATTACGAATTGAGGACTTATGGCCAGCTTGGGCTAAGTCCAATCAGGAGAGGCTTTGCCTCTATCCATTTAGCCAATTGGACCAATGTCTAGTGTTAAACACTAAAGACCAACCAGTGTCGAACACTGAGAATGAGACTGACAAGTTAGTGTTTAACACTAAAAGATAATTGGTGTTAAACACCAACAACAGGGCTTTTCAAATTAGTGTTAAACACTAAAACAGATCAGTATCAAACACTGGCAACAGAGATCTCAAATTAGTGTTAAACACTAAGGTAGTCAATGTTGGACACTGCAAATAAAGTTTTTTGATTAGTGTTAAACACTAAGGCCCAACAGTGTTTTAACACTGGGTTCGGGAGTTTCAATTTAGTGTTAAACACTAAGGCAAGAGGGGTCACGTGGCAACACGTGAGAGCGCCCTCCCTTCATTCATTCTGCTGAGATTATCGCATCACGTGCCCTCACGTGATGGGCATTCAAATGCTTATATGTTAAAGCTTCTGCCGAGGGTCACGTGGGTCACGTGGGGCACTGCCTCAAAGGGGCTTTCTGTAGATCTTTTGGGGGGGTCACGTGGTGACACGTGATCCTGCCTCTATGTATGTTGTTTAGAGGATCTGTTAATCTTTTCCAGGAATTAAATTCCTCGTAGGGTTAAACCCCGACAGTAATTTCAGAGGAATTAAATTCCTACTTCCTTTTGAAGATTTATATTCTGAATAGAGTTGGACCCTGAATTTTTCGTAGGAATTAAATTCCTCATACATGTGAAGAACTAAATAGGGTTAAACCCTAATAAAAGCTTTTAAGGAATTAAATTCCCACTCTCTGTTAAATTATGATCAAGGGAATTAAATCCCCGCTGTTCCAACAGAACTAGGTTCTTAATTAGGGTTAAACCCTGTTTCTTTTTGTTCTGAAGGAATTAAATTCCCATAACACAGGGTCAAGCCCTAGTTTTATTTTAAAGGAATTAAAATTCCTATAGTTCTGTGAGAATTAAATTCTCGTGCTTCCATTCCCTCTCTATGTTTTGGATCTGCATGGCAGGATCTCGACCCATTGAGAATTAAATTCTCAACTTCAAGGGGAGATGTGCACTTTACAGATCCTCTATCAAAGAGAGAAGAAATATGTTCTTCTGTTTTATATATCAGAGTTAAACTCTGTTGAGAATTAAATTCTCTTTTCCTTCAAGGAGCCTTCCCTTTCTTACCTAGGGTTTTCTTTAGCAGAAGATCCAAGTTCCTCGAAGTATCCAGGCACTCTCCCTTTTCTTCCCTCTGCCTATATCTCTCTCTTTTTGTGTCTCCTGGCTCCTATTTATAGGAGAAGCAGCCGAATCAATTAGTTTTTGACGAATCTTCATTGAGAGGTTTGATTTGCATCCATCATTCGTTTTTGACCTTTGGATTATTGGGTGAATTTTATTCACCATTGGATTTCAAGTCCCGGGATTCTCCTTTGTTATTTCGGTTAGATTTAAAGGGGAAATCTTTCCAAACCCGAGATTTTCCCATAGATAAATGATATTCAATCATCTTTAAAATCTTTAATTCGATTGGTTCCAGATAATCGCTTTCCTTTGGAAAGATTCGAATCTCTTTCAGAATTTAATTCTGTCAACGAAATGGGCTTTGAAAGCCGGTCACGTGTGACCACGTGACCCATGGTCACGTGTGGGCACGTGACCCCCTTTGGAATGAGCCTTCTTCTTTCTTTCTGCGCTCTGTCTTCTGGTTGCTGCTTAACCGTCACGTGCCACCACGTGACCCTTGTCTGAACTCTTTTTCTTGATTTAACTGGAGAACAATTCTGATGTTTTGATCGTCACGTGCCAACACGTGACCCTGGTCACGTGGGAGCACGTGACCTCTTCTGAAGCTTTTTCCTTGATTTGATCAGGAAGCGTTGGGTCTTTGCTGCTGCTTTTAAATGTCACGTGCCGACACGTGACCCAGGTCACGTGGGAGCACGTGACCCTTACTGAAGCCCCTCTCTTTGATGTAGTTGGGAAACTGAACTTGCTTTGCCGGTACTTTTGGGTGTCACGTGCCAACACGTGACTGCTGGTCACGTGTAAGCACGTGACCCTCTTCTGAAGCTTTTTCCATAAGCTTTCCTGATTTTAAATCAGGAAACATTCCTCTTGTGTGTGTTCTGTATATTAAGAACTGTAGTTTGATTTAGAATGTATATGTCATTATTTAATGAGCCTGATCCAATCAACTTTTGATTCAGGAAGATGTTCATAATATTATCCTGTACTACAAAATTATATCCATCTTTACTTAATAAAGAAACTGATATAAGATTGCATATCAGGGTCGGAATGTAATAGCATTCGTTCAGAATCAATGTATTACCATTTGGTAATACAAGGTGATATTCGCCAACTGCTTTGGCTGCAACATCTGCACCATTCCCTGCTCTTACAGAATGATCACCCATTCCCAGTTCTCTACCTTTTCGTAGCCCACGCAACATATTACATATATATGATCCTGATCCGGTATCTAATACCCAGGACGTAGAGTGAACTGAGAAACAGTTCTCAATAGCGAACACAGCCGTAGAAGATGCATCAACATGCTTATTCTTCATTTGGGCGGCGTGGGAATCTGGATATTTTCCTATTCCCTGCTTAGTCTTATAACGTTTATAAGAAAAAACGGGATCAACGTTCCCCTGCTCAGTATAACAAGTGGGTTCAGTCAATACATCCATATTATTATCTTGATTAAGGCCTGACATGGTCGCTACCTGAAGAGAGAGAGAGAAGAAAACACTTTAGCGTGCACTCTTGCAAGATTTAGATTGGTTATTATCTTATCTAATCAGGATAGCTCCCACTTTTTTCATCAAATTTTCCTTCAAACCCTAAAAGGTAAGACTAGCCGGGATTAATTACACCTTACAATTTCGCCAATCTTTCAGCCTGGAAAGTGTTGGTACTTTGAGAGAGGTTTCCCGTGCTTTCGCACGGACCTAATTAAAATAAACCTCATTTTCCCAGAGGCATAACCCCGTTAACACCTTTCTAGACACCTACTTGATCGGTTAATTGTCATGTGTAAAACTATCCCAGGAGTAACTCTTACTCGTAGTGGGTATCGGGATCCAGCTATCTCATAGAGTGTATGCAATCTCATTGCAAATTTCAACACTTGAAATTCCCGATAATACTGTTGCCTCTAGCAACTCATGACCTTGGCTACGGTCAACAAATCATAAGCGCTAGCCAAGTTCAACCCGTTATTTCCCGATTGAATTAAACCCACCCGTACGACCCTTGGCTAAGGTCAACAAAGTCGTACCAGTACCCTAACTTAATCACATCTCGTGTTTTAGCAGATAAACACTAATTAGCTACCGTACATTACGCCTTGGCTAAGGTCAACAAACGCAGCACGAATACTAACTAGTCTCTATCTGAAATGACGGAGGGCTACGACAGGTTTTTCAGAAAACCTTTTGCGTAATGAACTTGATATCGTTGTAGAAACAAGTGATTTTTGAAAAGGAGTGTTTTTTAGGCTTTTAAGCTAAATCTAAGGTCTACAAGGAGGTGTACGAGAAATTAGACACTAAAGAGGCTGCAAATGATATATACCGGATTGCTCGAATGCGGGAAAGGAAGACCAGAGACTTATGTGCGGTGAAGTGTGTCAAAAATGAAAATCAGAAGGTTTTAGTTCGAGATGAGGATATCAAGGAAAGATGGAGAGATTATTTTGACAAATTGTTCAATGAGAGCTTTACTAAGAATTTGAATGGACTTGTCATTCAATCTCAAGATATAAATCGTGATTTCATGCGTAAAATAAGACTTCCTGAGGTTAAAGAAGCTTTGAACAGAATGGGTTTAAGAAAAGCGGTTGGTCCTGACGGGATTCCTATCGAGATTTGGAAATACTTAGGAGAAATAGGCGTTAAATGGCTGACAGATCTGTTTAATAATATTTGGCAGACAAAAAAGATGCCAAATGAATGGAGGAAAAGTATCCTTGTACCTATCTACAAGAATAAGGGTGACATTCAAAGTTGCTCAAACTACCGTGGAATAAAACTGATGTGTCACACCATGAAACTTTGGGAGAGAGTGATTGAACACAGGCTAAGGAAGGATATTAAGATAACAGAGAACCAATTTGGGTTCATGCCTGGACGATCGACGACAGAGGCGATTCATTTGCTTCGTCAACTTGTCGAGCGCTTTCGAGAGAGGAGAAGAGATTTGCATATGATATTTATTGATTTAGAAAAAGCGTACGACAATGTACCTAGAGAGGTATTATGGGGGACAATGATGAAGAAGGGGGTCCCCGTCAAGTATATTGACATAATCAAGGATATGTACGACGGAGTAGTGGCAAATGTCAGAACTTGCGGCGGCTTAACAAGTGATTTTCCGATTACTATTGGTTTACATCAAGGATCTGCATTAAGTCCATTCCTGTTTACCATCGTGATGGATGAGCTTACTAGAACTATCCAAGATGAGGTCCCTTGGTGTATGCTATTCACTGATGATATTGTTCTAGTAAATGAGACGAAAGCAGGGGTTAATGCCAAATTGGAATTATGGAGGCAAACATTGGAATCTCGGGGATTCAGATTGAGCAGATCCAAGACAACATATATCCACTGCAAATTTAGTAGCCAGAGAAGTCAAAACCATATTGGTATAATATTGGAAGGGCAAGAGATATCACCGAGCGACCAGTTTAGATATCTAGGTTCCATCATCCAAAGGAATGGGGAGATCGATAGTGATGTTAATCAAAGGATCCAAGCTGGTTGGTTGAAATAGAGGAGTGCAACAGAGATTTTGTGTGATCGTAACTTTCCGTTAAAATTGAAAGGGAAGTTTTATCGGAGCGCTATTCGGCCTGCCTTATTATATGGTACAGAATGCTGGGCTCCTAAAAAGCATCATACACAGAAGATGCACGTAGCGGAGATGCGCATGCTTCGTTGGATGTGCGGTAACACTAGAAAAGATAAGGTGCGAAATGAGAATATTCGTGCAAAAGTTGGTGTAGCACCCGTGGAGGAGAAGATGCGGGAAAACCGGCTAAGATGGTTTGGTCATGTGCGACGCAGACCTATGGAAGCACCGGTTCGACGAATAGATACTCTCGATATGGGCAATGGCAAAAGGGCAAAAGGGAGACCGAAGAAAACATGGATGGAGGTGATACGAAACGATATGGTTGCCAAAGGACTCAATGAAAGTATATTGTTCGATAGAAGTGAGTGGAGACAGAGGATTCATGTGCTGGACCCGGCGTGATTCTCATGTTGGTTCATGTAGCCTACCCCATATGCTTGGGATAAAAGGCTCAGTTGTTGTTGTTGTTGTTGTTGTTGTAGTGTTTTTGAGGCTTTTACTAGTTTCGCTAAAGAGGTCACTCCCGGTGAAGGGATCTCGGCTCTTTCCTTATCGAATAAGATGCAGGATATTTCACAAATACCGCTATGCAAAGCAAGAACTATAGAAGCAATCAAAAAACAAAACCGAGTGAGTTGTAGCATCTGTTAGTTTTGCTAAAGAGGTCACTCCCGATGAAGGGATCTCGGCTCTTTCCTTATCGAATAAGGTGCTGGATATTCTACAAGGAATACCGCTATGCAAAGCAAAAACTAGAGCTATCCTTTTTGAAAATATGATTTTACAACATCTTTCAGGTTTCTTTTTCTTTCATTAATCTCATTAATGAATCCCACCATTTATGCTTCCTAAGCATCACAGAAGAAACGAAAATATAACGTACACTTATGCCATCCGCATTCGCCTCAATGTTCCGTTACCGTTATGTTACTTAACTAACGGCATACCGGGACGGGACTAGCGCGGGTGAAAAACATAAGCAACGTCTACTATATATCTCATATATAATATATATCCATTCATCTCAAAATCCACAGTGATCACATTACAGAGCAGCAGAAGATAACATATGAAATATTGGATATAGTAGAAGGTCTGTGTTTTATTTTAAGCCTGTATAAAACACGGATTCCACGGTCGCGATGAATAGCCAAACCCACATCCCTAGACCCCTACGAGAGCGGCAAGCAACCCTACCAATTCTAGGATTAGGAGATCCGGACTCGACTCCTCGAGTTGGTCTCCCACTGTACCCTAGAACCCGGTTGTTTGTGCTTTCCTCCTTGGGCCTATTCTAATGCGGAAAAGTAAATAATATACAATGGAGACATTATTGTAGGGTGTTTTTCGTCACCCTATTGAGATGGGAATACGCGCGCGCTTGTCAGGCGCATTACAGATTCCCCCTGCCTAGGGTAGGCCGGGGTTTAATGATTGTAGGGATCCGAATCTCCGGCAGCCGCGGACTAAGCTGCCGTTAATTACCTATCGCCTTTAGAGCGAGGGAACCTCCGATTGATGGGTTAAACTGGTTATGCGAACTCAATGTGCAGTGTTGTGTTTTGAAGGGGTTTTGGATATATCGGGGGCCTCGCAGAGTTTTTACGGGGGTCTCGCTACCCGGATAGAGGGCTGGGGATCAAGGGGGCTAGCAGCCCCCTTACGGGGTGCGGGACAGCGCCCCATTAGAAATTTTTTTCTAACAGGGACAGTGTCGTGGAGTATGTGTGTGTGTACATATGTACACATATGTATATATATATGTATATATATAAAAATGGGGAAAAGGCATCCAAAGGATGCGTGGGGGCCAGTGCCTCGCGTGCATGGCACGTAGGCACTAGGCGCTGGGCGCAAGCGCTCTAGGCGCTGGGTGCACCACGTGTCGGCACATGGGCGCAAGCGCACCGGGCGCTGGGGGCACCACGTGTCGGCACGTGGGCGCAAGCGCACCGGGCACTGGGCGCACCACGTGTCGGCACGTGGGCGTTGGGCGCCAAACAGAAAGGGGACTTCGGTCCTTGCACTGGGAGCTGTGCTCCCGATTTGTGGAGTTAAACTCCTAAAAGGTTTTAGAAATGATCAAAAGGGGGCTGCTTTGTTTCTCCCTTTGGCTCTGGATCTCCCCCAGATGAGATTTTTTTTGGAGATAGGTCTCCTTCTTCCTCCTCTGTTGTTAGGATCTTGAAGATCAAGAGATGTGAGATTTAAAAATCTCTCCTTTTTGAGATCTGATGGCAGATCTGAGTTCCCCTTTGTGGGTTTTGTGGTGAAAAACTACTTAGTTTTTGAAAAGAAAGAGTAAAACTCTTGATTTAATTCAAAAGAAATGAGAAGGTTTAGAACCTTGGAGAAGGAGCAGGAGGCACAAAAGAGCCCTAGTTTTTGGGGGGAATGAAAAGTGTATTGCGTTATTCATCATCATGTCACCTTATATAGGCTTACATATTTACATATAGCCCCTTGGGCTTTGCAAAATGGCATTTTGCCCATCCCATGGTTCATGTGCCATTTCTTTTTGCACATAAGCTACGGGCTTACAAAAAATTGGCTTTATGCCCATTTTGCATACATTCATGCACAAAAAATTATATCAAAATTATTCGTTACATGATTTTTATTTTGGTATGGCGGAAGGCCGGACGCTTCGTGTTCGGGCTCGACCCGGGCATTGGCCCGCTTGCTTGGGCTTAGGCCCACCTGGTTTGGGGTTGACCTTGACTTTGACTTGGTCAACCGGGGTGCAAATTTTGACCCCAACAAAGTGCCCCCATCAATAAATGCACACCACATATGTGAGTCGTGTGCATGAGATTGATGGATCTTCTTTCGCGTGGAGGCGACTTGCTTTGGTTCCCACTTTTTGGGATGCACTGCCCTTTTTACGACATGGACGGTCGACGCTTGACGCGTCTCCGAGACGGAGTGTCCGTAGTAGACATTTCCCTGGCCCGGAGTGATCTGATTCCTGCTTTGTAGGAAATCTGCATTGCCCTTTTTGCGACATGGACGGTCGACGCTCTGATCCGGAGCGATTTGGTTCCCGATTTGTGGGAAGCCTGCACTGCCCGTTTTGCGACATGGACGGTCGACGCGTGACGCGTCTCTGAGACGGAGTGTCCGTAGTAGACGTTTCCCTGGCCCGGAGTGATCTGGTTCCTGCTTTGTAGGAAGCCCGCACTGCCCTTTTTGCGACATGGACGGTCGACGCTCTGATCCGGTGCGATTTGGTTCCCGATTTGTGGGAAGCCTGCACTGCCCGTTTTGCGACATGGGCGGTCGACGCTCTGATCTGGAGCGATTTGGTTCCCGATTTGTGGGAAGCCTGCACTGCCCGTTTTGCGACATGGACGGTCGACGCTCTGATCTGGAGCGATTTGGTTCCCGATTTGTGGGAAGCCTGCATTGCCCGTTTTGCGACATGGACGGTCGACGCTCTGATTCGGAGCGATTTGGTTCCCGATTTGTGGGAAGCCTGTACTGCCTTTTTGCGACGTGGACGGTCGACGCTCTGATCCGAAGCGATTTGGTTCCCGATTTGTGGGAAGCCTGCACTGCCCGTTTTGCGACGTGGACGGTCGACGCTCTGATCCGGAGCGATTTGGTTCCCGATTTGTGGGAAGCCTGCACTGCCCGTTTTGCGACGTGGACGGTCGACGCTCTGATCCGGAGCGATTTGGTTCCCGATTTATGGGAAGCTCGTACTGCCCTTTTTGCGACATGGACGGTCGACGCTTGACACGTCTCCGAGACGGAGTGTCCATGGTAGAATTATCCCTAGCCCGGAGTGATCTGGTTCCTGCTTTGTAGGAAGCCTGCACTGCCCGTTTTGCGACATGGAAGTCGACGCTCTGACCTGGAGCGATTTGGTTCCCAATTTGTGAGAAGCCTGCACTGCCCTTTTTGCGACATGGACGGTCGACGCTTGATTTGACTTTCTCTGCTTCTTGCAGTGTCAGGGGTGAACTTGACTTGCTCCGCTTCTTGCGGTGTCGAGATTGGATTCTGACTTGCTCCGCTTTCTACAGTGTCGGAGTTGAAGTTGACTTGTTGATTGTGATTTGGGTTGACATCAGTATCGCTATACTGGAATATGATACCAGGAGTGAATCATCATCTGTCTTTGAGAGGATTTGGGGATTTATCATTTTTTTTGTCGGCATCTGCATTGCTGCACTGGAATAATGCCAGGAGCAACTCATCATTTGTCCCGAGAGGATTTGGGAATTGGTTTTTTTTTTCGGTATCTGCATTGCTGCACTGGAATAATGCCAGAAGCAACTCATCATTTGCCCCGGGAAGATCTGAGAATTGGTGGCTTAGGAGACAGGTTTAGATCCCTATCACCTAAAGCTTTTCAATTTTATGGACCGTAAGGGTCCCACAAAAGCATTTTCTCCCTACGAGTCGAAAGGATCTCGTAGGTGTATTTTCTCTTTAGGAGTCGTGGGGACTCCTAAGTGTGTTGCTCCTTTGTGAGTCGTAAGGATCTCACGCGGGCATTTTCTCCTCACAAAGTCGAGAGGACTTTGCGAGTGCATTTCATTTCTTTTTTACGAGTTTGCGCCCTTTCGGGTTTTCACAAACTCGCCGGCAGTCCTGCCGTTTTTACTCACGGAGCCCTTTCGGGTTTTCATCCGTGCCCATTTTGCTTGTGGACATACTATTTTATTTATTTTGTTTTGTTTTGTTTTGTTTTGTTTTTTTTCATTTTTTTCATTTTTTTTTGGACTTTGAATGCGGTCTCACCAGTAGGACTTGGGAGAGATTGGGATCGTTTTACGCCCGTGGATTGTATACGGTTTTGCAGGATGTATGATCCAGACCGTAGGGCCGGAAAAATTTTGGGACTTTGTTGGCGTCTGCATCGCTGCACTGGAACATGGTACTAGGAGCGACTCATCATTCACCGTTGGGAATTTGAGTTTGGAATTTGGTGGGCGTCTGTATCGCTGCACTGGAATATGGTACCAGGAGCGACTCATCATTCGCCACTTAGGAATTTGAATTTGGAGTTTGGTTAGCGTGTGTATCGCTGCACTGGAATATGGTACCAGGAGCGACTCATCATTCGCCATTTGGGGATTGGGGAGCGATGGCTTAAGAGACAGGTTTAGATCCCTATCGCCTAAGGCTTTTCAATTTTATGGGCCGTGAGGGTCCCATAAAAGCATTTTCTCCCTACGAGTCGTAAGGATCCCGCAGGTGTATTTTCTCCTTAGGAGTCGTGAGGACTCCTAAGTGTGTTTTTCCTTTATGAGTCGTAAGGATCCCACAAAGGTTTGTTCTCCTCATGTATCGTGAGGACACATGAGTGGGTCTTCTTAATGGACCATAATTCTAAGGGCGGAGACCAGCCGCGTAACTGGTGATTACGGTGGGACATGGGTATGATGAGAATTATTTGAGCCCGTGGATTGTATACGGTAGTCAGTTTGGGGACTGGCCGTATGGCTGGGAGAATTTTGGGAATTTGAATTTTGGTTGGCGTCTGTATCGCTGCACTGGAATATGGTACCAGGAGCGCCTCATCATTCGCCGTTGTTTTTTTTTTGTTTGTTTTTTTTACCGCGATTGCTCTATCATTTCAGCTTTTCTTATCGCGAAGATCGCGATTGCTCTATCATTTCGGCTTTTATTCGCGGTTGCCCCATCATTTCGTCTTTATTTTCATCTTTATTTTTACTCGCTGATTTTTATTGCGCGTTGCCCCATCATTTCGCCTTTTCTTTACATTTCTTTTATTTACACATTTTTTTATTTACATATATATATATATATATATATTTACATTCCCAGTTTAACGACTTAGAGGTCGATTGTTTCCAGTTTAACGATGTGGTGGTCCTCTTTGCTTATCCCAGCTCCTTGAATTTTGATCTTGGCGGAGCTGTCTTTGTTCCCCTCCGAATGGCGGCGGCGACGTAAGGACGTCTGGCCTGAGATTCGGGACAGATGCTATATGGTTTTATCCGTCTACCTCTCCGAAGATGCCAAGTTGATTTATGGCACTGTGTATCGGAGGTTTAGACGGATGCGGCCGATGTAGCAGACTTCGTCAGATTCCCCCTCGCTTGAGGGGTTTTTGATTGTGGGGACGCTCTTCCCTGCAGGCGCAAGCCGCTGCAGTTAATTACGCTACCGTATCGCGGTAACAACTTTCTCCTTCTCCAGAATATCACTTCGTGTCGTGGGTGTTTGTTTTGTTTGTGGTTGCCCGTGGATTGTATACGGAGACTGAGTAATGCCGTCGCCCGTAGGACGTGGATTAGTCCAAATCCGTATTTACTTAGATTTGGATTTGGTGTTTTTAGTTTAAGGATACGTTAGCCGCATTTGAGACTAAGATCAACTTAAACGTTCGTTAAGGATACGTTAGTCTGATTTGAGACTAAGATCAACTTAACGTGATCGTCTAGATCCATTTCCAGTTTAAGGACGTAGTGGTCCATTTAATATATTGCCGTCGGGACCCGTCACCTCTCTGACGACATTGAAGGATTAAAACGATAGGTGTCAGAGGAGTTCAGAGATGTACCCTTGAACCAAAGTTGATTTAGAGTTTTATAGTCCATTTGAATGTTTAAGGATACGTTAGCCGTGTTTGGGGCTAAGATCAACTTAAACGGGACGGTTTAGATCCGGCAAAAGAGCATTTGGAGGCTCTATCGCTCCAGTTTAGGGACGTGGTGGTCCATGTTCCAATTTAGGGACGTGATGGTCCATTATTAGTTTAAGGACGTTTCGGTCCATCGCCAGTTTAAGGACGTAGTGGTCCATCATTAGTTTAAGGACGTTTCGGTCCAATATTAGTTTAAGGACGTTTCGGTCCACGAGTTTAAGGACCCCGCAGTCCATATTAATGTGTGGTCGTCGGGACCCGTCACCTCTCTGACGTCGTTGAAGGATTACAACGATAGGTGTCAGAGGAGTTCAGAGATGTACCCTCGAACCGGAGGTAAATTGATTTACGAGAGCAATTTTGCTCAGTCAATTTGATTTGAGGACTTACGGCCATGATTGGGCTAAGTCCAGTTGAAAAATGTTCAACACTTTTATTTGTTTGGCCTGTACTAGGACTTGGCCCATTTTTAAATAATGCATTGCATTATTTTCTATTTTTGGTTGGGCTCTACCCATCAGTTTATTTTGGGCTCTGCTCATTTATGAATGATGCAGAGCATCAATTTTACCTGGGCTCTGCCCATTTATTGCTTCGCAATTTAATTTGGCCTGTTAGGTCTTTTTAACTTAGGCCTGGCCCTTTAGCAAAAGAAATGCACTGCATTTTCAGGCAATTTGCGCCAATCAAAGAGCGCAAGCGCTTGTGGTGACGGCACGTGTCATGCAAGCGTAGTGCCCTGCGCTAGTGCGCTGCGCTTGCGCTGTTGACACGTGTCACGCTCTGGTGAGTTGCGCCAATTTCAGAGAGCAAGGCTCTATCTTATAGCGCAGATGGTTCAGATGCTGACACGTGGCGCTCTCTGGTGGCTTGCGCCAGCCCAAGAGCACAACAGTGCAGATTTTCAAGTGCAGAGCACTATTAATTTGAGAATCTTTTAGATTCAAGAACCAATGGTTCATTAAAGGAAGTGCAAAGCACTATTTGATTTCTTGATCTAATTTAGATCAAAGAAAAACAAGCTTTTTCCTATTTCAGGAACCAGAGGTTCATAAAAAGTGCAAAGCACTGTTTTTGTTTTGTTTTTTTATTAAAGATCATTGATCTTGTTTTTAGATCAATGATCTATCAGAAGAAATTCTTCTATCTAAAAGGTCTTTTTTACCTTTCTTTTTTTTCTTGGAATTTCTTAAGAGTTTTCTCTGTTTGAAATTTTTGATTTCTCACAGAATGTTGATGCCTTTGATTTGAGGTCTAGGGGTCTTTTTATAGTGCCCATAAGTTTGTTGAATTTGTTAACGAGATCTTTCTCTGAGTGATTTGGGGAATTTTCCCCACCGTTGGATCTTTGATCCAAGGGCTTCTGTTTTACAGAAGAAAATCTTCTTTTTTTAACAAGAACAGAAAGATTTCTTTAAAATCTTAATTCTGTTTGGCGCAAATGCCCAAGCGCATGACACGTGTAACGCAGCGCACGGCGCAGCGCAACTGCACTAGCGCATCTGTGCTGACACGTGTCGCGCAGCGCAACTGAAGCGTTGCTTTCTTTAATTTTGCTTTAAATAGAGCTTTGCTCTGATTGGGTGCGCCTTCTTAGGCGCTGCGCTGACATATCAGCGCCTGACACGTGGCGCGTTGCGCCCGAGATTTGAAGCGTTGCTTTAAAATTTGAATTTTGAATTTCAACAAAACTTTGCTCTGATTGGGGAAATAAATGCCCCCCCACCGTTGCGCTCACGTGGCACGCACGTGAGTGCAGCGGTGGCAAGCTCTTGACCGTTGGATCAAGGGGTGAGCTGAAGGGGCGCAAGCGCCTTATAAATAGGACTTATGGCCCTTAGGAAATCTTCACCATTTCAAGATTTTTGATTTTCTAGAGTTTTGCTCTTGCTGAAGAACTTCAGAGCTTTGCTCATTTCCAAAGTTAGAAACTTTAGGTAAAATTAATTTAAATCAAATTAATTTAAATCAATCTTAATCAAAAGAGCTTTGCTCTCATAGATCTTTTGATCTAAGAAATCCCTTTGGGGTTTCATAAACAGAGCTTTGCTCTCAAAAACTTATAGATCTACAGAGATCTTGTTCATGGGTTCTAACCCATGAACAGAGCTTTGCTCTTGGATCAAATGTAGATCTTTTAGATCTGAAAAATGAAGAACTTATTATAAGTTTTCATGGATTTTTCAAGATTCCAAATTTTTTAATTCTTTTAAGTGTTTAAAAATATTTGATGGATCTTTCCATTATTGCCACAGAACTATGCTCTTTTAAGGAATTTTATTCCTTTGAGACCAGAATTTGACAAGTGTCATTCTGTGACAGAGGTTTGCTCTGCAAGAGGAGATTTTCTCCTTGTCTCTAGGGATCTCCCATTGATGAGAATATTCTCTCGAGGGTCTTTTCATTAATTGACAGTCTCAACCAATGATGGGGCTGTCTTATTTCATGAGGCACTGTTATCCAGATTTTGTGGGTCCCTATTTGGTTCCCTACCCACCGCATTGCTGTGTGGTGTAATTAATTAATTTTAATTTAATTAATCTTTAATTTAATTAGTTAATTGATGAATTTTTTTCAAACGCCAAGCGTTGGAATTACAACACTAACGGCTAATTTCTGTTCACTTGCAGCGATCATGTCTCTCGACACCTCATTCCCGTTTGTTCGTTCAGAGGAGGGATTTTCCGAGGCGCCCTTGGACCGTGAGGTCTTGGCTATGATCAAGGACCACGACCCGGAGTACAAGAGTCTACATCTTTGGGGGTCGTGGTACAATAAGATCATTATGGGTCGACGCAGCTTCACATGCTCAGTGCCGTCAGAACCCATCACAGCGATCCACTATGCCACCCCACCCTCGGTGCAGTATGCCGTGGAGATGGTTGATTGGACCTCGAAGGGCTTTCTTCATCCCGATATGGATGCGATTCCGGTCCAGCGTTCTATGGTTCTGGATATCCTAGGACGCCGCATCTGTCAGGGCGAGGCGCGACCCTGGGGACAATCGTATAACATTGGTCTGATCCCCCGCCACCCGATCGGCTATCTGCCGTGGGCCCGGTATATCCTGTCGACGAAGAAGTCGCAGTTGATAAGGTTAGGATTGTACACCGCGGTCTACGTCTCTCTCTTCCAGTATCTCATGCTCCCCACCTGGTGGTTCAAGGTTTTCTTGGAGCAGTGGAACATTCTTACCCACACTTTCCTTGCCATAGATCGGGAAGTGTCAATCTCTTTGGAGGAGTTCACGGAGGTATCCGGTTTACCAGTCATAGGGGAACATTATGAGGAGTTGCTCCCGACAGACGAGTACGTCTTCGGTGCTAAGCCGGTGGTAAGGGGGCTCACGCCGGAGAATGCTGTTCAACACCAATTCCCAAGCTTGATTAAAGTGTTGAACATCTATGAGTCCCTTTTCATCGAACATGGGAGTCGAGGAGTTAACTTTGAGGATTTCATCGCTCGGTTTCTTCGCCCAAGCGTCTTCTCATCAGAAGCTGCCAAGTTCGCTACCCTGGATGACCCTTTCGGCCTAGGTGTGGACAACCTGCCGGAGAAGGAGATAGACCAAAAGGGTTTTTTCCTTCCGGACTTCCCGACTATGTCTTTTGCAGAAATTGCGGCCCCCGGGATGGACGAGGAGGCCTTTTTCTTAGGATTTCTCGGGTTGTGGCTGAGTTGGTTTGCGATCCCAATTCACTCTCACCGTATGCGGCCCTCTGTCTTTTACCCAGTCCACCGGATGACCATCGGGGTAAAAGTGGCTGTTGGGATCGCCGGCTTGGCACACTTATATCATGGCCTCAGTCGAGCAGCGAATGCTAATGAGCCTGGGGTACTGCACGTGGTCTTCCCGATGCACTACTTCATACCGTGGCTCGAACTACACACGGCGGATGTCTTCGGCATGCATAAAAGGCCCTCGTTCTTCGACAAGTGTGGTTTTCCTCGCATTATACAGCTGATCGGCGCATCAATCGTGACCCCATCACCACGGAACGCCAGGGGTTTACTCCTTCGCCCTCACACCGTTGGAGCCGGGATGTCCTTTGTTGACAAGGTATTGACCATTGGAAAGGCGTCCACCACTGCGGTGCGACCATTACAAGACTTCTTTAAGGATGGAGCCTCAGTCTTGATAGCCCAGGAGACCCTCCACTTGTATTCTATTAGACCGGGCTTCCTAGTCTTCAGGCAGAACGGTGCGGCAATTTTCATGAGATATAATCCGCATCGTTTCGCCCAACAACTGGGCTACGATCAAGGGGTACCCTTGGAAGCTTTCCTACTGGAACCTGCTGCCAATGAAGAAGGGATGGAGAACGCGTTGCATCACTTCATGCGCCTGAACACGGGTTCTCATTTTTTTATCAGTGTGCCGGCCTGCGCTCCACGACTCCTTAATGTATATAAAGAGTGGTACAATCATGCGACGGGGGCTGTTATAAAGGAAGAGAGGCGAGTGTTGGTCGACCGTAAAGGTGCACCTCCCGGCACCGACCGTAACGCTCCTTTGGTGCCTAGGACTCCGGTAGTTGCTCCTCTAAAAGATGTTAGAGCCGAGCCATCGCGTGCGCAAAGTCCTCCGCACGGATTGCCGCTCTCTGATATTACAGATGCACCTCCAGCGCCCTGTGCTCCAGTAGAGACAGTGGTTGTAGCCTTGCCGGAGTCTGGCGTGGGTGCAGACATCGGGACCCGCCGTCCCAAAGTGGCTGCTAAGCGTAAGTCGATCCCACGTGCACCTAGGGTCGGAGGGCAGAAGAAAAAGAAGTCGCTCTTCGCTGCAGATGTCGCGTTCGGTCAGGAACCCCACGCTTCCTATGCCGAGGGCCTGAGCGAATATGGGACTAACGAGGGATTAGTCATGCCACCGCCGGATGATACAGACTTGGAGGCCGCCCTCGAAACTTCAGCGTGGTTGGCAAAGCGTGACGCGTGGCTAGCTAAGCTTGCGCAATCAGGTAACTACTAGTCGCATTTTCTTTATTGTATCATATCCTCCTCACTGCCTTTGACTAACGTTTTTCCTTCTTTTCTTCCAACAGGCATCACTGATGAAGAGGCCATTGCCGCTTCCCTCGAGACTTTTCAAGAGGAGGAACGTCTCAGAGCGTCTTTAGGCCTTAGTAAGTTTCAATTCATCAAGCTTTCATTTTCTTTGTGTTATAGTCAATTTAACCTCTCCTTTTTTATGGCAGAAACCTCAATTCCGTTCCCGCCAAGTGACGCACTGCTCTGCCAGCTGCCGATGTTCCTGCTCCCTCTGGGGTACCGCAGGAGGTCCGTCTCGAAGAGCCGATGAGAGATGCCTTAAAGGCTCTGGAGGCATCTCTGAACGAGGACGATGACGCCTTGAAGGAAGCGTCGAAGAGATCCATCGCGACAGCTCGGGAGGAGAGGAAACGGTCAAAGTGCGAAGCGAAGGCATGCCGGGCTGCTTTGGCTACGGGAGCGGGCCCCAGCACCGTCCCTCGTGCTGATACTCCCTCCGAAGAGGCTCCTGTCGCCCTATCCACTGCTCGCAAACAAGTGGCGCACGCAGTTCGGAGCGCAAATGATAAATCTACTTCAGGTAATATTTCTCTCAGAATTTTGTTGTAAGAATTACAATGCCATCGGTTCTTATATATTTTATCTCGCAGGGCCAAGTCCGACTGAGGGGGAGGCGGAGACCGTTGAACCCAAGGAAACAGAAGAGGCGGCACCTGCCGAACCTGAGCCGACAGTGGGCAACGTCGCTGAGGCTTCGGAGCCTGAGATGTAGGTTGAGGGGTCTGCAACCGGGAAGGTCATTGATGCCGAGCCTGAAGTGGCAGCAGATGAATGATCATTACAACTGAGCCCAGGGTGGTGGCGGACGAGGCGCTTGAGGCCGGCGACCTCGTGGTGACGGCGGATGAGCCGATGGAGACATCGGAGCCCGAAGAAGTAGCGGGTGAGATGGGTACGACTCTTGGGGAAGAGTTATCCGCTCTCTCCCAAGAGTCCGGCAATGCTCCAATCATTACCCTCCCCGCCTACGATCTTCCGCCGTCTCCTGGCCACATGAGCACGACGACGGTCCCCATCGAGTCGGGCGATGAGGCCACGGGCGGTGGCCTCATGTCGATGGAGGAGGGAGTCGCCTCTGTTTCAGCTGGCAGCTCGTCAGGTAAATCCCAAGTTGCTGTCTTTCTTTACCTTACAATTCTTTCTGACAAATTCACCTTTTTCGTAATGCAGGTGCAGCCAGCGCCGATGCCCCACTGCTCGAAGGAGCGCCTTCAACGACTGCCTTGGCGGTGGTCACCTCTCAACCCTCTCTCATACCATCGAAGATGTTGGAAGGTATGGGTTTGCAATTTATTAATCTTATCTTTCAGACGTATAATTTGTGTACTAAAGTCGTACTGTTATGTCTTTTTCAGGAGTGCTCTTTGATCATCTATATCAAGTGTTGCTCCCACACTTCTCCTTCCCATCCGAACTCGTTTCTTCCTCTGGTGGCGCTGGTGAGCATGATTTCCATTGATATCTTCCTTTTCCATTGATGGAATTACTTCTAACCTTTTTTCTTGTCCTGACTGCAGTGCTACAGATTGAAGGAGGGGGTGAAAGATCAGCTGCGCCACCGGCCCTTCCGGCCTTGCCATCTGCTTCAACTGGTACAGTGATTATTACACTGATAACCCTCCCTTTTTATTTCCTGAACTGTTATCTGATCACATTTTGTCTCTTTTCACCTGTCGTTCCAGTCTCGGCGCCCTTCGAGCCTCGTATTACGATGCCGGCAGGTCCTTATCTGAGACGTCCATCTTCAAAAGGTGCCGCGAATAGTCTGCGCATGTTGAGTGACTACGTCGAGGAACTCGACGTTGAAACTCCTACATCTGCCGTAGACTTCGCTACGGCGGTTAACCCGATGCTGGTGATACTCGTGAACTTTCATGACGAGGGCATCATCGCATCTTGGGTTAACCATTGCAGGGAGATCGAGGCCCGCCTGCATCAGCTGGAGTCGATGCGTCCCGCTCCCGAGACCTTAGCCGCCAGTAATCAAAGAGCAGCATAGATTGAGCAGAGCGCTTCTTACTTCCGCCATCTTGAGCAAGAAGTCATTTCAAGGCGTAAGGAGCGCGGTAAGACTTCGAGCAAGTCTGCCCAACTGCATGCTCGGGTGGAGGCCAATGCTGCACGGCTGAAGGTTGTCTTTGAGGGCCTTCTGCAATGCCTTTCCGAAGGGTTATCACTGAGGGAACAGCTTGACGTTGTCGAGCGGAATGCACCTAGCCAGGAAGCAGCCCAGAAGGCAGCCGAGGAGCAACTTTCGTCCTTTTTGCGGCAGCGGGCTCATGTGGAAGCGGAGGTGGCCGCGGCAGCCACTCAGGAGGAGGCGCTAAAGGAAGTGCGAGAGCAGCTTGCGGATTTGTTAAAGACACTTTCTCCTCAGTAGCTATCCCTCTTTGTATCGTTTGTACTTGTAAATAAAAACAATGTATATATATATTTTTTTTATTCTTTAACACAATGTATCTTGTACCCAATCAAGTTTATGAATAAAAGATACACATTTTTTGTAATGTCTTGTGTCATTTCTCCGTCTTTTCTTTCTTTTATTATCAGCATGCTGCCTTAGTAAACATGGTTAACAGATAATAGAGCACGCCTCTTGATTTTCTCAAGAAACAGCAACGGCTTAGGCTGCAGGGTCAGATCTGCGGTCTAAGACTTTTCAACTCTATGAGCCGTGAAGGTCTCATAGAGACTTTTCTCCCTATGGATTGAGAGGATCTCGTAGGTGGGTTTTCTCCTTAGAAATCGTGAGGATTCCTAAGTGTGTTTTCTCTTATAAGTCGTAAGGATCCTATAAGAGAATTTTTCCCTCTTATGAGTCGAGAGGACTCGTAAGCGGTTGTTTCCCTCCTTGTCGAAACTCGACTTTAGAGAGTGAGACCCGTGAATAGTATGCAAGAGACCGTTTTAGGTCGACTTGCAGGGTCCCAATGTTCAGGAAGCAAGTTTTTTAGTCCCTGCTGCCTGAGGCTTCATCTTGCGAGTTGAGACGAATCGAGGATTTTCCCGCGGAGACACTGGTTTCTCTGCGAGCCGACGCAGATCAGGAGGCTCTCGTCAAGGATGTTTGTTTCCCTGAGTTGAGGTATTCGCCAAGGATTATTTGTTTCCTTGGTGTTGAAACGAGTCGAGAATTTCCCACAGAGACACTGGTTGCTCTGCGAGTTGACGCGGATCAGGAGGCTCTCGTCAAGGATTGTTTGTTTCCCTGAGTTGAGGTATCTGCCAAGGATTATTTGTTTCCCTGGTGTTGAAATGAGTCGAGAATTTCCCACGGAGACACTGGTTGCTCTGCGAGTTGACGCGGATCAGGAGGCTCTCGTCAAGGATTGTTTGTTTCCCTGAGTTGAGGTATCTGCCAAGGATTATTTGTTTCCCTGGTGTTGAAACAAGTCGAGAATTTCCCACGGAGACACTGGTTGCTCTGCGAGTTGACGCGGATCAGGAGGCTCTCGTCAAGGATTGTTTGTTTCCCTGAGTTGAGGTATTTGCCAAGGATTATTTGTTTCCCTGGTGTTGAAACGAGTCGAGAATTTCCCACGGAGACACTGGTTGCTCTGCGTGTCGATGCGGATCAGGAGGCTCTCGTCAAGGATTGTTTGTTTCCCTGAGTTGAGGTATTTGCCAAGGATTATTTGTTTCCCTGGTGTTGAAACGAGTCGAGAATTTCCCACGGAGACACTGGTTGCTCTGCGAGTCGATGCGGATCAGGAGGCTCTCGTCAAGGATTGTTTGTTTCCCTGAGTTGAGATATTTGCCAAGGATTATTTGTTTCCCTGGTGTTGAAACAAGTCGAGAATTTCCCACGGAGACATTGGTTGCTCTGCGAGTCGAGAATTTCCCACGGACACATTGGTTGCTCTGCGAGTCGACGCAGATCAGGAGGCTCTCGTCAAGGATTGTTTGTTTCCCTGAGTTGAGGTATTTGCCAAGGATTATTTGTTTCCCTGGTGTTGAAACGAATCGAGAATTTCCCACGGAGACACCGGTTGCCCTGCGAGTCGATGCGAGTCAGGAGGCTCTCGTCAATGATTGTTTGTTTCCCTGAGTTGAGTTATCTGCCAAGGATTATTTGTTTCCCTGGTGTTGAAACGAATCGAGAATTTCCTACGGAGACACTGGTTGCTCTGCACGTCGATGTGAATCAGGAGGCTCTCGTCAAGGATTGTTTGTTTCCCTGAGTTGAGGTATTTTGCCAAAGACACTGGCTTCTTCGGGGTTGGGATGAACCGTCAAGATTTGGCTTCGTTTTCTGGCGGAGCCTATTGGGAAAGTATGGTGTTTACCCCAATCAGAGCAAAGCTCTGTTCAAATTCCGAGGTTGGAGATGTAACAACGCTTCATCTCCCTCCCAATCAGAGCAAAGCTCTGCTTGGAAAATTTAAAGTTTAATAACTGAAGCAACGCTTCAGATTCTTTGCGCTGCGCGCAGAGCGCCACGTGTCAAAATCAGACAAGTTAGCGCAGGGAGCGCAGCGCCCAAGAAGGCGCGCCCAATCAGAGCAAAGCTTTATTTTTATGAAGCAAAGCTTCAGCTGCGCAAGCACTGCGCTGTGCGACACGTGTCAGCGCAGATGCGCTAGCGCAGTTGCGCTGCGCAGCGCGCTGCGCGACACGTGTCACGCGCTGGGGCATCTGCGCCAAACAGAATTAAATTTCCAATAAATCTTTTCTGTTCTTGTTAAAACAAGAAGATTTTCTTCTGCAAAGCAGAAGCCCTTGGATCAAAGATCCAACGGTGGGGAAAATTCCCCAAATCACTCAGAGATAGATCTCTTTAACAAATTTAACTAATTTATGGGCACTATAAAAAGGACCCTAGGCCTCAATTAGAAAGGGGAGAGAGAGAAAATAAAGAACATCTTTCTAAAAAAAAAAGGAGAAGAGAACTCTTGAGGATTCCTCAAGAACAACAGAAGGTAAAAAAAAAAACCTTTAGGAAAAAGAGAAAATTCTCTTATGGACAGATTATTGATCTAAGAACAAGATCAATAATTTTAAATAAAAAGAAAAATAAGTAATAATAGTGCTTTGCACTTTTTATGAACCTCTGGTTCTTGAAACAAAAAAGAAAAATTTATTTTCTTTGATCTAAATTAGATCAAGAAATCAAATAGTGCTCTGCACTCCTGTTCTTGAATCTAAAAGATTCTTAGTGCTTTGCACTTCCAAACTGCGCTGTTGCGCTCTTGAGAGAATGCCACGTGTCAGCTACAAAACAACTTGCGCTCTTGAAATAGAGCTTTGCTCTCTGGAATTGGCGCAACTCACCAGAGCGCGCCACGTGTCAGCAGCGCAACAGCGCAGCGCATTAGCGCAGCGCACTGCGCTATTGCGTTTGCGCTCACCAGAGCGTGACACGTGTCACCACCATATGAGTTTGCGCTCATTACTTAGCGCAAAGCGCCTGACAAGCCACGTGGGGCACTGTCAGAGTATTTAATGATCTGCATTATTAAAGAAAAGGGACAGAGCCCAATTAAAAGGCCTAACAGGCCTAATAAAAAATGCTATGCATTTCAAAAGGGGGGCAAAGCCCAAACAAAAAAATAGATGCTCTGTATCATTTAGAAAAAGGCAAAGCCCGACCAAAACAAGAATAATGCAGTGCATTACTAAAAAGGGGTAAAGCCCTAGCACAGGCCAAAGACACAAACTGGACTTAGCCCAATTTTGGCCATAAGTCCTTAAATTAAATTGACTGAGCAAAATTGCTCTCTTAAATCAATTTACTACCGGTTCAAGGGTACATCTCCGAACTCCTCTGACACCTGTCGTTGTAATCCTTCAACGACGTCAGAGAGGTGACGGGTCCCGACGACCACGTATGAATATGGACTGCGGGGTCTTTAAACTCGTGGACCGAAACGTCCCTAAACTAATATTGGACCGAAACGTCCCTAAACTAATATTGGACCACCACGTCCCTAAACTGGAATATGGACCACTACATCCCTAAACTGGAACAATAGAGCCTCCTAATGCTCTTTTGCCGGATCTAAACGGTCCCGTTTAAGTTGATCTTAGCCCCAAATACGGCTAACGTATCCTTAAACACTCAAATGAACGATAAAATTCTAAATCGACCTTGGTTCAAGGGTACATCTCCGAACTCCTCTGACATCTGTCGTTGTAATCCTTCAACGACGTCAGAGAGGCGACGAGTCCCGACGGCCATATATTAAATGGATCACCACGTTAAGTTGATCTTAGTCTCAAACAGGACTAACGTATCCTTGACGAACGTTTAAGTTGATTTTAGCCGCAACGCGACTAATGCATCCTTAAACTAAAAACACCAAACCCAAATCTAAGTAAATACGGATTTGGACTAGTCCACGTCCTACGGGCGACGGTATTACTCAGTCTCCGTATACAATCCACGGGCAACCATAAACAAAACAAACACACACGACACGAAGTGAAATTCTGGAGAAGGAGAAAGTTGCTACCGCGATGCGGTAGCGTAATTAACTGCAGGGGCTTGCGCCTGCAGGGAAGTGCGTCCCCACAATAAAAAAAAACCCTCAAGCGAGAGGGAATCTGACGAAGTCTGCTACATCGGCCGCATCCGTCTAAACCTCCGATATACGGTGCCATAAATCAACTTGGCATTTTCGGAGAGGTGAACGGATAAAACCAAATAGCATCTGCCCCGAATCTCAGCGTCAGGACACTTCGCGGTCCTGTGCGCCGTCCTTCGGAGGGGAACAGATTCTGGCACGCCCGGTGGGACCTTTTCCTCTTTCCACTCCACACTTCGTGTGTCGTGTTCGCGAGCAAATCGCGGTTTGCTATGGTTGCTTGTGGATTCAAAGTACTTAGATTTGGTGTCTTTCTCCATGCAGAAAACAGAAGGTCGATGGCTTCGAACTGCACCGCCTGCAGCTGCAACTCTCGCTCCGTCATTGCTGGAGGAGTGACTTATGGGCCCCGAGCGGCCTCTCTTTTCAAGATACCAGTGGAGCAGGTAACTCAAGCCACCACTGGATTATTCTTCGGGACCATGCTCCCACCATTGAGCTTCAATGCCACAATGACATTGCAAGAAGCTCCAAAGAAGTTGGTCTTCGATCGACTTACCACTGCCGCGACCCCACTCAACTGGTCGCCCAACTCCACTGCTTCAGTTTTTAACGGACTAGGCCAGAGCTCTAACAGGCTCATGAAGAAGCCTGCCATACCATAAGGCGTTATCCCGAAGCGGATAGCCATTCCAACTCCCGTTCCTGGCAAAATCACCAAGGCTGCTTCCCATGTTCAGAAGTCCACTTCTGACAAGTTGGCCGTCCCCGTTCAACGGACGTCGATCTTTAAAAAGCTGGTACCAGTATATTCTGACCAACACAGGGGGCATGAGGAGGTCACCCCTATAGCTGAAACAACTCCATCAGCACGACATGCCCGACGTCGCTACTGGCGCCGAGTGAGAAAGGCTGGGGGCAACGCCCCCTCTGGACTTACTCCTCCAGCTCCGATGGTGAGGATCGACGCTGCTGTTCCAACCAAGAACAGCTTTGAACTGCTCAACAAGATGCGCAGAAACTCTCCTACTGCGATGTTGAAACGAACTCCTTCACCTGTGGAGAATACTCCAGAGAAGAAGCTAGAGCAGCCCCCTCAACGGCTGTCCTCTAAAATTTACAAGGTCTGGCGACAGGTCCAGGAGTCAGTGATTAATGAAAACTATCTTCATCGACAAAAAAAGACAGAGGTTCGGCAAAAGAAAGATTACTCTGTCAAGCCAGAAGAAGCAACGGCTACTCGGGTGTCTGCTGCAGCGATACCCTCAACGCCAATCACTCAAAAGAAAAGGAGGCCGCAAAAAGCCCCTGTGAACAAGGCACACCATAAAAGCGCTGGACACAAACGCCCCAAGTCTGGGGGCATGGTAGTGCACACAGTTTATATGGCTTCCGGGAAGGAGGAAAGCCGCACTTCTACGGGCCACCGACCGCTCACCCGATCCATGACGAAAGCCCAAGAGCAACAACAAAAGCTTCAGGAAATAATGACTGCAATGGCTGCACTCACTGGGCCAAAAGAAAGCTCTGAAACATCCTCGGATGAGCGTCAAGAACAAGAAACTGACGCTGAGTTTTTTCGCCGGATATTAGAAAAAAAGGATAAAGAGGCTGCGGAACAAGCAGCCAGCATAAGGAAAATGGCCCTCCTCCTCCAAGATATGGTAGGGATGATGTCACAGCCGGACCCTCCAGCTAAAGACCCTCCAATCATTGTTGAAGATGACGGAGGGGAGACATCTAATCCTCCGCCATCTATTTCAGCAGCCAAAGATGAAACCATTTCCAAGACCGCTCTAGACGATTATATAGCTCAGCAGATCCGGATTCATCAGGCGAATGAAGCGACTGGGCAAATTGTTAGAACTGGACGACCGTATCCGAGCTGGTACGACCAAATCAGTTACCCGCCGGGATATATGATCCCTAAATTCCACGTATATAAAGGGACATGGAATCCGCATCAGCATGTCGCTCAATTCAGGGCCTTATGCGGCAACACTGGAGGCAATGACAAACTGTTGCTTCACCAATTCGTCGGCAGCTTAGCAGAAACAGCATTTGAATGGTATTCGGAGCTATCTAACGACTCTGTCAAAACATTTGCGGAGATGGAGCTGCTGTTTACACAAAGATTCGCGAGTGCTAGTGAACGCACCCCGATAACAGCACTGATAAATGCCAGGATAAGGCCAAGCGAAACGTGGGTCCAATACGCAACACGATGGCGGAATCTATGGTCAAAATGCGAACAACGCATAGAAGAGGCACCTGCGGTAGGCATGTTTGTGGGCACTCTCGATCCGCAGGCGACCATCTCACAATTCATGATGTTCTTCAGGCCGACCACCTTCCAGGTCTTGATTGACAAATTAGCCCAAATGGACCAGATGGGCCATAGACCGTCTCCTCCAAAATCAGATTCTCGAGATGAGAAAGGAAAAGGGAAAGCGATCGTCGTCGCCAATGCTCCACAACAGTCGAGCAACTCAAAGCCGGTCGTTCGCCAAAACAACGTGCGTCCACGCCCATCCCTCGAAGAGAGGCTAGGACGTCCTTACTCGTTTCCTCAGAATAAAACGAGAAGACTGTTTGAGCTGGCAGTGCGTAACAGACTCATCAATCTGCCGAGTCCAAAGCGTCTGTCGCAGCCAGGCGATCTTAATAATCCCAATTATTGCCCTTACCACCAAACGGTAAGTCACCCGATTGAGGATTGTTTCGTCTTTAAGGGATGGATCGAGGATCAATACCTGCAAGGCAAGTTCGCGTTGTCTGAAAGCTGGAAGGTAAACCCACCACAGCCGCACTCTCCAAAGAAGACGGACACGCCGGGGGCAGCTTGTTCTTTAGTCAAGGATGAAAACAATGGAGAAAACTCATCGGATGAATCCGAAGACTACGTAGCGACTTGTCATATGATTTCTCATTCACTGACGGATGATAAAGAGGCTCCTTGCGCTGAGAAACCAATGGCGAATCCTGAGCCGGAGATTCTACAGCCATCAGACGAGTTGATCGATGTCTTCCTAAGTGAAATTCGTCTGAAAGCAAAAGCCAATCAAGAGCGTGAAATGGCTATACTAGAAAGAACCAAGGTATTCCCGTCAAATCAAAAGCCATACACTGTGGGTAAAAACAAATTCAAGACGAGGAAATGGTTCGCCAAAGCTCTATCAGTAGGAATGAAGCTACCGCCCTCTGAAGAAAATTCTTTCTCTGAGGTAGAGATGCACCCTAACTTCTGTTTATATCATAAGAAGATCATACATCCTACCGAAGACTGCGAGTCCTTTAACTGTTGGTGGCAAGGGTATGTCGCTCAAAAGCAACACTTCAACAGGACAAAGTGTGAAGCTCGTGGACATCGGAAAAATGCGATATATGAGCGCAAAGGAGCCGCCGCAAACTGTCATATAGCCGACTTCAAGGGATCACAGATTATCACCTTTGGAAGCGACTCTGACGAAGAAGCTATCCCCAACTTTTCCCTCGGGGAATCTATTTCGAAAATAAAGGAATTGAGAAGATGCGAGAACGTTCAGCCATGTAATTGCACGCTATTCAAAAAAAATCTCGGCCCCGTAAACAAGGGACCGAGCAAAAAGAATAAAGGAAAAGGAAAAAAGGCCCTCGTCGCCAGCGCTCAACAACAATCAGATGACCCTAGACCGGTTGCTTGCCAAAGCAACAAGCGGCAACCCCTCCAGAAAAAGTTGAAACGTCTTTACTCGTTTCCGCAAGATAAAACAAGGGGACTGTTCGAGCTGGCAGTGTGCGACAGACTCATTAATCTGCCGGGTCCAAAACGTCCGTTGCGACCAGGCGATGTTAATAATCCTAATTATTGCCCTTACCACCAAACAGTAGGTCACCTGATCGAAGACTGCTACGTCTTCAAAAACTGGGTTGAAGACCAATACCAACATGGCAAGTTTGCGCTGTCTGAGAACTGGAAGGTGAGTCCGCCACAACCGCACGCTCCGAAAAAGATGGATACGCCGGGGGCATCATGTTCATTCATGGAGAAGGACTCATAGACCGAAAAGTCAATAAACTAGATATTCGCCTCAAATACAGCGACGGCGGACCGAGATGTCCTTAAACTAATGATGGACCGCAATGTCCTAAAACTTGCAAATGACCGAAATGTCTTTAAACTACTACCGCAGCATTCTTAGGCTGACGAGATAAAAAAATATATCAAAAAATAAATAAATAATAATAATAAAAAAAAACGGTATGTCCATAAGCAAAGAGGGTACGGATGAAAACCCGAAAGGGCTCCGTGAGTAAAAACAGCAGGGCTACCGGCGAGTGTTCATGAAAACCCGAAAGAGCGCGACCTCGTAAAAAAAAAGAGAGAAAGAGAAAAAAATAAAAGGAATAAAAAGAATAAAAAAAAAGGTAAGTCCATAAGCAAAATGGGCACGGATGGAAACCTGAAAGGGCTCCGTGAGTAAAAACAGCAGGACTACCGGCGAGTGTTTGTGAAAACCCGAAAGGGCGCAACCTCGTTAAGAAACACTTATAGGGTCCTCTCGACCCTGTAAGGAGAAACCACCTGCGTAAGATCCTTACGACTCACAAAGAAACAACACACTTAGGGATCCCCACAATTCCTAAGGAAAAAATACACTTGCGAGATCCTCACGACTCGTAAGGAGAACTCTCTTGTGGGACCCTTACGGCTCATAAGATTTGAAAGTCTTAAGTTACAGAGGCCTAAACCTGTGCTTAAGCAACCCCCACAACTTTCGACATTGCCCTACAAGTGGTCCGATATTGGCCCTTGTATACAATCCACGGGCGCGAATAAACATTTCCCTAACTAAGTCCCATCCGAGATTAGGGGTATGTTTGCATGGTAAACAACCCTTGTAAATCCTCTCGACTTACAAGGAGAAAACCCTCCTGTAGGATCCTTACGACTTACAGAGGAACAATACACTTAGGAACCCTCACGATTCCTAAGGAGAAAATACACCTATAAGATCATCACGACTTGTAGGGAGAAATAGCTTTGTGAGACCCTTACGGCTCATAAAGTCAAAAGCCTTAGTCGACAGGACCTTAACCCTGGTCGCTAAGCCTCCTTTGTTCGACAACGACAGAGGCAAATGATGATTCGCTCCTGGCAATATCCCAGTTGTAGCGGTGCTGATGCCAAAATCGGTGTTCAATTTCAGGTTTACGGCGAAAAGCCAGTAAGCCGCACATGCATGCGAAATAGCCGAAATGATGGGGCAACTTGCAATAAAAAAAAGCAGCAAGTAAAATGTATGCATGCGAAATAGCCGAAATGATGGGGCAACTCGCAAAAAAAAAAAAAGAAAAGGAAAAAAAGCAGCGAGTAAAAATAAAATAAATAGCCGAAATGATTGGGCACCGCGAAAAATAGCCGAAATGATTGGGCAACTCGCAATAAAAAAAACAGCGAGTAAAAATAAATTAAATAGCCGAAATGATTGGGCACCGCGAAAAATAGCCGAAATGATTGGGCAATCGCGACCTTCGCGATATAAAAGCTGAAATGATAGAGCATCGCGGAAAGAATAAAAAAAATGAAATAATGAAACTTTTTGCCCTACAGGTGAAATCACATCGATCCCCGTATACAATTCAGGGGCACAGATAAAGAGGGAACCATACCTTCCCAACAGGCTCCATCAGAAAGCGAAGCCAAATCTCGACGGTTCATAGACAACCTAGAGACCATCTCGACATTTGTCGCAATATTACAGACACGATGTCAACAAATGAAGCAAACGAAGATCTCGAGCTTCAGGGTCTCGACGTCAACATCGACAACTTAGAGATCACCAACGGTGTGCCTCCTCATTCCAGCAGGACACAGATATTACACCCTCAAGCGGAGTAACGGCAAAATCCCAACTCCACCTTAGCATTCGTCTCGTTACAGCAGACGCAATGTCAACAACGGCGTTCCTTCACAGTCCAGCAGGGTGTACATGCAAAGTTAACAAAAGACCTCACGGTCGAAACAAGCGGAGCGATGGCAAAATCCCAGCTTCACCTCAGCATTCGTCTCGATACAGTAGACGCCATGTCAACAACAGCGTTCCTCCGCAGTCCAGCTGGAGGCAGATGCAACGTCAACAAAAGACCTCACGGTCGAAACAAAGCGGAGTAACGGCAAAATCCCAACTCCACCTTAGCATTCGTCTCGTTACAGCAGACGCAATGTCAACAACGGCATTCCTTCGCAGTCCAGCAGGGTGTACATGCAAAGTTAACAAAAGACCTCACGGTCGAAACAAGCGGAGCGATGGCAAAATCCCAGCTTCACCTCAGCATTCGTCTCGATACAGTAGACGCAATGTCAATAACAGCGTTCCTCCGCAGTCCAGCTGGAGGCAGATGCAACGTCAACAAAAGACCTCACGGTCGAAACAAAGCGGAGTAACGGCAAAATCCCAACTCCACCTTAGCATTCGTCTCGTTACAGCAGACGCAATGTCAACAACGGCGTTCCTTCGCAGCCCAGCAGGGTGTACATGCAAAGTTAGCAAAAGACCCCATGGTCGAAATAATGCGGAGTGATGGCAAAATCCCAGCTCCACCTCAGCATTCGTCTCAATACACCAGACGCAGTGTGAGCAAATGAAGCGACGGCCAAATTCCTAGCTTCAAGATCTTAACGACAAGTCATATAAGGCCTGAAAGACCACCGGAGATCATCTCACATGAAGTGGTCACCTCCTCGACGTTCGTTTCGATACAGCAGACGAAATGTCAACCTCAGCATTCTTCCTCCAACAGGGATTCGGACGTGACAAAGCAAATGAAGCGAAGGCCACATTCCTAGCTTCAACGTCTTTACGGTAACTCACATAAAACCGGAAAGACAATCGGAGATCATCTCGCATCAGCACAGAGTGGTCACCACCTTGACGTTCGTCTCAATACAGCAGACGAAATGTCGACCCCAGCGTTCTTCCTCCAACAGGATTTGGACACACCAAAGCAAACGAAGCGAAGGCCACATTCCTAGCTTCGATGTCTTGACGGTAACTTATATAAAACCGGAAAGACAATCGGAGATCATCTCGCACCAGAACAAAATGGTCACCACCTCGACGTCCGTCTCGATACAGCAGACGAGATGTCACCCTAACGTTCGTCTCGACACAGCATACGAAACGTCATTAAACGAATGGAGCCACGGCAAAATCCCTAGTTCCAAACCTCGACGGTTCACCAGCAACCTAGAGACAACCTCGACGTCCGTCTCGATACAGTAGACGAGATGTCACCCCAATGTTCGTCTCGACACAGCAGGCGCAACGTCATTAAACGAATGGAGCCACGGTAAAATCCTTAGTTCCAAACCTCGGCGGTTCACCAGCAACCTAGAGACAACCTCGACGTCCGTTTCGATACAGCAGACGAGATGTCACCCCAACATTCGTCTCGACACAGCAGACGCAACGTCACCAAACAAACGGAGCCACGGCAAAATCCCTAGTTCCCACCGCAACATTCGTCTCGATACAGCATACGCAATGCCAACAAACGAAGCAAAGGCCAAATTCCTAACTTCAGGGTCTTGACGGCAACTCATATAAAGCCCGAAAGACTATCGGAGATCATCCCCACACCAGCGCGGAGTGGTTATGACTCATCGGGGCTTACCAAAATAAGCCTAACCTCAAGTAAAAAGCGACATGGCAAATTCCTAACGCTTGCTCTTCCGACGGTCAAACTGCCAAGGAGGATTGCTTGAAGACGTCTTGTCCAGCCCCCGAAGGGATCAGAGACACGGCAGTCGCAGGGCTACTCGAACAGCACGATTGCCTATCGAGGACTATATCAGCTTATGCGACGGTACGATGGCCAAAACCCTAAGTACCACCAACCTTAACGGGCTTCTGTCGTAAAGAGCAGAGGTTAAATGCGACGTTAAGATGTTCTTGCGAGAAACGTTCGATTCGTCTCGACTTGTGAAAAATTGTCGAGGCGGCTCGACTCGTGAGATAAAGCCTTAGGCAGTGGGCATAAAAGAAACCTGTTTCCTAAGCATTGGGACCCTGCAAGTTGGCCCAAAACGGTCTCTTGCATACCATCCACGGGTCTCACTCTCCAACGTCGAACTTCGACAAGGAGGGAAACAACCACTTACAAGTCCTCTCGACTCGTAAGAGGGAAAAATTCTCTTGTAGGATCCTTACGACTCACAAGAGAAAACCACAGTTAGGAATCCTCACGATTCCTAAGGAGAAAAACCCATCTACGAGATCCTTTCGATCCGTAGGGAGAAAGTCTCTATGAGACCCTCACGGCTCATAGAGTTGAAAAGTCTTAGGCAGCAGATCTGAACCTGCGGCCTAAGCCCTCGCTATCTCGTGAAGAAATCAAGAAGCTTACTCTATTACCTGCTAATTGTGACGACATGCTGAGAAAGAGGAAAAGCAACAGAAAGAGCATCCGATTTACATTTGATCAAGCGTTCAAGACACATTCATTCATGCATGGGCAAAAGGACTCAGGACAAAAGATATATAATAAAGACAAGCTGGGATAAAAAAAAATTCTATTAATATTGCCCGAAGTTCTTACAGTCATAAAAACAATAAACGAAAGTTACAATGGAACAACCTCAGATCCAGGGCATGGATTGAGGAATTCAAAAGCGACCCTATCTATGACTTTCCAAGCCTCGCGGACCATCCTAGTGTGCTTCCTTTCGCGAGCACAAGCGTTAGGGTCCCTCCCGATATCTTCCACCCTCCGATAAGCAGCGAGTATGGCAGACTGTTGAAAGATCTCGTGCAAGAGATCAATAAGACTGTCTCGCCGTCTCTTCAAGATAAAGTTCAATAGGTACATAGAGTGCACCTTGTCCTCAGCGGCATCCAACGCCCTAAGCGGCACGCCGGAACAGAATAGGGGAAGCGCTTCCCAGATAGCTCCCACGATAAGTTTAAGAAGAGAGGAACGTCGGGAAAGCAGTGGACCATTGTATGCGTCGAAGCGATTCATTATTTTAGCACACCCCTCGTTTGTGAACTCCCGATTTTAAGAGCGGCCAAGTCGGCGGATGCCCTCATGAGAGATGATCTCGTTAAGAGCATACATGTGGGCGTTCATTGTTCCTGTGAAAGAGGATCAACAGAATTATCAGAAAGACTGATTAAGCAAAACGATATAAAGCACTGAGGAATAAAATGCCATTTTTAAGTTCCAAGATCCATTAAGAATTCTTAAGAGTTCTTCTATATGATTTGGGAGGAGCAAAACTCCATTAATGAATTAAGAAAATCCAAGGAAAATCTTTCAGAGAGCAGAGCTCTATGGAACCCTAGTAGGGTCCCCTTTAGTTCTCTTTAGATCCCTTTAAGACCTGTAGAGCAAAGCTCTGCTAAGTGAAACCCCAAATAGGTTTCCTTTAGATCAGGGATCTATTGAGAGCGAGGCTCTATTAATGAAAATTAATTTAATTTAATTTAATCCAAATTAAAATTTTCACCTAAAAGTTTTAAGAATTTAACTCTTAAAGTTCTTGAAAATAAAGAGCAGGGCTCTGAGTTCTGAAAGTAAAATTTTAGAGATGAGAATCATCTAAGAGACCAAAGGTCCTATTTATAGGCATCAAGTGCCCTTTCAGCTTCCAAGGGAGGCGCGACGGTTCGGAGTCTGCCACCGCTGCGCTCATGTTAGGAGGTCACGTAAGCGCAACGGTGGGGGGGCATCTGTTTACCCCAATCAGAGCAAAGCTCTGTTCAAATTCCGAGGCGGGAGATGTAACAACGCTTCATCTCCCTCCCAATCAGAGCAAAGCTCTGCTTGGAAAATTTAAACTTTAATAACTGAAGCAACGCTTCAGATTCTTTGCACTGCGCGCAGAGCGCCACGTGTCAAAATCAGACACGTTAGCGCAGGGAGCGCTGCGCCCAAGAAGGCGCGCCCAATCAGACCAAAGCTCTATTTTTATGAAGCAACGCTTCAGCTGCGCAAGCACTGCGCTGCGCGACACGTGTCAGCACAGATGCGCTAGCGCAGTTGCGCTGCGCGACACGTGTCAGCGCAGATGCGCTAGCGCAGTTGCGCTGCGCAGTGCGCTGCGCGACACGTGTCACGCGCTTGGGCATCTGCACCAAACAGAATTAAATTTCCAAGAAATCTTTTCTGTTCTTGTTAAAACAAGAAGATTTTCTTCTGCAAAGCAGAAGCCCTTGGATCAAATATCCAACGGTGGGGAAAATTCCCCAAATCACTCAGAGAAAGATCTCTTTAACAAATTTAACTAATTTATGGGCACTATAAAAAGGACCCTAGGCCTCAATTAAAAAGGGGAAAGAGAGAAAAGAAAGAACATCTTTCTAAAAAAAAGAAGAAGAAGAGAACTCTTGAGAATTCCTCAAGAACAACAGAAGGTAAAAAAAAAACCTTTAGGAAAAAGAGAAAATTCTCTTATGGACAGATTATTGATCTAAGAACAAGATCAATAATTTTAAATAAAATGAAAAATAAGTAATAATAGTGCTTTGCACTTTTTATGAACCTCTGGTTCTTGAAACAAAAAAGAAAAATTTATTTTCTTTGATCTAAATTAGATCAAGAAATCAAATAGTGCTCTGCACTCCTGTTCTTGAATCTAAAAGATTCTTAGTGCTTTGCACTTCCAAACTGCGCTGTTGCGCTCTTGAGAGAACGCCACGTGTCAGCTACAAAACAACTTGCGCTCTTGAAATAGAGCTTTGCTCTCTGGAATTGGCGCAACTCACCATAGCGCGCCACGTGTCAGCAGCGCAACAGCGCAGCGCATTAGCGCAGCGCACTGCGCTATTGCGTTTGCGCTCACCAGAGCGTGACACGTGTCACCACCATATGAGTTTGCGCTCATTACTTAGCGCAAAGCGCCTGACAAGCCACGTGGGGCACTGTCAGAGTATTTAATGCTCTGCATTATTAAAGAAAAGGGACAGAGCCCAATTAAAAGGCCTAACAGGCCTAATAAAAAATGCTATGCATTTCAAAAGGGGGGCAAAGCCCAAACAAAAAAATAGATGCTCTGTATCATTTAGAAAAGGGCAAAGCCCGACCAAAACAAGAATAATGCAGTGCATTACTAAAAAGGGGTAAAGCCCTAGCACAGGCCAAAGACACAAACTGGACTTAGCCCAATTTTGGCCATAAGTCCTTAAATTAAATTGACTGAGCAAAATTGCTCTCTTAAATCAATTTACTACCGGTTCAAGGGTACATCTCCGAACTCCTCTGACACCTGTCGTTGTAATCCTTCAACGACGTCAGAGAGGTGACGGGTCCCGACGACCACGTATGAATATGGACTGCGGGGTCTTTAAACTCGTGGACCGAAACGTCCCTAAACTAATATTGGACCGAAACGTCCCTAAACTAATATTGGACCACCACGTCCCTAAACTGGAATATGGACCACTACATCCCTAAACTGGAACAATAGAGCCTCCTAATGCTCTTTTGCCGGATCTAAACGGTCCCGTTTAAGTTGATCTTAGCCCCAAATACGGCTAACGTATCCTTAAACACTCAAATGAACGATAAAATTCTAAATCGACCTTGGTTCAAGGGTACATCTCCGAACTCCTCTGACATCTGTCGTTGTAATCCTTCAACGGCGTCAGAGAGGCGACGAGTCCCGACGGCCATATATTAAATGGATCACCACGTTAAGTTGATCTTAGTCTCAAACAGGACTAACGTATCCTTGACGAACGTTTAAGTTGATTTTAGCCGCAACGCGACTAATGCATCCTTAAACTAAAAACACCAAACCCAAATCTAAGTAAATACGGATTTGGACTAGTCCACGTCCTACGGGCGACGGTATTACTCAGTCTCCGTATACAATCCACGGGCAACCATAAACAAAACAAACACACACGACACGAAGTGAAATTCTGGAGAAGGAGAAAGTTGCTACCGCGATGCGGTAGCGTAATTAACTGCAGGGGCTTGCGCCTGCAGGGAAGTGCGTCCCCACAATAAAAAAAAACCCTCAAGCGAGAGGGAATCTGACGAAGTCTGCTACATCGGCCGCATCCGTCTAAACCTCCGATATACGGTGCCATAAATCAACTTGGCATTTTCGGAGAGGTGGACGGATAAAACCAAATAGCATCTGCCCCGAATCTCAGCGTCAGGACACTTCGCGGTCCTTGTGCGCCGTCCTTCGGAGGGGAACAGATTCTGGCACGCCCGGTGGGACCTTTTCCTCTTTCCACTCCACACTTCGTGTGTCGTGTTCGCGAGCAAAATCGCGGTTTGCTGTGGTTGCTTGTGGATTCAAAGTACTTAGATTTGGTGTCTTTCTCCATGCAGAAAACAGAAGGTCGATGGCTTCGAACTGCACCGCCTGCAGCTGCAACTCTCGCTCCGTCATTGCTGGAGGAGTGACTTATGGGCCCCGAGCGGCCTCTCTTTTCAAGATACCAGTGGAGCAGGTAACTCAAGCCACCACTGGATTATTCTTCGGGACCATGCTCCCACCATTGAGCTTCAATGCCACAATGACATTGCAAGAAGCTCCAAAGAAGTTGGTCTTCGATCGACTTACCACTGCCGCGACCCCACTCAACAGGTCGCCCAACTCACTGCTTCAGTTTTTAACGGACTAGGCCAGAGCTCTAACAGGCTCATGAAGAAGCCTGCCATACCAGAAGGCGTTATCCCGAAGCGGATAGCCATTCCAACTCCCGTTCCTGGCAAAATCACCAAGGCTGCTTCCCATGTTCAGAAGTCCACTTCTGACAAGTTGGCCGTCCCCGTTCAACGGACGTCGATCTTTAAAAAGCTGGTACCAGTATATTCTGACCAACACAGGGGGCATGAGGAGGTCACCCCTATAGCTGAAACAACTCCATCAGCACGACATGCCCGACGTCGCTACTGGCGCCGAGTGAGGAAGGCTGGGGGCAACGCCCCCTCTGGACTTACTCCTCCAGCTCCGATTGGTGAGGATCGACGCTGCTGTTCCAACCAAGAACAGCTTTGAACTGCTCAACAAGGTGCGCAGAACTCTCCTACTGCGATGTTGAAACGAACTCCTTCACCTGTGGAGAATACTCCAGAGAAGAAGCTAGAGCAGCCCCCTCAACGGCTGTCCTCTAAAATTTACAAGGTCTGGCGACAGGTCCAGGAGTCAGTGATTAATGAAAACTATCTTCATCGACAAAAAAAGACAGAGGTTCGGCAAAAGAAAGATTACTCTGTCAAGCCAGAAGAAGCAACGGCTACTCGGGTGTCTGCTGCAGCGATACCCTCAACGCCAATCACTCAAAAGAAAAGGAGGCCGCAAAAAGCCCCTGTGAACAAGGCACACCATAAAAGCGCTGGACACAAACGCCCCAAGTCTGGGGGCATGGTAGTGCACACAGTTTATATGGCTTCCGGGAAGGAGGAAAGCCGCACTTCTACGGGCCACCGACCGCTCACCCGATCCATGACGAAAGCCCAAGAGCAACAACAAAAGCTTCAGGAAATAATGACTGCAATGGCTGCACTCACTGGGCAAAAAGAAAGCTCTGAAACATCCTCGGATGAGCGTCAAGAATAAGAAACTGACGCTGAGTTTTTTCGCCGGATATTAGAAAAAAAGGATAAAGAGGCTGCGGAACAAGCAGCCAGCATAAGGAAAATGGCCCTCCTCCTCCAAGATATGGTAGGGATGATGTCACAGCCGGACCCTCCAGCTAAGACCCTCCAATCATTGTTGAAGATGACGGAGGGGAGACATCTAATCCTCCGCCATCTATTTCAGCAGCCAAAGATGAAACCATTTCCAAGACCGCTCTAGACGATTATATAGCTCAGCAGATCCGGATTCATCAGGCGAATGAAGCGACTGGGCAAATTGTTAGAACTGGACGACCGTATCCGAGCTGGTACGACCAAATCAGTTACCCGCCGGGATATATGATCCCTAAATTCCACGTATATAAAGGGACATGGAATCCGCATCAGCATGTCGCTCAATTCAGGGCCTTATGCGGCAACACTGGAGGCAATGACAAACTGTTGCTTCACCAATTCGTCGGCAGCTTAGCAGAAACAGCATTTGAATGGTATTCGGAGCTATCTAACGACTCTGTCAAAACATTTGCGGAGATGGAGCTGCTGTTTACACAAAGATTCGCGAGTGCTAGTGAACGCACCCCGATAACAGCACTGATAAATGCCAGGATAAGGCCAAGCGAAACGTGGGTCCAATACGCAACACGATGGCGGAACCTATGGTCAAAATGCGAACAACGCATAGAAGAGGCACCTGCGGTAGGCATGTTTGTGGGCACTCTCGATCCGCAGGCGACCATCTCACAATTCATGATGTTCTTCAGGCCGACCACCTTCCAGGCCTTGATTGACAAATTAGCCCAAATGGACCAGATGGGCCATAGACCGTCTCCTCCAAAATCAGATTCCCGAGATGAGAAAGGAAAAGGGAAAGCGATCGTCGTCGCCAATGCTCCACAACAGTCGAGCAACTCAAAGCCGGTCGTTCGCCAAAACAACGTGCGTCCACGCCCATCCCTCGAAGAGAGGCTAGGACGTCCTTACTCGTTTCCTCAGAATAAAACGAGAAGACTGTTTGAGCTGGCAGTGCGTAACAGACTCATCAATCTGCCGAGTCCAAAGCGTCTGTCGCAGCCAGGCGATCTTAATAATCCCAATTATTGCCCTTACCACCAAACGGTAAGTCACCCGATTGAGGATTGTTTCGTCTTTAAGGGATGGATCGAGGATCAATACCTGCAAGGCAAGTTCGCGTTGTCTGAAAGCTGGAAGGTAAACCCACCACAGCCGCACTCTCCAAAGAAGACGGACACGCCGGGGGCAGCTTGTTCTTTAGTCAAGGATGAAAACAATGGAGAAAACTCATCGGATGAATCCGAAGACTACGTAGCGACTTGTCATATGATTTCTCATTCACTGACGGATGATAAAGAGGCTCCTTGCGCTGAGAAACCAATGGCGAATCCTGAGCCGGAGATTCTACAGCCATCAGACGAGTTGATCGATGTCTTCCTAAGTGAAATTCGTCTGAAAGCAAAAGCCAATCAAGAGCGTGAAATGGCTATACTAGAAAGAACCAAGGTATTCCCGTCAAATCAAAAGCCATACACTGTGGGTAAAAACAAATTCAAGACGAGGAAATGGTTCGCCAAAGCTCTATCAGTAGGAATGAAGCTACCGCCCTCTGAAGAAAATTCTTTCTCTGAGGTAGAGATGCACCCTAACTTCTGTTTATATCATAAGAAGATCATACATCCTACCGAAGACTGCGAGTCCTTTAACTGTTGGTGGCAAGGGTATGTCGCTCAAAAGCAACACTTCAACAGGACAAAGTGTGAAGCTCGTGGACATCGGAAAAATGCGATATATGAGCGCAAAGGAGCCGCCGCAAACTGTCATATAGCCGACTTCAAGGGATCACGGATTATCACCTTTGGAAGCGACTCTGACGAAGAAGCTATCCCCAACTTTTCCCTCGGGGAATCTATTTCGAAAATAAAGGAATTGAGAAGATGCGAGAACGTTCAGCCATGTAATTGCACGCTATTCAAAAAAAATCTCGGCCCCGTAAACAAGGGACCGAGCAAAAAGAATAAAGGAAAAGGAAAAAAGGCCCTCGTCGCCAGCGCTCAACAACAATCAGATGACCCTAGACCGGTTGCTTGCCAAAGCAACAAGCGGCAACCCCTCCAGAAAAAGTTGAAACGTCTTTACTCGTTTCCGCAAGATAAAACAAGGGGACTGTTCGAGCTGGCAGTGTGCGACAGACTCATTAATCTGCCGGGTCCAAAACGTCCGTTGCGGCCAGGCGATGTTAATAATCCTAATTATTGCCCTTACCACCAAACAGTAGGTCACCTGATCGAAGACTGCTACGTCTTCAAAAACTGGGTTGAAGACCAATACCAACATGGCAAGTTTGCGCTGTCTGAGAACTGGAAGGTGAGTCCGCCACAACCGCACGCTCCGAAAAAGATGGATACGCCGGGGGCATCATGTTCATTCATGGAGAAGGACTCATAGACCGAAAAGTCAATAAACTAGATATTCGCCTCAAATACAGCGACGGCGGACCGAGATGTCCTTAAACTAATGATGGACCGCAATGTCCTAAAACTTGCAAATGACCGAAATGTCTTTAAACTACTACCGCAGCATTCTTAGGCTGACGAGATAAAAAAATATATCAAAAAATAAATAAATAATAATAATAAAAAAAAACGGTATGTCCATAAGCAAAGAGGGTACGGATGAAAACCCGAAAGGGCTCCGTGAGTAAAAACAGCAGGGCTACCGGCGAGTGTTCATGAAAACCCGAAAGAGCGCGACCTCGTAAAAAAAAAGAGAGAAAGAGAAAAAAATAAACGGAATAAAAAGAATAAAAAAAAAGGTAAGTCCATAAGCAAAATGGGCACGGATGGAAACCTGAAAGGGCTCCGTGAGTAAAAACAGCAGGACTACCGGCGAGTGTTTGTGAAAACCCGAAAGGGCGCAACCTCGTTAAGAAACACTTATAGGGTCCTCTCGACCCTGTAAGGAGAAACCACCTGCGTAAGATCCTTACGACTCACAAAGAAACAACACACTTAGGGATCCCCACAATTCCTAAGGAAAAAATACACTTGCGAGATCCTCACGACTCGTAAGGAGAACTCTCTTGTGGGACCCTTACGGCTCATAAGATTTGAAAGTCTTAAGTTACAGAGGCCTAAACCTGTGCTTAAGCAACCCCCACAACTTTCGACATTGCCCTACAAGTGGTCCGATATTGGCCCTTGTATACAATCCACGGGCGCGAATAAATATTTCCCTAACTAAGTCCCATCCGAGATTAGGGGTATGTTTGCATGGTAAACAACCCTTGTAAATCCTCTCGACTTACAAGGAGAAAACCCTCCTGTAGGATCCTTACGACTTACAGAGGAACAATACACTTAGGAACCCTCACGATTCCTAAGGAGAAAATACACCTATAAGATCATCACGACTTGTAGGGAGAAATAGCTTTGTGAGACCCTTACGGCTCATAAAGTCAAAAGCCTTAGTCGACAGGACCTTAACCCTGGTCGCTAAGCCTCCTTTGTTCGACAACGACAGAGGCAAATGATGATTCGCTCCTGGCAATATCCCAGTTGTAGCGGTGCTGATGCCAAAATCGGTGTTCAATTTCAGGTTTACGGCGAAAAGCCAGTAAGCCGCACATGCATGCGAAATAGCCGAAATGATGGGGCAACTTGCAATAAAAAAAAGCAGCAAGTAAAATGTATGCATGCGAAATAGCCGAAATGATGGGGCAACTCGCAAAAAAAAAAAAAGAAAAGGAAAAAAAGCAGCGAGTAAAAATAAAATAAATAGCCGAAATGATTGGGCACCGCGAAAAATAGCCGAAATGATTGGGCAACTCGCAATAAAAAAAACAGCGAGTAAAAATAAATTAAATAGCCGAAATGATTGGGCACCGCGAAAAATAGCCGAAATGATTGGGCAATCGCGACCTTCGCGATATAAAAGCTGAAATGATAGAGCATCGCGGAAAGAATAAAAAAAATGAAATAATGAAACTTTTTGCCCTACAGGTGAAATCACATCGATCCCCGTATACAATTCAGGGGCACAGATAAAGAGGGAACCATACCTTCCCAACAGGCTCTATCAGAAAGCGAAGCCAAATCTCGACGGTTCATAGACAACCTAGAGACCATCTCGACATTTGTCGCAATATTACAGACACGATGTCAACAAATGAAGCAAACGAAGATCTCGAGCTTCAGGGTCTCGACGTCAACATCGACAACTTAGAGATCACCAACGGTGTGCCTCCTCATTCCAGCAGGACACAGATATTACACCCTCAAGCGGAGTAACGGCAAAATCCCAACTCCACCTTAGCATTCGTCTCGTTACAGCAGACGCAATGTCAACAACGGCGTTCCTTCACAGTCCAGCAGGGTGTACATGCAAAGTTAACAAAAGACCTCACGGTCGAAACAAGCGGAGCGATGGCAAAATCCCAGCTTCACCTCAGCATTCGTCTCGATACAGTAGACGCCATGTCAACAACAGCGTTCCTCCGCAGTCCAGCTGGAGGCAGATGCAACGTCAACAAAAGACCTCACGGTCGAAACAAAGCGGAGTAACGGCAAAATCCCAACTCCACCTTAGCATTCGTCTCGTTACAGCAGACGCAATGTCAACAACGGCATTCCTTCGCAGTCCAGCAGGGTGTACATGCAAAGTTAACAAAAGACCTCACGGTCGAAACAAGCGGAGCGATGGCAAAATCCCAGCTTCACCTCAGCATTCGTCTCGATACAGTAGACGCAATGTCAATAACAGCGTTCCTCCGCAGTCCAGCTGGAGACAGATGCAACGTCAACAAAAGACCTCACGGTCGAAACAAAGCGGAGTAACGGCAAAATCCCAACTCCACCTTAGCATTCGTCTCGTTACAGCAGACGCAATGTCAACAACGGCGTTCCTTCGCAGCCCAGCAGGGTGTACATGCAAAGTTAGCAAAAGACCCCATGGTCGAAATAATGCGGAGTGATGGCAAAATCCCAGCTCCACCTCAGCATTCGTCTCAATACACCAGACGCAGTGTGAGCAAATGAAGCGACGGCCAAATTCCTAGCTTCAAGATCTTAACGGCAAGTCATATAAGGCCTGAAAGACCACCGGAGATCATCTCACATGAAGTGGTCACCTCCTCGACGTTCATTTCGATACAGCAGACGAAATGTCAACCTCAGCATTCTTCCTCCAACAGGGATTCGGACGTGACAAAGCAAATGAAGCGAAGGCCACATTCCTAGCTTCAACGTCTTTACGGTAACTCACATAAAACCGGAAAGACAATCGGAGATCATCTCGCATCAGCACAGAGTGGTCACCACCTTGACGTTCGTCTCAATACAGCAGACGAAATGTCGACCCCAGCGTTCTTCCTCCAACAGGATTTGGACACACCAAAGCAAACGAAGCGAAGGCCACATTCCTAGCTTCGATGTCTTGACGGTAACTTATATAAAACCGGAAAGACAATCGGAGATCATCTCGCACCAGAACAAAATGGTCACCACCTCGACGTCCGTCTCGATACAGCAGACGAGATGTCACCCTAACGTTCGTCTCGACACAGCATACGAAACGTCATTAAACGAATGGAGCCACGGCAAAATCCCTAGTTCCAAACCTCGACGGTTCACCAGCAACCTAGAGACAACCTCGACGTCCGTCTCGATACAGTAGACGAGATGTCACCCCAATGTTCGTCTCGACACAGCAGGCGCAACGTCATTAAACGAATGGAGCCACGGCAAAATCCTTAGTTCCAAACCTCGGCGGTTCACCAGCAACCTAGAGACAACCTCGACGTCCGTTTCGATACAGCAGACGAGATGTCACCCCAACATTCGTCTCGACACAGCAGACGCAACGTCACCAAACAAACGGAGCCACGGCAAAATCCCTAGTTCCCACCGCAACATTCGTCTCGATACAGCATACGCAATGCCAACAAACGAAGCAAAGGCCAAATTCCTAACTTCAGGGTCTTGACGGCAACTCATATAAAGCCCGAAAGACTATCGGAGATCATCCCCACACCAGCGCGGAGTGGTTATGACTCATCGGGGCTTACCAAAATAAGCCTAACCTCAAGTAAAAAGCGACATGGCAAATTCCTAACGCTTGCTCTTCCGACGGTCAAACTGCCAAGGAGGATTGCTTGAAGACGTCTTGTCCAGCCCCCGAAGGGATCAGAGACACGGCAGTCGCAGGGCTACTCGAACAGCACGATTGCCTATCGAGGACTATATCAGCTTATGCGACGGTACGATGGCCAAAACCCTAAGTACCACCAACCTTAACGGGCTTCTGTCGTAAAGAGCAGAGGTTAAATGCGACGTTAAGATGTTCTTGCGAGAAACGTTCGATTCGTCTCGACTTGTGAAAAATTGTCGAGGCGGCTCGACTCGTGAGATAAAGCCTTAGGCAGTGGGCATAAAAGAAACCTGTTTCCTAAGCATTGGGACCCTGCAAGTTGGCCCAAAACGGTCTCTTGCATACCATCCACGGGTCTCACTCTCCAACGTCGAACTTCGACAAGGAGGGAAACAACCGCTTACAAGTCCTCTCGACTCGTAAGAGGGAAAAATTCTCTTGTAGGATCCTTACGACTCACAAGAGAAAACCACAGTTAGGAATCCTCACGATTCCTAAGGAGAAAAACCCATCTACGAGATCCTTTCGATCCGTAGGGAGAAAGTCTCTATGAGACCCTCACGGCTCATAGAGTTGAAAAGTCTTAGGCAGCAGATCTGAACCTGCGGCCTAAGCCCTCGCTATCTCGTGAAGAAATCAAGAAGCTTACTCTATTACCTGCTAATTGTGACGACATGCTGAGAAAGAGGAAAAGCAACAGAAAGAGCATCCGATTTACATTTGATCAAGCGTTCAAGACACATTCATTCATGCATGGGCAAAAGGACTCAGGACAAAAGATATATAATAAAGACAAGCTGGGATAAAAAAAAATTCTATTAATATTGCCCGAAGTTCTTACAGTCATAAAAACAATAAACGAAAGTTACAATGGAACAACCTCAGATCCAGGGCATGGATTGAGGAATTCAAAAGCGACCCTATCTATGACTTTCCAAGCCTCGCGGACCATCCTAGTGTGCTTCCTTTCGCGAGCACAAGCGTTAGGGTCCCTCCCGATATCTTCCACCCTCCGATAAGCAGCGAGTATGGCAGACTGTTGAAAGATCTCGTGCAAGAGATCAATAAGACTGTCTCGCCGTCTCTTCAAGATAAAGTTCAATAGGTACATAGAGTGCACCTTGTCCTCAGCGGCATCCAACGCCCTAAGCGGCACGCCGGAACAGAATAGGGGAAGCGCTTCCCAGATAGCTCCCACGATAAGTTTAAGAAGAGAGGAACGTCGGGAAAGCAGTGGACCATTGTATGCGTCGAAGCGATTCATTATTTTAGCACACCCCTCGTTTGTGAACTCCCGATTTTAAGAGCGGCCAAGTCGGCGGATGCCCTCATGAGAGATGATCTCGTTAAGAGCATACATGTGGGCGTTCATTGTTCCTGTGAAAGAGGATCAACAGAATTATCAGAAAGACTGATTAAGCAAAACGATATAAAGCACTGAGGAATAAAATGCCATCTTTAAGTTCCAAGATCCATTAAGAATTCTTAAGAGTTCTTCTATATGATTTGGGAGGAGCAAAACTCCATTAATGAATTAAGAAAATCCAAGGAAAATCTTTCAGAGAGCAGAGCTCTATGGAACCCTAGTAGGGTCCCCTTTAGTTCTCTTTAGATCCCTTTAAGACCTGTAGAGCAAAGCTCTGCTAAGTGAAACCCCAAATAGGTTTCCTTTAGATCAGGGATCTATTGAGAGCGAGGCTCTATTAATGAAAATTAATTTAATTTAATTTAATCCAAATTAAAATTTTCACCTAAAAGTTTTAAGAATTTAACTCTTAAAGTTCTTGAAAATAAAGAGCAGGGCTCTGAGTTCTGAAAGTAAAATTTTAGAGATGAGAATCATCTAAGAGACCAAAGGTCCTATTTATAGGCATCAAGTGCCCTTTCAGCTTCCAAGGGAGGCGCGACGGTTCGGAGTCTGCCACCGCTGCGCTCATGTTAGGAGGTCACGTAAGCGCAACGGTGGGGGGGCATCTGTTTACCCCAATCAGAGCAAAGCTCTGTTCAAATTCCGAGGCGGGAGATGTAACAACGCTTCATCTCCCTCCCAATCAGAGCAAAGCTCTGCTTGGAAAATTTAAACTTTAATAACTGAAGCAACGCTTCAGATTCTTTGCACTGCGCGCAGAGCGCCACGTGTCAAAATCAGACACGTTAGCGCAGGGAGCGCTGCGCCCAAGAAGGCGCGCCCAATCAGAGCAAAGCTCTATTTTTATGAAGCAACGCTTCAGCTGCGCAAGCACTGCGCTGCGCGACACGTGTCAGCACAGATGCGCTAGCGCAGTTGCGCTGCGCGACACGTGTCAGCGCAGATGCGCTAGCGCAGTTGCGCTGCGCAGTGCGCTGCGCGACACGTGTCACGCGCTTGGGCATCTGCACCAAACAGAATTAAATTTCCAAGAAATCTTTTCTGTTCTTGTTAAAACAAGAAGATTTTCTTCTGCAAAGCAGAAGCCCTTGGATCAAATATCCAACGGTGGGGAAAATTCCCCAAATCACTCAGAGAAAGATCTCTTTAACAAATTTAACTAATTTATGGGCACTATAAAAAGGACCCTAGGCCTCAATTAAAAAGGGGAAAGAGAGAAAAGAAAGAACATCTTTCTAAAAAAAAAAAGAAGAAGAGAACTCTTGAGAATTCCTCAAGAACAACAGAAGGTAAAAAAAAAACCTTTAGGAAAAAGAGAAAATTCTCTTATGGACAGATTATTGATCTAAGAACAAGATCAATAATTTTAAATAAAATGAAAAATAAGTAATAATAGTGCTTTGCACTTTTTATGAACCTCTGGTTCTTGAAACAAAAAAGAAAAATTTATTTTCTTTGATCTAAATTAGATCAAGAAATCAAATAGTGCTCTGCACTCCTGTTCTTGAATCTAAAAGATTCTTAGTGCTTTGCACTTCCAAACTGCGCTGTTGCGCTCTTGAGAGAACGCCACGTGTCAGCTACAAAACAACTTGCGCTCTTGAAATAGAGCTTTGCTCTCTGGAATTGGCGCAACTCACCAGAGCGCGCCACGTGTCAGCAGCGCAACAGCGCAGCGCATTAGCGCAGCGCACTGCGCTATTGCGTTTGCGCTCACCAGAGCGTGACACGTGTCACCACCATATGAGTTTGCGCTCATTACTTAGCGCAAAGCGCCTGACAAGCCACGTGGGGCACTGTCAGAGTATTTAATGCTCTGCATTATTAAAGAAAAGGGACAGAGCCCAATTAAAAGGCCTAACAGGCCTAATAAAAAATGCTATGCATTTCAAAAGGGGGGCAAAGCCCAAACAAAAAAATAGATGCTCTGTATCATTTAGAAAAGGGCAAAGCCCGACCAAAACAAGAATAATGCAGTGCATTACTAAAAAGGGGTAAAGCCCTAGCACAGGCCAAAGACACAAACTGGACTTAGCCCAATTTTGGCCATAAGTCCTTAAATTAAATTGACTGAGCAAAATTGCTCTCTTAAATCAATTTACTACCGGTTCAAGGGTACATCTCCGAACTCCTCTGACACCTGTCGTTGTAATCCTTCAACGACGTCAGAGAGGTGACGGGTCCCGACGACCACGTATGAATATGGACTGCGGGGTCTTTAAACTCGTGGACCGAAACGTCCCTAAACTAATATTGGACCGAAACGTCCCTAAACTAATATTGGACCACCACGTCCCTAAACTGGAATATGGACCACTACATCCCTAAACTGGAACAATAGAGCCTCCTAATGCTCTTTTGCCGGATCTAAACGGTCCCGTTTAAGTTGATCTTAGCCCCAAATACGGCTAACGTATCCTTAAACACTCAAATGAACGATAAAATTCTAAATCGACCTTGGTTCAAGGGTACATCTCCGAACTCCTCTGACATCTGTCGTTGTAATCCTTCAACGGCGTCAGAGAGGCGACGAGTCCCGACGGTCATATATTAAATGGATCACCACGTTAAGTTGATCTTAGTCTCAAACAGGACTAACGTATCCTTGACGAACGTTTAAGTTGATTTTAGCCGCAACGCGACTAATGCATCCTTAAACTAAAAACACCAAACCCAAATCTAAGTAAATACGGATTTGGACTAGTCCACGTCCTACGGGCGACGGTATTACTCAGTCTCCGTATACAATCCACGGGCAACCATAAACAAAACAAACACACACGACACGAAGTGAAATTCTGGAGAAGGAGAAAGTTGCTACCGCGATGCGGTAGCGTAATTAACTGCAGGGGCTTGCGCCTGCAGGGAAGTGCGTCCCCACAATAAAAAAAACCCCTCAAGCGAGAGGGAATCTGACGAAGTCTGCTACATCGGCCGCATCCGTCTAAACCTCCGATATACGGTGCCATAAATCAACTTGGCATTTTCGGAGAGGTGGACGGATAAAACCAAATAGCATCTGCCCCGAATCTCAGCGTCAGGACACTTCGCGGTCCTGTGCGCCGTCCTTCGGAGGGGAACAGATTCTGGCACGCCCGGTGGGACCTTTTCCTCTTTCCACTCCACACTTCGTGTGTCGTGTTCGCGAGCAAATCGCGGTTTGCTGTGGTTGCTTGTGGATTCAAAGTACTTAGATTTGGTGTCTTTCTCCATGCAGAAAACAGAAGGTCGATGGCTTCGAACTGCACCGCCTGCAGCTGCAACTCTCGCTCCGTCATTGCTGGAGGAGTGACTTATGGGCCCCGAGCGGCCTCTCTTTTCAAGATACCAGTGGAGCAGGTAACTCAAGCCACCACTGGATTATTCTTCGGGACCATGCTCCCACCATTGAGCTTCAATGCCACAATGACATTGCAAGAAGCTCCAAAGAAGTTGGTCTTCGATCGACTTACCACTGCCGCGACCCCACTCAACAGGTCGCCCAACTCCACTGCTTCAGTTTTTAACGGACTAGGCCAGAGCTCTAACAGGCTCATGAAGAAGCCTGCCATACCAGAAGGCGTTATCCCGAAGCGGATAGCCATTCCAACTCCCGTTCCTGGCAAAATCACCAAGGCTGCTTCCCATGTTCAGAAGTCCACTTCTGACAAGTTGGCCGTCCCCGTTCAACGGACGTCGATCTTTAAAAAGCTGGTACCAGTATATTCTGACCAACACAGGGGGCATGAGGAGGTCACCCCTATAGCTGAAACAACTCCATCAGCACGACATGCCCGACGTCGCTACTGGCGCCGAGTGAGGAAGGCTGGGGGCAACGCCCCCTCTGGACTTACTCCTCCAGCTCCGATGGTGAGGATCGACGCTGCTGTTCCAACCAAGAACAGCTTTGAACTGCTCAACAAGGTGCGCAGAACTCTCCTACTGCGATGTTGAAACGAACTCCTTCACCTGTGGAGAATACTCCAGAGAAGAAGCTAGAGCAGCCCCCTCAACGGCTGTCCTCTAAAATTTACAAGGTCTGGCGACAGGTCCAGGAGTCAGTGATTAATGAAAACTATCTTCATCGACAAAAAAAGACAGAGGTTCGGCAAAAGAAAGATTACTCTGTCAAGCCAGAAGAAGCAACGGCTACTCGGGTGTCTGCTGCAGCGATACCCTCAACGCCAATCACTCAAAAGAAAAGGAGGCCGCAAAAAGCCCCTGTGAACAAGGCACACCATAAAAGCGCTGGACACAAACGCCCCAAGTCTGGGGGCATGGTAGTGCACACAGTTTATATGGCTTCCGGGAAGGAGGAAAGCCGCACTTCTACGGGCCACCGACCGCTCACCCGATCCATGACGAAAGCCCAAGAGCAACAACAAAAGCTTCAGGAAATAATGACTGCAATGGCTGCACTCACTGGGCCAAAAGAAAGCTCTGAAACATCCTCGGATGAGCGTCAAGAATAAGAAACTGACGCTGAGTTTTTTCGCCGGATATTAGAAAAAAAGGATAAAGAGGCTGCGGAACAAGCAGCCAGCATAAGGAAAATGGCCCTCCTCCTCCAAGATATGGTAGGGATGATGTCACAGCCGGACCCTCCAGCTAAAGACCCTCCAATCATTGTTGAAGATGACGGAGGGGAGACATCTAATCCTCCGCCATCTATTTCAGCAGCCAAAGATGAAACCATTTCCAAGACCGCTCTAGACGATTATATAGCTCAGCAGATCCGGATTCATCAGGCGAATGAAGCGACTGGGCAAATTGTTAGAACTGGACGACCGTATCCGAGCTGGTACGATCAAATCAGTTACCCGCCGGGATATATGATCCCTAAATTCCACGTATATAAAGGGACATGGAATCCGCATCAGCATGTCGCTCAATTCAGGGCCTTATGCGGCAACACTGGAGGCAATGACAAACTGTTGCTTCACCAATTCGTCGGCAGCTTAGCAGAAACAGCATTTGAATGGTATTCGGAGCTATCTAACGACTCTGTCAAAACATTTGCGGAGATGGAGCTGCTGTTTACACAAAGATTCGCGAGTGCTAGTGAACGCACCCCGATAACAGCACTGATAAATGCCAGGATAAGGCCAAGCGAAACGTGGGTCCAATACGCAACACGATGGCGGAACCTATGGTCAAAATGCGAACAACGCATAGAAGAGGCACCTGCGGTAGGCATGTTTGTGGGCACTCTCGATCCGCAGGCGACCATCTCACAATTCATGATGTTCTTCAGGCCGACCACCTTCCAGGCCTTGATTGACAAATTAGCCCAAATGGACCAGATGGGCCATAGACCGTCTCCTCCAAAATCAGATTCCCGAGATGAGAAAGGAAAAGGGAAAGCGATCGTCGTCGCCAATGCTCCACAACAGTCGAGCAACTCAAAGCCGGTCGTTCGCCAAAACAACGTGCGTCCACGCCCATCCCTCGAAGAGAGGCTAGGACGTCCTTACTCGTTTCCTCAGAATAAAACGAGAAGACTGTTTGAGCTGGCAGTGCGTAACAGACTCATCAATCTGCCGAGTCCAAAGCGTCTGTCGCAGCCAGGCGATCTTAATAATCCCAATTATTGCCCTTACCACCAAACGGTAAGTCACCCGATTGAGGATTGTTTCGTCTTTAAGGGATGGATCGAGGATCAATACCTGCAAGGCAAGTTCGCGTTGTCTGAAAGCTGGAAGGTAAACCCACCACAGCCGCACTCTCCAAAGAAGACGGACACGCCGGGGGCAGCTTGTTCTTTAGTCAAGGATGAAAACAATGGAGAAAACTCATCGGATGAATCCGAAGACTACGTAGCGACTTGTCATATGATTTCTCATTCACTGACGGATGATAAAGAGGCTCCTTGCGCTGAGAAACCAATGGCGAATCCTGAGCCGGAGATTCTACAGCCATCAGACGAGTTGATCGATGTCTTCCTAAGTGAAATTCGTCTGAAAGCAAAAGCCAATCAAGAGCGTGAAATGGCTATACTAGAAAGAACCAAGGTATTCCCGTCAAATCAAAAGCCATACACTGTGGGTAAAAACAAATTCAAGACGAGGAAATGGTTCGCCAAAGCTCTATCAGTAGGAATGAAGCTACCGCCCTCTGAAGAAAATTCTTTCTCTGAGGTAGAGATGCACCCTAACTTCTGTTTATATCATAAGAAGATCATACATCCTACCGAAGACTGCGAGTCCTTTAACTGTTGGTGGCAAGGGTATGTCGCTCAAAAGCAACACTTCAACAGGACAAAGTGTGAAGCTCGTGGACATCGGAAAAATGCGATATATGAGCGCAAAGGAGCCGCCGCAAACTGTCATATAGCCGACTTCAAGGGATCACGGATTATCACCTTTGGAAGCGACTCTGACGAAGAAGCTATCCCCAACTTTTCCCTCGGGGAATCTATTTCGAAAATAAAGGAATTGAGAAGATGCGAGAACGTTCAGCCATGTAATTGCACGCTATTCAAAAAAAATCTCGGCCCCGTAAACAAGGGACCGAGCAAAAAGAATAAAGGAAAAGGAAAAAAGGCCCTCGTCGCCAGCGCTCAACAACAATCAGATGACCCTAGACCGGTTGCTTGCCAAAGCAACAAGCGGCAACCCCTCCAGAAAAAGTTGAAACGTCTTTACTCGTTTCCGCAAGATAAAACAAGGGGACTGTTCGAGCTGGCAGTGTGCGACAGACTCATTAATCTGCCGGGTCCAAAACGTCCGTTGCGGCCAGGCGATGTTAATAATCCTAATTATTGCCCTTACCACCAAACAGTAGGTCACCTGATCGAAGACTGCTACGTCTTCAAAAACTGGGTTGAAGACCAATACCAACATGGCAAGTTTGCGCTGTCTGAGAACTGGAAGGTGAGTCCGCCACAACCGCACGCTCCGAAAAAGATGGATACGCCGGGGGCATCATGTTCATTCATGGAGAAGGACTCATAGACCGAAAAGTCAATAAACTAGATATTCGCCTCAAATACAGCGACGGCGGACCGAGATGTCCTTAAACTAATGATGGACCGCAATGTCCTAAAACTTGCAAATGACCGAAATGTCTTTAAACTACTACCGCAGCATTCTTAGGCTGACGAGATAAAAAAAATATATCAAAAAATAAATAAATAATAATAATAAAAAAAAACGGTATGTCCATAAGCAAAGAGGGTACGGATGAAAACCCGAAAGGGCTCCGTGAGTAAAAACAGCAGGGCTACCGGCGAGTGTTCATGAAAACCCGAAAGAGCGCGACCTCGTAAAAAAAAAGAGAGAAAGAGAAAAAAATAAAAGGAATAAAAAGAATAAAAAAAAAGGTAAGTCCATAAGCAAAATGGGCACGGATGGAAACCTGAAAGGGCTCCGTGAGTAAAAACAGCAGGACTACCGGCGAGTGTTTGTGAAAACCCGAAAGGGCGCAACCTCGTTAAGAAACACTTATAGGGTCCTCTCGACCCTGTAAGGAGAAACCACCTGCGTAAGATCCTTACGACTCACAAAGAAACAACACACTTAGGGATCCCCACAATTCCTAAGGAAAAAATACACTTGCGAGATCCTCACGACTCGTAAGGAGAACTCTCTTGTGGGACCCTTACGGCTCATAAGATTTGAAAGTCTTAAGTTACAGAGGCCTAAACCTGTGCTTAAGCAACCCCCACAACTTTCGACATTGCCCTACAAGTGGTCCGATATTGGCCCTTGTATACAATCCACGGGCGCGAATAAACATTTCCCTAACTAAGTCCCATCCGAGATTAGGGGTATGTTTGCATGGTAAACAACCCTTGTAAATCCTCTCGACTTACAAGGAGAAAACCCTCCTGTAGGATCCTTACGACTTACAGAGGAACAATACACTTAGGAACCCTCACGATTCCTAAGGAGAAAATACACCTATAAGATCATCACGACTTGTAGGGAGAAATAGCTTTGTGAGACCCTTACGGCTCATAAAGTCAAAAGCCTTAGTCGACAGGACCTTAACCCTGGTCGCTAAGCCTCCTTTGTTCGACAACGACAGAGGCAAATGATGATTCGCTCCTGGCAATATCCCAGTTGTAGCGGTGCTGATGCCAAAATCGGTGTTCAATTTCAGGTTTACGGCGAAAAGCCAGTAAGCCGCACATGCATGCGAAATAGCCGAAATGATGGGGCAACTTGCAATAAAAAAAAGCAGCAAGTAAAATGTATGCATGCGAAATAGCCGAAATGATGGGGCAACTCGCAAAAAAAAAAAAAAAAGGAAAAAAAGCAGCGAGTAAAAATAAAATAAATAGCCGAAATGATTGGGCACCGCGAAAAATAGCCGAAATGATTGGGCAACTCGCAATAAAAAAAACAGCGAGTAAAAATAAATTAAATAGCCGAAATGATTGGGCACCGCGAAAAATAGCCGAAATGATTGGGCAATCGCGACCTTCGCGATATAAAAGCTGAAATGATAGAGCATCGCGGAAAGAATAAAAAAAATGAAATAATGAAACTTTTTGCCCTACAGGTGAAATCACATCGATCCCCGTATACAATTCAGGGGCACAGATAAAGAGGGAACCATACCTTCCCAACAGGCTCCATCAGAAAGCGAAGCCAAATCTCGACGGTTCATAGACAACCTAGAGACCATCTCGACATTTGTCGCAATATTACAGACACGATGTCAACAAATGAAGCAAACGAAGATCTCGAGCTTCAGGGTCTCGACGTCAACATCGACAACTTAGAGATCACCAACGGTGTGCCTCCTCATTCCAGCAGGACACAGATATTACACCCTCAAGCGGAGTAACGGCAAAATCCCAACTCCACCTTAGCATTCGTCTCGTTACAGCAGACGCAATGTCAACAACGGCGTTTCTTCACAGTCCAGCAGGGTGTACATGCAAAGTTAACAAAAGACCTCACGGTCGAAACAAGCGGAGCGATGGCAAAATCCCAGCTTCACCTCAGCATTCGTCTCGATACAGTAGACGCCATGTCAACAACAGCGTTCCTCCGCAGTCCAGCTGGAGGCAGATGCAACGTCAACAAAAGACCTCACGGTCGAAACAAAGCGGAGTAACGGCAAAATCCCAACTCCACCTTAGCATTCGTCTCGTTACAGCAGACGCAATGTCAACAACGGCATTCCTTCGCAGTCCAGCAGGGTGTACATGCAAAGTTAACAAAAGACCTCACGGTCGAAACAAGCGGAGCGATGGCAAAATCCCAGCTTCACCTCAGCATTCGTCTCGATACAGTAGACGCAATGTCAATAACAGCGTTCCTCCGCAGTCCAGCTGGAGGCAGATGCAACGTCAACAAAAGACCTGACGGTCGAAACAAAGCGGAGTAACGGCAAAATCCCAACTCCACCTTAGCATTCGTCTCGTTACAGCAGACGCAATGTCAACAACGGCGTTCCTTCGCAGCCCAGCAGGGTGTACATGCAAAGTTAGCAAAAGACCCCATGGTCGAAATAATGCGGAGTGATGGCAAAATCCCAGCTCCACCTCAGCATTCGTCTCAATACACCAGACGCAGTGTGAGCAAATGAAGCGACGGCCAAATTCCTAGCTTCAAGATCTTAACGGCAAGTCATATAAGGCCTGAAAGACCACCGGAGATCATCTCACATGAAGTGGTCACCTCCTCGACGTTCGTTTCGATACAGCAGACGAAATGTCAACCTCAGCATTCTTCCTCCAACAGGGATTCGGACGTGACAAAGCAAATGAAGCGAAGGCCACATTCCTAGCTTCAACGTCTTTACGGTAACTCACATAAAACCGGAAAGACAATCGGAGATCATCTCGCATCAGCACAGAGTGGTCACCACCTTGACGTTCGTCTCAATACAGCAGACGAAATGTCGACCCCAGCGTTCTTCCTCCAACAGGATTTGGACACACCAAAGCAAACGAAGCGAAGGCCACATTCCTAGCTTCGATGTCTTGACGGTAACTTATATAAAACCGGAAAGACAATCGGAGATCATCTCGCACCAGAACAAAATGGTCACCACCTCGACGTCCGTCTCGATACAGCAGACGAGATGTCACCCTAACGTTCGTCTCGACACAGCATACGAAACGTCATTAAACGAATGGAGCCACGGCAAAATCCCTAGTTCCAAACCTCGACGGTTCACCAGCAACTTAGAGACAACCTCGACGTCCGTCTCGATACAGTAGACGAGATGTCACCCCAATGTTCGTCTCGACACAGCAGGCGCAACGTCATTAAACGAATGGAGCCACGGCAAAATCCTTAGTTCCAAACCTCGGCGGTTCACCAGCAACCTAGAGACAACCTCGACGTCCGTTTCGATACAGCAGACGAGATGTCACCCCAACATTCGTCTCGACACAGCAGACGCAACGTCACCAAACAAACGGAGCCACGGCAAAATCCCTAGTTCCCACCGCAACATTCGTCTCGATACAGCATACGCAATGCCAACAAACGAAGCAAAGGCCAAATTCCTAACTTCAGGGTCTTGACGGCAACTCATATAAAGCCCGAAAGACTATCGGAGATCATCCCCACACCAGCGCGGAGTGGTTATGACTCATCGGGGCTTACCAAAATAAGCCTAACCTCAAGTAAAAAGCGACATGGCAAATTCCTAACGCTTGCTCTTCCGACGGTCAAACTGCCAAGGAGGATTGCTTGAAGACGTCTTGTCCAGCCCCCGAAGGGATCAGAGACACGGCAGTCGCAGGGCTACTCGAACAGCACGATTGCCTATCGAGGACTATATCAGCTTATGCGACGGTACGATGGCCAAAACCCTAAGTACCACCAACCTTAACGGGCTTCTGTCGTAAAGAGCAGAGGTTAAATGCGACGTTAAGATGTTCTTGCGAGAAACGTTCGATTCGTCTCGACTTGTGAAAAATTGTCGAGGCGGCTCGACTCGTGAGATAAAGCCTTAGGCAGTGGGCATAAAAGAAACCTGTTTCCTAAGCATTGGGACCCTGCAAGTTGGCCCAAAACGGTCTCTTGCATACCATCCACGGGTCTCACTCTCCAACGTCGAACTTCGACAAGGAGGGAAACAATCGCTTACAAGTCCTCTCGACTCGTAAGAGGGAAAAATTCTCTTGTAGGATCCTTACGACTCACAAGAGAAAACCACAGTTAGGAATCCTCACGATTCCTAAGGAGAAAAACCCATCTACGAGATCCTTTCGATCCGTAGGGAGAAAGTCTCTATGAGACCCTCACGGCTCATAGAGTTGAAAAGTCTTAGGCAGCAGATCTGAACCTGCGGCCTAAGCCCTCGCTATCTCGTGAAGAAATCAAGAAGCTTACTCTATTACCTGCTAATTGTGACGACATGCTGAGAAAGAGGAAAAGCAACAGAAAGAGCATCCGATTTACATTTGATCAAGCGTTCAAGACACATTCATTCATGCATGGGCAAAAGGACTCAGGACAAAAGATATATAATAAAGACAAGCTGGGATAAAAAAAAATTCTATTAATATTGCCCGAAGTTCTTACAGTCATAAAAACAATAAACGAAAGTTACAATGGAACAACCTCAGATCCAGGGCATGGATTGAGGAATTCAAAAGCGACCCTATCTATGACTTTCCAAGCCTCGCGGACCATCCTAGTGTGCTTCCTTTCGCGAGCACAAGCGTTAGGGTCCCTCCCGATATCTTCCACCCTCCGATAAGCAGCGAGTATGGCAGACTGTTGAAAGATCTCGTGCAAGAGATCAATAAGACTGTCTCGCCGTCTCTTCAAGATAAAGTTCAATAGGTACATAGAGTGCACCTTGTCCTCAGCGGCATCCAACGCCCTAAGCGGCACGCCGGAACAGAATAGGGGAAGCGCTTCCCAGATAGCTCCCACGATAAGTTTAAGAAGAGAGGAACGTCGGGAAAGCAGTGGACCATTGTATGCGTCGAAGCGATTCATTATTTTAGCACACCCCTCGTTTGTGAACTCCCGATTTTAAGAGCGGCCAAGTCGGCGGATGCCCTCATGAGAGATGATCTCGTTAAGAGCATACATGTGGGCGTTCATTGTTCCTGTGAAAGAGGATCAACAGAATTATCAGAAAGACTGATTAAGCAAAACGATATAAAGCACTGAGGAATAAAATGCCATCTTTAAGTTCCAAGATCCATTAAGAATTCTTAAGAGTTCTTCTATATGATTTGGGAGGAGCAAAACTCCATTAATGAATTAAGAAAATCGAAGGAAAATCTTTCAGAGAGCAGAGCTCTATGGAACCCTAGTAGGGTCCCCTTTAGTTCTCTTTAGATCCCTTTAAGACCTGTAGAGCAAAGCTCTGCTAAGTGAAACCCCAAATAGGTTTCCTTTAGATTAGGGATCTATTGAGAGCGAGGCTCTATTAATGAAAATTAATTTAATTTAATTTAATCCAAATTAAAATTTTCACCTAAAAGTTTTAAGAATTTAACTCTTAAAGTTCTTGAAAATAAAGAGCAGGGCTCTGAGTTCTGAAAGTAAAATTTTAGAGATGAGAATCATCTAAGAGACCAAAGGTCCTATTTATAGGCATCAAGTGCCCTTTCAGCTTCCAAGGGAGGCGCGACGGTTCGGAGTCTGCCACCGCTGCGCTCATGTTAGGAGGTCACGTAAGCGCAACGGTGGGGGGGCATCTGTTTACCCCAATCAGAGCAAAGCTCTGTTCAAATTCCGAGGCGGGAGATGTAACAACGCTTCATCTCCCTCCCAATCAGAGCAAAGCTCTGCTTGGAAAATTTAAACTTTAATAACTGAAGCAACGCTTCAGATTTTTTGCACTGCGCGCAGAGCGCCACGTGTCAAAATCAGACACGTTAGCGCAGGGAGCGCTGCGCCCAAGAAGGCGCGCCCAATCAGAGCAAAGCTCTATTTTTATGAAGCAACGCTTCAGCTGCGCAAGCACTGCGCTGCGCGACACGTGTCAGCACAGATGCGCTAGCGCAGTTGCGCTGCGCGACACGTGTCAGCGCAGATGCGCTAGCGCAGTGCGCTGCGCGACACGTGTCAGCGCAGATGCGCTAGCGCAGTTGCGCTGCGCAGTGCGCTGCGCGACACGTGTCACGCGCTGGGGCATCTGCACCAAACAGAATTAAATTTCCAAGAAATCTTTTCTGTTCTTCTTAAAACAAGAAGATTTTCTTCTGCAAAGCAGAAGCCCTTGGATCAAATATCCAACGGTGGGGAAAATTCCCCAAATCACTCAGAGAAAGATCTCTTTAACAAATTTAACTAATTTATGGGCACTATAAAAAGGACCCTAGGCCTCAATTAAAAAGTGGAGAGAGAGAAAAGAAAGAACATCTTTCTAAAAAAAAAAGGAGAAGAGAACTCTTGAGAATTCCTCAAGAACAACAGAAGGTAAAAAAAAAACCTTTAGGAAAAAGAGAAAATTCTCTTATGGACAGATTATTGATCTAAGAACAAGATCAATAATTTTAAATAAAAGGAAAAATAAGTAATAATAGTGCTTTGCACTTTTTATGAACCTCTGGTTCTTGAAACAAAAAAGAAAAATTTATTTTCTTTGATCTAAATTAGATCAAGAAATCAAATAGTGCTCTGCACTCCTGTTCTTGAATCTAAAAGATTCTTAGTGCTTTGCACTTCCAAACTGCGCTGTTGCGCTCTTGAGAGAACGCCACGTGTCAGCTACAAAACAACTTGCGCTCTTGAAATAGAGCTTTGCTCTCTGGAATTGGCGCAACTCACCAGAGCGCGCCACGTGTCAGCAGCGCAACAGCGCAGCGTATTAGCGCAGTGCACTGCGCTATTGCGTTTGCGCTCACCAGAGCGTGACACGTGTCACCACCATATGAGTTTGCGCTCATTACTTAGCGCAAAGCGCCTGACAAGCCACGTGGGGCACTGTCAGAGTATTTAATGCTCTGCATTATTAAAGAAAAGGAACAGAGCCCAATTAAAAGGCCTAACAGGCCTAATAAAAAATGCTATGCATTTCAAAAGGGGGGCAAAGCCCAAACAAAAAAATAGATGCTCTGCATCATTTAGAAAAGGGCAAAGCCCGACCAAAACAAGAATAATGCAGTGCATTACTAAAAAGGGGTAAAGCCCTAGCACAGGCCAAAGACACAAACTGGACTTAGCCCAATTTTGGCCATAAGTCCTTAAATTAAATTGACTGAGCAAAATTACTCTCTTAAATCAATTTACTACCGGTTCAAAGGTACATCTCCGAACTCCTCTAACACCTGTCGTTGTAATCCTTCAACAACGTCAGAGAGGTGACGGGTCCCGACGACCACGTATGAATATGGACTGCGGGGTCCTTAAACTCGTGGACCGAAACGTCCCTAAACTAATATTGGACCGAAACATCCCTAAACTAATATTGGACCACCACGTCCCTAAACTGGAATATGGACCACTACGTCCCTAAACTGGAACAATGGAGCCTCCTAATGCTCTTTTGCCGGATCTAAACGGTCCCGTTTAAGTTGATCTTAGCCCTAAATACGGCTAACGTATCCTTAAACACTCAAATGAACGATAAAATTCTAAATCGACCTTGGTTCAAGGGTACATCTCCGAACTCCTCTGACATCTGTCGTTGTAATCCTTCAACGACGTCAGAGAGGCGACGAGTCCCGACGGTCATATATTAAATGGATCACCACGTTAAGTTGATCTTAGTCTCAAACAGGACTAACGTATCCTTGACGAACGTTTAAGTTGATCTTAGCCGCAACGCGACTAATGCATCCTTAAACTAAAAACACCAAACCCAAATCTAAGTAAATACGGATTTGGACTAGTCCACGTCCTACGGGCGACGGTATTACTCAGTCTCCGTATACAATCCACGGGCAACCACAAACAAAACAAACACACACGACACGAAGTGAAATTCTGGAGAAGGAGAAAGTTGCTACCGCGATGCGGTAGCTTAATTAACTGCACGGGCTTGCGCCTGCAGGGAAGAGCGTCCCCACAATAAAAAAAAAACCCCTCAAGCGAGGGGGAATCTGACGAAGTCTGCTACATCGGCCGCATCCGTCTAAACCTCCGATATACGGTGCCATAAATCAACTTGGCATCTTCGGAGAGGTGGACGGATAAAACCAAATAGCATCTGCCCCGAATCTCAGCGTCAGGACACTTCGCGGTCCTGTGCGCCGTCCTTCGGAGGGAAACATATGGTTCCCTCTTTGTTTGCACCCTTAGATTGTATACAGGGAGCGATATGATCTCAACTGTAGGGCCAAAGTTTTATCATTTCTTTTTTTTTTGTTTTATTTCCGTGATGCTCTATCATTTCAGCTTTTATATCGCGAAGGTCGCGATTGCCCAATCATTTCGGCTATTTTTCGCGGTGCCCAATCATTTCGGCTGTTTTTTTTTTTTTACTCGCTGCTTTTTATTGCGAGTTGCCCCATCATTTCGGCTATTTTGCGTGCATACATTTTTACTTGCTGCTTTTTATTGCAAGTTGCCCCATCATTTCGGCTATTTCATATGCATGTGCGGCCTACTGGCTTTTCGCCGTAAACCTGAAATTAAACACCGATTTCGGCATCAGCACCGCTACAACTGGGATATTGCCAGGAGCGAATCATCATTTGCCTCTGTCGATGTCGAACAAGGGTGGCTTAGCGAGCAGGGTTAAGGTCATGTCGACTAAGGCTTTTGACTTCATGAGCCGTAAGGGTCTCACAAAGGTATTTCTCCCTACAAGTCGTGAGGATCTTGTAGGTGTATTTTCTTCTTAGGAATCGTGAGGATTCCTAAGTGTTTGTTCCTCTGTAAGTCGTAAGGATCCTACAAGAGGATTTTCTCCTTGTAAGTCGAGAGGACTTATAAGGGTTGTTCGTCATGCGAACATATCCCCAGTCTCGGATGGGGCCTGATTAGGGAAATGTTTATTCGCGCTCGTGGATTGTATACAAAGGCCAGTATTGAGCCACTTGTAGGGCAATATCGAAGGTTGTGGGGGTTGCTTAAGCACAGGTTTAGGTCTCTGTAACTTAAGACTTTCAAATCTTATGAGCCGTGAGGGTCTCATAAGAGAGTTCTCCTTACGAGTCGTGAGGATCTCGCAAGTGTATTTTCTCCTTAGGAATTGTGGGGATCCCCAAGTGTGTTGCTCCCTTGTAAGTCGTAAGGATCTGACGCGGGTGGTTTCTCCTTACAAGGTCGAGAGGACCCTATAAGTGTCTTTTAACGAGGTTGCGCCCTTTCGGGTTTTCACAAACACTCGCCGGTAGTCCTGCTGTTTTTACTCACGGAGCCCTTTCAGGTTTTCATCCGTGCCCGTTTTGCTTATGGACATACCGTTTTTTATTCTTTTTATTTTCTTCTCTTTTTTCTCTTTTTTTTTCGAGGTCGCATCCTTTCGGGTTTTCACGAGCACTCGCCGGTAGCCCTGCTGTTTTTACTCACGGAGCCCTTTCGGGTTTTCATCCGTGCCCTTTTTGCTTATGGACATACCGTTTTTATTATATTTTTTTTCCTTCTTTTTTTTTTATCTCGTCAGCTTACGGATGCTGCGGTATTAGTTTTAAGGACATTTCGGTCCACTATTAGTTTAAGGACGTTTCGGTCCGTCATGAAGAAGGCTGGCTATTGCTTATAAAGCTTGAGCTTAGGAAGATAGCGAGCGGATATAGTCGTCGTCATCTATCATTGACCTAGGCTATGGCTCATTAAGCGTAGTACTTCTTTAGGAAGCGGCCGTTTAATGGCCTGAAAGGCCTTTCATCGTGCATGTCCATGAGTAGATAGGCCCCACCTTGATAGACCTTATCTATGATGTACGGGCCTCCGTAGTTTGGCTCGAATTTTCCCCGCTTGGGGCGATTGGGGATCATAGGCCTATTGACCACTAGCACGAGTTCGCCTTGGCGGAATGTCCTCGGCCGGGTCGATCTTTCGTATGAGCGCATCATCTTTGCTTTATAAGCTTCCAGATTTTGTTGCGCTATGAGCCGTGTTTCTTCAAGGGCATCAAGCTCCTCAAGCCGAAGGTTAGCATTTTCTTCGTTTGTCAACTCGTAGTGGACTGCCACTCGCAGAGAGGGTAACTCTATCTCGAGGGGGGTACCGCTTCCGTACCAAATACCAACGCGTACGGCGTTGTGTTTGTGGCCGTCTTGAACGTAGTTCGATATACCCAAAGAGCCTCTTGCAGTCTCTTGTGCCAGTCTTTCTTATTTCGGGACACCGTCTTTTTCATGATCTTCGTTAGGGTCTTGTTGAAGGTCTCGGCTAGACCATTAGCTCGCGGATTATAAACCGAGGAATATCTCCAGTCTATGTTATGTTGTTGCGCGAAGCGACTGATCTTGTGGCTTCTGTAGGCTGGCCCGTTATCGGAGATGATCCGTCTCGGCGTTCCAAACCGATATATGACGTGCGTCTTGAAGAAATGGAGAATATTCTCCGTCTTCACCTCCTTTAACGGTACTGCTTCTGCCCATTTGGAGAAGTAATCAGTCGTCGCCATGATGAAACGATGTCCTCTAGACGATGCTGGTTCGATGGGGCCAACTATGTCAGTTCCCCACATTTCGAATGGCCAGCTGGCCACTGTTGGATGGAGTGGATTTGGATGCTGGTGGATGAAATCCCCATGGATTTGGCACGAGTGACATTGCTTCGCATATTCGAGGCAATCCTAAATCATCGTGGGCCAGTAGTAGCCCATCCGTTTGATCTTCAACTTCATTTTTGGGCCCGCTTGGTGAGAACCACAGAGTCCGTCATGAACTTCCTGAACGACTCTTTCCGCTTCATCAGGACCTAGGCATCTCAGCCATAGAGAATCGAATGACCTCTTGTACAGAGTATCATTGACGAAGGCGAAAGACAGAGCTCGTTTCATGAGCTGATGTCTTGTGGACGCTTCTTCGGGCATTCGGTGGGACTTAAAGTAGTCTATGAAGACTTCCCTCCAATCCTCAGCCTTTTCCCGGTCTTTTATTTGCAAGGTCGTCTGTTCAGTCGCTCCCTTCTCTTCGGATGATTCCGGAGATATTTCTGCTGGGGCAAGCACCCGACGGCTTTGCACCACGATTCTTACGTCATCGAGGTTCTTGTCAGCCAGCTCTTTAGCAAGCTTGGCCAACTCGTCTGCTTTGCTGTTTTCCGCGCGCGGTATGCTTTCCAAAGTATAGGAGGAAATTTGGGTCAACAGTTGTTACACTTTTTCACCGTACTTCACCAACTCCGGTTTGCACGTTTGGTAGTCACCGTTTACTTGACTAACGACCAATTGAGAATCTCCGTATATAAGGAAGTTTTCAATTCCCATGTCAATGGCGATCTCGGGGCCTGCTATCAAAGCTTCGTATTCGGCTTCGTTATTTGTCCTCGGCTCTGTTAAGGAGAAAGCGAAGCGCATTATCCCTCCTTGTGGAGTCACGAAGATGAGACCTACCCCCGATTTGATTATAGGGGTACTTTGTTTGCGCTTTTTTATGGAAGATGCTCCATCGAAATAAAGCTCCCATTGGGTATCACCACCGTCGATCGCATCAAACGCATGTTCGTCTGGAGGCACGCAATTCAAAGGAGAATCGGCGGGTATCGGATGCTCAGCGAGGAAGTCAGCGATGGCCTGGCCTTTCACTGCCTTGAGAGGCTGATAGGTTATCGAGAACTCCATCAAGAGCAGGGCCCATTTAGCGAGTCGTCCCGTCAATATGGCCTTTGACATTAAATATTTAAGAGGGTCCACCTTCAAAATGAGACGGACCTCATGCACCAATGCATAGTGCCTGAGCTTTGTTATCGCGAAGATCAACGCCAGGTGGTGTTTTTCGATAGGAGAGTAGTTGCTTTCTGCCCCGAGAAGAACTCGACTTAAATAGTAGAGTGCTCTTTATTTCCCCTGGTCATTCTCTTGCGCCCATAATGCGCCTAAAGAACCTTCGAGGGCGGTTGTGTAAAGAATGAGAGGCTTTCCCTTAACCGGAGCAGCCAACACTGGCGGGTTCTGCAGGTACTGTTTAATCTCGTCCAGCGCGCTTTGGCATTTTTGGTCCCAGACGAACGGGGTTCCCTTCTTCATCAGGTGGCTGTAAGGACGGCATTTGCCTGAAAGGTTGGCTATAAATCGCCGTATATACGCGAGCTTCCCTTGGAGAGACCGCAACTGTTTGAGAGTTCTCGGTGGAGGCATTTCCATGATCGCCTTGATCTTAGACGGATCTATTTCGATACCTCGGTGTCGGACGATGAATCCCAGGAATTTGCCCGAGGAAACTCCGAATGCGCACTTGAGAGGGTTCATCTTCAAGTTGTATTGCCGAAGGCGTTGAAATACAGTTTTCAGATGCTCGAGATGTTCCTCGTATGATTTGCTTTTAACCACGAGATCGTCGATATAGCATTCGACGATTTCGTGTATAAGGTCATCGAAGATCTTCGTCATGGCCCTTTGATAGGTGGCACCAGCATTCTTTAAACCGAAGGGCATCACCTTGTAGTAGAATATACCCAAAGGAGTCCTGAAGGCTGTGTGCTTCTGGTCTTCGGGATGCATCTTTATCTGATTATACCCTGATGAACCATCCATGAAGGAGAAAACCTCATGAGTGGACGTATTGTCTATCATTAGTTCGGTGACTGGCACTGGGAAATCGTCCTTCGGGCAGGCTTTATTGAGATCCCGAAAGCCCACGCATATGCGCACCGTCCCATTTTTCTTCATCACCGGGACGATGTTAGCGATCCATTCCGGATATTGAACCTCCTGATTAAAGCCAGAGTCGATCAGCTTCTTGACCTCGGCGTTGATGCTCATCTCAAGCTCAAGCCGCATTCTTCTCGGCGCCTGTTTGACTGGCTTGGCGTACGGGGATATCGCCAATTTATGCACAGCAATTTCTGGATCTAGTCCCGGCATTTCGGAATAGTTCCATGCGAAGCAATCTTTGTGCTGCATAAGTAGGTCTTTTAATGAAGTCACCTTCTCTTCAGACAGCAGCTCGCTAATGAATGTCGGTCGCGGGTCATTCGCCGTCCCCAACTCAATTCTCTTGAGCTTATCCGCCGTGGTATGTATTCCATCCTACAGTTCTTTCGGAGCTGGCGGAAATTCTGAGATCACCTCATTATTGCTGTTTTCGAAGCACCAGGAAAGGTTGTCCATGTTCTCGGGCTCTTCTTTTAATATTGTTATCATGTGACAAGTGCGAATCCGCTTCCAATCCCAATGTGGAGTTGGTTCCGTTCTCGTGGTTTTGGGTTCGTGCTTCTGTGGCGGCGTTACCCTCCAGTTGTCAGACAGAGCGAACTTGCCGAGCTGGTACTGATCTTCGACCCAATTCTTAAAGGTGAAGCAGTCTTCGAGCAGGTGCCCTATTACTCGATGGTAAGAGCAATAATTTGGGTCAAAGACTTCGCCTGCTTGTTCGAGGTTTTTGGACTCCGGCAGTGTAAGCATTTGATGTTTTAAAGCAAGATCAAGTATCTTTTTCGTCTTGTCCCGCGAAAACGAGTACGCTCGACCCATTTTCTTTATGAGGGATAGATCGATAACGCTCGACTCCCGTTTGCGTAGCTTCTTAGCCCCGCTTTGTTGTTGTTGAGTGCTTTTTCGGCCTTTCGACTTGTTTCTGCCTCTGCGTCGAGCCTTTTTTATAACAGGTTGACCGGGCGGCACTTTCATCTTTCATGGTCTGTTGAAGGAGACGTTGCGTTTTGGCTTTCTCATAGATGGCCATTTCGCGGTTGTGATCTTCTCAGACTTTTTGACCAGCTTCCCTTATAAGCCTGTCCATTTGTTCTTCAAACGACGGACCGGGCACCTTTGCATCTGGAACATTTACTGGTTCAGGATTGGCGTCCTCCTATTGAGCACCCGCTTCTTCATTGAAGTTGTGCACGACGTAACAGTCGCGGAGCAGCTCTCGTTTCTTAGAGCGAATGTATCCGAGCCCGATTGTATCCATTCTCCCATTAGGCAGCTTGTGCTGAGTTCCAGGAACGTTCCAGACCCTGTCATAGAATTTGGCCTTTCTAACGGTCTGTTTGAAGGGTATCCCTTCGCGCTTCAACAGCCTCTTCAAGCCTTCTGTATAATATCTGGGTAGACGGATGGGTTGAAGCCTGTCCAACGTAGGATCCACCCCGTGCCAGATTTCTTTCTCTATTTTGTTTTCTTCAGAGCGGTAGAATAGAATTGCCTTTTCGCCTCCTCGCCTGTGAGGGACATAGAACGTCTGCAGCTCCTCTACACTGTCGGTATCAAGCGCATCCAGTTCTTTATAATGTTTAAGCGGCACCATAGCGACTTGTAGACTTTGCTCTTCGTCAGCGGAAGCTTGTATTGAAGGTCGAGCAGAGAATACAGCATGGACCTCATCCTCCGAATCACTACCAAAGATCAACGTAGGAGCGGATGGTCCCGGCTTGGTGTATTGGGGCGGACCCGAATAAACTATCTCCTCTTCCTCCTCGGTATCACTGCCGAAGACAGGGATGGTAGCGTTAGTTTTGTTCTCCGGCTTGCGACACCTTTCCGTGTCTTCGAAATTCGGCAAGAAGTATTTGGCATCTTCATATTTGCGAACTTCGTTTACGGAAAACGGATTTAGTTTTCCCGTCACGGTATACTCAAGACCATCCCTAAAATATTTCATACACTGATGCTGTGTAGAAGGGATGATGTTGTACTCGTGTAACCATGGTCGGCCGAGCAGAGCGTTGTAGCATGTCTTGGCATCTATGACGTGGAATTTAATGTCCGTGACGAGGAGTCCGAAGCGTAGCGTCGGTATCACAGATCCTAGAGTCTTTGATGATTGGGAGTCGAACCCGGAGATGGTGATCTTGTCCCGAGCAAGGTGTTGGACGCTCATGCAGATTTCCTTTAACACCCGCACATTGAGTAGATTAACAGACGACCCGTTATCGATCAGGATTTTGCCTATCTTTATATCATGGCAGTATCCTGAGACATAAAGGGGGCGATTGTGTTCGCACGTCCCAAGGAGAAGGTCCTCATCGTTAAAAGTGACATCAGCCGTATGCACCTCCTCCAATTCATCCTTCATTTTTTCTTCGGCCAGGAAAGCTTGGAACTGCTCCGGGTCCTGTAGTGCCTTAATTAACGAATCTCTTGCCTCCTTTGATAGTAAAAGGGCGTCAAGAATGCTGAGCTGGGATGATAGTTTCCTCTGACGCGCTGAGACGTTGTAATCCACCTTATTCTTCTTCGGCGGGTCTTTGGCAATTAGCTCTTCCATGACTTGGTCATCTAGGGCGATGTCCTCAGAGACCTTTTCTTTCTCTTTATCTTTTTTGTTTGGGGGTTCGAGATTCTTTTCGGGCAACGTGCGATTACGCAGCCGGATATTTTCACAAATCTTCAGAGGTTCTTCTCTCTTGAGTCTTGGATCTTCTCTTGACTAGGATTTTGTCCAAAGTTGGATTTTTGGAGATGGGTCTCTTTTTTCCTCCTCTTGATCGGCTGGATCTTGGAGAAAAAGGGGGTAAGACTTAAAAAGTCTTCCCCTTTTTGAGATCTAATGGAAGATCTGAGCTCCCATTTGTGGGTTTTTTTGGTGAAAAGCTATTTAGTTTTTGAAAAAGAAGAGTAAAACTCTTGATTTAATTCAAAGGAAAGGAGAAGATTTGGAACCTTGAGGAAGGAGAAGAAGGAGGCACAAACCATAGAGTTTTAGAAAAATGAAAAGTGTATGCTTTATTCATCATCATGTTGCCTTATATAGCCTTAAACATTTACATATAGCCCCTTGAGCTTTACAAAATGGCATTTTTCCCATCTCATGCCTCATGTGCTATTTCTTTTTGCACATAAGCCACGGGTTTACAAAAATTTGGCTTTATGCCCATTTTGCTTACATTCATGCACAAAAAATTACATCAAAATTATTTGTTGCATGATTTTTATTTTGGCATGGAGGAGGGCCGGCCGCTTCATGTTCGGACTCGACCTGGGCATGGGCCTGCTTGACCTGGGCTTGGGCCCACTTGGCTTGGGGTTGACCTTGACTTTGACCTGGTCAACCGGGGTGCAATTTTTGACCCCAACAAAGTGCCCCCTATCAATGAATGCACACCACATATGTGGGTCATGTGCATGAAATTGATGGATCTTCTTTCACATGGAGGCGACTTGCTTTGATTCCCACTTTTTGGGATGCACTGCCCTTTTTACGACATGGATGGTCGACGCTTGACGCGTCTCCGAGACGGAGTGTCCGTAGTAGACGTTTCCCCGGCACGGAGCGACTTGGTTCCCGATTTGTGGGAAGCCTGCACTGCCCTTTTTACAACATGGACGGTCGATTCTGCCCTTTTTGTGACTTAGGCGGTCGGCGGCACTGAGTGTCGCTGTTCGACTTGTCCCTGGCACGGAGTGTCGCTGTTTGTTCGACTTGATCCCCAGCACAGAGTGTCGCTGATCGATTTGATCCCTGGCACGGAGTGTCGATGACCGAATTGTCCCCGGCATAGAGTGTCGCTGTTTGTTCGACTTGATCCCCGACATGAAGTCGCTGGTTGTTTGACTTGATCCCCGGCACGGAGTGTCGCTGATCGACTTGATCCCCGGCACGGAGTGTCGCTGATCGATTAGTCCCCGGTACGGAGTGTCGCTGATGTTCGACTTGATCCCCGGCATGGAGTATCGCTGATGTTTGACTTGATCCCCGGCACGGTGTGTCGCTGGTCGACTTGTCCCCGGCACAGAGTGTCGCTGTTTGTTCGACTTGATCCCCGACGCGGAGTGTCGCTGATCGACTTGTCCCCGGCACGGAGTGTCGCTGTTTGTTCGACTTGATCCCCAGCATGGAGTGTCACTGTTTGTTCGACTTGATCCCCGGAGTGGAGTGTCGCCGATCGACTTGATCCCCGGCACAGAGTGTCGCTGATCGACTTGTCCCCGGCACGGAGTGTCGGTAATGTTCGACTTGATTCCCGGCACGGAGAGTTGCTGGTTGACTTGTTCCCGGCACGGAGTGTCGCTGTTTGTTCGACTTGATCCCCGGCATGGAGTGTCGCTGATCGACTTGTCCCCGGCACAGAGTGTCGCTGGTCGACTTGTCCCCGGCACGGAGTGTTGCTGGTCGATTTGTTCCCGGCACGGAGTGTCGCTGTTTGTTTGACTTGATCCCCGGCGTGGAGTTTCACTAATCGACTTGTCCCCGGCATGGAGTGTCGCTGTTTGTTCGAATTGATCCCCGGCATGGAGTGTCGCTGTTTGTTCGACTTGATCCCCGGCACGGAGTGTCGCTGTTTGTTCGACTTGATCCCCGGCGCGGAGTGTCGCAGATCGACTTGATCCCCGACACGGAGTGTCGCTGATCGACTTATCCCAGGCACGGAGTGTCGCTGATGTTCGACTTGTCCCCGGCACGGAGTGTCGCTGGTCGACTTGTCCCCGGCACGGAGTGTCGCTGTTTGTTCGACTTGATCCCCGGCGCGGAGTGTCGCTGATCGACTTGTCCCCGGCATGGAGTGTCGCTGTTTGTTCGACATGATCCCCGGCACGGAGTGTCGCTGTTTGTTCGACTTGATCCCCGGCGTGGAGTGTCGCTGATCGACTTGATCCCCGGCACGGAGTGTCGCTGATCGACTTGTCCCCGGCACGGAGTGTCGCTGATGTTCGACTTGATCCCCGGCACGGAGTATCGCTGTTTGTTCGACTTGATCCCCGGCACGGAGTGTCGCTGGACGAATTGTCCCCGGCGCGGAGTTTCACTGTTTGTTCGACTTGATCCCCGGCACGGAGTGTCGCTGATCGACTTGATCCCCGGCACGGAGTGTCGCTGGTTGACTTGATCCCGAGCCGGAGCATGATTCCGACAGGAAAGGTAGATATCCCGAGGCGAAGCGTGATTCCGCCGCAGAGGTTGTTGGTTTGATTTGGATTGACATCAGCACCGCTACACTGGAATATGGTACCAAAAGCGAATCATCATCTACCATGACAGGATTTGGGGGTTGTTTTTTTTTTTTATCGGCATTTGCATTGCTGCACTGAAATAATGCCAGGAGCCACTCATCATTTGCCCCGGGAGGATTTGGGAATTGGTTTTTGGGTCGGCATCAGCATTGCTACACTGGAATAATGCCAGGAGCAACTCATCATTTGCTCCGGAAGGATTTAGGAATTGGTTTTTGTTCGGCATCAGCACTGCTACGCTGGAATATAGTACCAGGAGTGAATCATCATTTGCCTTTCTCTGTTGGGAAGCAATGGCTTAGGAGACAGGTTTGGATCCCTATCACCTAAGCTTTTCAATTTCATGGGCCGTAAGGGTCCTATAAAAGCATTTTCTCCCTACGAGTCGAAAGGATCTCGTAGGTGTATTTTCTTCTTAGGAGTTGTGAGGATCCCTAAGTGTGTTGCTCCTTTATGAGTCGTAAGGATCTCATGCGGGAATTTTCTCCTCACAAAGTCGAGAGGACTTTGCGAGTGCATTTCATCTCTTTTTCATGAGTTTGCGCCCTTTCAGGTTTTCACAAACTCGCCGGCAATCCTGCTATTTTTACTCACGGAGCCCTTTTGGGTTTTCATCCGTGCCCATTTTGCTTGTGGACATACCTTTTTTTTTATTCTTCATCGCTGGTGGGACTTTGAATGTGGTCTCAGCGGTAGGACTTGGGAGAGATTGGGATCGTTTTATGCCCATGGATTGTATACGGTTTGCAGGATGTATGATCCAGACCGTAGGGCCGTAAAAATTTCGGGACTTTGTTGGCGTCTGCATCGCTGCACTGGAATATGGTACCAGGAGCGACTCATCATTCGCCGTTGGGGTATGGGATTTGGAATTTGGTTGGCGTCTGCATCACTGCACTGGAATATGGTACCAGGAGCGACTCATCATTCGCCACTTGGGGATCTGGATTTTGGTTGGCGTCTGCATCGCTGCGCTGGAATATGGTACCAGGAGAGACTCATCATTCGCCGTTGGGATTTGAGTTCGGAATTTGGTTGGCGTCTGCATCGCTGCACTGGAATATGGTACTAGGAGCGACTCATCATTCGCCACTTGGGGATCTGGATTTTGGTTGGCGTCTGCATCGCTACACTGAAATATGGTACCAGGAGCGACTCATAATTCGCCATTGGGATTTGAGTTCGGAATTTGGTTGGCGTCTGCATCGCTGCACTGGAATATAGTAACATGAGCGACTCATCATTCGCCACTTGGGGTATGGGGTTTGGAATTTGGTTGGCATCTGCATCGCTGCACTGGAATATGGTACCAGGAGCGACTCATCATTCGCCACATAGGGATCTGGATTTTGGTTGGCGTCTGCATCGCTGCACTGGAATATGCTACCAGGAGCGACTCATCATTTGCCGTTGGGATTTGAGTTTGTAATTTGGTTGGTGTCTGCATCGCTGCACTGGAATATGGTACCAGAAGCGACTCATCATTCGCCATTGCCTATTGGGAAGCGATGGCTTAGGAGGCAGCTTTAGATCCCTATCACCTAAGGCTCTTCAATTTTATGGGCCGTAAGGGTCCCATAAAAGCATTTTCTCCCTACGAGTCGTAAGGATCTCGTAGGTGTATTTTCTCCTTAGGAGTCGTGATGACTCCCAAGTGTGTTTTTCTTTGTGAGTCGTAAGGATCCCACGAAGGTGTTTTCTTACGAGTCGAGAGGATATCGCAAGTTTTGTTCTCCTCATGTATCGTGAGGACACATGAGTGGGTCTTCCCAAATGGAGCATAATTCCGAGGGCGGAGACCAGCCGCGTAACTAATGGTTGCGGTGGGGTATTGGTATGATGAGAATTATTTGAGCACGTGGATTGTATATGGTGGTCAGCTTGGGGACCAACCGTAGGGCCGGGAGGATTTTGGAAATTTGAATTTTTGTTGGCGTCTGCATCGCTGCACTGGAATATGGTACCAGGAGCGACTCATTATTCGCCGTTTGAGAATTTGGATTTTGGTTGGCGTCTGCATCGCTGCACTGGAATATGGTACCAGGAGCGACTCATCATTCGCCGTTGGGACATTCAGAGTTGGGTTGGCGTCTGTATCGCTGCACTGGGATACGGTACCAGGAGCGACTCATCATTCGCCATTTTTTTACCGCGATTGCTCTATCATTTCAGCTTTTCTTATCGCGAAGGTCGCGATTGCCCTATCATTTCGGCTATTTATTCGCGGTTGCCCCATCATTTCAGCTTTATTTTCATTTTTATTTTTACTCGCTGATTTTTATTGCGAGTTGCCCCATCATTTCGGCTTTTTATTATTATATTTTTTTATTTTTGTTTTATTTACACATTTTTACACCCCAAGTTTAACAATTTAGAGGTCGATTGTTCCCAGTTTAACGACGTGGTGGTCAGCTTGGTTATCCCAGCTCCTTGAACTTTGATCTTGGCGGAGTTGTGTTGATGACCGTAGCTCTGTGGCTTGTCGGTGCATCTGACGACTGTGGGACTTTCCCAAGTTTGTATTGGTTCTCCACCCAATGTTTGAAAATATAGCAGTCTTCGATGGTATGACTCACCATTCTATGATATGGGCAGTATATGGGATTGTTAGTCATATTCATTTCATGTGGCCTCTTCGGAACAGGCAGTTGCATACCGTTGTTCAAGGCGTCCGCGAATATTTTTGCGGACTTCATCCCTCCTGAAGGAGTATACCTTCTTCTTTCTCTCCAATAGAGTAGGTGCCTTTACTGATGCTGGTCCTTGAGGCCGGTCAGTCTTTAGTTCGCCCTTTTTAGATAATGGCACTTTTCTGAAAGAGTCAGGTTCCCGAAGGGCTCCGGTCTCCATTTGTATAAAATCGGCGGTCGTAGCTTGACTGTTTACTAACGCGCTTTTAGACAGTTCTATCTCTCTCGTCTTGTATTGCTTTTCGACCCAATCTTTAAAGACGAAGCAGTCCTCAATGACATGACTTATCACTCTGTGATAGGGGCAATATTTTGGGTCGTCGGTCATATTCGCTTCTTGCGGTCTTTTTGATTCTGGCAATTGTTGACCGTTTTTAGAGCGTCCTTGAATATCTTATGGACTTTGTACCTTTTGAAGGAATAGACTTTATCCAGTTTCTCTTTTAGAGGTGATTCCCCTTCGGTGTATGTGTCGGAGGGACTGGAGGCTGATCGCGGCCGTTTTTCGCGAAGGCGCTCTGCTCTTAGGCTGAAGGGGGTATCAGTTAGCTGCCTCCGGGTATCAATCTCTGGCTCATGACCCAAAATTTGATTCTGTTGTAATTACAATCGGGCAACTTGGGTCGCGAGATCTGCCACGACGTTTACCAGTTCGTCGACCTTAGACTGTACCTTGGCTAACTTCTCATCCCTGTCCTGAAGCTGCCTCTGAAGCCATCGGAATAATGCTTGTTCTGTAGTTTCGGTTATGACAACCGGGTCATCCTTATTGCCTGAGCTCAATTCCGCAGGAACCCCGGGCTCTTTTGGCTTATCGGCATGAGCGAGCTCTTCATCATTTAGACCGAGTCGACGTTGGGTAGCGTCCACCATATCATCACCATGGCTGTGAGGCATAGGAGGGTTTGTTTCTTCATGTCCGACCATGTAGACAGTGTGGACCACATATCCAGCCGTCTCTTTATCTTTGGCGAGATAACCCCGTTCTTGGAGCCTCATGAAGCTCAGCCTAGTATGAGCCTTAGCCTTTTTGTTGGCTCTGTATCTGAGCCTTTTCTGCCTTAGCTTCTCGATTTTGAGGGCTTGGCGGGCATCCGTTTTCTGGGAATCCACCGTGAGTCGATTTATAGGGAGCTTAAAGAAGATACCCGATCGAGCAGTTGTCAAGGGTACCCTGGAGCTTGCCCGAGATGCCCCATTGCTTCGTTGACGTTGATGGCCTTGCCACCAGCAAGAGCGATGGAAAGTCGTTTGGAAACGGATTTGTGCTTGGGTTGAGGTGCCCTCGCGACCAAGACATTCGGCATTTTCCTTTTTGAGACCGGTTTGTCTGTTACCGGAGCCTGAGGAGCTGGGACGGCGTTAGCTGACACGAACATAATAGAGCCAAATGGTAGCGGTGACTCCTTCCATTGTCGCCCGAGACTGGCCGGAAGGACCGTCCTGGAGTCTATCTTCATCATGTAGGAGACGGGAGCCGTGCTGAGAGCTGAGTTCATCTTTGGAGACATTGTTGAAAAGTGATTGCTTGAAAACCTGCATGAAAGAACATTATTTTAGTATAAATATAGTTATGTAAATTGATTGAGTTCGCATGAACGTTTAACCCGAAATATGGAAGGAGAGATAGGTCCCATCGTTGAGATGTGAATATATGCGCGCTTGTCAGGTGCATTACAGATTCTTCCTGCCTAGGGTAGGCTGGGATTTATTGATTGTGGGGATCCGAATTTCTGGCAGCCGCGGACTAAGCTGTCGTTAATTACCCCTTGCCTTTGGAGCGAGAGAATCTCTGATTGACGGGTCAAATAGGTCATGCGAACTTAATGTGCAATGTTGTATTTTGAAGAGGTTTAGGATAAATCGGAGGCCCAGCAGAGATTTTTACGGGGTCCCGCTATCCGGATAGCGGGCTGGGGGTCAAGGGGGCTAGCAGCCCCCTTGCAGTGTGTGGGGTAGCGCCCCGTTGGAATTTTTTTCTAACGGGGGAGGTATTTCTACTGTGGAGTGTGTGTAAAAATGGAGGGGAAATGGCGTCCAAAGGACGGGCGAGCGCCAGCGCTTGGGTTAGCGTTAGGCGCTGGCGCTGGCGCTGGCGCTTTGGGTGCAGCGCCTCACGTGCCCGGCACGTGGACACTTGAGCGCTAGCGCTATGGGCGCTAGCGCTATGGGCGCTCGGGTGCTAGCGCTTCAAGTGCCCGGCACGTGGGCGCACGGGCGCTGGCGCTTCGGGCGCGAGCGCCTCACGTGCCCGGCACGTGGGTGCCCGGGCGCTGGCGCCTCATGTGCCCGGCACGTGGGCGCTCGGGCGCATCACATGCCCGGCACGTGGGCGCTCGGGCACAAGCGCTTCGGGCACCAGCGCCTCATGTGCCCGGCACGTGGGCGCTCTGGCCGCTCGGGCGCTAGCGCTCTGGGAGCTAGCGAAAGGAGGGGATTTTACCCCAGAAACAGGAGTTAAAATCCAAAACGAGGAGGAGTTAAACTCCAAAAGATTTAGATTTGGAGTCAAACTACTAAGGATCTGGATTAGGAGTTAAACTCCTTTGAGGATTTGGGTCTTGGAGTTGAACTCCCTAAAAATCTTCAGAGGTTCTTCTCTCTTGAGTCTTGGATCTTCTCTTGACTGAGATTGTGTCCAAAGTTGGATTATTGGAGATGGGTCTCCTTCTTCGTCCTCTTGATCGGCTGGATCTTGGAGAAAAGGGGGTGAGACTTCAAAGTCTTCCCCTTTTTGAGATCTAATGGAAGATCTGAGCTCCCCTTTGTGGGTTTTGTGGTGAAAAACTATTTAGTTTTTGAAAAGGAAGAATAAAACTCTTGATTTAATTCAAAGGAAAGGAGAAGGTTTGGAACCTTGAGGAAGGAGAAGAAGGAGGCACAAACCCTAGACTTTTAGAGAAATGAAAAGTGTATGCTTTATTCATCATCATATTGTCTTATATAGGCTTACACATTTACATATAGCCCCTTGGGCTTTACAAAATGGCATTTTGCCCATCTCATGCCTCATGTGCTATTTCTTTTTGCACATAAACCATGAGCTTACAAAAATTTGGCTTTATGCCCATTTTGCTTATATTCATGCATAAAAAATTACATCAAAATTATTTGTTGCATGATTTTTATTTTGGCATGGATGAGGGCCGACCGCTTCATGTTCAGATTCGACCTGGGCATGGGCCCACTTGACCTGGGCTTGGGGTTGACCTTGACTTTGACTTGGTCAACCGGGGTGCAATTTTTGAGCCCAACAATCATATATACCCGGCCGATATCACATATCGCGAGAATAGAATACGGTATCATATACTCGTATTATTCTCGGTCCCGCACATATCACATATGTGCTCCTACTCCGTTTCGCCTGAGCTAGGAAACCTCTGTGTAGGACTCTAAAGACTCGTCAATACGCCGGCAGTAGTTGATGATCATATCAAACACCCACAAGCTGCAAGCGGTCAGCTAAACGTAACAGCCACCCGGGTATTGAGCGATCAGAAGATCAACAAGCAAGCATGCTCACACTCCTGTGAATCCAATCAGTAACACTCCCGTACAGTCCGGTCTCTTCGTCTGATATGTCGCATATCCAATTTAGGGGTGCTAAACGTCAGACCCCAGTAACCGATAAGTCGTGTCGATGTGAGGCTCATAACGGGTCAAGAAACTACTGATAACACTTACCAGTAGATCTCCATATCAGCCCTGGCCAGGGACTTCCAATTATAGCCAATCGAGCACAGCGCAACATCAACCCCCAATACTGGGAGAGACGAAACCCCTCTTATTGCTCATTGCCTCCATATAATTCGGATATGTACCCAAAAGCCACCGTTTTACACGTTCTCGTGAACGTGGTAAGGTGGAAATCAAAGCATAGTGGGAATCACACAAGACTCTATGACGATCTCGGGTCTACAGACCAACCTGTACCAGTGTCACCAGAGAACTGCTATCTGACGATAGGTACAATACCATCTAGGACTTCTCGGCGAGTCCGTTCAGTGTACCCAGTCTCCACTGAGCACCCGCATACCATCTTTGATGTTAAACACCAATGGATGTGGGATCATCCATCGCCCATCATATGGGTCAAGATGCGTATACGCTAGTCTACTCTAGAGTATCGATGCCCTGTCTCGATACACCCTCGATTAGGAACAATTATAGGATGTACTCGTTGACTATCCTGGCCCCACTAGTATGATCTCCATCATAATCCTAGTAGTCAAGTACATATCCTAAGGGCTTTATCAACATGTGAGAGCAAGACAATAAACCAATACAAGTCAACATATTAAGACAAAATGCAACCAGATAGCATACTATCATATCGAGCAAGAAAGTCCTCTCTATATATATCCAAGCATCCACTATAATATATATCATATGTACAATAATGGCCTCTAGGGCATATACATAACTAACAGTCGATAGTGATGGGATTGTGGCGGCGGCGATGTACAGCGGTGGAACTTGGAGTTTGTTTGAAAAGGAGGAAGTGTAGGGGAGCTCGGTTTGGAGGTAGGTGGCGTGAGGCGGTGGCTGCAGCGTCGCCGGTGGTCGCGGAGCTGGGTCGAAGTCGATGGAGGAAGCAACGGTGATAATGGGGTCGAGGATGAGCAGGTGGTGTTGGAAGCTCGTCGGCGGCACGAAGAGCTCGTCGATGATGGCTCGTGAAGGAGGTGTGGTGGTGGCGGGAGCTCGTCGACGTTGGGGTAGCAAGGTGATTGGGGTGCTTGGGGTTGCAAAAGGAGCAAGAGGAGGTGGTCGTGGTGGTAGCTCAGGCGGTGATGGTTGGTCGGAGTTGGGAGGAAGGTGGTGTTGGGTTTGTTGCAGTGGTGGCAGCGGTGGTCGGGGTCGTTGTAGAGTCGGTGTGAGGGAGTGAGAAAGAGAGTGATATGAAGAGAGAGAAAGACGTTGAGATTTAGAGTAAGAGGTAGGTTGGTTCGTTTTTCTTAGGAAAAGTTATCGACGGTGGACGCGGAGGCAGTTGGCGAGGAGCGGGTCGTGGGGCGTCATTTGCGAAGGAGAAGGTGTTCGTTGATTTGAGGAGAAGAGAACGAGAGGGAGAGGGGATGAGGATTTGGAGGAGGGGATCTTGGAGTTGTTGCGATCGTGGCGAGGTCGTCGCGGAGTTGGGTGCGGATCACGAGGCGGCGGTCGCGGGGAAAGGGGAGAGGGACGTTGGAAAATGGAGGGAAAAGGAAAGGAAGGAGAAGAAGAAGTGGGGTGGGTAACGGGTCGGATCAGGGATCGGGTTTAGGGTTTGGATTAAGAAAAATATAATAAATAAAATAAAAAAATGAAAATTTTTTAATTAAAAAATATAAAAATAATAGGGAAAAATTGGGGAAAATACGGGAAAATGTATACATAGAACTGAGGATTTACATTAATTAACAAAAAAAATGACAAAATCCCAATAACCAGCATTGGAGATGCCCACCCCATTCGCCACAAAAGACAAAAATGAGGAAATGAAAAGTCAACAAAACCCCCTCTTTCTGTTTCTCATTAATTAAACATTCTCTTTCATGATCAAAAGCCCAAAAAGATATTTGATTTATAAACTATACATAAGCCTCTATGTCTTTGCTATTTTGCATAAATTTTAAATTTCTCAATTCTAATATTATCACTAACCACATTCATTTAATTTAAATTTAGAAAAACTATAAATAATTTTAGAAATTTTCATTTAATGTCAAGAATAAAAATTTCTGCACATGCCTATGCCTTGGGTATATCAAGTATTCAAAATATTTACACATGCAAAATACCAGTGTGCTGTAATTTGCATACCCGCACAGTATATGTCATCCACGGTATTCTTTTAATTAATTCTAGATTACCTTACCGTTTTTATAAAAGGAAAAATCTTTTATAAAAATAAAAAGTTGATGAATAGGTCTAATTTCTCGTCCGTTTCATATAGACCTGTTGGATAAATATTGTATGTTTTTTAACCTTTCTTTTTTTTTTTTACATCATCTGAAAAATTGAAAATGAAAAGATGCCAAGTATAACCCCTTTCACACCCAAACTCCTCAAAAACCCAAAAGATTCTCTCAGAAAAGCCCTTTTCACACGCTCAGGAGGTTGAAGTGTGGGTGCTGCCTTAATTAGGTGAAATTAAAATTATATTTAATTCTTCCAAGAGAGACCGTAGTGGTTGCTGACTTGTTCTTTGACCAACTCCTGCATCCCACGTGGAATTTTTAGGTTGCTGACTGGTTCTCTCTCTCTCCTCTCTCTATATATAAACCCTTCATTAATTATTCATCAATCACCAAATCTCTTCATAGTTTTCACCTCATTAACACCCAAAAAAGGAAGGAAAAAAGAAAGAAAATTTTCTCTTAGCTTTGAAATGGGCAATTGCTTCAATCGACAAAGAGTAGTTACTTGGGTCGATGACGAAGAAGAAGAAGATTGGGGTTTTGAGGAGTACCACAAAGAGAAGAAAGAGATTTTTGCGAATGATCAAGTGAAGATTAAGATTAGCAAGAAGCAATTAGAGAAAGTCATGCTAAGTGTCGAGAAGAAAGGTAAAAGCATTGAGAGAGTAATGGTAGAGATCATGAATACAGGTTATGTGTGCACGGATGAGGAGCATCGCGGGCATTGGAAGCCAGCTTTGAAAAGTATACCAGAATAGAAATGACGATGACGACGACGATTTTTTTAATCTTTTCCGTAGGAAACGGTGGTTTTTTGTCGGGTTTTGGATAAATATATACCTGGTTCATGACGGTGGTTTGTGGATAAACTCGGTTTTTGTTGATATATATATTTATGACATGATTTTTTTAAGAATTTGATGCTTTTGAGCTGAGGAATTTTTTTCTTCTACGGGTATCGACTGAATTGATATTATTATTACCGGTCAAAAGGGTGCTTAAATTCCTAACCAAAAATATATTATGATAAACTCTGAATCTAAAAAAAACAACATATTTAAGTCCTTTTATGTAGCTCGGTCACTTTATATCTTACAATATCTCTATACCTCCCCTAACAAAAACGATGCTACATATGCCCTATAAACATTGCATATATCTGAATAAGCACTGTTTATTGATCCGTACATAGATTTGGGATGTGTGGTACACATAATCAAATATATATATATATATATATATATATATATATATATATATATATATATATATATATATGAGAATAATGGAGAAAATAGGCCCTGTGAGGGTCTTTTCGTTAGGTGGTGCAAAGAATTCATATTCTACCATTTTTTCCGACGATCGGCATTCTTCGTCATCATCTTTATCATCTAAGATGCTAATACACCAAATTCCATACGACTCCGCCACTTTTCACCGTTGATTTAGTGGGTACAAATTTAACGGTTTACCGGCAATAGAACTTTTTACTTTGCTAAATTTACGGTGAAAAGTCGGGATCAGATGAAATTTGGTGTATCCACATCTTAGATGATAAAGATGATGATGATGGGTGCCGGTCGTCGAATAAAATGGTGGATGGTGTATTTTTTTTACGTCACCTTACCAAAAAGCGTCTCAGGACCTCTTTCCTGCATTATTCTCTCTCTCTCAATATATATATAATGGATTTTTAAAATTTTGTCGTTAAATATTGTTATTAAATTTGTTTTCTTTAAAAATTTTGAGAGAATGGTTTTTAGAAACATTTTCTCAAATTCATGAGATTTTTTACACCAGGGGTCATCCCTATGATCGAATTAACAATTTCAATGATAAACCCATTTCCTTTTGCATTAAAATAATAATACGAAAATTACTCTTAATATTCTCAACTTTCGCGCTTTTTACTAAAATACCTTTTTTAACCGGAAAAGGCAGGGAAAAGACCCTGCTCATAAAAAATAAATTAATGGTAAAAAAGATATTAACAAAAAATTACAAAAACAATGTTGGTAAAAATTGCTAAAGGAGAAAAAGTAACAACTTACAAGCAAGAAGAATAGCGAGAGGACCATAGCCGTCATCCCTTACTTCTTTCTTAATTTTTTATACTTAAATACCTTAAAATTATAAGTGTTTTTAACTAAAATACCTTAAAGTTGTTTTATTCAACGAAATACCTTAAACGCTATTTTTTATGGTATTTTAGTGAAAAGAATTCCCTTAAAAACCATGGTTGAAGGTATTTTACCATAACACAAAAAACTTCAAGTTATTTTAGTGAAAAAATGCGATAGTTGAGGGTATTTAAGCCTAATTTACCCAATTTTTAAAAGTCATTTATGGGACTTCTACGTTTAGTTGGTCAATGAGCTGGACTTCTCTTGAATTTTGTGTATGCTTTGGTCCTTTGGACCTGTTAAACCCTAGCAAAATTGATTGATTCTTCTTTATGACGACAAAAATGTAACTTGTCTAAACCACAGGACAAGAAAGATTTTTGGATATAAAAATATTTATTCTAGTCATGTGCATGTCACATATAAGTATATTTCAAGAATATCCTAAGCAATTAATGGTATTAGGTTTTTATTCCAAAACCACATGACGGTTTTCGTAAAAGTATGAAATCAAATGGGGGTTCTAATAAATATCCCTTGCTATTACTACCGTTTTTAAATGTTCTAGATACCGAGTTTACATTAAGCATTGTGCATAAAGCATAAGTGCAAGTTGCAAGTCTAGACTAGGGAGGGGTAGATAGCCCCTTCTACACTCGGCTTTAGCGTAGAGAGAAGGGGGAGGGATGGGGAGGGAGAGGGAATGCGGATACAATTTTTCCGGTTAATTGCACAAAACATGCATGTACTTTATCTCTTGGAACACTTGGATCTCCTCGAGTGAATGTATTGGCATTTACACCTTTTAGGCACTTTTTATGGTCCAGAACACTACGGCAACAGCAACAACTGAGCCTTTTATCCCAAGCATATGGGATAGGCTGGTCCATAACACTGATAATAAAATAAAATTCGCAAATCTCTGCTTTAAAGAACAAAATGAGTTAGATTGGATAACCATTTGAGACGCTTAGAGTGACTTGTTAAAGGTTTTCAGCTACGAGATGAGAGGGAGATTATGCTAATAAACTGCTTGGGGGCTGGAGAGGTATAAATGCTATTTGAAGTAAGCTAAAGGGGTGTATTGTGCAATTGACCCAAATTTCCCCCCTTAATAGTGTTGTATAAAGTGGATGACTTAAGTTTGAAAAATATATTTGTTTTGTTGAATTATTATTCGCAATAATTTTTGCATGAACGAAACAAGTCAGTCAAATGAACATGTCCCCCAGGATAGATGGACTATCTTTTGATGAAGAGGAGAACAAGCTTGCAATATAGACTGGACCGTTTAAATTGCATGAAAGCTAATACAGGATAAGCACACCAGGGTAACAAATTTTATTCAAGCATTCTATTAAGTAAGAGGAGTCCATAGTTACAAGATAAAATCATCTACAATTAAAATATCACTAGCTCCGATCGAGACTTGGTCTAAAGACCGTACATAAACACAAGGTTGTATATCTGGATCGCTTGCGACGTGGTCTTAAACCGTGTCAGGGCTACTTGGCTTGGTTCGCTCGGTTTGTATCCGTTGGTTCAGACATAGGACCGAGCATCTGGGTCGCTTCATCGAGTGCAGGACTGAGCGTCAGGTTCGCTCATATGTGCGACCTTAGACCAAATCTGGTCATAGGCTCCTTCAGCCAGTTCCCTATCCAAAATATCATCATTCTTCGAGTCCTCCTTCAGCGCAACTTCCATGACTCGAATCCAATCCACACGTAGACGCTTACTTCATAGAGGATGTCTATTCCCTTATATAAAAGAAAGATTACGTGCCCTCTCAAGTAAATCTTCGGCGGAGAAATGCAATCTTGACCCCTCCTTCCTTTTAGTTCATATCAACTTCACAGAGGATGTCCGTTCCCTTAAAAAAAAAAAAAGGAGAGAAAAAGCGATGGGAAGAAATTCCCCTAATGGAACATTACGTGCCCACACGTGATGCGTCTATGAACAAAGATTATAGGCATTGCGCTTAACAATTAAGGCTGAAATTGAGCCTCACGTGCAAGGACGTGAGTATCTATATACAATGTATATAGGCGTCTTTTTAAAACAAATAACAGGCCAAAAAAGCTCACGTGTCAGCACGTGATGCTCTTTTTGGGCTGTTGCACATAAGCGAATGAGTTTAACTCTGTGGGGTCACGTGCTACACGTGAATGGTCTTAAACGCCTTCTGAGCTGAAAGAATTAAATTCTAAATAAAGGGATCAAAACCATATTTGGAAAATATTTCCTTAAATCTTTCTAAATAAGAAAGATTACTCTCTGAAAAAACAGAGCATCGTTGGATTAAAAATCCGATGGTGATTAAAAAATCACTAAGCTACAGAATAAGCTCTGTAAGGAAAAATATTTCTTAATTTTGTTAAAAACAAGAAAGATATTTTTTGTAAAACAGAAGTCCTTGGATCAAAGATCCGACGGTGGATAAAATCCCCAAATCAATTAAAGATCTCTTAATGAGAGATTTCTTTAACCAAATCAACAAATCTGCCTCTACTATATAAACGACCCAAGACTTCAAGTCTTGTACAGAGAAGCCCCCCGTATGTTTTGAAAAACAAAAGAAAAAAGAGAATTCAATTATCCAAAAAAAAAGAAAAGAAGATCTCTCTTTTAGAAAAAGAAACCCTAGATAAGGAGAAAGACATAGAGATTATTTTATCTCTTATTCGCCACTCCAAGAGTTTAACTTTTCTAAAAAAAATTTTGTTTTTCCTCTGGTTGAGCTCTGCAGAAGCAGATCTCCCCACAAGTTGAGAATTTAATTCTCATCGGGAAGATTCTGTCATGCAGATTCAAAACTTAGGGGAAAGAACTAAGTTCAAAGAATTTAATTCTTACCAAAAGATATAGGAATTTAATTTCTCTGATAAAACTAGGGTTTAACCTTATAAAAAATTTAATTCTTATAAAAATAAGGGAACTGAAATTCTCAAAACTCAGATCAAGATCTCCATGCATATTAGTGTTCAACGCTATAACGACAGATCACGTGTTCCCACGTGAGCACCTTTGATGAACAAAAAAGAACGACTGAGATCGAGTCACGTGATCTCACGTGACCCCCTAATAGTGCTTAGCACTTATAAAAGGAAAAAAGGGGAATAAATCAAAGACAATTCCTATTTTTGGGACGCCTCACGTGATCCCACGTGACCCCCAATAGTGCTTAGCACTTATAAAAGAACCAGTGAATAATCCCAAATAAGCAGTGCCCAATTCTCAGGCGCCTCACGTGCCACACGTGAGCGCTCTAAATTCCAGTGTTTAACACTGCTTTAGAGCCTCACGTGGGAGCACGTGAGCGCCGAGCAGATATTAGTGTTTAACACTATGAGATTCCAAGCTCAGCCCAAATTAGCCAAGTCTCCCGAGACCCAAAAACCTTTTGATCACCAATCAACCGAGCATTCCTATGCTCAGGTCTCCCCAAATCGATCTTAGTTCCAAAGATGGCTAATGATCTCCTAACAGATGGTATCTAAAATGATGTTCATTCCATCATGATCTCTCCTTTCCATCTGGAATTCGGTTTAAGGGTACATCTCTCCACATCTCTGATACATGTCGTTGTAATTCTTCAACGTTTTCAGAGAAGTGGAGGGTCCCGATAACCAACAACTCTTTGGTGCACTCTCAAACCGATGGGCACATCCTAATACGGACCGCAACGTCCTTAAACTAGCTATGGACCAAAACGTCCTTAAACTAACAACGGACCGTAATGTCCTTAAACTAAAATAATGGAGCCCAAATGTTCTTTTGTTGGATCAAGATGATCCTAAACCCTTGTTAAGTAGATCTTAGTCTAAAATTAGACTAACGTATCCTTAACAAACATTTAAGTTGATTTTAATCTTAAACAAGATTAACGATCTTTAAATCGACCCAAACCCAAATCTAAGAATATACGGATTTGGACTAATTCACGCCCTACGGGCCAACATAAATTAGTCTCCGTATACAATCCACGGGTAACCAAAAATAAAATAAACACACACGACATGAAGTGACCTTCTGGAGCAGGAGAAAATGGTTACCGCGATGCGGTAGCGTAATTAACTGCAGGGGCTTGCGCCTGCAGGGAAGAGCGTCCCCACAATTAAAAACCTCTCGTAAACGAGGGGGAATCTGACGAAGTTTGCTACAACGGCCGCATCCGTCCAAACCTCCGATGCACGGTGCCATAAATCAGCTTAGCATCTTCGGAGAGGTGAACAGATAAACCTAAATAGCATCTGCCCCCAAATTCAGGCAAGACGTTTGTCTTCCCGGTTTTCGGCGGTAAACAGATTCTGGCACGCCCGGTGGGACCTCTTCCTCTTTCCACTCCACACATCGTATGTCGTGTTCGCGAACAAATCGCGGTTTAATATGGTTTCCCCTGGATTCAAGGTACTAAGATTTGAAGTCTTGCTCTTGTGCAGAAAGATAACATCGATGGCTTCCAGCTGTACCAAGTGCAACATCAACTTCCACTCCGTCCCCGCCGGAGGAGTGACTTATGGGCCCCAAGCGGCCTCCATCTTTGCAATGCCAGTAGAACAGGTGACTCAGGCCACCACTAGACTATTCTTCGGGACCATGATCCCGCCATCAAGCATCAACGTCCCGATGCTACCACAAGAAGCTCCAAAGAAGTCGGTCTTCGATCGACTTGCAACCACCACATCCCCTCTCAACGGGTCGTCCAATTCTAACGCCTCAGTCTTTAACAGGCTGAGCTGCAGCTGAAGTGAGCCCGCAAAAAAGTTCGCGATACCTGAAAAGGTTATCCCGAAGCGGATAGCCATTCCAGTTCTGGCAGACGAAGTCGTCAAAGAGGATTCTCCTGCTAAAGGATCGGTCTTTGCAAGATTGGTCGTTCCAACTCCTGCTTCTGGCGAAGTCACCAAGACTGCTTCCCCTATCAAAAAGTCAGCCTTTGCAAGATTGACCGTCCTTTCTCAACGGACGTCAGTCTTCGACAGGCTGACACCAGCTGTAGCCCTTCATCAGAGCAGGGGGTATGACGAAGCCATCCCCATAACGGAGGCAATCTCATCTGCACGACATGCTCGACGTCGCCACAGGCGCCGGGTGAGAAGAGCTGGAGGCAACTCCCCCTCTGGACTTACTCCACCAGCTCCAATGGTGGAAATTAACGTTGTTGTTCCAACTGGGAACAGCTTTGATCCGCTCAGGAGGGTGCGAAAGAACTCTCCAACCGCTGTATTGAAGAAGTCGCCTCCGCCTGCTGAAAATATGACACAGGTGAAGCCGGAGCAGCCCCCTCAGCGGTTATCCTCCAAAATCCACAGGGTCTGGCGGAAAGTCCAAGACTTTATAATTGACAAAAATTACTCTCCCCGACTAGAGAAAAAGAAGGCTCGGCAGGAGGAGGACCACCCCTCCGCCATACAACGGAAGGCCTCGTCCATATGGGTGCCTGCTGCAACGGCCCCCTCAACTTCGACCTCCCATAAGAGGAGAAGGCCGGAGAAGATTCCCGTGCTTGCGGTAAATTTCAAAGGCAGTGGACCCAAACGCCCCAAGTCTGGGGAAAGAGAAGACGATATGCGTGCACGATACCCTCAGCTATTCGAAAATTAGTCCTTTATGTAAATTTCGATGATGGAATTTTTATAAGGAGGGTAAAATGTAACGACTCTGAAATCCCTATACAAAAATTACTTTTTTATTGTATATAAATGGTATTTCATGCTGCTGTAAAGTTATAAGTTAAATTTGTTTAATAAAAACAAGAAGTAATTTGTAACTCACTGGTAAAGCTTCTACACTGCTGTGACATTGCCTGTGTGTTCGAATCCCCCAGTCCTAATTATTTTTAAGATTTTTCTTTTTAATTTTTCGGAAGCCCAAGAATTGCATAAGCAATTCATGGAGAATCGAAAGGTTTCAGAAAAATCAAACATGCACAATGAGGAGTAAACACAGACTAAATCACGTGGCATGAATCTCGAGGCGATTGCCCAAGATCCGACGGCCCGTTTTGCCCTTTTTCCCGCCACCGACGGTCCGATGTTCTCCAGTCGTCTCCGTGCTTTGCACACTCGTCCCTTCAGCTCCCCTCAACTCCTCTGCACTGTTTGATTTTCCTGCAATCAAACAGAGACTCTTCAATTCTCTAATTAACACTAATTAACACCATTAAATCTATTTTAATTCATTTTATTTCACACCCTCTCTCATTTTTACCCTATAAATACCACCTCATGCCCTAGCTCTCTTCTATTTCAAAAATTTCCTCAAAATTCTCTAAATTCAAGAAAGGTTAAGGCTATTCAAGTGGAGTTAAGCAAGCCAAGGGGAGTAGCGATCAAATTCCGACGACCGGAATATCGCTGACAAGACCAAGACCCCCTCACTCTTCTTTAACCTCTTTCTAGCACTACTCAACGAGTAAGTCCTTTCATCTTTCTCTTTTTCCATCTCAAAACAATTTTTTAAAACACATCGACAAAGTGGAGTTAGCTCCGATATATGTTTTTTTTACATTTGTACTCCACTTTATAAAACAAAATAGGTCAAAACTAATATCCTAACACCACTCTTAATATTATGTATATCATTTAGCTTGTAGTTTAACAAAAAAATTCATATGAAACAATCATATAACAAACTTTTCATTAAAATACCATGAACTTTAGTGTAACTATTATTTCAATAATTATTAAAAAATATCTTTAGGAAAACTTCACTTGGTAATGACCTACCCGACACGCACACTATGGTTGCATAGCTCGATGTTCTAAACATATGGCTAATTTAAAGAATATGTTTTACATTAAAATACCACACTTTTAAAAAAAACGGGTTTATTTTAATCGAGATTTTTAAATCCTTAGGAATTACGCCCCTACAACTCTCGTTAGAGGACCCACTATTGGATGGTGCGAATTATCGCACATCCTTACGATAGTGGAGTGAGACGCAGAACTACTCACGGAATATTCGGTCTCGAAAAGAAATAAAAATACATTTTTTAAGAAATACGACTTTTCTAAACTAAACTAAACTTTGAAAAAATTATATAAAACTATGAATTCGTATTTTCAATAAAAACATATTATGAAATTATATTTTTTTTAAATGAAAATTTTAATAAAATACCACCAGTATCCAAAAGAGGTAGTTTTCATTAAAATATCATAAACTTTTCAAAAAGGTAGGTCTATCACTAAAATACCATAACAATTAAAATACATGTTCATGAAAACCCTAAATATTATAAATCACTCTCGAGCTTTATTTTTAAACCATATTAAAGTATTTTCATAAAACCCCTCGAGATATGCAAACAATATTTAAGAACTCTAGTTTAATATAGATTTAAGCAGGATCAATTCTCTTGAGTCCCGGAAAGCCGAAGAAAGTGAGTGCTTACTTATTTAGGTTAGACAACTTAACAGAGTTATCAATGACAATTGTTTTGGACAAAAACACAAATCATACCGTCCATGTGCAACAGTTGTCTGATTTCTCCCGAACATATTATCTTCAACAGTTAAATCAATCCATATGAAAAAGAGCTGAACTCAAATCCAAACTTAGTTCTAAACTAGAATCTAAACTCGAACATGAACTCGAACCCAATCTTGTCACGCCCCGCTTCCCGGTGTACGGCGAAGGGGATGCGACGAGGTCCGCTACGTATTTACTGTGAAGTAAATACGCTAAGCGTATCTAAGCAATATAAAGGTAATTCACAAGAGACAAGAGATATAAAAATAACAGCAACTTTATTAATAACATTCTTTTGTACAATGCATGAAAAGTATATACATCTGAAATAAAAACGATGCCTAAACAATGGCATAACAGGAAATGAAAATACTGAATAGAACAAGGTACAATGTTTAGAGCTCGGGGTCTTCGTGGAACTGATCCAAGTCTTCACCGGTGGGCTCGATCTCTGACAGGTCCAAAACACCTGACGACATTCAAAGAAGAAAGAAATAGAATGTCGTCAGCGAACAGGTCGCTCGGTAAGTCCCAAAAATTAGAAAAAGACAGAATAAGAAGTATCTTCTAAAGTTGTATAATATTGTAGAATATTGTGTTTACGCTGTTGTTTATAGCTTGGTACGGAAGGATGCCAGTGTATACGAGAGGGGTCTCAGTATGCTAGAGACTAGGGCAAACGGAATGTACAAGGAACCGTTAAACCACGGTACAACAGCAACGGAATATAGATTAGGTGTCTTAATCTTTCCGTCTCGTGCCACTTCTAACACCTTCCGTACCAATCTACCCCTTAAACCCCATAGTGTTTTGATTGTATTGTTGTATTGTATTATATAAGTTGGATGACTGACCAAAACCATGATATCGGTAAACAGATTGTAACTGCATAATCAGGTAAATGGAATAACGGGATAATGGATGTATATCCATGGTTTGATTCAGTCAAGTTGTATAGATTGATAACTGGATTCTGGGATTCATGTGTTCATATTGAGTTGGAATATTATAGGTTTATATAGTACTTGAATCATATTCAAGTCGGATTATGATCAGACTCAAACCCGAGTCGGACAGAAGAAATGCAAATCGAAGTCCTATATTTACTAGGGTCCTTATTGTAATTTATAAAACTTGACGGGGTTTTATGTAAAAATACTTTTGTATAGTTTTCAAGATACACCCCAAGTATTTATTATTCGTCTTTAGAGTTGTAATGAGAGTGAATTTTATATTGTGACATTTCTAGTGAATATATCATAGTTTTATAAATAAAGGTATTTATCTGTAATATTGATTTATTTGAAATTCATGGTATTTTAATGTAAAATTTATTCTTGTGATTTTTAGAAAAAAATGGAATATTTATATTATAACAAAATAGATATTTTAATGATAAATATACATATATTTATACAAAAATAATTTCAATAAATATTTTATATTCTAAAAATCTCATTTTCTTAAGATGTCGTATTTTAAACCTTTCAAGACCGAATGCTCCTTGCGGAGGTCTGAATCTTGCACTACTAATCCGAGGGTGCACGATAAACCGTACTATCCCTAACGGGTTCCTCAAAGATGGGTTGTAGTGGCGCTTTGCAAAGATTTTATAAATACTAATCCTTTAGAATACGGTTTTATTAAAGTAAAAGGTATTTATTTGCAAAAGTCGATTTTCCGTATTTTAGATTTTAGGGTTTTCTATTTCAACTAGACTATTTATAAATGATCTAAACAACAAGTTGTTAGAAGCCTCAAATCGCCTCTTTACCGCCAATTGTGGCCAGGTAAGTACAAGTGAGGAAGGAGGGATCCGCTCACGAATCGTGAGACGGGCCTTTTAAAGTAACCTTTTCTCACTTGCCTAGCCTAGACACCACAAAGTCAGCTTTAGATAAATGATCGATATCCACAACTTATTGTATTTTCCTATTAAAAGATATTTGTTTTAAAAGTGTATCAAACCTAAAACTTTTAGAAAAGGTTTTATTAAGAAAATGGTATTTAAATGTAAAATCTTGTTTTATCGTATTCTAAGTTTTCAAGGTAGCATGTTATGTTTGCATATGAGTGTGTGAGGAGGTAGGTCATTACCTCGTGATCTACTTTAAGGTATAGCAATGTTAAGGGGGTTAAATGTGAAAACGAAACGTTGTGGTATTTAAGTGAAAAAATACGATAAATGGAAACGTTATCATTTCATGTGATAAACTTGTTCAAATTGTTTGTTAAATGATTAATAGTCAACATAAAGATGTTTAAACATGATGGAATTGGTGATAAGTAAGATTTTATAGAAAATCGAATCGGAAATCGGATTTGTTCCGATTCCGTCGGGTTTTGTAAATTCGTATTTTTTATGAGAGAAAAGAAAGATAGAAAGGGGGACTTACGGGTTTGGACAACACTAGAGAGTGAGAGCGAAGTAGAGGGTTTTCCGGTGCGTCGAATCGTCGTTGAGAGTTCCTAGCACGATCACCGGAATTTCGCCGTCGATTTCGTCAGAGCTTCGCCTTTCGCTCGTTTTCCAAAGTACCAAAGTTCTTTTGGAATTTTTGAGAGAGTGGACTCAGAAATTTAGGATGAGAGGGTAGAGGGTAGGGGGTATATTTATAGGGTTAGGCTAGGGTTAGGGTTTTTAATTAAAAAAATGTAAAAATTATATAAAAATCATTAAAATTTGGAGTAAAAGAGGTTTAATGTGCTCTCTGTAACCGATCTAAAAATTTAGTGTGTGTAGGGGGGTTGACCAAGCAAAGATGCTCATCTTCTATGTTGGGGATTCGGCCGTCCGGCCGAGTCCGGCTGGCGGCGCCGGACCGCCGGCCGACTCGGCCGAGTCGAAGGTTCGGTGGGTGGGGGGGGTCTCCTGGGGTGATTAATGGTAACTTTTTATGTGTAAAAGAAAATTTGTGAGAAACGCACGTGTAACTGTTGGTATTCTAAAAAATCAAAAACAAAATAATATTAAAAATAATGTGGGGCAGGGGATTTGAACTCTGGTGGCTTGGTTCAGCAGTGCAAGGTATTACCAATGTGCCACAAGCTCCTTCTTGTAATTATGGAGTGAAATAAATACTTAAAGAGATATCAGCAATAATAAATACTCCAAGTATACATTGAATTTAAATCAATTCTTTGTACATTAAAAATGGAGTTGTTACAGTCTACCCTCCTTACAAAAATTTCGTTCTCGAAATTTACAACTTTTATTTGAGGACTAGTTTACAAAGAGGTGTGGATATCTAGTATGCATTTCATCCTCCCTTTCCCAAGTGGACTCTCCTGAAGTGTCTTTCCTCCACATCACTCGAACCAAGTTAACTTTCTTATTTCGAAGTGTCTTCACTTTCCTGTCCAGGATCTCCACAGGTTGTTACTCACAAGACAAATCGGGCTGTATTGTGAGCTCGGAATAATCGAGAATATGACCGGGGTCACTCACATACCTTCTGAGTTGGGATATGTGGAACACTTTATGCACTCCTTCCAATGAAGGTAGAAGCGCTAAGCGGTATGCCACTTCACCGACTCGTTCGAGTATGTCGAACGGTCCAATATATCTCGGACTTTGCTTACCCCGTCTTCCAAATCGGATCACTCCGCGGTTCGGAGATATTTTCAAGAACACATGATCTCCCGGCTGGAACTCCAAGTGTCGTCTCTTCACATCAGCCCAATACTTTTGTCGATCTTGGGCTATGCGCATTCTTTCCCTGATAGTACGAACCACATCAACAGTCGCTACTATCATCTCTGGTCCAAGAAGTTCTCTATCTCCGATGTCGTCCCAACTTAATGGCGATCGACACTTCCTTCCATACAATACTGCAAAAGGTGCCATTCCTATGCTAGCTTGCGCTATGCTCGATTGGCCATAACAGGGAAGTCCCTGGCTAGGGCTGGTTTAGAGATTTACTGGTAAGTGTTACCAGTAGCTTCTCGACCCGTTATGCGCCTCATATCGGCATGACTAATCGGTTATTGGGGTCTGACGTTTACCAACCCTAGAACTGATATGCGACATATCAGACGAGGAGACCGGACTGTACGGTAGTGTCACTGTCAGGCTTTTGCAGGAGTTGGAGCGGGCTTGCTTGCTGATCTTCTGATCGCTCAATACCCGGGTAGCCGTTACGTCCCGCTAGTACCGCTGATGGCTTGTGGGTGCTTGATATGATCATCACCTACTGTCGGCGTATTGACGAGTCTTTAGAGTCCTACATAGAGGTTTTACTGGCTCAGGAAAAACGAAATAGGGACGCATATGAGATATGTGCGGGACCGAGAATAATACAAGATGTGATACTGTATTCCATTCTCGCGATTTGTATCATCGGACGGTTATATGAGATATAGCCGGGTTACCGAATCAAGTGTTGATTCGATACATTGATACACTTGATACTAGTCGGTTATATGCGATATGATTGGATCGTTAAATCAAGTGTTGATTTAATGATTTAATGTATAATTATATATTTGATATATTAGTTTACATTAACTAGTATTGGTTCACTTAAGATTGATTTTCTCACTTGATGTGCACAAGTTGTATATGTGATATATTTTTGTGTGCACAAGATTTTATCATGTTTGATGATACATGCAAACTTGGGTGTGTGTATGATTTACACCATATTTAAGATAATGGATTAAGTTTTTATTTATTAAGTAATTCAAAATGGTGGCTTTCTTTGTTTGGGCTTGAAACTTCATGAAGCTTTTAAGCATCTTTGACAAAGTCTAACCATTTTGTTTTGCTTGAGATTTTCTAACATCATCTACACTTCGCCTAAAACTCTAGCTAGGCTCTGATACCACTGTAGGTCAGGCAGCCACCCCATCCAATGGGGTCACCGTGGCACCAACGGGTCCCTCAGCAGCTACTAGGCATTGGATGTCGACCTATGGGGGGTTCTCACTGTGTGACAGTGTGGCGAAGCATAGGCTCTTACCCCCAGGGTGTCCCGAGACCGGAAAGTGTTCCGGCGGGTTGTAGTCCTCGCGAGGGGGCATGCGTAAAAAGTAGCTGCTGAGGGACCCGTTGGTGCCACGGTGACCCCATTGGATGGGGTGGCTGCCTGACCTACAGTGGTATCAGAGCCTAGCTAGAGCTTTAGGCGAAGTGTAGACGATATTAGAAATCCGATCGAACCCCGAAACCCTGAATCGAACCCTTCTCTGGACATTTTTTGAAACTGTGTATTTTTGTGAATTAAAAATATCCAAAAAATTCAGCAGGGTTTTCTAGGAGTTACTGTGCATCACGTGCCCCCAAGACCATCAATGAACCGCGGAACCGCGGCCTATCCCTAGGTTGCGCGGCGGTTCCGCGGCCACACAGTGGCATCTTGGTACACTGTTTGCACAGTAATGTCCTATTATTATTCCTGTGTTTTCTGGGTAATTTTAATTTATACTCAAGAGTTGAGTTTTCTGGGTTGTATCGGGAGTTCGTCGATTCGATCGGAATGTTTAACTTCGTCTTTGTGTTTTTCGGATATTTAGAAAGTATTAAAAAGTTCGAACGGATATCAATAACTCACTTTTTCCCGACCCGGAAAATTTCCAAGTGTTGGATTTTTCCATTTGTTTAAGAACGTCTAGATCGTGCAAGTTACGTGATGGACCCTCTAGAAGACAACAAAGCTTAACTCGATTATGTGACCGTCTTGAACTGCCTTTTGAACCTTAGGGTTTGGGGGAGTACGGCGTGCCACATGTGAGGCGTTGGCTTGACCCTTCTACGGTTGGACCATTGGTACTGTGGCATGTGATGGATGTTTTTAAACCCCCCTCAAGTGTTGAGAACAATTTGGGAAAACTTAGGTGTTTGATCATTCGATCGGAAAGTTTAACACTGTCTATTTATCTGGAATGTGATACAATATTTGGAATCTACAAGTAGTTATGAGATAACTGATTTGGATGTTATAAACATAGCAGTTTAGTCTCAATTGATCGGTTGCCACGGAATTTTGATGCGATCAAAAGTCCGTCGCAATCACGTAGTTTACGCGGATACTCGCCGGGTAAACTTAATAGACAGCCATTCCCCATAGCCCCGACTAAGTGACTGTAGGAGAACCCCGTCGCCGAAAGCATCCGTTCGGGTGCTCGCGGCAGCGGTGTTCCGCCTTAGTGCACTTCGTCGACGGCATCCGGGGGTGCGGCCGTCAATTAAAGTTTGCGACGAGCATTCGATCATTTATCGAGAATCTTGTTGAATTGCCCGACTAGATATTGCAAAGTGTTTTCGATATGGAGACTAAAATGCGGAGTTTATAATTGTTAGGCATGCGATGTCTAAGGAGGTTGCGGATTCCAACTGTTGTAGTTTTACACTTTCTTTTCTGCGACCGTAAGTGTAATATGTGATATCGCCGGTTTCGTTGCTATATGTCAACGACAATTGGGATGCGCATATTTACTTACGTTGATGACATGTGATATTATGTGTTGCTGGATATGTTATATTGGATCGTCGCGTTCTGAATAGCCGGGTTTTTTTTTGTGAGATGAGAGTTTTTATTTTCATTCATGTAAAATTAAATGTATGTAATATTCTTTTATTGGGGCACTTCCGGGTTGAGATTGATGTCACCATTTGTATATTATTTACTTTTCTGCACTAGGATAGACCCAAGGAGGAGAGCACAAGTAACCGGGTTCTGGAGTCCAGTGGGAGACCAACTCGAGGAGTCGAGTCCGGGTCTCCTAACTCTAGAATTGGTAGGGTTGCTTGCCGCTCTCGTAGGGGTCTAGGGGTGTGGGTTTGGCTATTCATCGCGACTGTGGAATCCGTATTTTATAGAGGCTCAAAATAAAACACGGACGTCCTAGTATATCCAATATTTCATATGTTTCTTCTGCTGCGATATCTGTGATGTGATCATGTGATGTGCTGTGATAGATACTATATATAGTATATATGATATATTATATAGACGTTACTTATGTTTTACACCCGCGCTAGCCCTGTCCCGCTCTGCTATTAGTTACCTAACCTAACGGTGCACGACGGGACATTGAGGCGAATGCGGATGGCATAAGTGTACGTCGTATTTATCTGTGATGTTTAGGTAACTTAAATGATGGGACTTCATTAATGTGATTAATGAAAGAAAAAGAAACCTAATAGATGTTGTGGAATCGAATTTTCAAAAACAGGTAGATACAATTCTTGCTTTGCATCGCGGTGTTCCTTGTAGAACATCTTGCACCTCATTCGATGAGGAAAGGGCCGAGATCCCTTCATCGGGAGTGACCCCTTTAGCAATAACTGGCAGATGCTACAACCCTCGGTTTGTCTTTTGATTGCTTCTATAGTTCTTTCTTTGCATAGTGGTATATATGATATATCCTGCACCTCATTCGACGAGGAAAGGGCCGACGATCCCTTCACCGGGAGTGACCCCTTTAGCAAAACTATAAAAGCTTAAAAAACACTCCATTTTAAAATCATTTGATTCTACTACGATATCAAGTTCATTACGCAATAGGTTTTCAGAAAATGCTGTCGTAGCCCTCTGTCATTTCAGATAAGTTGTATATAGTATTCGTGCTACATTTGTTGGCTTTCGTCAAAGTGTAGTGTGCGGTAACTATATGCTGCTTATCTGCTGCATACGATGCGATTGGATTAGGGTAGTCGTACGACTTTGTTGGCTTTCGTCAAGGGTCGTGCGGTGGGTTTAATTCAGTCAAGAAATGTACGGGTTGAACTTGACTAGCGGGCTATGGTTTGTTGGCTTTCGCCAAGATCATAGCACGTTAGGGGCAAAATTATCGGGAATTTCAAGTGTTGAAATTTGTAATGAGATTGCATACCTTCTATGAGATAGTTGGATCCCGATACCCACTGCGAGTAATTGTTACTCCTGGGAGAGTTTTACACATTACAATTAGCCGATCGAGTAGGTGTCTAGAAAGGTGTTAACGGGGTTACGCCTCTGGGAAAACGAGGTTTACATTAATTAGGTTCATGAGAAAGCACGGGGGACCTCCTTCAAAGTACCAACACTGGCCTGGCTGAAAGATTGGCGAACTTGTAGCGTGTAATTAATCCCGGTTAGTCTTTCCTTTTAGGGTTTGAAGGAAGATTTGATAAAAACAGTGGGAGCCATCCTGATTAGATAAAATAATAACCAATCTGATCTTGCAAGAGCGCACGCAGAGTGTTTTCTTCTCTCTCTCTCCAGGTAGCGACCATATCACGCCTTAATCAAGATAATAATACGGATGAATTGACTGAACCCGCTTGTTATACTGAGCTGGGGAACGTTGGTCCCACTCCAACTTATAAATGTTATAAGACAGAGCAGGAATTTGGGGAATACCAGATTTCCCGTGCCACCCTAACGAAGAGAGTGCATGTTGATGCATCATCTTCGGGTGTGTTCATTACAGATAACTGTTTCTCAGTATCCTTTACGTCCTGGGTATGTGATACCGGATCAGGATCCCGCATATGTAATCTGTTACATGGGCTACAGACATGTAGAGAACTGAGAACGGGTGATAAGTTTCATGAGATAGAAAACGGTGCAAGTGTTGCAACCAAGTCTGTTGGTCACTATCACCCTGTATTACCAGAATACATTGATTCCGAACAAATGTTATTAGATACCGAACCTGATATACAAAATCATATCAGTCTCTTTATTCGTAAAGAAAAGATATAATTTTGTATTGTTGGATAATGTTTTGAACATTTCCAATATCAAGAGTTGATCGGTTCAGGCACGTTATCTAAAAGTATTAACGTTCTAAATCAAACTACAGTTCTTAGTATACAGAACACACAAGAGGAAGAGTTCAGAAATGAATGAATTCTTCTTAAGGTATTATAGACTAGGTCATATCAATGCGACCCGACTAGCTAAGTTACACTTAGATGCATATTTAAATCTATTTGAATTTACATCTGGTGAAACTTGCCGGTCATGTCACAAAGATAAGATGACCACAGCTCTGTTTATTTGAAACAGAGAAAGAGTTAGTAAACTCTTGGGATGATACATGTTGATGTATGAAGGTCCCCTGTCTATAAATGCCAAGACCGGTTCTTTGTACTTCATTACATTCTCTGTTGATCTCTCAAGATTCAGACATATGTTCCTGTTGAAACACAAGTCCGAACCTTTTGAGATATTCACAGAATATAAGTTAGAAGTAGAGAACCACAAACGGGTATAAGTATTATGTCCTTTGATGTGATCAAGGAGGAAAATACTTGAGCACGGAATTCCTGAATTATTCTAAAGGAGAATGAGATTCTCTCTCAGCATTACTCCTCCGTATACACCACAGCACATCAGTGTATCGGGGCAGAGCAATCACACCCTATATGCTAAGGTGTCCTCTATGATGAGTAATACTGAGTTACCTATTTTCTTTTGGGAGTTATGCACTTATGAAGTTGCATACCTATTGAATGGGGTTCCGATCAAATCAGTTGCCTACCACTTCATATGAGATATGGAAAGGGAAGAGCCCATTTCTTAAGTCAGTTAAGATTTGGGGTTGTCCAGCCTATGTCTAAAAGTATAATCCGGACAAGCTCGAGGCAAAGTCAGTTCTATAGAAGTTTGTTGGATATCCTAAGCATTCGCAAGGGAATATCTTCTACCAAACCGAGGAACAAAAGATGTTTTGTTTCTCAGCATGCCACCTTTGTAAAAGGGAATTTCTTGAGAAGAAAATTAGTGGTCATGAGGTAGAACTGGAAGGAGTTCCAGCTATACAAACTACAGCAGATGATTTGGTAGAACCAAAGGATTCAATAGTAACCAACGAATCTCAGCCTCTCTTTCGATCTAGTAGGGTTCCTCACCCATCTGAGAGATACTTTGGTTTCTCTATGACAGTGGTGTTCCCCTCCGAACGGCGGCCGAGACGTTAGGGCGTCTGTGCTTGAGATTCGGGGCAGATGCTATTTGGTTTTATCCGTCCACCTCTCCGAAGATGCCAAGTTGATTTATGGCACCGTGTATCGGAGGTTTAGACGGATGCGGCCGATGTAGCAGACTTCGTCAGATTCTCCCTGGCTTGAGGGGTTTTTGATTGTGGGGACGCTCTTCCCTGCAGGCGCAAGCCCCTGCAGTTAATTACGCTACCGTATCGCGGTAGCCACTTTCTCCTTCTCCAGAATTTCACTTCGTGTCGTGTGTGTTTGTTTTGTTTGTGGTTGCCCGTGGATTGTATACGGAGACTGAGTAATGCCGTCGCCCGTAGGGCGTGGATTAATCCAAATCCGTATTTATTTAGATTTGGGTTTGGTGTTTTTAGTTTAAGGATGCGTTAGTCGCGTTGCGGCTAAGATCAACTTAAACGTTCGTCAGGGATACATTAGTCCTGTTTTGGACTAAGATCAACTTGACGTGATGGTCGATTTAATAGATATGGTCGTCAGGACTCATCATCTCTCTGACGTCGTTGAAGGATTGCAACGATATGTGTCGGAGGAATTCAAAGATGTACCCTTGAACCAAAGTTGATTTGAAGTTTTATAGTCCATTTGAATATTTAAGGATACGTTAGCCGTGTTTGGGGCTAAGATCAACTTAAACGGGACCATTTAGATCCGGCAAAAGAGCATTTGGAGGCTCTTTTGTTCTAGTTTAGGAACGTAGTGGTCCATATTCCAGTTTAGGGACGTGGTGGTCCATCGCCAGTTTAGGGACGTGGTGGTCCATCATTAGTTTAGGGACGTCTCGGTCCGATATTAGTTTAGGGACGTTTCGGTCCAAGTGGATGTGTGGTCGTTGGGACCCGTCACCTCTTTGACGTCGTTGAGGAATTACAACGATGAATGTCAAAGGAGTTCGGAGATGTACCCTCGAACCGGATTTAGATTGATTTAGGAAAGCCATTTTACTCAGTCAATTTAATTTAAGGACTTATGGCCATTATTGGGTTAAGTACAATTTTTATTTATTGTTGGTCTGTTAGACCTATACCAGGGCTGTTCATTTATTTTGGGCTCTGCTCAGACAGAGTATCAATTCAAATGAGGCTCTGCCCTTTTTACTGCTTTGCAATTTATTTGATTTGGGCCTGGCCCTTTAAATAATGTACTGTATTTGTGCAAAGCACTAAGAATCTTTTAGATTCGAGAACAGAAGTGCAAAGCACTTTTTTATCTAAATTCAGATCAAAGAAAAACAAGTTTTTCTCTTGTTTTTCCTTATCTCAGAGAACCAAAGGTTCATAACAAGTGCAAGGCACTATTTTTATTTATTTATTTATTTATTTATTGAAGATCAATGATCTGTTCATCAGAGATTTTTCTTTTCTTTTAAAGGTCTTTACCTTTTTTTTTATGTTCTTGAGGAGTGCCCAAGAGTTCTCTTCTCTTTTTTTTTTAGCCAAAAGTTTATATTTTCTTGAATTGAGGTCTGGGGTCCTTTTTATAGTGTTCATAAATTAGTTAAATTTGTTAAGGAAATCTTTTTCTAAGTGATTTGGGGAATTTTCCCCACCATTGGATCTTTGATCCAAAGGCCCCTGTTTTACAGAAGAAAACCTTCTTATTTTAACAAGAACAGAAAAGATTTCCTTAAATCTCCATTTTGTTTTTGCGCAACTCCCCCAGCGCGTGAGACGTGTCGCGCAGCGCAGCGCTTGCGTAGCAGCGCTTACACGACTGCGCAGACACGTGTCGCGCAGCGCAGCGCTTGCGCAACTGACCGTTGCTTTCTTTTACTTTTTGTTTTTAAAAGAGCCCTGCTATGATTGGACGCACTGCCTCGGGCGTTGCGTTGACGTATCAACTTCTGACACGTGGCGCGTTGCGCGCAGCGCACGTGATTTGAAGCGTTGCTTCAAAATTTGAATTCAAACAGAGCCTTGCTCTGATTGGGGAAAACAAATGCCCCCCCACCGTTGCGCTCACGTGGCGCGCACGTGAGTGCAGCGGTGGCAAGATCCTGGCCGTTGGATCAATGGGTGATCTGAAGGGGCGCAGGCGCCTATAAATAGGACCCTTGGTCCTTGGTAATTTTTTACCGTTTCCAAGAATCTTGATTTTCAGAGCCTTGCTCTTGCTTAAGAATTTTAGAACCTTGCTCTTGCTTCTTCCCAAGAACTCCAGAGTTCAGAACTTAAAACCATCTTAGGTATTAATAAAATTAAATTAAATTAAATTAAAGTTGATTAATAGAGCCTTGCTCTCATAGATCTTTGATCTAAAACTCTTTTGGGGTTTCCTCAACAGAGCCTTGCTCTTAAAGTTCATAGATCTACAGAGATCTTGTTCATGGGTTTTAACCCATGAACAGAGCTTTGCTCATGGATCAAATGTAGATTTTTGTTTTATCTGAAAATGGAGAACTCCTAAAAGTTTTCATAGATCTTTAAGATCCTAAATTTTTAATCTTTTAGGAGTTAAAGTTTCCTTTTTGATGGATTTTTCCATCCTTATTATAGAGCTAGGCTCTTTTTAAGGAAATTTTATTCCTTTGAGACCAGAGTTTGACAAATGTCACTCTGTGACAGAGCTTTGCTCTAAAAAAAAATAAAAAAAAAATAAAAAGAGATTTTCTCCTTGTCTCTTGGGATCTCCCATCACTGAGTGTATTCTCTTGGGAACCCTTTCATTAATTGACAGTCTCATTTAATGATGGGGTTGTCTTATTAAATGATGTACCGTCATCCAGATTTTGTGGGTCCCCCTTTGGTCCCCTACCCACTACATCACAGTGTGGAATAAGATTTAAAATGCCAAGCGTTAGAACACTAATGGTTATTTTTGTCTTTCCACAGGAAACATGTCTGATGACTTGTCTTTCCCCTTCGTTCGCTCGGAAGGAGGGTTCCCCCATTCGCCAGTGGACCGGGTGGCGTTCGCTCTCATTAAAGATCATGACCCTGAGTGCAAAAAGCTCCACCTGTGGGGAAGGTGGTACAGCCAGATCATCCAAGGCCGTCGCAGCTTCAGTTCCGCCTCGCCTTCTGAGCCCATAGTTACGATCCCTTATGCGGACGAACCGCCGGTGAAGTATGCCGTGGAGGTTAAAAATTGGAATTTTGACGACCTCCTCCAGCTCGCAATTGATGCCATCCCTGTGCAGCCGCCGCCGGCGATAGACATTCTGGGGAGGCGAATCTGTCAGGGTGAAGCACGCCCTTGGGGACAGGCTTACAATATTGGACTGATCCCGCGACCGCTCGCCGGATATTTGCAATGGGCCCGGTACATCTTATCGGCGAAAAGGACTCATCTAATGAAGATTGGTTTATATTCGGCCATCTACGTTTCGCTTTTCGAGTATCCCTCTCCTCCAACGTGGTGGATCAAGGCCTTCATAGAACAATGGAATATCCCCACCCACACCTTCCTGATGACGGATAGGGAGGTCTCCATCTCCTTAGAGGAGTTTGCTGAAGTTTCGGGTCTACCAATGAGGGGGGAGCACTACGAGGAGCTGCTTCCTCCTGATGAATACATCTTTGCCACCAAGCCGCTGGTGTTTGACTTGACCCCGGAGAACGCCATTCAGCATCAGTATCCGGGCTTGGTGAAGGTATTGGAGATCTATGAGGAACTCCATCTGGAATCGGGCGACCGGGGCGTCAGTTTCGCAGATTTTATTGCTCGCTTCATTCGCCCGGAGTTTCTATCAGAGCAGAGTGAGAAGTTCGCTCAGCTTGATGACCCTTTTGGTTTCGGCTTGGACCGCCGACCCGTATCGGAAAATGACCAGAGGGATTTTTATCTTCCCAGCACTGCTACCGCCGCTTTCTCAGAAATCGCCGTCCCAGGCGTGGATGAGGAGACCTTTTTTATTGGGTTCTTGGGCTTGTGGCTATGCAGCTTTGCACTCCCCATGCACCCACGCCTCATGCGGCCCTCCGTCTTTTACCCAGCGCATCAGATGGTGGCTGGTTTGCAGTTATCGGTAGGAATCGCCGGGCTGGCTTACCTTTACAATGGACTTAGCGTAGCGGCGGACGCTAGTGAGCCTGGGGTACAGCCTGCTAACTTCCCAATGCACTACTTCACTTCTTGGATGGAGCTGCATGTGCGAGGGGTGTTTGGTGCCCATAAGACTCCTCTTTTCTTTGAGAAATGCAGACTCCCCAGAGTCATGCGGTTGGTCGGGGCTTCAATTGTGGTTGCACCTCCGCGGGAGTCTAGGGGGCTGCTCCTTCGCCCACATCTGGTCGGATCGAAGGTTTCTTTTGTAGATAAGGTCTTAACCATAGGCTCAGAGACCACTAAGTCCGTGGTGCCACTGCGTGATGATTTTAAAAATGGGGCCTCTGTATTGAAAGATCGGGAAATCCTTCACCTTTACTCCATCCGGCCGGGCTATCTAGTGTTTAGGCAGAATGAGACAGCCCTGTTTATGAGGTATAACCCACACCAATTTTCCCGGCAATCGAGCTACAACCAAGGGATCCCGATGGAAGCTTTCCTGGAAACGCCCGTGGCCAGCCAAGAGGGGATAAAGAATGCAATGCATCATTTCATACGGCTTAATACAGGTTCCTATTTCTTTATCAGTGAACCCAGCTGTGCCCCTAAGATGCTCAATTCATATGTAGCCTGGTATGCGCATGCGATGGGCCCAATCATCTTAACGGAGAAGCGTATGCTGGTTGACCGTAGGGGTGCGCCTCCTGGCGGTGATCGCAAGGCCCCCTTGCAGCCAAGGATCCCGGTCATCCCTCCGCTAAAAGATGCCGGAGTCGATCGACCACACGTGTTGAGCCCCCCGCGTGGATTGCCACTGCCCGCTACGGTGGATGCACCACCGGCGCCCCGTGCTCCCACAAAGGCGGCTAATGTAGTATCGCCAGAGTCCGGCGCAGGAGCAGATATTGGGACCCGCCGCCCTAAAGTAACTGCCAAGCGCAAATCTATTCCGGGTGGATCTAAAGCTGGCGGACAGAAGAAGAAAAAGTCCATCCTTTCCCTTGATGCGATCCTCAGCTTAGAGCCTGCGGCTCCTCTCAACGAAGGCATAAGTGAATATGGCAGCAACGAGGGCTTCTTGGTAGACCCTACAGACACCAATTTGGCTGCCGCCATTGCAGCTTCGGAGTGATCGGCGAGGCTCGAAGCGATGTTAAGTAAACTCGCCGAGTCAGGTAATCATCAGCCGCTTTCTTTGTCATTTTATTGCACTTTTTATTATTATCTTCAACTAATATTTGCCCCATTTTCAACAGGTGTCTCTACTGAAGAGGCTATTGCTGCCTCTTTGAAAACCTTCCAAGAGGAGGAGGAGAAACGTGCTCTAGCAGGCGTTGGTATGACCCACCCCTTTCTCTTTTATAAGGAAAGTTTGTTATCTCTTCTGATGGTCAACCTAACCTTCTTCTTTTGTTTCTTTGCAGGGGCTATATCAGTTGATGCGGGGATCCTCCCCGAGCCTGTTACTGAAGTCCCGGTCTCGTCGAGGCTGCTGCAAGAGCCTCGGCTTGACAGAACGACGAGGGATGCCCTGAAAAATCTGGAGGCATCCCTATTCACGGACGAAGATGCCTCAATCAAAGAAGCCCTAATGGCATCCGTCTCAACGGCCCGTGAGGAGAGGAAGCGGTTGAGGCGCGAAGTAAAGGCGCGCAGAGCTGCTTTAGCCACGGGAGCGGGCCCTAGCACCATCCCTCGAGCTGATACTCCCTCTGAAGAGGCCCCTGTCGCCCTATCTACTGCTCATAGGCAAGTGGCGCACGTGGTCCGAAGTGCAAATGATAAATCCTCTTCAGGTAGCATTTCCTTCAGAACCTTGTTGTAAGAATTATAAAGCCATTGGCTCTTATGCATTCCATCTTGCAGGGCCAAGTCCGACCGAGGGGGAGGCGGAGACCGTCGAACCCAGGGAAGCGGCGGAAGCGGTGCTTGCCGAACCCGAGCTGATGGTGAGCAACGTCGTTGGGGTTACGGGGCCTGAAACAGAAGTTGGAGGATCTACAGCCGAGAGGGTCATTGATGCCGAACCTGAAGTGGCGGCGATGAAATGATCGTCGTAATCGAGTCGAGGGCAGTAGAGGGCGAGGCGCTTGAGGCTGGAGACCTCGCGGTGACGATGGACGAGACAACCGCGACCGCAGAACCCGAGGGAGTAGCGGGTGAGGCGGCCACGATTCCTGAGGACGAGCTAACCGCTCTTTCTCAGGAATCTGGCAATGCTCCAATCATAGCCCTCCCCGCGTATGGTCCCCTGCCGTCTTCAGGGCTTGCGAGCACAACAACGGTTCCCATCGAGTCGGGTGATGAGGCTACGGGCGGTGGCCTCATGTCAATGGAGGAGGGGATTGCTTCAGTTTCGGCTGGCAGCTCGTCGGGTAAATTTTGAGTTACCATCGTTCTTCTTTTTATATATCTTGCGATCTTTTCTAACAAGTCTGTCTTTGCTTTTAACGCAGGTGCGGCCAGTGCCGACGCTCCATTGCTCGAAGGAGCACCGTCAACTACTGCTTTGGCGGTGGTCACCTCCCGGCCTTCCCTTGTGCCATCACGGATGTTGGAAGGTATGGATTTACGACTCATGAGTTAATCTTTTAAACGTGTAGCTTATATACTAACGTTATACCACTGTGTCCTTTCAGGAGTGCTCTTTGATCGTCTATACCAAGTGTTGCTCCCACACTTTCCCTTTCCATCCGAACTCGCTTCTCCCTCTAGTGGTGCCGGTGAGTACATTTTCATTTTGATGTCTTTCTTTTTCCCCCTTTTTAGCAATGGCATTATTTCTGACCTTTCCTTTTCCTTATTGTAGTGCCAAAAATCGAGAGAGGGGACACAAGGCCTGCCATGCCACCGGCCCTTCCGGCTTTGCCGTCCGTCGCAGCTGGTATAGTATATTTCCCTTTTTTTTTATGACCCTTCAACATCTCTTGAATCATTGTTTAACCATGTTTCATTTTGCAGCTATCGTCCCGGCTCCGGTCCCTTTTGAGTCTCGTGTCCTTTCATCGGCAGGCCCTTTCTTGAAACGTCCATCTTCAAAGGGTGCCGTGATGAGTTTGGGCATACTGAGCGGGTATATCGAAGAGCTTAACACGGACGCTTTCCCTTCTGCCGTAGATTTCGCTATGGAAGTTAACCCTATGTTGGCGGCGCTCGTAAACTTTCACAACGAAGGTGTCGTCGAATCTTGGGTTAACCATTGCAGAGAGATTGAGGTCTGCCTGCATCGGTTGGAGTCGACGCGTCCTTCTCCTGAAGTTTTGGCCATGAGCACCCAACGGACAGCTTGGCTCGAGCAAAGCGCTTCTTATCTCCGCCATTTGGAGCAGGAAGCCGCTTTACGGTTGAAGGAGCGTCAGGAATCTTCAAGCGCAACCGCTCGCCTGCGCGCTGAAGTTAGGACGAATGCTGCCGAGGTGAAAGCCGTTTTTGAAGGTCTTCTGAAGCGTATCTCTAATGGGTTAGCACTGAAGCGGAAGCTTGATGCCGCTGAGCGTGATGCTCGAGGCCAAGAAGCAGCTCAGCAGGTCGTTGGGGAACAGCTCGCATCCTTCACGCAGCAGCGGGCTCAAGTAGAGGGCGAACTGGCGGTGGCTGCTGATCAAGAGAAGGCGTGGAAGGAAGTATGCGAGCAATTGATAGAGCTGTTCAAGAAGCTTCCTTCTCCCTGAATATTTTGTATCATTTACACACTTGTAATTTGTATATAGTATATATACATTCTCTGTTCTTTATACGATTCGCCTTGTATTTTGATTGAATTTATGAATAAAGATACACATTCCTTCTTGCAATGTCTTGTACTATTTATTTGCTTTCTCTCTTTTCATTATGAAGTTTTCGATGAATCTGATTGGCGGATAACTTAATTTCTCCAAGAGATAGCGATGGCTTAGACCGCAGGTTCAGATCTGCCGTCTAAGACTTTTCAACTCTATGAGCCGTGAGGGTCTCATAGAGACTTTTCTCCCTACGGATCGAGAGGATCTCATAGGTGGATTTTCTCCTTAGGAATCGTGAGGATTCCCAAGTGTGGTTTTCTCTTATAAGTCGTAAGGATCCTATAATAGAATTTTCCCTCTTACGAGTCGAGAGGACCGGTAAGCGGTTGTTTCCCTCCTTGTCGAAAATCGACTTCAGAGAGTGAGACCCGTGAATAGTATGCAAGAGACCATTTTGGATTGACTTGCAGGGCCCCATTGTTCAGGAAGCAAGCTTTTCAATCCTTGCTGCCCGAGACTTCATCTTGCAAGTTGAGACGAACCGGTAATTCTCCCGCGGAGACAGTGGTGGCTCTGCGAGTTGATGTGGGTCAGGGGGCTCTCGTCAAGGAGTGTTTGTATCCGTGAGTCGAGGAGTTTGCTAGGGATTATTTGTTTCCCGAGCGCCAAGGATTATTTGTTTCCTTGGGGTTTGAAACGAGTCGAGGGTTCCCACGGAGGCACAGGTGGCTCTGCGAGTCGACGCGAATCAGAAGGCTCTCGTCAAGGAGTGTTTGTATCCGTGAGTCGAGGAGTTTGCTAGGGATTATTTGTTTCCCGAGCGCCAAGGATTATTTGTTTCCTTGGGGTTTGAAACGAGTCGAGGGTTCCCACGGAGGCACAGGTGGCTCTGCGAGTCGACGCGAATCAGAAGGCTTTCGTCAAGGAGTGTTTGTATCGGTGAGTCGAGGAGTTTTCTAGGGATTATTTGTTTCCCAAGCGCCAAGGATTATTTGTTTCCTTGGGGTTTGAAACGAGTCGAGGATTTCCCACAGAAGCACTGGTGGCTCTGCAGGTCGACGCGGATCAGGAAGCTCTCATCAAGGAGTGTTTGTATCCGTGAGTCGAGGAGTTTGCTAGGGATTATTTGTTTCCCGAGCGCCAAGGATTATTTGTTTCCTTGGGGTTTGAAACGAGTCGAGGGTTCCCACGGAGGCACAGGTGGCTCTGCGAGTCGACGCGAATCAGAAGGCTCTCGTCAAGGAGTGTTTGTATCCGTGAGTCGAGGAGTTTGCTGAAGACACTGGTTTCTTTGGAATGAACCGTCGAGGTTTGGCTTCATCATCTGACGGAGTCTGTTGGGAAGTACGGCTCCCTCTTTGTTTACGCCCTTGGATTGTATACAGGGATCGATGTGATCTTAACTTGTAGGGCCAAAGTTTTATCATCATTTTTTTAATTTTATTTCCGCGATGCTCTATCATTTCAGCTTTTATATCGCGAAGGTCGCGATTGCCCAATCATTTCGGCTATTTTCGCGGTGCCCAATCATTTCGGCTATTTATTTTATCTTTACTCGCTACTTTTTATTGCGAGTTGCCCCATCATTTCGGCTATTTCGCATGCATACATTTTACTTGCTGTTTTTTTTTATTGCAAGTTGCCCCATCATTTTGGCTATTTCATATGCATGTGCGGCTTACCGGCTTTTCGTCGTAAACCTGAAATTGGACACCGATTTCGGCATCAGCACCGCTACAACTGGGATATTGCCAGGAGCGAATCATCATTTGCCTCTGTCGTTGTCGAACAAAGGAGGCTTAGCGACCATGGTTAAGGTCCTGTCGACTAAGGCTTTTGACTTCATGAGCCGTAAGGGTCTCACAAAGGTATTTCTCCCTACAAGTCGTGAGGATCTTATAGATGTATTTTCTCCTTAGGAATCGTGAGGGTTCCTAATTGTTTTGTTCCTCTGTAAGTCGTAAGGATCCTACAGGAGGGTTTTCTCCTTGTAAGTCGAGAGGATTTACAAGGGTTGTTCACCATGCAGACATATCCTTAGTCTCGGATGGGACTTAGTTAGGGAAATGTTTATTCGCGCCCGTGGATTGTATACAAGGGTCAATATTGGACTACTTGTAGGGCATTGTCGAAAGTTGTGGGAATCGCTTAAGCACAGGTTTAGGTCTCTGTAACTTAAGACTTTCAAGTCTTACGAGCCGTGAGGGTCCCATAAGAGAGTTTTCCTTGCGAGTCGTGCGGATCTCGCAAGTGTATTTCCTCCTTAGGAATCGTAAGGATTCCCAAGTGCGTTGCTTCCTTGTGAGTCGTAAGGATCTCACGCGGGCGGTTTCTCCTTATAAGGTCGAGAGGACCTTATAAGTGTCTTTTAACGAGGTTGCGCCCTTGCGGGTTTTCACAAACACTCGCCGGTAGTCCTGCTGTTTTTACTCACGGAGCCCTTTCGGTTTTTCATCCGTGCCCATTATGCTTATGGACATACCGTCTTTCTCTTTTTTTTTTATTTTCTTCTCTCTTTTCTTTTTTTTTAACGAGGTCGCGCCCTTTCGGGTTTTCACGAACACTCGCCGGTAGCCCTGCTGTTTTTACTCACGGAGCCCTATCGGGTTTTCATCCGTGCCCTTTTTGCTTATGGACATACCGTTTTTTTATATTCTTTTTATTTTTATATGTTTTTTTTATATATCTCGTCAGCCTAAAGATGCTGCGGTAGTAGTTTAAAGACGTTTCGGTCTATTATTAGTTTAAGGACATTTCGGTCCGACAGTGAGAAGACAGGCTACATGCTTATAAAGTTCGAGCTTAGGAAGATAACGAGAAGACATAGTCGTCGTCATCTATCATCGACCTAGGCCGTGACTCATTAAGCGTAATATTTCTTTAGGAAGCGACCGTTTATTGGCCTGAAAGGCCTTTCACCATGCATATCCATAAGCAGATAGGCCCCACCCTGGTAGACCTTATCTATGATGTACGGGCCTTCATAGTTTGGCTCGAATTTTCCCCGTTTGGCGTAATTGGGGATCATGGGCCTTTTGACCACTAGCACGAGTTCACCTTGGCGGAATGTCCTCGGCCGGGTCAGTCTCTCATATGAGCGCGTCATCTTTGCTTTATAAGCTTCCAGATTTTGTTGTGCCAGGAGCCGGGTTTCATCAAGAGCGTCAAGCTCTTCAAACCGTAGGTGAGCATTTTCTTCATCCGTCAGCTCGTGGTGAACTGCCACACGCAGAGAGGGTAATTCTATTTCGAGGGGGAGTACTGCTTCCACGCCGAACACCAACGCGTAGGGCGTTGTGTTCGTGGCCGTTTTGAATGTAGTTCGATACGCCCAAAGTGCCTCTTGCAGTCTCTCGTGCCAGTCTTTCTTATTTCGGGACACCGTTTTCTTTATGATTTTCGTCAAGGTCTTGTTAAAGGCCTCGGCGAGACCGTTAGCTCGCGGGTTATAAACCGAGGAATATCTCCAGTCTATATTGTGTTGTTGCGCGAAGCGACTGATCTTGTGGCTTCTGTAAGCTGGCCCGTTATCGGAGATAATCCGTCTCGGTGTTCCAAACCGATATATGACGTGTGTTTTAAAGAAATGGAGGATATTCTCCGTTTTCACTTCTCTCAGCGGTACTGCCTCTGCCCATTTGGAGAAGTAGTCAGTCGTCGCCAGGATGAAACGATGTCCCCTAGACGATGCTGGTTCGATAGGGCCGACTATGTCAGTTCCCCACATTTCGAACGGCCAGCTAGCCACCGTTGGATGTAATGGATTTGGATGCTGATGGATGAAGTCCCCATGAATTTGGCATGAGTGACATTGCTTCGCATATTCAAGGCAATCCTGGATCATCGTGGGCCAGTAGTAGCCCATCCGTTTGATCTTCAACTTCATCTTTGGGCCCGCTTGGTGAGAACCGCAGATTCCGTCGTGAACTTCCTGAAAGATTCTTTCCGCTTCGTCCGGTCCTAAGCATCTCAGCCACAAAAAATCAAATGACCTTTTGTATAAAGTATCATTGACGAAGGCGAGGACAGAGCTCGTTTCATGAGCTGATGTCTTGCGGACGCCTCTTCGGGCATTCGGTGGGACTTGAAGTAGTCTATAAAGACTTCCCTCCAATCCTCAACCTTCTCATGGTCTTTTATTTGTAAGGTCGCTTGTTCAGTCGCTCCCTTCTCTTCGGATGATTCCGGAGGTATTTCTGCGGGGGCGAGCACCCGACGACTTTGTACCATGATTCTAACATCATCGAGGTTCTCGTCAGCCATTTCTTTAGCAAGTTTTGCCAGCGCGTCCGCTTTGCTGTTTTCCGCACGCGGTATGTTCTCCAAAGTATAGGAGGGAATTTGGGTCAGCAGTTGTTGCACCTTTTCACTGTATTTTACCAATTCTGGTTTGCATGTTTGGTAATCGCCGTTCACTTGACTAACGACTAGCCGGGAGTCCCCATATATGAGGAGGCTTTCAATTCCCATGTCAATGGCGATCTCGAGACCTGCTATCAAAGCTTCATATTCAGCTTCATTATTCGTTCTCGGCTCTGTTAAGGAGAAAGCGAAGCGCATTATTCCTCCTTGTGGGGTCACGAAGATAAGGCCTACTCCCGATTTGATCATTGGCGTACTTTGTTTGTGCTTTTTCATGGAAGACGCTCCATCGAAATAAAGCTCCCAACGGGTATCACCACCGTCGATTGCGTCAAACGCATGTTTATCTGGCAAATCGCAATTCAGAGGAGAATCAGCAGGTATCGGGTGCTCAGCAAGGAAGTCGGCGATGGCCTGGCCTTTCACTGCCTTGAGAGGTTGATACGTTATCGAGAACTCCATTAAGAGCAGGGCCCATTTAGCGAGTCGTCCCGTCAATATGGCCTTTGACATTAGATATTTGAGAGGGTCCACTTTTGAAATGAGACGGACTTCATGTGCTAATGCGTAATGTCTAAGCTTTGTTATTGCGAAAATTAATGCCAGGCAGTGTTTTTCAATGGGGGAGTAGTTGCTTTCTGCCCCCAGCAGAACTCGACTTAAGTAGTAGAGTGCTCTTTCTTTTCCCTGGTCATTCTCTTGTGCCCATAATGCGCCTAAAGAACCTTCGAGGGCAGTTGTATAAAGGATAAGAGGTTTCCCCTTAACCGGGGCAGCCAACACTGGAGGGTTTTGCAGGTACTGCTTAATCTCGTCCAGCGCGCCTTGGCATTTGTGATCCCAAACGAATGGGGTTTCCTTCTTCATCAGGTGGCTGTAAGGACGGCACTTTCCTGAAAGATTAGCTATAAACCGCTGAATGTATGCGAGCTTTCCTTGGAGAGATCGCAGTTGCTTAAGGGTTCTTGGTGAAGGCATTTCCATAATCGCCCTGATTTTGGACGGATCTATTTCGATACCTCGGTGTCAAACGATGAACCCCAGGAATTTGCCCGAGGAAACCCCGAATGCACACTTAAGAGGGTTCATCTTCAAACTGTATTGTCGAAGGCGTCGAAACACAGTCTTTAGATGCTCGAGATGTTCCTCGTATGATTTGCTTTTAACAACGAGGTCGTCGATATAGCATTCGACAATTTCGTGTATAAGGTCATCGAAGATCTTCGTCATGGCCCTTTGGTAGGTGGCACCGGCGTTCTTTAAACCGAAGGGCATCACCTTGTAACAGAATATTCCCAAAGGAGTCCGGAAAGCCGTATGTTTCTGGTCTTCAGGATGCATTTTTATTTGATTATATCCTGATGAGCCGTCCATGAAGGAGAAAATCTCATGCGTGGACATATTGTCTATCATCAGTTCGGTGACTGGTACTGGGAAATCATCCTTCGGGCAGGCTTTGTTAAGATCCTGAAAGTCCACGCATATGCGCACCGTTCCATTTTTCTTCATCACTGGGACGATATTAGCGATCCATTCAGGGTATTGAACCTCCTGGATAAAGCCAGAGTCTATCAGCTTTCTGACTTCAACGTTGATGCTCATCTCGAGTTCAAGCCGCATTCTTCTCGGCGCTTGTTTAACTGGCTAGACACCCGGGGATATCGCCAGTCTATGTACAGCAACTTCTGGATCTAGTCCTGGCATCTCGGAATAGTTCCATGCGAAGCAATCTTTATGCTGTACAAGGACGTCTTTTAACGCAGCCACCCTTTCTTCAGAGAGTAGCTCGCTGACAAATGTCGGTCGCGGATCGTTTACCGTCCCCAACTCAATTTTCTTGAGGTTATCTGCAGTGGTATGTATCCCATCCTCTAGTTCTTTCGGAGCTGGGGGAAATTCTGAGATCACCTCATCATTGCTGTTTTCGAGGCACCAGGGAAGGCTGTCCCTGTTCTCGGATTCTTCTCTTAGTGTTGTTATCATGTGACAGGTGCGAATCCGCTTCCAATCCCAATGTGGAATCGGTTTTTCTTTCGTGGCCTTGGGCTCGTGCTTTTGTGGTGGCGCTACCTTCCAGTTGTCGGACAAACCGAATTTGCCAAGCTGATACTGATCTTCAACCCAATTCTTGAAGGTGAAGCAATCTTCAAGAGGATGCCCTGTTACTCGATGGTAAGAGCAATAATTTGGGTTGGAGACTTCGCCTGCTTGCTCAGGGTGTTTGGACTCTGGCAGTGTAAGCATTTGATGTTTTAGAGCAAGATCAAGTATCTTCTTCGTCTTGTTCTGAGGAAACAAGTATGCTCGACCCATTTTCTTCATGAGGGATAGGTCAATAACGCTCGACTCCCGTATGCGTGGTTTCTTAGCTCTGCTTTGTTGTTGTTGAGCGCCTTTTTGGCCTTTCGACTTGTTTCTGCCTTCGCGTCGAGCCCTTTTTATAACAGGTTGACAAGGAGCGGCATTTTCATCCTTCACGGCCTGTTGGAGAAGGCGTTGCGTCTTGGCTTTCTCGTAGATGGCCGTCTCGCGGTTGTGATCATCTCGGACTTTTTGACCAGCTTCCCTTATAAGCCTGTCCATTTGTTCTTCAAATGATGGACCGGGCAATTTCTCATCAGGAACTTTTACTGGCTTAGGATTAGCGTCCTCCCATTGAGCATCCGCTTCTTCATCGAAGTCATATATGACGTAACAGCTGTTTAGTAGCTATCGTTTCCTTGACCAGATGTATCCGAGCCCTTTTGTTTCCATTCTCCCGTTAGGCAGTTTACGTTGAGTCCCGGGGACATTCCAGACCCTGTCATAGAATTTGGCCTTTCTAACGGTCTGTTTGAAGGATATCCCCTGGCGTTTCAGCAGCTTCTTCAAACCTTCTGTATAATATCTGGGAAGACGGATAGGCTGAAGCCTTTCGAGCGTGGGATCCACGCCATGCCAGATTTCTTTTTCCACCTTGTTTTCTTCAGAACGGTAGAATAGGATTGCCTTCTCGCCTTTTCGTCCGGGAAGGATATAAAATGTCTGCAATTCTTCCACGCTGTCGGTGTCGAGTGCATCCAGTTCTTTATAATGTTCAAGCGGCACCATGGCTACCTACAGACTTCGCTCTTCATCAGCAGAAGCTCGTATTGAAAGCCGAGCAGAGAATACAGCATGAACTTCATCTTCCGAATCACTACCGAAGATCAATGAAGGAGCGGATGATCCCGGCTTGGTGTATTGGGGGGGGCGAATGAATTATATCCTCCTCCTCCTCGGTATCACTCCCGAAGACAGGGATGGTTGCGTTAGTTTTGTTCTCCGGCTTGTGACACCTTTCCGTGTCTTCGAAACTCGACAAGAAGTATTTGGCATCTTCATACTTGCGAACTTCATTCACGGAAAACGGATTCAATTCTCCTGCCACAGTGTACTCGAGACCATCCCTACAATATTTCATACACTGATGCTGTGTAGAAGGGATGATATTGTACTCGTGTAACCATGGTCGGCCGAGCAGAGTATTGTAGCATGTCTTGGCATCTATAACATGGAATTTAATATCTGTGACGAGCAACCCGAAGCGTAGCGTCAATATCACAGATCCAAGAGTTTTTGATGATTGGGAGTCGAACCCGGAGATGGTGATCTTGTCTCGGGCGAGGTGTTGGACACTCACGCAAATTTCCTTTAACACCCGCACATTGAGTAGATTAACAGACGATCCATTATCGACCAAGATTTTACCTATCTTTATGTCATGGCAGTATCCTAAGACATAAAGGGGACGATTGTGTTCGCACGTCCCGAGGAGAAGGTCTTCATCGCCAAAAGCAACGTCGGCCGTGTGCACTTCTTCCAATTCATCCTTCATCTTTTCTTTGGCCAGAAAGGCTTGGAACTGGTCCGGATCTTGTAGCGCCTTAATCAAAGAATCCCTCGCCTCTTTTGATAGCAACAGGGCATCAAGGATGCTGAGTTGCGAGGGTAGCTTTCTCAAATGCGCTAAGACATTGTAATCTACCTTATTTCTCTTCAGCGGGTTCTTTGCGGTCAACTCTTCTGCAACTCGGTCGTCTAAGGCGATGTCTTCAGAGACCTTCTCTTTCCCTTTGTCTTTCTTGTTTAAAGGTCCGAGATTCTTCTCAGGTAGCGTCCGATTGCGTAGCTGGATATTCTCGCAAACCCTCGGTCCTTCTTTTCCTAAAGTGGATTCTTTAAAGAGGGGGCCAAGCTCTAACTCCTCATCAGAATCGCTCCCGAATGTGGGCACTTGTGATCTTCCGGCGTCAATCATGCAACAATCACCGGTAGTTCTGTTGAGCACCTTGATCGTTCCGCTCTGCTCTCGGCGAGCTTTGCGCTTTTCCCGCTTAAACTGTTGCCGGCGAGCAACATATCCTTGCCACCATTTAGCGAAAGCTTGGCACTCTTCAGTGGGGTGCGACACCTTCCGATGATATGAGCAATAGGAGGGGTGGCTTTCCATTTCACCAGTAACGCTTCCCTCGGAGGATGGCAGCTTCATGCCCATAGAGACGGCCTTAGCAAGCCTCTTCCTTATCTTGAATTTGCTTTTATCCGTGGTGGGTGCACTTTGCCCCAGCGGGAGTATCTCAATTCTTTCGTCAAGGCACTGGCGTTTGGCCCTTTCGAATATAACCGCTTCGCGTTCCCGATCAGCTTTGCTTTTTAAGAACGCTTCATTGAGGAACGTGTCAATCATTTCATCCGACAACTCTGGAATTTTTAGTTCAGGATCTGCCCCTAGATCTTCAGCACGAGGAGTCTCCTCATCGTTTATGAACGAATGGGAAATCATATGGCAGCTTGCCACATATTCCTCGGATTCATCCGACGAACTACCTCCCTCATCTTCCTCTCGAAAGACATGGCTGAGAAACTCTTGGAATGTAATGGGGGTTCACGCCTTCTGGTTGTATTCTTCCAGCGCGTCAATTTGTTTTTGCAAGTCCGTGCGCTTGTCGTTAGGCTCCACGAGCTTCTTCGACTTCTTCTTCTTCTTCTTCGAAGACTTCGATGGCTGGTTATGAGTGTTTGGGACATTTCCACCAATCTTTTGAGTCGGACGAGGCTTTAGCATTCCTTCAATAATTTGCGGCTCTAATGGGTTATTCCATTTGATTGCCGGGCATGTTTGAAGATCATTTAGCATCCTCTTCGTTTTAGCTGACAATACAACCTACCAAGGAGCTTCCTCAACGACGGAGCATGTTGCCCCCGGCGTATTCGTCCCTTTAGAGGTGTAGGGCTGCGAGAGATTCACCTTCCATTTGTCAGACAACGCAAATTTGCCCAGTCGGTACTGGTTTTCAAGCCAATTCTTGAAAACGTAGCAATCTTCGATCGGATGGCCTAGTACTTGATGATAAGGACAGTAGTTGGGCTCGTTGACGTCACTTGGCTGCAACGAACGTTTTGGATCCGGCAGATTTATGAGTCTGTTGCGCAACGCCAGCTCGAATAACCTCCTCGTTTTATCGCGGGGAAAGGAATAAGGACGTCCCATCCTATCCTCAAGGGGTACGTACGGGCGCATATTATTTGGACGGGCAACCGGCTTTGAGTCGCTCGGTTGTTATTGAGCATTAGCGACAACGATCGCTTTTCCCTTCCCTTTGTCATTTCGGGAGTCCGGCTTTGGGAGAGGGGGTTTATGGCCCATCTGGTCCATCTGCGCTAGTTTGTCAATCAAAGCCTGGAAGGTAGTCGGCTTGAAGAACATCATAAACTGTGAGATGGTTGCTTGTGGATCAAGGGTTCCAACAAACATTCCCACCGCGGGAGCCTCTTCTATGCGCTGCTCGCATTTTGACCATAAATTACGCCACCGTATAGCGTACTGAACCCATGTCTCACCGGGTTTTACCCTGGTGTTAATCAGTGCCGTCATCGGGGTACGTTCACTGGCACTCGCAAAACGTTGAGTAAACAGCAGCTCCATTTCCGCGAAGGTTTTAATAGAGTCATTAGGGAGCTCAGAGTACCACTCGAACGCTGTATCTGATAAACTTCCAACAAACTGGCGAAGCAACAACTTGTCGTCACCGCCGGTGTTGCCGCAAAGCGCCCTGAACTGGGCGACATGCTGGTGAGGATTACCAGTCCCCTTATAGACATGGAACTTGGGGATTGTGTAACCCGGCGGGTACTTGATTTGTTCGTAGCAGCTCGGATATGGCCGCCCCGTTTTTACGACCTGGCCGGCTGCTTCAGTCGCATGGTGAACCCGTATTTGCTGGGCTATGTATTCGTCCAGATCGGTTTTAGAGATTGTATCCTCTTTAGCCGTTGATAGAGCGGGCTGAGGATTTGATGTCTATCCCCTATCATCTCCAAGGACGATCGGGGGCTCTTCAGCCGGAGGATCTTGTTGTATCATCATCCCTATCATATCTTGGAAAAGGAGGCCCATACGCTGTATGTTGGCTGCTTGTTCGGCGGCCTCTTTGTCCTTCTTCTCCAATATTCGGCGAAGGAACTCGGCGTCAGTCTCTTGTTCCTGGCGTTCATCGGAGGACGTCTCAGGGTTTTCTTTCGGCCCTGTAAGTGCGGCCATAGCGTTCATCATCTCCTGGAGCTTCTGTTGTTGCTCCTGAGCCTTGGTCACTGACCGTGTAAGCGGTCTATGACCCGTTGATGCACGGCTGTCTTCTTTTCCCGATGCCATGTAAACCGTATGAACAGTTATGCCCCCTGACTTGGGGCGTTTAGGTTCACCATCATTAACCTTTGCCGCTGACGCGGGAGCTTTCTCTGGCCTCCTTCTTTTGTGGGCCATTGGGGTTGAAGGAGCCGTTGAAGTGTGCATCCTAGCAACTGCTGTCCCCTGCTGTTTAATGGGGCGGTCCTTGTCCTTTTCCACTTTCGCCTTCTTCTGGCGACAAAATTGGTCTGGATCAATCACAGAGTTTTGAACCCTCCGCCAAACTTTATAAACTTTTGAAGATAGCCGTTGAGGGGGCTGTTCTTGCTTCATTTCCATAACTCTCTCCGCTGGTGGAGGAGATCTTTTCAAGGTAGCGATTGGAGAGTTCTTACGCACCCTCCTCATTAGTTCAAAGCTGTTTCCAGTTGGAACAGCAGCGTTGACTTCCACTACTGGAGCAGGTGGAGTTAGCCCTGAGGGGGAGTTGCCCCCTGCCTTCCTCACTCGTACAAGGAACCGTTAAACCACGATACAACAACAACGGAATATAGGTTAGGTGTCTTAATCTTACCGTCTCGTGCCGCTTCTAACACCTTCCGCACCAATCTACCCTTTAAACCCCATAGTGTTTTGATTGTATTGTTGTATTGTATTATATAAGTTGGATGACTGACCAAAACCATGATATCAGTAAACAGATTGTAACTGCATAATCAGGTAAATGGAATAACGGGATAATGGATGTATATCCATGGTTTGATTCAGTCAAGTTGTATAGATTGATAACTGGATTCTGGGATTCATGTGTTCATATTGAGTTGGGATATTATAGGTTTATATAGTACTTGAATCATATTCAAGTCGGATTATGATCAGACTCAAACCCGAGTCGGACAGAAGAAATGCAAATCGAAGTCCTATATTTACTAGGGTCCTTATTGTAATTTATAAAACTTGAGGGGGTTTTATATAAAAATACTTTTGTATAGTTTTCAAGATACACCCCAAGTATTTATTATTCGTCTTTAGAGTTGCAATGAGAGTGAATTTTATATTGTGACATTTCTAGTGAAAATATCATAGTTTTATAAATAAAGGTATTTATCTGTAATATTGATTTATTTGAAATTCATGGTATTTTAATGTAAAATTTATTCTTGTGATTTTTAGAAAAAAATGGAATATTTATATTATACCAAAATAGATATTTTAATGATAAATATACATATATTTATACAAAAATAATTTCAATAAATATTTTATATTCTAAAAATCCCATTTTCTTAAGATGTCGTATTTTAAACCTTTCGAGACCGAATGCTCCTTGCGGAGGTCTGAATCTTGCACTACTAATCCGAGGGTGCACGATAAACCGTACTATCCCTAACGGGTTCCTCAAAGGTGGGTTGTAGTGGCGCTTTGCAAAGATTTTATAAATACTAATACTTTAGAATACGGTTTTATTAAAGTAAAAGGTATTTATTTGCAAAAGTCGATTTTCCGTATTTTAGATTTTAGGGTTTTCTATTTCAACTAGACTATTTATAAATGATCTAAACAACAAGTTGTTAGAAGCCTCAAATCGCCTCTTCACCGCCAATTGTGGCCAGGTAAGTACAAGTGAGGAAGGAGGGATCCGCTCACGAATCGTGAGACGGGCCTTTTAAAGTAACCTTTTCTCACTTGCCTAGCCTAGACACCACAAAGTCAGCTTTAGATAAATGATCGATATCCACAACTTATTGTATTTTCCTATTAAAAGATATTTGTTTTAAAAGTGTATCAAACCTAAAACTTTTAGAAAATGTTTTATTAAGAAAATGGTATTTAAATGTAAAATCTTGTTTTATCGTATTCTAAGTTTTCAAGGTAGCGTGTTATGTTTGCATATGAGTGTGTGAGGAGGTAGGTCATTACCTCGTGATCTACTTTAAGGTATAGCAATGTTAAGGGGGTTAAATGTGAAAACGAAACGTTGTGGTATTTAAGTGAAAAAATACGATAAATGGAAACGTTATCATTTTATGTGATAAACTTGTTCAAATTGTTTGTTAAATGATTAATAGTCAACATAAAGATGTTTAAACATGATGGAATTGGTGATAAGTAAGATTTTATAGAAAACCGAATCGGAAATCGGATTTGTTCCGATTCCGTCGGGTTTTGTAAATTCGTATTTTTTATGAGAGAAAAGAAAGATAGAAAGGGGGACTTACGGGTTTGGACAACACTAGAGAGTGAGAGCGAAGTAGAGGGTTTGCCGGTGCGTCGAATCGTCGTTGAGAGTTCCTAGCACGATCACCGGAATTTCACCGTCGATTTCGTCAGAGCTTCGCCTTTCGCTCGTTTTCCAAAGTACCAAAGTTCTTTTGGAATTTTTGAGAGAGTGGACTCAGAAATTTAGGATGAGAGGGTAGAGGGTAGGGGGTATATTTATAGGGTTAGGCTAGGGTTAGGGTTTTTAATTAAAAAAATGTAAAAATTATATAAAAATCATTAAAATTTGGAGTAAAAGAGGTTTAATGTGCTCTCTGTAACCGATCTAAAAATTTAGTGTGTGTAGGGGGGTTGACCAAGCAAAGATGCTCATCTTCTATGTTGGGGATTCGGCCGTCCGGCCGAGTCCGGCCGGCGGCGCCGGACCGAGTCGGCCGGTCCGCCGGCCGACTCGGCCGAGTCGAAGGGTCGGTGGGTGGGGGGTCTCCTGGAGTGATTAATGGTAACTTTTTATGTGTAAAAGGAAATTTTTGAGAAACGCACGTGTAACTGTTGGTATTCTAAAAAATCAAAAATAAAATAATATTAAAAATAATGTGGGGCAGGGGATTTGAACTCTGGTGGTTTGGTTCAGCAGTGCAAGGTATTACCAATGTGCCACAAGCTCCTTCTTGTAATTATGGAGTGAAATAAATACTTAAAGAGATATCAGCAATAATAAATACTCCAAGTATACATTGAATTTAAATCAATTCTTTGTACATTAAAAATGGAGTTGTTACAGTCTACCCTCCTTACAGAAATTTCGTCCTCGAAATTTACAACTTTTATTTGAGGACTAGTTTACAAAGAGGTGTGGATATCTAGTACGCATTTCATCCTCCCTTTCCCAAGTGGACTCTCCTGAAGTGTCTTTCCTCCACATCACTCGAACCGAGTTAACTTTCTTGTTCCGAAGTGTCTTCACTTTCCTGTCCAGGATCTCCACAGGCTGTTGCTCATAAGACAAATCGGGCTGTATTGTGAGCTCGGAATAATCGAGAATATGACCGGGGTCACTCACATACCTTCTGAGTTGGGATATGTGGAACACGTTATGCACTCCTTCCAATGAAGCAAGAAGCGCTAAGCGGTATGCCACTTCACCGACTCGTTCGAGTATGTCGAACGGTCCAATATATCTTGGACTTTGCTTACCCCGTCTTCCAAATCGGATCACTCCGCGGTTCGGAGATATTTTCAAGAACACATGATCTCCCGGCTGGAACTCCAAGTGTCGTCTCTTCGCATCAGCCCAATACTTCTGTCGATCTTGGGCTATGCGCATTCTTTCCCTGATAGTACGAACCACATCAACAGTCGCTACTATCATCTCTGGTCCAAGAAGTTCTCTATCTCCGATGTCGTCCCAACTTAATGGCGATCGACACTTCCTTCCATACAATGCTGCAAAAGGTGTCATTCCTATGCTAGCTTGGTAGCTGTTATTGTACGCGAACTCCACAAGGTGCAGGTGATCTTCCCATGATCCTTTGAAGTCTAACATATACGCTCTGAACATATCCTCCAAGATCTGTATAGTTCGTTCCGACTGACCATCTGTTTGTGGATAATAAGCCGTGCTGAAGTTTAGACTTGTTCCCAACCTTGCTTGCAGACTCTGCAAAAATTGCGATCAGAACCTGGTGTCACGATTGGAGACAATACAGACCGGTACTCCATGAAGTCTCACAATTTCCTGTATGAGTTCATGGGTATCAGAGATAGTACATTATGAAGAGTTTAAATTTTAATTAGATTATTACCTCCACGTACTTCTTTGCTAGTGTCTCAGTTGATTGGCCAACTCGAAATGGGATGAAATGAGCCGACTTTGTGAGTCGGTCCACAATGACCCATACAGTATCGTTACCCTTTGTGCTGCGAGGAAGAGCAGTCACAAAATCCATCGTGATGTGTTGCCACTTCCATTTTGGGATTGGTAACGGTTGAAGTAATCCAGCAGTCCTGTGATGTTCAGCCTTTACTTGCTGACACACCAAGCATTTTGCGACGCTTCTGGCTACTTCACGCTTCATTCCATGCCACCAATAATTCAGACGTAGATCTTTGTACATTTTGGTACCTTAAGTGTGTACTGAATAGGGAGAGCTGTGAGCTTCTTTCATTAACTCTTCCCGAACAGGACCTTTTGGTACACGCAATCTGCTGCCGTATCTTAAAGATCCGTCTTCATGGATGATGAAGTCTATTCTGAATCCATTCTCCACCTGTTCTCTGATCTTTTGCAACTTAGCATCGCTTGCTTGAGCTACTTTGATCTGATTGAAAATGGTTGATTGAACTTGTAAATTCATCAAACTTGAAGCATTACCTGGCATGACTACTTCAATCTCCATCTGATGCAAGTCTTGTTGAAGCTTCCACTGAGCGGTGAGATTCATCGATAATGGTTGGCGACTAAGAGCATCAGGTACTACATTCACCTTCCCTGGGTGATATTGCAAGTTGATGTCAAAGTCCGCCATGAGTTCTAACCATCTTCTCTGCCGCATATTTAACTCCTTCTGAGTAAACACGTACTTCAGGCTCTTATGATCTGTGTAGATGTTCACTCGTTCACCAAGTAGATAATGACGCCAAATTTTGAGAGCAAAGATGACGGCTGCCAACTCCAGATCATACGTCGGATAATTGCGCTCATGAATCTTCAGCTGTCTTGAAGCATAAGCCACAACCTTACCGTGCTGATATAGAACACATCCTAATCCCTTACCGGATGCATCGCAATGCACTTCGAATCCTCCAGATTGATCCGGTATGACGAGAATAGGTGCTGATGTCAATCTTGACTTGAGTTCTACGAAAGCTTGTTCGCATGCTTCTGACCACACAAATTCTTCATCTTTACGTGTGGGCTTGGTCAGGGGCGTTGCTATCTTTGCAAAGCCTTCAATAAACCTTCTGTAATATCCAGCTAAACCCAAGAAACTTCGAATATCCTTCACTGACTTTGGTGTAGGCCATTCGCTAACTACTGAAACTTTCGCTGGATCCATAGAGATTCCTTCTCCTGATACGATATGTCCAAGAAAACCAACTTGCTTAAACCAAAACTCGCACTTGCTGTACTTGGCATAAAGCTGATGCTGTCGAAGACAATTCGTAGGTGCTCTGCATGTTCTTTCCGACTCTTAGAATACACTAGGATGTCGTCGATGAAGATGACAACAAACCTGTCTAAGTACTCCCGGAAAACTTGATTCATTAGGTTCATGAATATTGCGGGTGCGTTGGTCACTCCAAATGGCATCACTAGAAATTCGTAATGTCTATAGCGAGTTCTGAAAGTTGTTTTATGAATATCAGTTTCCTTGACCTCCACTTGATGGTAACCTGAACGAAGATCCAATTTAGAGAAAACACAAGATCCACTTAGCTGATCGAATAAATCGTCGATGCGCGGAAGTGGATACTTGTTCTTTATAGTGACTTCATTCAAGGCTCTGTAATCGATGCACATTCTGTATGAACCTTCCTTCTTCTTCACAAGTAGTACAGGTGATCCCCAACTTGAAGTGCTGGGACGAATCCATCCTTTCGCCAGTAATTCGTCCAACTGTGTTCGGACTTCTTTCAAACCTTCCGGACTTAAACGATAGGGTGCTTTGATCACCGGTTGTGCTCCTGGTACTAAATCAATACTGAATTCAAGAGTTCGATCGGGAGGCAAACCTGATATATCGTTAGGAAATACATCGTCGAACTCTCGAACCACATCTGGCCTTGATTCTTCCTCTGCTTGAGCTGCTGCAACTACTGCTTCTCTTGGCTTCGCTTTGCAGGTACTTGGCTCCAGTGTACGGTCTCCGCTTTTGAAATAGAAGACCGGATGGTCTGAAATCTCGAATACTACCCTTCTTTGACGACAGTCGATGGTAGCATAAAAAGTTCCAAGCCAATCCATTCCTAGAACCACATCGAAGTTTGGTATGTCCAGCACTTTGAAGTCAGCATAAAACTCTCTGCTGCAGACGATGACTGGACACAAGCTGTATCCCATAGTTGCCTTTAGAACGCCATTTCCTGAACTGACATTCCAGCTGGATACAAGCGGTGAGACTGGAATCGCATGGGTTCGGACAAACCGTTGCGACATAAAGCAGTGTTATGCTCCAGTATCAAACAATGCTAGTGCGGGGATTGAGGATACTAAGATTGCACCTAAGGTATGTGGGATATGTTTTAGGTATAGAAAATATGTAGCTAAGTAGCAGGATAGAAAAGCAAAGTTTGAAAAGAAAAGTTTACTAGTGATGACTTGGCCGGTGGCCTCAGCTTCTTCCACTGACATAGTGAAAACCTGGCGCCTTGGTACATTCCTCCTGGCCTGAGGAGCATTCCTCGGAACGTTCCTTTGAGCTTGATGGAACTGACGAAGAGATGGTGCAGCTTGTGGTCCTCTGGGTGGTGCAGGTAGTGCAGGTCTTGAAGCAGGTGCCTGAAGAGCTGGTCCCTGCAGATAGGTAATTGCTGGCCTGGGTGCAGCAACTGGGTTTTATCTTTGGGGACAAGACCCAATATCATGAGTAGCTGAGCCGCAGACTAAGCAAAGACGGTTGACTCGACGGCAGTCTTTCATCATATGTCCAGTTCTCTTGCAGTAGGTGCAAAAGGCTGGGCTGGGACGATGGTTCGGTACTCCGGGTCGCCTTGGCACAAAAGGTGGCTTGGACGAGGCTCCTCCTGCCATCTAGTTGGCAGGGCGTTTGACTTCTGCAGACTGAGGTCTGCCCCTTGCTTTTATCACTGCCTCATAACTGCGGGCAGCTTCCAGAGCATCCTCATGAGTCAGAAATTTTCCCGTGGCTAGAGCAGCCTGAATCTCCGTGTCCAAACCTTGTTGAAAGCGACGGGCTCTGATCTCGTCCGTCGGTATCAAGTTTGCTGTGAATCTTTTTAAGGATTGTGTTAGCTGTGTAGTATATGAGATTTAAAAATTGAACTGTTGTGACATATCTTACCGTCTTAGTATGGTGAATTCAGCGTCGTACTCATCTACTGATTTGTCCCACATCGAACCCTGTTGTAGATGAATGAACTGCTGCTCCATGGCAAACCTGGCAGTCACAGGGAAGTATTTCGCGTCGAACTTCTCGCGAAAAGTCTTCCATTCAATAGGCTGTACCAGACGGGTTTCTTCCGCCTTCCACCAGTTGCGAGCAATGTCCGTGAGCTGTAGTTTCGCCACACGGACCCAAGCTATGTCTAGCACTTGAGCTGCTGCCAGATCGTCTTCTATACTTTGTGCCCATTCTTCAGCTTCAAGAGGGCTTCCTTTTCCGGAGAACTGCTTGGGATGTAAGGCCCTGAATTGCTTTACCCCTGGTGCGTCGGTCTCAGGACGGTTCAGAAGTTGTTGCTGTCCCTCAAGAAGGCTGCGGATCGCCTCAAGTAGCACTGTTTGCTTGGTGGGTGGCGCAGGAACAGCTGGTGTGAGAGGCAGTGCTGGAGGTGTGTTGTTGACATTGATGCTGGTGTTGTTCGGGGAATCCATAACCTTCAAGAAAAAATTTGGGTTAGGACAGATTCAAATACATGAAATGATAAGATTCAAGGAATAGAAATTTGTAAGATTCAAGAAACATGAATTGTAAAGAATATTTTAGTTGCTGGTTCTCGTGTTATATTGCTTAGGTTGTTCACGCAGAACAGAACTGCATAGTATGGTTCTATACAGCTCTGACCTGCATGGGCCACCAACAAAACCTGTCACGCCCCGCTTCCCGGTGTACGGTGAAGGGGATGCGACGAGGTCCGCTACGTATTTACTGTGAAGTAAATACACTAAGCGTATCTAAGCAATATAAAGGTAATTCACAAGAGACAAGAGATATAAAAATAACAGCAACTTTATTAATAACATTCTTTTGTACAATGCATGAAAAGTAAATACATCTGAAATAAAAGCGATGCCTAAACAATGGCATAACAGAAAATGAAAAACACTGAATAGAACAAGGTACAATGTCTAGAGCTCGGGGTCTTCGTGGAACTGATCCAAATCTTCACCGGTGGGCTCGATCTCTGACGGGTCCAAAACACCTGACGACATTCAAAGAAGAAAGAAATAGAATGTCGTCAGCGAACAGGTCGCTCGGTAAGTCCCAAAGATTAGAAAAAGACAGAATAAAAAGTATCTTCTAAAGTTGTATAATATTGCAAAATATTGTGTTTACGCTGTTGTTTGTAGCTTGGTACGGAAGGATGCCAGTGTATACGAGAGGGGTCTCAGTATGCTAGAGACCAGGGCAAACGAAATGTATAAGGAACCGTTAAGCCACGGTACAACAGCAACGGAATATAGGTTAGGTGTCTTAATCTTATCGTCTCGTGCCGCTTCTAACACCTTCCGCACCAATCTACCCCTTAAACCCCGTAGTATTTTGATTGTATTGTTGTATTGTATTGTATAAGTTGGATGACTGACCAAAACCATGATATCAGTAAACAGATTGTAACTGCATAATCAGGTAAATGGAATAACGGGATAATGGATGTATATCCATGGTTTGATTCAGTCAAGTTGTATAGATTGATAACTGGATTCTGGGATTCATGTGTTCATATTGAGTTGGAATATTATAGATTTATATAGTACTTGAATCATATTCAAGTCGGATTATGATCAGACTCAAACCCGAGTCGGACAGAAGAAATGTAAATCGAAGTTCTATATTTACCAGGGTCCTTATTGTAATTTATAAAACTTGAGGGGGTTTTATGTAAAAATACTTTTGTATAGTTTTCAAGACACACCCCAAGTATTTATTATTCGTCTTTAGAGTTGCAATGAGAGTGGATTTTATATTGTGACATTTCTAGTGAAAATATCCTAGTTTTATAAATAAAGGTATTTATCTGTAATATTGATTTATTTGAAATTCATGGTATTTTAATGTAAAATTTATTCTTGTGATTTTTAGAAAAAAAATGGAATATTTATATTATAACAAAATAGATATTACAATGATAAATATACATATATTTATACAAAAATAATTTCAATAAATATTCTATATTCTAAAAATCTCATTTTCTTAAGATGTCGTATTTTAAACTTTTCGAGACCGAATGCTCCTTGCGGAGGTCTGAATCTCGCACTACTAAGCCGAGGGTGCACGATAAACCGTACTATGCCTAACGGGTTCCCCAAAGATGGGTTGTAGTGGCGCTTTGCAAATATTTTATAAATACTAATCCTTTAGAATACGGTTTTATTAAAGTAAAAGGTATTTATTTGCAAAAGTCGATTTTCCGTATTTTAGATTTTAGGGTTTTCTATTTCAACTAGACTATTTCTAAATGATCTAAACAACAAGTTGTTAGAAGCCTCAAATCGCCTATTCACCGCCAATTGTGGCCAGGTAAGTACAAGTGAGGAAGGAGGGATCCGCTCACGAATCGTGAGATGGGCCTTTTAAAGTTACATTTCCTCACTTGCCTAGCCTAGACACCACAAAGTTAGGTTTAGATAAACGATCGATGTCCACAACTTATCGTATTTTCCTATTAAAAGATATTTGTTTTAAAAGTGTATCAAACCTAAAACTTTTAGAAAAGGTTTTATTAAGAAAATTGTATTTAAATGTAAAATCTTGTTTTATCGTATTCTAAGTTTTCAAGGTAACGTGTTATGTTTGCTGTAATACCCGGATCTTCTTATACACCTAAATCTGTATTTCTCGGTAAACAATAAATTTGTTACTTTTAATCATTCAATTATTTAAAGAAACTTTCTTTAAACCCCAAACCCAAATCTTTACTTCTCTCTTATCATTATTTCCTCAACCCAGACCTAATTCCCTAATCCTATATTTTCCTTACAAATACCCGAGCCCAGCTTTTCAGTTTTCCCAGTTATTTGATTTAAACCCAAAACCTGTACCTCAGCCCATTGCCTCGACCCAATCTTTAATTCATTATTAATTAATTAAATTTTGACCCAGCCCAACCCGTTCATCCCTCAGCCCATCTCTTTTTCCCTTCTCAATTTCCCTTATATTTTCTCTTTATTCTCAAACCCATTCCCACATTTCTCACTTCAATCCCTTAACGATTCTTTCAGACCAAACATTCAGCCAAGCCCATTCTCACCTGAGCCCACCCCTTTTCCCTCACTCAATTTTCCTTTAAGCCCACTGCTTTTCCTTCTCAAGTTTCTCTATTTGCCCTTGCCCGGTTCCTCAATTTTTTCACATTTTCATGGCCAAACTCTCTGCCGATCTTTCTCCATTAATTAAATTTCCTGCAGTTCAACCAAAAGAAATTCCCTATCCCATCCTTTTTATAAACTCAATCCATCGTAACCCATTCTTCTTTTATATCTGAACCCAGCCCATCTCCTTATAAACAAAATTTTCCTTCCATATTAATCAAGTCCCGGCCCATTCTATTTTTCCCACTAATTAAATTCTATTTCTTTTTCCTGGCCCAACTCAGCCGGCCCGGCTCCTCACTCATTAATAGGAATTCTTTTTATTTCTTCGGCCCAGCCCACCAAGCCGCGTTCTCTCTCTTCACGCCCGCGCCCGCTTCATCCAACCCGACCCGGCCCGCTACTTCTTCTCCTTCTTCCCGTTGCGATTCTCCCGCGCGCGTTTTCCTTCGCGAGCGCGCTTCTCGCGCCGTCTCCTCCGCCTGCGCCCACGTCGCCTGGGCGTTACCCCCACGAAGTGCGACCCCTCATCCTCCTCACCTTCATCCTTCCTCCCTCACACTTCAACTCCTCCTTTCCTCTACACCTCGAGCACCATCACCCCATCACAGAACTCAATCCCTGCAACCCTCACCGGCCGTCTTGCACCTCTCGCCAGCGGGCCCACTACACCGTCGTCGCCCCCATCATCAACATCATCATCGTCATCCTCACTCTGTCCCTTTCCCTCTCTCACTGCCTCTTCATCTCTCTGTCTTTCTCTCTCTCTCTCTCTCTCTCTCCCTCTCTCTAACTGCCTCTCTCAACTCTCCCTCTCTCGTACCCACCTTGTGCCCAGCACCATGCCACCTTGTGCCCAGCACCATGCCACCAGCACCATGCCACCATGCCACCAGCACCATGCCACCATATGCCCAGAGCCCGAGCACGAGCCAAGACCGCGAACCTTGCACGCGTCATTCATCGCGCGTTCACGTCGTTGCCGCTGCCGTGTGCTCCAAGACGTCTCCAGGCAAGTTTTTACTTGCTTTCATGCTATTTTACTTAGGTTAAAATCGTTAAATACATAAATTATTAGAGTTACAAGTTTAACTGATTTTGTGCCGTACCTGTTCGGTGCGTGTTCCCAAAGAAAATACATTTCTAAATTGACGGAACTTAATTTATTACTTGGGCCCTTGCTGTGATGAACAACGTGTGCAAGTTTCGTTGGATAAATTGATCGTTTATGACCAAAACAACTGCCCCAAAGTTTAACCGTAAAACTGTATTTCTGTTGCACCTGAAAACCGTTAAATTCACCATAAATTAAGTACATAGTAGAATGGTGCGTTCGAGGGCTCAAATTGGAGCCGACTCGATGAACTTTAACTCCATACCAGTTTCCAGACATTTTGTATTTAAACTGTGATGATATTCGGACCGGAGTGCGACTCTGGACTGCAGTCCAGAGTGACTCCAGTCTTTGCTTACTGTTTCGTATTGGATACCATAGAATTTCCTTAACTCGTAAGTTGCGGAACTCCGCTGATTATTATAGATAAATCTGTTAGCTAGAAAACACAATTGATTTCATCCTGTTTCGTTACCGTTTGATATTTAATCTGTAATTTAGAAGATCGGGACACATCACAGTCCCAGCAGAATCAGAATTGACATGTTGATATTAAACAGATTATAACTCCTAACGTACAGACGCGATTGGAGATCCGTTTGTTGAGTTGAAAAATTTACTGAAAACCCTAGAATCCATCCAACTGTAGCGCCGCTAAATTATGATCCCAACTGGGGTTAAAATGCGTTGCGAAATGGATTCCTGATTCTGAAACCGGATTTCCAGCCGCGTGCGCTTAAAATGAAACAGTTATAACTAATGATCCTGAAAGCTGATTGGCTCGAAACCAAATTAGATGGATAGCTAACTGAACATATTAATTACTACCTGCTTATCATTTCGCCAAATTATATACGTACGTTTCATGATAAATCGTGCAAGTGAAAGAATGTTGTTTTATAACATCCTCATCATGTTTATATACTTGTTCACGCATCACATCATACCCATATCATTGTAGTGATAACCTAGTGATATCGTGCATTCACCCAGTGTTAGATTTTAGTGATGATTGTGGCAAGTACGTCAGTGTTCGTGTATCCGTGATGAAGTGAAAGTGATACGTACTTGTGCACAATCAGTGTCCCTTTTATTCTTTTGCATTGTCGACGTCTGTGGGATGTGTGTACGTGTGACTATAAGTGGTATGGGACACTTATGGAAGCGCTTGCACGGGTGTCACAGATAAGGCATCCGACACTGCCATTTATCTTAGGTATTGGTCGGGACGTGCTTGATGGAGGTCCTGCCTCCAGTTCTCGCGCAGACTTGTCACGGATCGATTAGTATTTAGGGTGATGGTTAGCGTTTGATGTAGACCACGGGGTGTGGGGTAGTTTAAGTGTGAGTTCAACAGAATCTCGGGAGTCCCATGCCGGCTTATATATTTAGGGAGTTATATGGAGATTTACAGGGTATGTGCTATAGACACCGTGATACATTCGTTACATGTTGGGCCCGTGGTCCCTTGCCCTTGGGTTCTACCCTTGGGTGGAGGACACTCGCGAGTGGTTGACTCTCACACTTGGACTGACGATAGGCTTATTGACCTGTGCAGTGAGACTTAGAGACTGATAGGGTTACTGTCATTTACACTCCTTCTATACTGTGTTGACATTCGTGACATATTGTTATACTACTTTACTTTTCCGCTGCATTGTTTACTGCACATTCATATTCATGCTATTATTGATTCACTGATATTCATGCCCATTACCACTGTTTGAACTGTCACTTGTTTCCATATATGATATATTGCTATTGTGTCGCTCTGACGACCTGAGTATGCATGCTCAGTGTGAGGAGAAGATTTAGCCTGGACCAGAACTAGACGTGCATCACAGACTTCCTGACTTGCTTTCCTGAGTTACATTCATTGGTTCCACTCCAGGTCAGTCTTTACATTGTTCCTTTCAGTTACTGCATTTTCTCATTACCTGCGCATCGTTTACTGTTTACCATGATAAACTAGAAGCCGAAGTGTGATTACGGCAGGACTTTTCCTTGACCGTAAGAGCATGGCTGGCCTTGTCTACCCCTCGTATTCCGTATTTTGGGAAGCGGGGCGTGACATTTGCATATGAGTGTGTGAGGAGGTAGGTCATTACCTCGTGATCTACTTTAAGATATAACAATGTTAAGGGGGTTAAATGTGAAAACGAAATGTTGTGGTATTTAAGTGAAAAAATACGATAAATGGAAACGTTATCATTTCATGTGATAAACTTGTTCAAATTGTTTGTTAAATGATTAATAGTCAACATAAAGATGTTTAAGCATGATGGAATTGGTGATAAGTGAGATTTTATATAAAACCGAATCGGAAATCGGATTTGTTCCGATTCCGTCGGGTTTTGTAAATTCGTATTTTTAATGAGAGAAAAGAAAGATAGAAAGGGGGACTTACGGGTTTGGACAACACTAGAGAGTGAGAGGGAAGTAGAGGGTTTGCCGGTGCGTCGAATCGTTGTTGAGTTTTCCTAGCACGATCACCGGAATTTCGCCGTCGATTTCGTCAGAGCTTCGCTTTTCGCTCGTTTTCCAAAGTACCAAAGTTCTCTTGGAATTTTTGAGAGAGTGGACTCAGAAATTTAGGATGAGAGGGTAGAGTGTAGGGGGTGTATTTATAGGGTTAGGGTTTTTAATTAAAAAAATGTAAAAATTATATAAAAATCATTAAAATTTGGAGTAAAAGAGGTTTAATGTGCTTTCTGTAACCGATCTAAAAATTTAGAGTGTGCAGGGCATTGTTAGTTATATGTATGCCCTAGAGGCCATTACTATACATGTGATGTATATTGTAGTGGATGCTTGGACATATATAGGGAGGACTTTCTTGCTCGACATGATAGTATGCTATCTGGTTACTCTTTACCTTAACGTGTATACTGATTGTCTCTCTGTTACATGTTGGTAAAACCCTTAGGATGAGTACTTGACTACCTGGACTATGATGCGGATCATACTAGTGGGGACATGGTAGTCCATAAGTACATCCTTCAAGGTCTCTTGTCGTGGGTGTATCGAGACGGGGCATCGATATACCAGAGTAGACTAGCGTATACCTTCTCGACCCATACAGATGGGCGATGGATTATCCCATATCCATTGGTGTTTAACATCAGAGATGATATTCGGGTGCTCAGTGGAGACTGGGTACACTGGACGGACTCGCCGAGAACTCCCAGATGGTATTATACCTTACGTCAGATGGCAGTTCTTTGGTGACACTGGTACAGGTTAGTCTGTAGACCCGAGATCGTCATAGAGTCTTGTATGATTCCCACTGTGATTTGATTTCCAGCTTACCACGTCCAAGAGGGCGTGCAAAACGGTGGTTTTTGGGTACAGTCCCGAGTCACATGGAGGCAATGAGCGATAGGAGGGGTTTCGTCTCTCCCGGTAATGGGGGTTGATGTTGCGCTATGCTCGATTGGCCATAACAGGGAAGTCCCTGGCCAGGGCTGGTTTAGAGATTTACTGGTAAGTGTTACCAGTAGCTTCTCGACCCGTTATGCGCCTCATATCGTCATGACTTATCGGTTATTGGGGTCTGACGTTTACCAACCCTAGAACTGATATGCGACATATCAGACAAGGAGACCGGACTGTACGGTAGTGTCACTGTCAGGCTTTTGCAGGAGTTGGAGCGGGCTTGCTTGCTGATCTTCTGATCGCTCAATATCCGGGTAGCCGTTACGTCCAGCTAGTACCGCTGATGGCTTGTGGGTGCTTGATATGATCATCACCTACTGTCGGCGTATTGACGAGTCTTTAGAGTCCTACATAGAGGTTTTACTGGCTCAGGAAAAACGAAATAGGGACGCATATGAGATATGTGCGGGACCGAGAATAATACAAGTATGTGATACTGTATTCCATTCTCGCGATTTGTATCATCGGACGGTTATATGAGATATAGCCGGATTACCGAATCAAGTGTTGATTCGATACATTGATACACTTGATACTAGTCGGCGATATGATCGGATCGTTAAATAAAGTGTTGATTTAATGATTTAATGTATAATTATATATTTGATATATTAGTTTACATTAACTAGTATTGGTTCACTTAAGATTGATTTTCTCACTTGATGTGCACAAGTTGTATATGTGATATATTTTTGTGTGCACAAGATTTTATCATGTTTGATGATACATGCAAACTTGGGTGTGTGTATGATTTACACCATATTTAAGATAATGGATTAGGTTTTTATTTATTAAGTAATTCAAAATGGTGACTTTCTTTGTTTGGGCTTGAAGCTTCATGAAGCTTTTAAGCATCTTTGACAAAGTCTAACCATTTTGTTTTGCTTGAGATTTTCTAACATCGTCTACACTTCGCCTAAAACTCTAGCTAGGCTCTGATACCACTGTAGGTCAGGCAGCCACCCCATCCAATGGGATCACCGTAGCACCAACGGGTCCCTCAGCAGCTACTAGGCATTGGATGTCGACATATGGGGGGTTCTTACTGTGTGACAGTGTGGCGAAGCATAGGCTCTTACCCCCAGGGTGTCCCGAGACCGGAAAGTGTTCCGGCGGGTTGTAGTCCTCGCGAGGGGGCATGCGTAAAAAGTAGCTGCTGAGGGACCCGTTGGTGCCACGGTGACCCCATTGGATGGGGTGGCTGCCTGACCTACAGTGGTATCAGAGCCTAGCTAGAGCTTTAGGCGAAGTGTAGACGATATTAGAAATCCGATCGAACCCCGAAACCCTGAATCGAACCCTTCTCTGGACATTTTTTGAAACTGTGTATTTTTGTGAATTAAAAATATCCAAAAAATTCAGCAGGGTTTTCTAGGAGTTACTGTGCATCACGTGCCCCCAAGACCATCAATGAACCGCGGAACCGCGGCCTATCCCTAGGTTGCGCGGCGGTTCCGCGGCCACACAGTGGCATCTTGGTACACTGTTTGCACAGTAATGTCCTATTATTATTCCTGTGTTTTCTGGGTAATTTTAATTTATACTCAAGAGTTGAGTTTTCTGGGTTGTATCGGGAGTTCGTCGATTCGATCGGAATGTTTAACTTCGTCTTTGTGTTTTCCGGATATTTAGAAAGTATTAAAAAGTTCGAACGGATATCAATAACTCACTTTTTCCCGACCCGGAAAATTTCCAAGTGTTGGATTTTTCCATTTGTTTAAGAACGTCTAGATCGTGCAAGTTACGTGATGGAGCCTCTAGAAGACAACAAACCTTAACTCGATTATGTGACCGTCTTGAACTGCCTTTTGAACCTTAGGGTTTGGGGGAGTACGGCGTGCCACATGTGAGACGTTGGCTTGACCCTTCTACGGCTGGACCATTGGTACTGTGGCATGTGATGGATGTTTTTAAACCCCCTTCAAGTGTTGAGAACAATTTAGGAAAACTTGGGTGTTCGATCATTCGATTGGAAAGTTTAGCACTGTCTATTTATCTGGAATATGATACAATATTTGGAATCCACAAGTAGTTATGAGATAACTGATTTGGATGTTATAAACATAGCAGTTTAGTCTCAATTGATCGGTTGCCACGGAATTTTGATGCGATCAAAATTCCGTCGCAATCACGTAGCGTACGCGGATACTCGCCGGGTAAACTTAATAGACAGCCATTCCCCATAGCCCCGACCAAGTGACTGTAGGAGAACCCCGTCGCCGAAAGCATCCGTTCGGGTGCTCGCGGCAGCGGTGTTCCGCCTTAGTGCACTTCGTCGACGTCATCCGGGGGTGCGGCCGTCTACTAAAGTTTGCGACGAGCATTCGATCATTTATCGGGAATCTTGTTGAATTGCCCGACTAGATATTGCAAAGTGTTTTCGATATGGAGACTAAAATGCGGAGTTTATAATTGTTAGGCATGCGATGTCTAAGGAGGTTGCGAATTCCAACTGTTGTAGTTTAACACTTTCTTTTCTGCGACCGTAAGTGTAATATGTGATATCGCCGGTTTCGTTGCTATATGTCAACGACAATTGGGATGCGCATATTTACTTACGTTGATGACATGTGATATTGTGTGTTGCTGGATATGTTATATTGGATCGTCGCGTTCTGAATAGCCGGGGTTTTTCTGTGAGATGAGAGTTTTTATTTTCATTCATGTAAAATTAAATGTATGTAATATTCTTTTATTGGGGCACTTCCGGGTTGAGATTGATGTCACCATTTGTATATTATTTACTTTTCTACACTAGGATAGACCCAAGGAGGAGAGCACAAGTAACCGGGTTCTGGAGTCCAGTGGGAGACCAACTCGAGAAGTCGAGTCCGGGTCTCCTAACTTTAGAATTGGTAGGGTTGCTTGCCGCTCTCGTAGGGGTTTAGGGGTGTGGGTTTGGCTATTCATCGCGACTGTGGAATCCGTGTTTTATAGAGGCTCAAAATAAAACACGGACGTCCTAATATATCCAATATTTCATATGTTTCTTCTGCGATATCTGTGATGTGATCATGTGATGTGCTGTGATAGATACTATATATAGTATATATGATATATTATATAGACGTTACTTATGTTTTACACCCGCGCTAGCCCTGTCCCGCTCTGCTGTTAGTTACCTAACCTAACGGTGCACGATGGGACATTGAGGCGAATGCGGATGGCATAAGTGTACGTCGTATTTATCTGTGATGTTTAGGTAACTTAAATGATGAGACTTCATTAATGTGATTAATGAAAGAAAAAGAAACCTAATAGATGTTGTGGAATCGAATTTTCAAAAACAGATAGATACAGTTCTTGCTTTGCATCGCGGTGTTCCTCGTAGAACATCTTGCACCTTATTCGATGAGGAAAGGGCCGAGATCTCTTCACCGGGAGTGACCCCTTTAGCAATAACTGGCAGATGCTACAACACTCGGTTTGTCTTTTGATTGCTTCTATAGTTCTTTCTTTGCATAGTAGTATATATGATATATCCTGCACCTCATTCGACGAGGAAAGGGCCGACGATCCCTTCACCGGGAGTGACCCCTTTAGCAAAACTATAAAAGCCTAAAAAACACTCCATTTTAAAATCATTTGATTCTACAACGATATCAAGTTCATTACGCAATAGGTTTTCAGAAAAAGCTGTCGTAGCCCTCTGTCATTTCAGATAAGTTGTATATAGTATTCGTGCTACATTTGTTGGCTTTCGTCAAAGTGTAGTGTGCGTTAGCTATATGCTGCTTATCTGCTGCATACGATGCGATTGGATTAGGGTAGTCGTACGACTTTGTTGGCTTTCGTCAAGGGTCATGCGGTGGGTTTAATTCAGTCAAGAAATGTACGGGTTGAACTTGACTAGCGGGCTATGGTTTGTTGGCTTTCGCCAAGGTCATAGCACGTTAGGGGCAAAATTATCGGGAATTTCAAGTGTTGAAATTTGCAATGAGATTGCATACCTTCTATGAGATAGTTGGATCCCGATACCCACTGCGAGTAATTGTTACCCCTGGGAGAGTTTTACACATTACAATTAGCCGATCGAGTAGGTGTCTAGAAAGGTATTAACGGGGTTACGCCTCTGGGAAAACGAGGTTTACATTAATTAGGTTCATGAGAAAGCACGGGGGACCTCCTTCAAAGTACCGACACTGGCCTGGCTGAAAGATTGGCGAACTTGTAGCGTGTAATTAATCTCGGTTAGTCTTTTCTTTTAGGATTTGAAGGAAGATTTGATAAAAACAGTGGGAGCCATCCTGATTAAATAAAATAATAACCAATCTGATCTTGCAAGAGCGCACGCAGAGTGTTTTCTTCTCTCTCTCTCCAGGTAGCGACCATATCACGCCTTAATCAAGATAATAATACGGATGAATTGACCGAACCCGCTTGTTATACTGAGCTGGGGAACGTTGGTCCCACTCCAACTTATAAATGTTATAAGACAGAGCAGGAATTTGGGGAATACCAGATTTCCCGTGCCACCCTAACGAAGAGAGTGCATGTTGATGCATCATCTTCGGGTGTGTTCATTACAGATAACTGTTTCTCAGTATTCTTTACGTCCTGGGTATGTGATACCGGATCAGGATCCCGCATATGTAATCTGTTACATGAGCTACAGACATGTAGAGAACTGAGAACGAGTGATAAGTTTCATGAGATAGAAAACGATGCAAGTGTTGCAACCAAGTCTGTTGGTCACTATCACCCTGTATTACCAGAATACATTGATTCCGAACAAATGTTATTAGATACCGAACCTGATATACAAAATCATATCAGTCTCTTTATTCGTAAAGAAAGGATATAATTTTGTATTGTTGGATAATGTTTTGAACATTTCCAATATCAAGAGTTGATCGGTTCAGGCACGTTATCTAAAAGCATTAACGTTCTAAATCAAACTACAGTTCTTAGTATACAGAACACACAAGAGGAAGAGTTCAGAAATGAATGAATCCTTCTTAAGGTATTGTAGACTAGGTCATATCAATGCGACCCGACTAGCTAAGTTACACTTAGATGCATATTTAAATCTATTTGAATTTATATCTGGTGAAACTTGCCGGTCATGTCACAAAGATAAGATGACCACAGCTCTGTTTATTTGAAACAGAGAAAGAGTTAGTAAACTCTTGGGATGATACATGTTGATGTATGAAGGTCCCCTGTCTACAAATGCCAAGACCGGTTCTTTGTACTTCATTACATTCTCTGTTGATCTCTCAAGATTCAGACATATGTTCCTGTTGAAACACAAGTCCGAACCTTTTGAGATATTCACAGAATATAAGTTAGAAATAGAGAACCACAAACGGGTATAAGTATTATGTCTTTTGATGTGATCAAGGAGGAAAATACTTGAGCACGGAATTCCTGAATTATTCTAAAGGAGAATGAGATTCTCTCTCAGCATTACTCCTCCGTATACACCACAGCACGTCGGTGTATCGGGGCGGAGCAATCACACCCTATATGATAAGGTGTCCTCTATGATGAGTAATACTGAGTTACCTATTTCCTTTTGGGAGTTATGCACTTATGAAGTTGCATACCTATTGAATAGGGTTCCGATCAAATCAGTTGCCTACCACTTCATATGAGATATGGAAAGGGAAGAGCCCATTTCTTAAGTCAGTTAAGATTTGGGGTTGTCCAGCCTATGTCTAAAAGTATAATCCGGACAAGCTCGAGGCAAAGTCAGTTCTATAGAAGTTTGTTGGATATCCTAAGCATTCGCAAGGGAATATCTTCTACCAAACCGAGGAACAAAAGATGTTTTGTTTCTCAGCATGCCACCTTTGTAAAAGGGAATTTCTTGAGAAGAAAATTAGTGGTCATGAGGTAGAACTGGAAGGAGTTCCAGCTATACAAACTACAGCAGATGATTTGGTAGAACCAAAGGATTCAATAGTAACCAACGAACCTCAGCCTATCCGCCGATCTAGTAGGGTTCCTCACCCATCTGAGAGATACTTTGGTTTCTCTATGACTGTGGTGTTCCCCTCCGAATGGCGGCCGAGACGTTAGGGCGTCTGTGCCTGAGATTCGGGGCAGATGCTATTTGGTTTTATCCGTCCACCTCTCCGAAGATGCCAAGTTGATTTATGGCACCGTGTATCGGAGGTTTAGACGGATGCGGCCGATGTAGCAGACTTCGTCAGATTCTCCCTCGCTTGAGGGGTTTTTGATTGTGGGAACGCTCTTCCCTGCAGGCGTAAGCCCCTGCAGTTAATTACGCTACCGCATCGCGGTAGCCACTTTCTCCTTCTCCAGAATTTCACTTCGTGTCGTGTGTGTTTGTTTTGTTTGTGGTTGCCCGTGGATTGTATACGGAGACTGAGTAATGCCGTCGCCCATAGGAAGTGGATTAATCCAAATCTGTATTTACTTAGATTTGGGTTTGGTGTTTTTAGTTTAAGGATGCGTTAGTCGCGTTGCGGCTAAGATCAACTTAAACGTTCGTCAGGGATACATTAGTCCTGTTTTGGACTAAGATCAACTTGACGTGATGGTCGATTTAATAGATATGGTCGTCAGGACTCATCATCTCTCTGACGTCGTTGAAGGATTGCAACGATATGTGTCGGAGGAATTCAAAGATGTACCCTTGAACCAAAGTCGATTTGAAGTTTTATAGTCCATTTGAATATTTAAGGATACGTTAGCCGTGTTTGGGGCTAAGATCAACTTAAACGGGACCGTTTAGATCCGGCAAAAGAGCATTTGGAGGCTCTTTTGTTCCAGTTTAGGGACGTAGTGGTCCATATTCCAGTTTAGGGACGTGGTGGTCCATCGCCAGTTTAGGGACGTGGTGGTCCATCATTAGTTTAGGGACGTCTCGGTCCGATATTAGTTTAGGGACGTTTCGGTCCAAGTGGGTGTGTGGTCGTTGGGACCCGTCACCTCTTTGACGTCGTTGAGGAATTACAACGATGAATATCAAAGGAGTTCGGAGATGTACCCTCGAACCGGATTTAGATTGATTTAGGAAAGCCATTTTGCTCAGTCAATTTAATTTAAGGACTTATGGCCATTATTGGGTTAAGTCCAATTTTTATTTATTGTTGGTCTGTTAGACCTATACCAGGGCTGTTCATTTATTTTGGGCTCTGCTCAGACAGAGTATCAATTCAAATGAGGCTCTGCCCTTTTTACTGCTTTGCAATTTATTTGATTTGGGCCTGGCCCTTTAAATAATGTACTGTATTTGTGCAAAGCACTAAGAATCTTTTAGATTCAAGAACAGAAGTGCAAAACACTTTTTTATCTAAATTCAGATCAGAGAAAAACAAGTTTTCCTCTTGTTTTTCCTTTTCTCAGAGAACCAAAGGTTCATAACAAGTGCAAGGCACTATTTTTATTTATTTATTTATTTATTGAAGATCAATGATCTGTTCATCAGAGATTTTTCTCTTCTTTTAAAGGACTTTACCTTTTTTTTTATGTTCTTGAGGAGTGCCCAAGAGTTCTCTTCTCTTCTCTTTTTTTTTTAGCCAAAAGTTTATATTTTCTTGAATTGAGGTCTGGGGTCCTTTTTATAGTGTTCATAAATTAGTTAAATTTGTTAAGGAAATCTTTTTCTAAGTGATTTGGGGGAATTTCCCCACCGTTGGATCTTTGATCCAAAGGCCCCTGTTTTACAGAAGAAAATCTTCTTATTTTAACAAGAACAGAAAATATTTCCTTAAATCTCCATTTTGTTTTTGTGCAACTCCCCCAGCGCGTGACACGTGTCGCGCAGCGCAGCGCTTGCGCAGCTGCGCTTGCGCGACTGCGCAGACACGTGTCGCGCAGCGCAGCGCTTGCGCACCTGCGCTTGCGCGACTGCGCAGACACGTGTCGCGCAGCGCAGCGCTTGCGCAACTGACCGTTGCTTTCTTTTACTTTTTGTTTTTAAAAGAGCCCTGCTCTGATTGGACGCACTGCCTCGGGCGTTGCGTTGACGTATCAACTTCTGACACGTGGCTCGTTGCGCGCAGCGCACGGGATTTGAAGCGTTGCTTCAAAATTTGAATTCAAACAGAGCCTTGCTCTGATTGGGGGAAACAAGTGGGAGCGAGGAATGCATCATGAGATGATGACCCAACTAGTTTCGAGCAGGCCATCAGGAGTAGGACTCTGTAAGAATGGCTAGATACTTAGCGATCTGAGATGGAATCCTTATACACCAACAAAGTATGGACTTTGGTTGCTTTATCTGAAGGGTTAAATCCCCATCAGCAGCAAGTATATCTTGAGAAGATTACTTGGTGTACATGAAAAAGTTGAGACTTTCAAAGCTAGACTTGTTAAAGGTTTGCATCATAGACCAGTTGTGGCTAATGATGAAACCTTTTCCGAGGCCTATGCTTAAGTCCATCCAGATCCTACTTGCCACGGCTACATACCATGACTACGATATCTGGTGGTTGGGTGTCATGACTGCTTTTCTAAATGATATTTTAGAAGAGAGAGTCTGTAAGTACACAGTCAGAGGGCTTCGTAGACAGTGGGAGCAGCGGAAACGTGTGCAAGATGTTTTATGTGATAAAGCAGGCATCGCGGAGTTGGAACGTCTGTTTTGATGTGTTAGTCAAAGAGTTTGACATCATCAAAATGGTAGATGAACCTTCTATATACAAAAAGGTAGTAGGGAGTATGGTGGTGATCCTCGTAGAGTACGTGGATGACATACTCTTGATAGGGAAGGAGTTTCCTATGCTACGCTCGGTCAATCTCCACTTATCACAAGGATTCTCCATATAGGATCAAAATGATACCTCCTAAATCCTGATTTTGGATCTATGAGATAGGTCTAATTGGATGTTAGGATACTCACTAGTTGTAGTGAGATGGTATCAATTGATCCTGAGGAGAATCACTGGAAAGGTTCCAGAGTGATAAGGACGACTGAATGTCAGTCGCAGGCATTGTCTTTACCCTCAGTAAAGGGACGGTATGTTAGAAGAGTTCCAAACTAGATACCGTAGCATACTAGACGATAAAGGCAAGATATATCGTTACCAAATATGCTACCAAAGAGGCAGTCTGGGTGTATATTTGTTCATGAGATGAACTTCGTTCCTACCATTGTGAGACAATGGAGTAGTGGCTTATGCCTAGGAACGCCCGTCCCATCAGTGATCCAGACATATTCTAAGGCAGTGTCATATGATCATGGAGATGGTTGATTTCCAGGGGATCGAGGTCAGGAGAGTAGACTCAGAGGACAACACGGCGGATCCACTCACAAAGGCTTTTTCCCAGAGAGAGACTATTATGGGATGGTTGAGTATGAGATACTTCAACCACTGTTATCAGATGACCCTAGTGCAAGTGGGAGATTGTTAGTTATATGTATGCCTTAGAGGCCATTACTATACATGTGATGTATATTGTAGTGGATGCTTGGACATATATAGGGAGGACTTTCTTGCTCGACATGATAGTATGCTATCTGGTTACTCTTTACCTTAATGTGTTTACTGATTGTCTCTCTGTTACATGTTGGTAAAGCCCTTAGGATGAGTACTTGACTACCTGGACTATGATGCGGATCATACTAGTGGGGACATGGTAGTCCATAAGTACATCCTTCAAGGTCTCTAGTCGTGGGTGTATCGAGACGGGGTATCGATATACCAGAGTAGATTAGCGTATACCTTCTCGACCCATACAGATGGGCGATGGATGATCCCATATCCATTGGTGTTTGACATCAGAGATGATATACGGGTGCTCAGTGTAGACTGGGTACACTGGACGGATTCGCCGAGAACTCCCAGATGGTATTATACCTTACGTCAGATGGTAGTTCTCTGGTGACACTGGTACAGGTTAGTCTGTAGACCCGAGATCGTTATAGAGACTTGTGTGATTCCCACTGTGCTTTCATTTCCACCTTACCACGTCCAAGAGGGCGTGCAAAACGGTGGTTTTTGGGTACAGTCCCGAGTCACATGGAGGCAATGAGCGATAGGAGGAGTTTCGTCTCTCCCGGTATTGGGGGTTGATGTTGCGCTATGCTCGATTGGCCATAACAGGGAAGTCCCTGGACATGGCTGGTTTAGAAATTTACTGGTAAGTGTTACTAGTAGCTTCTCGACCCGTTATGCGCCTCATATCGGCATGACTTATCGGTTATTGGGGTCTGACGTTTACCACCCCTAGAACTGATATGCGACATATCAGATGAGGAGACCGGACTGTACGGTAGTGTCACTGTCAGGCTTTTGCAGGAGTTAGAGCGGGCTTGCTTGCTGATCTTCTGATCGCTCAATACCCGGGTAGCCGTTACGTCCAGCTAGTACCGCTGACGGCTTGTGGGTGCTTGATATGATCATCACCTACTGCCGGCTTATTGACGAGTCTTTAGAGTCCTACATAGAGGTTTTACTGGCTCAGGCAAAACGAAATAGGGGCGCATATGAGATATGTGCGGGACCGAGAATAATACAAGTATGTGATACTGTATTCCATTCTCGCGATTTGTATCATCGGACGGTTATATGAGATATAGTCGGGTTACCGAATCAAGTGTTGATTCGATACATTGATACACTTGATACTAGTCGGTTATATGCGATATGACCGGATCGTTAAATCAAGTGTTGATTTAATTATTTAATGTATAATTATATATTTGATATATTAGTTTACATTAACTAGTATTGGTTCACTTAAGATTGATTTTCTCACTTGATATGCACAAGTTGTATATGTGATATATTTTTATGTGCACAAGATTTTATCATGTTTGATGATACATGCAAACTTGGGTGTGTGTATGATTTACACCATGTTTAAGATAATGGATTAGGTTTTTATTTATTAAGTAATTCAAAATGGTGGCTTTCTTTGTTTGGGCTTGAAGCTTCATGAAGCTTTTAAGCATCTTTGACAAAGTCTAACCATTTTGTTTTGCTTGAGATTTTCCTTAACCTAACCCATTAACTTAAACTAGGGTTTAGTCTCTACAAAGGTTAACTCACCCATGGTTGCATTATGATGGACTTCACTTGATAATTCATTTCATTATGATTCTTATTCTTTTTCTTCTTCTTCTTCTTCTTGAAGAAAAGGAAAAAGCTTGCTAGAAATTTTCAAGTGAAGATTAAGAGTGAGAAATCAAAATCTAAAGAGAACCCACTTCCTATCTCACCATCCTCTACTAGACTAGCACTTTAGTTTAGGGTGTTTGCTTCACTAATTCATTGGTTAGTGAAGTAGATGTTTGAGTTCGTATTCCCTCGATATAGATCATCTTCGGCCTCGAAGACTTCAAGCGATCCCGTTGCAATTTCTCAAGGAGCCGTCCAAGAGTCCGGGAGTTGGATGATCGCAGCGAAGGGACGTCGTCACGGAGCTTTGGAAGTGGAGGACCGGATCTACAAAGGTTGTAGTCCCTTTCCTTTAGAGTAAAGTTGTTTTCTTGCTATTTGATTCGCCTAATATTTAGTTAACGATCTTGCTTAGGGTTGTTCGGCACCTAAAATTTTTAATCCGGCATGGTCGATGCCTTGTAGAGCCTTGTTAGTGTGCCTAGTAACCCTACAGGGGGGTTGACCAAGCAAAGATGCTCATCTTCTATGTTGGAGACTCGGCCGTCCGGCCGAGTCCGGCCGGCGGCGCCGGACCGAGTCGGGCCGAGTCGAAGGGTCGGTGGGTGAGGGGGTCTCCTGGGGTGATTAATGGTGCATCTAACTTTTCATGTGTAGAAGGAAATTTGTGAGAAACGCACGTGTAACTGTTGGTATTCTAAAAAATCAAAAACAAAATAATATTAAAAAATAATGTGGGGCAGGGGATTTGAACTCTGGCGGCTTGGTTCAGCAGTGCAAGGTATTACCAATGTGCCACAAGCTCCTTCTTGTAATTATGGAGTGAAATAAATACTTAAAGAGATATCAGCAACAATAAATACTCCAAGTATACATTGAATTTAAATCAATTCTTTGTACATTAAAAATGGAGTTGTTACAAATCTACTTGAACTAACTTAACTCGAACCAACTTGACTCGAACCAAGATTGCAATTGTCATGACTTGGATATTACTAGACTCACTCGATTTTATTCTACACCTTTTGCAATTTATGGTTTCGATCAAAACATGTTATAACCAATCCATCAATTTAATTAAGTATACTATACAGTTATAACTATTTATACTCGGAGTGCTTGGGATAGTTTCTTGTGTGAATCCAACGGAGCTTCAGGGGTCCCGTATTAATCTTTTTATTTTATTTTATTCAAATATCAGTCGGGTCGACTCATCCACAGCCTAGAGCCCCGATGCTAACGTATGAAATGGGCCCGTGTTTCCTTACTCCTGGGGCCCCATTCTTGAGCTCGTGAATATTTCAACGGCTGCGTTGATATTCACACATGAAATTTAACGTTAACATAGTGACCATATAGAGACCTATAGTACATATTTGCCCCTGGTCATATACTTTTACTCGTCATATATATTCTACACTTGTCATTTTTGCTCTTATTTTACCTTTGGGACTTACTGAGCGCTAGTTCGCTGACGGGCATTCCATCCACTTTTCTTCTCTTAGAATGTTCGTCAGATACGGTTGAGACGGAGGAAGTGGAGGCCATAGAGGAGGACTACAACCGGATTACTACTTAGGACTAGCTCAGCTTCACTTTTCTTCAGTTTATATATACCACATGTTTAGGCATTTTCTTTTATTGTATTTACTTTCCAGCTAAAACTCATGTACTTGTAAATATTTGAACTTGAATGTAAATAAAGATATTTGTTGAAAATTTTTACTGTCTTCAATTATTCTTTTATTGTGTATTATTGTTTCAATACGCTTAGTATATTTATTTAGGGAATGACCTCTGAATAAATATGTCGCGGGCTTGCCACGTCATCATTTCCATCTACTGCGAAGCGGGGCATGACAGAGGGAAAGAGATGGGTCGGGTTCGGGTGAGGGTTTAGGGTTTTCGGGTTTGGACTTTGGGCCGGGTTTAGGCTTGGGCCAGGGTGGTTTAGATTAGGAATTGGGTTAGGGTTTTAAACTAAAAGGGATTTTAATGGAATAAATTTTGGAAAATTTATTCAAATACGAGAAGTTTATAAGGAACTGGGGATTTACAGTAATTGGTTCCCTTTTTGTCGACGTGGAGGTCGGTACTGCTCTTTTTACGACATGGACAGTCAATGCTGCCCTTTTTACGACGTAAAAGCCAGTGATTTGTTCCCTTTTTGGCGACGTAGAGGTTGGTGCTGCCCTTTTGCGACGTGGACGGTCGATGCTGTCTTTTTTGTGACTTGGACAGTCAATACTTTCCTTTTCGCGACGTAGACGGCCGATACTATCCTTTTTGCGACGTGGACAGTCGATGTTGCCTTTTTCACGAGGTGGATGGTCGATACTTGATTTGACTTGCTCCGCTTCTTACGGTGTCAGGATTTGATTTGACTTGCTCCGCTTCTTGCCGTGTCGGGATTTGATTTTTCTTCGAGGTGGAGCTTGATTCCGTCCAGAGGTCGTTGGTTGACTTGTTTCCAAGGTGGAGCTTGATTCTGTCGAGGAGGTCATTGGTGTTGAATCGGCTGATCTGATTTGTTTTGGAGTTCTTGTCCGTTCCGCAGGACTTCTTAAGCTTGGAACCACCGCTGAGTGGGATGATTTGATTTTTTTGATTCCCGTTTTTTTCAGTGGGACTTTTGAGTTTGAAAGCATTGTCGAGTGGGACTTGAAATTTGGATTTTTATTTTGTAGGGTTTGATTTTAAATTGGATTGAAAATTTGGAATTTTACGGCCGGAGTTGGAATGAGGGTTGCTAACATGGGTGCCAGGAGCAATTCATTATTTGCCATTGGGAAATTAGGAATTTAGGTTTTGGAGCGAGGGGCTCGGACGTATGCATGGTCAGAGCAAAAAGTGGACCTGCCCTTTTCGAGGTGATTGTGGAGATTTATACCAACGACGCTAGCTTATCGTTTTCTTTGCCTTCAAACAAGGAACATTTGTTATCACTGGTTAGTTATCACTTTTACTTGTATTTGTTGTATTATGATTCGCTAAAATATGATAAATTTAGTGACTATATTTCTCTTATTTTGTGTTGTGATTACTGCTTATTATGTAATACTAGAAACCGAAGTGTGATTATGGCGGGATTATTTATTGACCGTCGGAACATGGCTGGCCTAGTCACCCTCGTATTCTGTATTTCGGGAAGCGGTGCGTGATAGAAAACAACCCAATTTGGCCGAGTTTGGCGTATCAACAGTTAGAAATTATACAGTTACCGCATGCAGGGAGTTTTTGACAACTAAAAGGTTTTCCAGCGGTTTTTTGACAACCGCTTCGAGGCTAGAGGGTTTTTGTCAGCCGGAAAATCTGCCCTTTTTTTTTACAATATACCCAATTAAATAGGGTTTTTTTTCCGCTATCTCCCTCTATACTTCAATATTTTTCTTTGTCCCTCTTATAGTTAGTATTTATCTGAAGACCTCCTAAATTTATAACTTACTCCTGTTACCCTCTTAATTGATAAAAGAGTATCTTTTTAAAATATTTTGTTTACACCGTTAGAGATTAACGACAACACATTACGAGAGGACATATATTATTCCCAAAACCTATTTTAGAAGTTTTAAAATATACTACATTAACCATTACAGAATTTCCATACTTTATCATTACTTTAACTAAAATCAATAAAACTCAAATACATTTTCATGGCACTGACATACATAAAACACAAAAGCAAATGTACAAATGCCTACAAGAAGTAGAATTTTTCCATTAATTTGTTAATTTCATTTGTTTTTTCCAACTTACTCTCTAACATTTCCATTTTATGCATAATCATCTCAAAACCTCATTTTAAAACTTCAAAGTCCTCGCACCATTTTTTCCCTTCATCTCGGAAAAAATACTCTTTAATTCAGGGGTTAATAATTCTTTTCGTCTCAAATGCAATAGAATTCTTGGTGAAGTCCTTTTCCTATACAATATAACCGCAACCAATTAAATGTGGACCCCTATAAATCTGTACATAAGGTTGTGGAACTGAAATTTGAATTTATGACCAATTCGGTGGAGAAAGAAATGAATCCCGAGATTAGAAACCCCTAATTTGGAATATTTGGAAAATAGGAGTATTTTGAATGAATAAAATATGATTAGGGGGTAATATATGTCCCCTCCCACCCAATATGTTGTCGTTAATCCCTAACGGTGTTAATAGAATATTCTAAAAAGATACTCTTTTATCAATTGAAAGGGTTAACAGAAGCAACTTATAAATTTAGAGGGTTACAGTTAAATACTAATTATGGGAGGACATGAAAAAATATTGAAGCACATGATGTCAAGCAGGAAAAAACCGAATTAAATAACATTGGAAAACCGAATAAAAATCCAAGGTTCCCATTTGGAACCCTGGCTCTTCAACAGTTGCACAAAAGTGGGCCCACTCATCAATGCCACGTCATCATGCTCCCACCCTGTTGGCTCCCACTTTCAACTTGGGTGCAAAATTGTGAGGGTGTTGACTATTCCTCCACATCACATGCCACTTAAGACCTAGACATGTAATCCGAGATGGCATTCTGATTAAAGAATCACCGGAAAAAACTACTCTAGAATGCAAGCCCCTCTAGAGCCTTTGGATGAGCTCTCCTTGCAAGTGGGAGGAGTCCATTCAATGGCTATGCAAGGGCTTGCACCATGCAAGCCCTTGCATAGATATCATGGCGTATACAATTTAATCTTCACCCATGTAACTAATTATTGACTCTTTGCTTGTAGGACAATGTACATTAACTTTTCCGCTGCTGATAGTTTGATAAGGACAACTTTGCTCCATTCTTGGCCAACGTAATTTACTGTCCCCAATTGCGAGCCACTGTTAACATTCTTATAGGCGAGCAAAGAATCCGGGATGCTTGCTCTGGACACTACTCATGCTAACTATTGCCTATCAGATGTTCAGCAAATTTTGGGAAGCCAGGGTGAAGTTACAATCTTCAACAAATTTGTGCAATCAAGCCATCAAACCTCAGTGAAGGCTCATACCCTGTTAAAGATACGTCCGAGTTTGAGAGTATTGTGGACTCGTCTGAGCTCTTGGCTGCATGCAAGAAAGTTGATGCAGTTAATGAATGCTGCAGCCAAATATGTCAAAATGCAATACTTGAAGCTTCTAGAAGAATCTCTTCGAGAGATGGTGGATTGCCTAGCATGGATATTACTAGTACCGTGCCGGAGCATGAGCATGCATCGAGGTTGGATGACTGTAGAAATGTTGTCCTCAGATGGCTATTGATGATACTCGATATCGGTGATCTCCCAGATCGTGACGCGTGACAGATGACGTGTCCCAAAGCATGCAGGAAAGGACCTACAGTGGCCGACCAGGCCACTCCTGTGCCCGTCCCACAAACAACTGTTGGCTCGTCCCCGAGCACCCTGCACAATTGGCCTCCTCGGCCTTCCAACTCGTCTCCGGGCTACAGCAGAACCAAGATACCTCGGCTCTCCCGTTCGTCCGCGAGCTCTCCCTCCGAGGTAATCTTCCTCGGTCTCATCGACCGACCAACGGCATCGCTCACATACGCAACCGTCATCCCGCGAATCTCGCCATGCACGAGATATCCGCCGGCCACATCCCACGTTCCACGCTATCACGATCCCCCATTAACGAGTCAGTCTCGCCATTAATGGGAGATCCCACTCATTATGCGGGCGTGACGTCGGGAGCGTAACGGCCGGCGTGATTCTCGCGCCTGCCCTGCCTGCTGCCACTGCTATATAAACCTCTTCTTCGGACGGTTCAAGTAAGCCATTTTTACTCCACTAAGCCGTTACTCTGCTATGATTTCCTTTTTAACTTGACCGTCGGAGGGTCTTCGGTGGTACAACCACCCCGGGACTTTCTTGCAGGTAGCTTGGCCCAACCAACCTCAAACCCATTGAGACCCACACGCTTCAGGAGCCTGCCTCCAGATCCAATCTCAGCCGTCTATCGCCGCCATTAGCAGATCAACGGAAGGTAACATCTTGGCGTGATCCAGGTCACGTCAGCTGGCGCCGTCTGTGGGAAAATCTTGATTCCACAAAAACAAAAGTTCATCTATCGATCTCAATCTAATGAAGAGCGATCATCACGACGATCCAAGCACTAGCCGCCGTCTCCCCCTCAACGGAGGCGCGGACGAACCTTCTCCACCGAACACCGTCAACGCCCTTGCCGACCGAATAGACCGACTCGCGTCCGTCGTGGAGGCGCTCATCCGCGTCCAAACGGCAGGGCAAGATCCCCAGGTCGCCGCTCCCCCGCCTCGGGACCGGGACCCCTACAGGGGAGAGAAGACTCCGCTCGCGTCGGCACTACCAACCACCGCTTCGCTACCTCCCACGGCCGCAGATCTCCCGGGCCAATACATTCTGCGACCCTCTAGGCGCCCAGCAGTTCAACACCGAGGTCCGTCGCCAGAGCTCCTCGCCCCGAGCCTCTTTGCGATCCTTTCCCTCCTGGAGAGATGTCGGTCAGCTCGCCTATTCCCAGGCATGACCGACACCCCCCTCCCTCGACGGGGTCGCGCGGACGAGACTCGTCACGGCGGCTCGAAGACTACCTTGCCGGGGGATCTAAGGAATCTCATTGAGAGGAACCGGGGCTGCGGCCAGACACATGTCTCCAACAACAGAGACCAGGGATCAGAATGTACCGAATCGTCGGGGTACCATGGCCGGCTCGAAGCCCTCGAGAAGAAGATCGAAAGTATGCATCGGGAAGGTCACCGTTCGAGCGACGGGACTAAGTACGCCGCCGACTCGCTCACCAAACCATTTACCGAGAAGCTGCTTGCTGTCTACGTATCCTCTCGCAACAAGCCCCCAAAGGTCTCCCTCTTCGACGGCAAATTTGACCCGAAGGACTATTTGGATGCATTCACCGCGGGGATGAGCTTCCAAGACAACTCCGACGCCGTCCAGTGCCGAGCTTTCCCGGCCACTCTCATCCGCTCCGGGCGAGACTGGTTCCGAGGACTCGAGCTTCGCTCGATCTCAACTTTCGACGAGCTGGCCACCCAATTCCTCGGCCACTTCGTCGGGAACAGGCGGCGAAAGCGCATAATTGACCATCTCTTCACGATCAAGAGCGGGGACAAGGAGACGTCCAAAGCATACGTCAACCGCTTTTACAACGCCCTTCTCGAGGTCCCAGAGCACCAGGACAAGATGGTCATCACAGCACTTAGGTCTGTTCTTAGGCACAATGAGTGGTTACGTTCCTTTGCATTAGCGCAACCTAAGACCATGACCGAGGTAAAGGCCTGGACCGAGCGCGAGGTCCAGCTCGAATCCGAGGTGAACGCAAATCTCCTCCGGGCAGAGCAAGCCGACCAAAAGAAAAGGGCAAGGGAGAGAAGGGGACCTGAGCGGCCAAAACCCTACTCCCCGAAGTTTCAGGAGTACACCCCGCTCAACGTCTCCCAGATGATACTGCTTGAGGAGGCTAAGGGCGAGGGGTTCTTCAAGCTCCCCCCGATCTCGCGAATGGCTTCAAAGCGAACCCGGGACCCCTACTGCGTTTCCCATAGGTCGCTACGCCACTCCACGGAGAGCTGTAAGCAGCTCCGAGACTACATCGAGGAGCTCATCCATTCGGGGCACCTCGCAGCGTACTTGAGGGACAAACGACAAACTGACCGCGAGCAGGAGCAGCGTCCCCCTCCCGCCGAGCTGACCATCGGCCAAATCATGGTCGTGTCTGTGGAGGATACATCTGGTACCTACGAAGCTCAGTACCATATGCCGGGCATAGAGGCCAACAGACATCCAAGGGGCTCATGCAGCACGAATAAGAACATCTACTAGCATGTATTTCCTTTTAAAGCAATGTACACCTTTCTTGAGATCTTTTTGTTTATGTAATAAAAGGGATGAATAAAGCATTGCGAAAAAAGAAAAAGAATCTTATTCATTCAAAAGGTACTGTGGGCTCCTCAGCCGTACATCGAAAAAAAAATTACAATAGCGGGGGAAGGGGGTGCAGAGAGCACTGCTCATGGTACTCCGAGGATATTTCTGCCAGCCGAGCCCTCGCGGCCTCTAACCTCTGCCCCGGACCCCCCCCCCCTCACGGACGTCAGCGTCGTGCCTCAATTGGTAGCATTCAAGGACGAGCGCCACCGAGCGATTTAGCCGACTCGCAGAGATCTGGCCGAAGCGCCTCAGAGACCTTAGCTTGCCAACGGCCTCGTCTTTCAGCTATTCGGACAAGGGGTTGTAGAGCCCCGGCAACGCCCTCCAGATGGAGTACATCAACAGCTGAAGTAGGGGGGAACGCCGGGGGAGCAATCGGCCAAAATGATCCTCGATGCGGCCTATCACCAACTGCACCGTGTCATCAATACAGTACTGATCGTAGAGGTACACGTCCTCGAAGTTTATGATATCGGGGATGGTGAAAGGGAAGTTCTCCATTCTTACGTTTCGGGTGTGAGGAAGGGAGTAAGCAACACTCCCTCCGTTTTATAGCCCACAACGCCCCCGGAGGTCAACGGTCGCCCGTTTCACCCGCAACTGTGCCACCACGGGGCAGAGATCGCGCCGCTCGATGCGAAATCGAAACGACACTGCTCCGGCGCTTCGCGTTCCTCACGCGATCATGACACGTCTCGCCAGCAACTGTCCCTCTTCCCGGTACTCACACCAGGGAGGATGGACAAAACCTCGCACAAGAGGCTACTGAGCAGCTCCACTGCTCGGTCCATCTTTAGCAAGCCTCCCACGGCCCCTCCAGCGCTAAGTATCAAAAGCCCTCACTAAGAGACAGCCGAGCGGCTACCCTGCTCGGCTATCCCTAGCTGGTAGTTCCCTACCCCACAACGCCAGGGATCAAAGCCCTCACCAAGAGGCAGCCGAGCGGCTACCTTGCTCGGCTATCCCTGGCCGGTAGCTCCCTACCCCACAACGCCAGGGATCAAAGCCCTCGCCAAGAGGCAGCTGAGCAGCTCCACTGCTCGGTTTATCCTTAGCAGGCCTCCCACGACCCCTCCAGCGCTAAAGATCAAAAGCCCTCACCAAGAGGCAGCCGAGCGGCTACCCTGCTCGGCTATCCATGGCTGGTAGTTCCCCACCCCACAACGCCAGGGATCAAAGCCCTCACCAAGAGGCGGTTGAGCGGCTACCCTGCTCGGCTATCCTTGGCCGGTACCTCCCTATCCCACAATGCCAGGGATCAAAGCCCTCGCCAAGAGGCAACTGAGCAGCTCCACTGCTTGGTCCATCCTTAGTAGGCCACTTACGGCCCCTCCCGTGCTAAGGATCTAAGCCCTCACTAAAATGCAGCCCAGCAGCTACCCTGCTCGGCTATCCCTGGCCGGTAGCTCCGTACCTCACAACGCCAGGGATCAAAGCCCTCGTCAAGAGGCAACCGAGCAGCTCCACTGTTTGGTCCATCCTTAGTAGGCCTTACGGCCCCTCCCGAGCTAAGGATCTAAGCCCTCACTAAGAGGCAGCCGAGTGGCTACCCCGCTCGGCTATCCCTGGCCGGCAGCTCCCTACCCTACAACGCCAGGGATCTAAGCCCTCACCAAGAGGCAACTGAGAAGCTCCACTGCTTGGTCCATCCTTAGTAGGCCGCTTACGGCCCCTCCCGTGCTAAGAATCTAAGCCCTCACTAAGAGGCAGCCCAACAGCTACCCTGCTCGGCTATCCCTGGCCGGTAGCTCCCTACCCCACAATGCCAGAGATCAAAGCCCTCGCTAAGAGGCAATTGAGCAGCTACGCTGCTTGGTCCATCCTTAGTAGGCCACTTATGGCCCCTCCCGTGCTAAGGATCTAAGCCCTCACTAAGAGGCATCGCAGCAGCTACCCTGCTTGGCTATCCCTGGCAGGTAGCTCCCTACCCCACAACGCCAAGGATCAAAGCCCTCGCCAAGAGGCACCGGGCAGCAACCCTGCTCGGCCATCCTTAAGGATTAAAAGCTCTCGCCAAGAGGCACCGGGCAGTAACCCTGCTCGGCCAATTCTCAGTAGGCCACTTACGGCCCCTCCCGCGCTAAGGATCAAAAGCCCTCGCAAGAGGCAATCGGGCCCGCCCTTGCTTGGTTATCTCTGGCTGGTAGCTCCCTATCCCACAACACCGGGGATCAAAGCCCTCGCTGTTCCCTCATAAAATACAAGGAAAAACTCCAATGGGGTATCATGTGCGCACACGTGATCGGGGGTCACGTGCCGACACGTGATGGCTTCCTGAGGGCTCTGAAATGATAAGAATTGAATCCTAATCAAATGGGGTCACGTGCCTGCACGTGATAGGCCTTTAAGCCCACTGAAGTATAATAAAGCAGTAAGAAAAGCCCCAATGGGATATCACGTGCCCACACGTGACCAAGGGTCATGTGCTGACACGTGATAAGTTCCTGAGTTTTTTGCAAATAACAGAATTAAATTCTGGTTAAAAGCTTAATCCGTGGGTCACGTGCCACCATGTGATGGAGTCTTAAAAACTCTCTGAGTTAAAGAAAAGAAAACCCTAAATGGGGCATCACGTGCCCACACGTGACAGAGGGTCACGTGCCAACACGTGATAGGTTCCTAAAGATCTCTGAACTAATAGAATTAAATTCTAATTAAATGATCAATCAGTAGGGTCACGTGCTAACACGTGATAGGCTCTTAAACCTTATGAACTAATAGAATTAAATTCTAATTAACGGAAATCAAAAACCCTAACTAGAAAAATATTTTCCTAGATCCTTCCAAACAAAAAGATTGCGCTCTGTAAAGTGGAGCACCGTTGGATTAAAAATCCAATGGTGATTAAAAATCACCAATTTATAGAAAGATTCTATACGAGGAGATTTTCCCTGAAATTTGCCAGGAATAACAGATAAAATATCTTTTGGATTAAAAATCCAATGGTGAATAAAATTCACTGAGTGATCTAAAAGATCATGTTGGTTACAAAATCAATCAAATGAATGATTGACTATACAAACTGATTCTTTTCTTTCTCCTATAAATAGGAGCCAAGAAAAAAAGAGGGGAGATACAATGTCACGCCCCGCTTCCCAAAATACGGAATACGAGAGGTAGACAAGGCCAGCCACGCTCCTACGGTCAAGGAAATGTCCTGCCGTAGTCGCACTTCGGCTTCTAGTTTTTCATGGTAAACAGTAAATGATGCGCAGGTAATGAGAAATGCAGTAACTGAAAGAAGCAATAATATAAACTGACCTGATGAGAAACAAACGAATGTAACAAGGAATGGCAAGTCAAGAAGTCTGTGATGCACGTCTAGTTCTGGTCCAGGCTAAATCTTCTCCTCACACTGAGCATGCATACTCAGGTCGTCAGAGCGACACAATGGCAATATAATATGTATAAATCAAGTGACAGTTCTAACAGTGGTAAAAGATATGAATAACAGTAAATCAATGACAGCATGAATATGAATGTGCAGTAATCAATGCAGCGGAACAGTAAAGCAGTAGAACGATATGTCACGCATGTCAACACAGTATATGTGGTATATAAATGTCAGTATCCCTATCAGTCTCTAAGTCTCACTGAACAGGTCACTAAGCCTATCGTCAGTCCAAGTGTGAGAGTCAACCACTCGCGAGTGTCCTCCACCCAAGGGTAGAACCCAAGGGCAAGGGACCACTGGCCCAGCATGTAACATGTATATCACGGTGTATATCACATACCCTGTAAATCTCCGTATATCTCCCTAAATATATAAGCCGGCATGGGACTCCCGAGATTCTGTTGAACTCACACTTAAACTACCCCACACCCCGTGGTCTACATCAAACACTAACCATAACCCTAAATACTAATCGATCCGTGACAAGTCTGCGCGAGAACTGGAGGCAGGACCTCCATCAAGCACGTCCCGACTAATACCTAAGATAAATGGCAGTGTCTGGTGCCTTATCTGTGACATCCGTGCAAGCGCTTCCATAAATGTCTCATACCACTTATAATCACACGTACACGCATCCCACAGACGTCGACAATGCAAAAGAATAATAGGGTCACTGATTGTGTACAAGCACGTATCACTTTCACTTAATCACGGATACACGAACACTGACGTACTTGCCACAATCATCACTAGAATCTAACACTGGGTAAATACACGATATCACTAGGTTATCACTACAATGATATGGGTATGATATGATGCGTGAACAGTATATAAGCACGATTAAGGTGTCACAAAAACAGTATTTTATCACTTGCACGATTTATCATGAAACGTACATATATAATTTAGCGAAACGATAAACATGTAGTAATTAGTATGTTCAGTTTTCCATCCATCAAATTTGGTTTCAAGCCAATCGGGTTCCAGGATCATTAATTATAACCACTTCATTTTAAGCGCTTGCGGCTGGAAATCCAATTTCAGAATCAGAAGTCCGTTTTGCAACGCATTTTGATCCAAGTTGGGATCGGATTTTAGCGACGCTACAGTTGGATAAATTCTAGGGTTTTTAGTAAGGTTTTCAACGCAACAGACGGATCTTCGATCGCGTCTGTACGTCAGGAGATATACACTATTCAATGCCAATATGTCTGTTCTGATTCTGCTGGGACTGTTATGCGTCCCGATCTATTAAATTACAGATTAAATATCAACGAAACAGAATGAAACCAATTGTTTTGTCTAGATAACAGATTTATCTATAATAAACAGTAGAGTTCCGCAATCTACGAGTTAAGGAGATCTTGTGGTACCCATTACGGAACAGCAAGCAACAACTGGAGTCGCTCTGGACTGCAGTCCAGAGTCACACTCCGATCCAAATATCATCACAATTTAAGTACAGGAATACCAGGAAAACAGTATAGGGTTAAAGTTCGTCGAGTCGGCTTCGATTTGAGCCCTCGAACGCACCATTCCAGTATGTATATGATTTATGGTGAATTTAACGGTTTTCAGGTACAATAAAATTTTAGTTTTACGATTAAACTTGGGGGTAGTTGTTTTGGTCATTAACGATCAAATTATCTAACGAAATTCCTGCACTAGGTTCTCAACCATACGGGCCAAACAATACCGTTTAGTTCCGCCAAATTAGGAAAAGATTTTCATTGGGAACACATGTCGAACAGGTAAATAGCGTACGTTTTCAGGAATAGTAACGTAGCAATTTAAATGATTTGGATTTGTAACATAAATAGAATATCATGAAGCAAGTAGAGAACTTGTCTGGAGACGGTGAACTGATGGCGCGGCAGCTAAGGCAGTAGTGGCACGTCCCGACACGGAGTGGCAAACGCACGACGAGTCTCGCCAAATTTTGGGCTTGGCTCGAGTTTGAGGAGAGGTTGTTGCGAGCTCAGGCGGTGTCGGGGCTGGGGAAGTGACGGTGCTGTGCGTCCGATGGCGAGAGGTTGCAGAGGGCGGGAGATATTGAGCGGGAAACGAGTCAGAGAGAGCAGTGTTAGAGAAAGAATGTAGAGAGAGAGAGAGAGTACTGAGAGAGAGTAGAGAGAGAGAAGGAAAATGAGAACAGAGAGAGAGAGAACTGATGGAGTTAGAGAGTGAGAGAGAGGACTGAGAGAGAGTAGAGAGAGAGAAGCAGAGGGAGAGGGTAGGCAGAGAGAGGGAAAGGGACAGAGAGGGGGAGAGGGTAGAGTGAGAGAGATGACGAGAACGGCGACGATGATGATGACGATGATGATGACGATGATGCGGGAGTGGACTGAGGTGGTGTTGCTGACGACGAGGGGGAGGTCGAAGGTGCTGGGTGCAGGGAGATCGGCCGGGGTCAGCTCAGGGTGCGTGCAGGGGTCTCGTGGAGGATGAAGGAGGGAGTGGGGAGCTCGGGTTTAATGGTGGTCGACGGTGGAGGTGAGGGAGAGAGGAAGAGAGGTCGTGGTCGTTGCCATCGGGGCGAACGAAGTGGTGGGATGAACGCCGGCGGTGGACGTGGCAATGGGTTGGTGTGCCAGGGTGCTCGGCAGGGGCGACGAGCGGAGTTGTAGGAGGAGTCGTGTTGGTAGAGGAGACGTTGTCGAGTTGAGGGTGCGATGAGGTTGGGGACGAGGCGATGGTGATGGAGGAAGGTGGCCGTTGATGGGTAGTGGGAGAAGAGAGGAAGGAGGAGAAAGTGATGGAGAGATGGGGGAGCGTTGTGGTAACGTTCGCGAGCGGGGTGCGTGGAGCGGCAACGTGGGCGCAGGCGTGGGCTGCGGCGGAGGAAACGCGCGCGGGAGAAAAGGAAAGTTACCATTGAAGGGAAGAGAAGATGAACAGGAGTGTGGTCGGGTCGGGTCGGTGAAGGCGGGTCGAAGGAAGTGGGAGCAAGCCGAGAGCGGTTGCTGGGGAAGTTTGGGCTGGGCCAAAAAGAAAATAAGGAGGAAAATGGAGACGGGCCGGGGAGTTGGGCCAGGGAAAAGTAAAAGAATTTAATTAGTGGAAAAATAAACTAATGTTAGTTGGGCTAAAAGGTTTTAGTTTAATGTTTTAACTAAATTTTAGTTTTCCCCGGGGCTTGGGTTGGGATTCTGGAATTTAAGTTTAACTAGAAAATAGAGAGAGCGGGCTGGGGTTTAACGGTTTTGGGTTTTATTGGTAAAAGAAAAATAGGGTTTTGAAGAATTAAATTTCTAAATAAAATAAATGAAATTATAATTAAAATAATTAGAATTCTAAAGTACAAAATACAAAAATTGGTATAAAAGAGTCTGGGTATTACATCATACCACCCTTACAAAAATTTCGTCCTCGAAATTTAAAATAAACTATGAGTAATACAATTGTAGGCGAAAGCTATTATTTTGCAAATTAACACATAAGGATTTACTAGAAATGTGTGGACGAAGAAATTTCGAAGATATAAAACACGTAAGAATAACATACAAAAATATAGATTTAAATAGGTATAAAATAGGAACAACTATAAGGGTAGCTACATATATACGGAAATATAAATAACAACAATACGAACAATATTATTCGAGACATACTCGATAAGATCGAAACTCAAATATGTACACATATAAGTATAACAAAAGTAATACGGCTGGAAAAATAAGTGTAAGGCACAATCATTTATAATAGCAAACGTGGGCACAATACCCGAAGTAAAGTAGCGACAATAGGGTAGTGAAAGATTCGTCGGTAGGTAAAAATATTTTAGGACGATGTATCAATCAAATATTTTTAAAAATAATTTAGAATACTCGTATCGCGCAAATAAGAAATATGGAGCAAAATATGCGCGGTATAAGGTTGCGCTACTGAAAATGAGAATACTAATAGTGTACTCAAAATACATAAAACAGAGTTATCAATAACACACACTCTTTGATAAATTTAAAATAGTGAAAAACTAAATTTTGAATAATAATGTCCCTAAATATATTTGGGTAATAGAGAAATCACCAATATGAAAAGGGCTAGCTAGGGTAGTGATTACAAGAAGGTGTGGTCCAATCAGAAGGTCGGAGTGTGGCGGCCTTAGGCTGAATGTTAAGGAGATTGGGATAGGGTCAGCACAGGAAGTAAGGATGAGAAACAAAGGAATACAAAAGGAAAAGTGTGGGGGAAACAACAGTCGGTACAACACACGAATCAAAATTTGAAGAGTTAGTGAACTCGGAAGTTTCACAAGAACTGTTCTCCTCCTAGAAGGATCTCAAACGGGGCACAGACGAGGGATGGAGGGTGGCTCATTCCAAGGATCAGGGTGCGGTACTTTCTAATCGAAACGGGGGTGAAAACTATACAATGAGTAGGGGTGGACAGTCAGGGAAACTCAGCAGAAAAATAAATGGATATGGGCAATAAACAAGTATCAAGCGAACCAATAATCAAAAGGTTTACGAATTCAGAAGATTTATTCCATTGAAGAAAATTTGAAACAAGGCACTCCCAAAGGCGAAGAGTGGCCCTAAACTATACACATTTTATTTGGCCAGAAGACAACATCAAAAGAAATTCCGTCAGTCGCGGTTGTGGAGATTCAGTAGGTTGCGGTAGGCTCGCATACTCAGGTAGAGGCGTCCATTTCCATATCGTCTCGCAGGCATCGCCATTGGAAGTTCTTCCACAGCAGGGTCTTGATCTTCTGGTCCTTCTTCCTCGGACGGAGCTTCTTCATCGAGGTCCGATTCCATGTGATTCCCTTCTTCTGGATTTTCTTCCACGGGATTTTCCTCAACTGGATTTCCTTCTATCGGGTCTTCATCGGGATCTTCCTCTATCGGGTCTTCCTCTATAGGGTTATCTTCGGGATCTCCTTCCTCTTCGTCAGAATCAGCTATCATGTCGAACTCTGGGGCGGCTGCTCCTTCGCCATCTGGATCGTGGTTTCCGAAGTTGACTTGGGGACCGTTTATCTCATTGTCAGAACTCATCAGCGTGCGGTCTAAGGAAATGCAAGATTGTGCATCTTCATCCAGATGCGGCGCTGCTCCAGGGTGGGCCATGGTCCGAAAAGAAAAGTCATGATTAGACAGTGGAATACATCAAGGAAAAAGCTCAAGGTACGAAGTATAGGAAAATATGCGGTTGCAGGAATTGAAAGCTCAGAATTTAAAATACTGTGATAATGAATAGAATTTGATATAGAGAAAGCATAAGAATGATACATATATTATGATTCAAATTTTATTGCATTCAACCAAACGTTCAACGGATACAAGATTTCAAACGGAAAGAAATATTCATAAAAAGATGACAACATAATAATGAAATAAGAAAACATAAAAATTCTTCTTCGATTGCTAGACCGCTGCATCATCGTTACGCAAGTTGAATCCGGTGTTGGGTCTGCTTTATCCTCGAAGGGCGAACTACGCAATAATCGTCATTCGGCAGAAGTGGGGAGTGTGGACGAGTTTCCTCCTTGTAGTTCTTTCCTTTCTGGGCAACCGTTGATGAGATGTTTGTTGGACCCGCATATCAGACATTTCCCCTGGGCGCGGCGACAATCCTTCTGAAGATGTCCCGGCCTCCTACAGTATCCACAGCATGGGGTCTTCTGCTGCTTCTGTCGCTGGGGAACAAATTGACGCTTCATCTTCTTTTCCTTTCCTCGTCTAACGGGGATCCCTTTGTGATTGGAGACAGCCGCTGATGCCTGATTCACCTGTCTTCTCAGTCCTTCAGCCAACAAGTCATTTGTTCGCTCCTGGGCTTCCTTTAGACCTTGCAGCACACTAAGGATCTCAACAGTCTGATTCTGGGGAGTGGAGATAGAGGAAGAGTCGTTGAAAGACATGGTCCTGAAACAATGATTTTGAGGATGATATAAGTCACAAGATATACGAATCAAAATATAATATGGATATGACAAGGATTCAAAAATATCAGAGGTGCTGAATTTATTACAAGTGGAGAACCAACCGTACGACTCCAAGTCACTTAAACAGAGTATGGTAGTGTAATCGTGATGTAGTTCACAATTACAACCACGAAACCTTGCCAAGTTACCTGAAACCCTAGTGAATGGATAGCAGAACGCTCAATGCGAATATGAATCAAGAATATCAAGTTCACAATCTAGACTGAGGGATATCTTAGACTGTCAAGCTCTATACGGAAAACTGCAATCCCAATCGATGCAAAACCTGGCTCTGATACCAACTAAACCATGTCACGCCCCGCTTCCCAAAATACGGAATACGAGAGGTAGACAAGGCCAGCCATGTTCCTACGGTCAAGGAAATGTCCTGCCGTAGTCGTACTTCGGCTTCTAGTTTTTCATGGTAAACAGTAAATGATGCGCAGGTAATGAGAAATGCAGTAACTGAAAGAAGCAATAATATAAACTGACCTGATGAGAAACAAACGAATGTAACAAGGAATGGCAAGTCAAGAAGTCTGTGATGCACGTCTAGTTCTGGTCCAGGCTAAATCTTCTCCTCACACTGAGCATGCATACTCAGGTCGTCAGAGCGACACAATGGCAATATAATATGTATAAATCAAGTGACAGTTCTAACAGTGGTAAAAGATATGAATAACAGTAAATCAATGACAGCATGAATATGAATGTGCAGTAATCAATGAAGCGGAGCAGTAAAGCAGTAGAACGATATGTCACGCATGTCAACACAGTATATGTGGTATATAAATGTCAGTATCCCTATCAGTCTCTAAGTCTCACTGAACAGGTCACTAAGCCTATCGTCAGTCCAAGTGTGAGAGTCAACCACTCGCGAGTGTCCTCCACCCAAGGGTAGAACCCAAGGGCAAGGGACCACGGGCCCAGCATGTAACATGTATATCACGGTGTATATCACATACCCTGTAAATCTCCATATATCTCCCTAAATATATAAGCCGGCATGGGACTCCCGAGATTCTGTTGAACTCACACTTAAACTACCCCACACCCCGTGGTCTACATCAAACGCTAACCATAACCCTAAATACTAATCGATCCGTGACAAGTCTGCGCGAGAACTGGAGGCAGGACCTCCATCAAGCACGTCCCGACTAATACCTAAGATAAATGGCAGTGTCTGGTGCCTTATCTGTGACACCCGTGCAAGCGCTTCCATAAGTGTCCCATACCACTTATAGTCACACGTACACGCATCCCACAGACGTCGACAATGCAAAAGAATAATAGGGTCACTGATTGTGTACAGGCACGTATCACTTTCACTTAATCACGGATACACGAACACTGACGTACTTGCCACAATCATCACTAGAATCTAACACTGGGTAAATACACGATGTCACTAGGTTATCACTACAATGATATGGGTATGATATGATGCGTGAACAGTATATAAGCACGATTAAGGTGTCACAAAAACAGTATTTTATCACTTGCACGATTTATCATGAAACGTACATATATAATTTAGCGAAATGATAAACATGTAGTAATTAGTATGTTCAGTTTTCCATCCATCAAATTTGGTTTCAAGCCAATCGGGTTCCAGGATCATTAATTATAACCACTTCATTTTAAGCGCTCGCGGCTGGAAATCCAATTTCAGAATTAGAAGTCCGTTTTGCAACGCATTTTGATCCCAGTTGGGATCGGATTTTAGCGACGCTACAGTTGGATAAATTCTAGGGTTTTCAGTAAGGTTTTCAACGCAATAGACGGATCTTCGATTGCGTCTGTACGTCAGGAGATATACACTATTCAATGCCAATATGTCTGTTCTGATTCTGCTGGGACTGTTATGCGTCCCGATCTATTAAATTACAGATTAAATATCAAACGGTAACGAAACAGAATGAAACCAATTGTTTTGTCTAGCTAACAGATTTATCTATAATAAACAGCAGAGTTCCGCAATCTACGAGTTAAGGAGATCTTGTGGTACCCATTACGGAACAGCAAGCAACAACTGGAGTCGCTCTGGACTGCAGTCCAGAGTCACACTCCGATCCAAATATCATCACAATTTAAGTACAGGAATACCAGGAAAACAGTATAGGGTTAAAGTTCGTCGAGTCGGCTTCGATTTGAGCCCTCGAACGCACCATTTCAGTATGTATATGATTTATGGTGAATTTAACGGTTTTCAGGTACAATAAAATTTTAGTTTTACGATTAAACTTGGGGGTAGTTGTTTTGGTCATTAACGATCAAATTATCTAACGAAATTCCTGCACTAGGTTCTCAACCATACGGGCCAAACAATAACGTTTAGTTCCGCCAAATTAGGAAAAGATTTTCATTGGGAACACACGTCGAACAGGTAAATAGCGTACGTTTTCAGGAATAGTAACGTAGCAATTTAAATGATTTGGATTTGTAACATAAATAGAATAGTATGAAGCAAGTAGAGAACTTGCCTGGAGACGGTGAACTGATGGCGCGGCAGCTAAGGCAGTAGTGGCACGTCCCGGCACGGAGTGGCAAACGCACGACGAGTCTCGCCAAATTTTGGGCTTGGCTCGAGTTTGAGGAGAGGTTGTTGCGAGCTCAGGCGGTGTCGGGGCTGGGGAAGTGACGGTGCTGTGCGTCCGATGGCGAGAGGTTGCAGAGGGCGGGAGATATTGAGCGGGAAACGAGTCAGAGAGAGCAGTGTTAGAGAAAGAATGTAGAGAGAGAGAGAGAGAGTACTGAGAGAGAGTAGAGAGAGAGAAGGAAAATGAGAACAGAAAGAGAGAGCTGATGGAGTTAGAGAGTGAGAGAGAGGACTGAGAGAGAGTAGAGAGAGAGAAGCAGAGGGAGAGGGTAGGCAGAGAGAGGGAAAGGGACAGAGAGGGGGAGAGGGTAGAGTGAGAGAGATGACGAGAACGGCGACGATGATGATGACGATGATGATGACGATGATGCGGGAGTGGACTGAGGTGGTGTTGCTGACGACGAGGGGGAGGTCGAAGGTGCTGGGTGCAGGGAGATCGGCCGGGGTCAGCTCAGGGTGCGTGCAGGGGGCTCGTGGAGGATGAAGGAGGGAGTGGGGAGCTCGGGTTTAATGGTGGTCGACGGTGGAGGTGAGGGAGAGAGGAAGAGAGGTCGTGGTCGTCGCCGTTGGGGCAAACGAAGTGGTGGGATGAACGCCGGCGGTGGAGGTGGCAATGGGTTGGTGTGCCGGGGTGCTCGGCAGGGGCGACGAGCGGAGTTGTAGGAGGAGTCGTGTTGGTAGGGGAGACGTTGTCGAGTTGAGGGTGCGATGAGGTTGGGGACGAGGCGATGGTGATGGAGGAAGGTGGCCGATGATGGGTAGTGGGAGAAGAGAGGAAGGAGGAGAAAGTGATGGAGAGACGGGGGAGCGTTGTGGTAACGTTCGCGAGCGGGGCGCGTGGAGCGGCAACGTGGGCGCAGGCGTGGGGTGCGGCGGAGGAAACGCGCGCGGGAGAAAAGGAAAGTTACCGTTGAAGGGAAGAGAAGATGAACAGGAGTATGGTCGGGTCGGGTCGGTGAAGGCGGGTCGAAGGAAGTGGGAGCAGGCCGAGAGCGGCTGCTGGGGAAGTTTGGGCTGGGCCAAGAAGAGAATAAGGAGGAAAATGGAGACGGGCCGGGGAGTTGGGCCAGGGAAATGTAAAAGAATTTAATTAGTGGAAAAAGAAACGGGCCGGGACTTCTGGGCTGAAATGGTTGCTGGGCTGAGTTTAGATAAGTAATTAAAAAGAATAAGGAGACAAAGGGGATGATTGGGCCGGAGATTGGTAGTGTGGAAAAATAAACTAATGTTAGTTGAGCTAAAAGGTTTTAGTTTAATGTTTTAACTAAATTTTAGTTTTCCCCCGGGCTTGGGTTGGGATTCTGGAATTTAAGTTTAACTAGAAAATAGAGAGAGCGGGCTGGGGTTTAACGGTTTTTGGTTTTATTGGTAAAAGAAAAATAGGGTTTTGAAGAATTAAATTTCTAAATAAAATAAATGAAATTATAATTAAAATAATTAGAATTCTAAAGTACAAAATACAAAAATTGGTATAAAAGAGTCTGGGTATTGCATACAACAAGAACATAGAGAGAAAAAGAGAATTTAATTCTCTAGAGAGAAAGAAGGTCTTTTGAGAAAAGAAAGAAATCTTAGGTGAGAGATCATTCCATAAACTCCCACAAAATAAAAAAAGAATTTAATTCTCAATTTAAGAGTTTAACTCTTCTGAATAAGAACTTAGTTCTTCCTTTGGTTGAAGATCTGCAGAAGCAGATCTCCCCATAAGTTGAGAATTTAATTCTCATCGGGAAGATTCTGCCATGCAGATCTAAAGCCTAGGGGAGGACCTAAGTTCAGAGAATTTTATTCTCCCACAGAGCACATTGGAATTTAATTCCTTCAACAAAGATAGGGTTTAACCCTTAATATAAGAACTTAGTTCTTCTTCATGGTTGAAGATCTGCAGAAGCAGATCTCCTCATAAGTTGAGAATTTAATTCTCATCGGGAAGATTCTGTCATGCAGATCCAAAACTTAGAAGGAGATTTGAGTTTAAAGAATTTAATTCTTCCAAATACATAGGAATTTAATTCTTCTAAATAAAATGAGGGTTTGACCCTACAAAAGAATTTAATTCTTCTAAATACATAGGAATTTAATTTCTCTAAATAAAATTAGGGTTTAAACCCTACAAAAGAATTAAATTCTTAAACAGGGGACTTAGAATTTTCATGCACGTAAAGAAAGTCGGTACCCAACCTGATCACGTGGCAACACGTGACCCTCCCTTCAATGGTCAGAAAAGAATGAATGAGATTGGGTCACGTGCTCCCACGTGACCCTTGGATAAATTCCTCAAAATAAAGAGAACAAAGAAAAGCAGAACAGACTGTGGGCACCATCACGTGTCCGTACGTGATAATCATGAAGATTAAGTGTTTAACACTTATTTGAATATTCTGAGAATAAAATAAAGAAAGTTAGCCCAATTCTCAGGCGCCTTACGTGATCCCACGTGAGCGCTTCACATTTAGTGTTTAACACTATTTTTGGGCGCCTCATTTTTCTATTGCTTAACACTATTTTAAGCATTTCATCCCTAGTGTTTAACACTATTTTAAATGCATCATGTGGGAATACGTGATCGCCAAATATGTGCTAGTGTTTAACACTATATTCACCAAATTGGCTAAGTCTTCCAAAGGCAAGACTCTCCTTTGACTGAACCTCAAATACATCCTGACCTTCCAAGATTGATCATCTTATGTGGCATATGAGTGCTCAGCACTCAATAAAAGATAAAAATATGGTCAAAACCCAAACCCATGCTTAGCATTGCTAAAATAATGGGGAGCTGAGCCCAGACAAATGTTCAACCGTCCCAACAAAGGTCCAACATTTTAAACCTAATTGGACTTAGCCCAAGTTGGCCATAAGTCCTCAATTCAGATTTAACTGAGCCCATGTGCTCATAATCTAATTAATTGATCTTAGTCCCAAATTGGACTATAGATTTCCCAATCAACTTTGGTTCAAGGGTACATCTCTTCACTCCTCTGATATTTGTCGTTGTAATCCTTCAACGTCTTCTTAGATGTGACGGGTCCCGATAACCAATCATTCCATGGACTGTGGGGTCCTTAAGCCCATGGACTATGATATCCTTAATATTTACAGACTATGATGTCTTTAAACTGGACCGAGATGTCCTTAAACTAACATTGGACCATAATGTTCTTAAACTAATTATGGACCACAATGTTCCTAAACTAAACAATAGAGTCCAAATGCTCTTTTGTCGGATTTAAACGATCCCATTAAGTTGATCTTAGTCTGAAATTAGACTAACGTATCCTTAACATACGTTTAAGTTGATCTTAGTCTCAAATGAGACTAACGTATCCTTAAACCCAACCCCAAACCCAAATCTAAGAAAATACGGATTTGGACCAATCCACGCCCTACGGGCGACAACATAAATTAGTCTCCGTATACAATCTACGGGCAACCAAAAACAAAACAAACACCCACGACATGAAGTGACCATCTGAAGAAGGAGAAAGTGGTTACTGCGATGCGGTAGCATAATTAACTGCAGGGGCTTACGCCTGCAGGGAAGAGCGTCCCCACAATCAAAAAACGCCTCAACGAGGGGGAATCTGACGAAGTCTGCTACATCGGCCGCATCCGTCTAAACCTTCAATACACGGTGCCATAAATCAACTTGGAATCTTCGGAGAGGTAGACGGATAGCACCAAATAGTATCTGCCCCCAAAATTCAGGCCGGACGTCCCAACGTCCCGGTCGCGTCTTTCGGCGGAGAACACTCGTCAAAAGGCACCGAGCAGCAACCCTGCCCGGCCCGTCCTTAAGGATCAAAGCCCTCGCCAAGAGGCAACCGGGCCCGTCCTTGCTCGGTTATCCCTGGCTGGTAGCTCCCTACCCCAACACACCAGGGATCAAAGCCCTTGCCAAGAGGCACCGGACAGTAAACCTGCTCGGCCCATTCTTAGTAGGCCCTTTACGGCCCCTCCCGCGCTAAGGATCAAAGCCCTCACCAAGAGGCAACTGGGCCCGCCCTTGCTCGGTTATCCCTGGCTGATAGGTCCTTACCCCAACACACCAGGGATCAAAGCTCTCGCCAAGAGGCACCAGGCAGTAAACCTGCTCGGCCCATCCTTAGTAGGCCCCTTACGACCCCTCCTGCGCTAAGGATCAAAGCCCTCACCAAAAGGCAACCGGGCCAGCCCTTGCTCGGTTATCCCTGGACAGTAGCTCCCTACCCCACAACGCTAGGGATCTAAGGCCTCGCCATGAGGCGACCGAGCAGCTACCCTGCTCGGCCGGTCCTTAACCTGCCTCTCCGTGCCTTCCACGCTAAGGAACATGACCTCACCAAGAGGCATCCGGTCTATCTACGTCTGAGCGATCTCCGTCTCGACTTCGGGGCTATGGAGATACTGTCTTCCCGTCGGTCTTTGCACACTTGCCAAGTGAACAGATTCAACTCGACGCATGACCGCTAGACGAAGAACCGGCATAACACAAAGGTAGTACTGTGCAAATATAAGTGTTGCCGACAAAAGGAAAATACACGTGCCAATATGACTGCAAAAAGTCTTTATTCACAAAGTCAGCTTTTACAAGGGTATTGTGGGCTCCCCAGCCTTACAAAATGCCCGGAGGCCTACAAAATTCCCGACGCAAAAGAAAAGAAACAAGAAGACAAGGGGCTTCAGGCCTCAGGGCCGGGCGCAACCCCAGGAAGCTCTGCATTTACCACGGCTCGGGCGGCGTCTGGGGGCTCAGCGCCCATCACATCAGCCTCGACGTCGCCCTCGCCGTGAATCTCTTCCCCGGCTCCGCCCCCGGGGACGTCCCCCTGCTCGTCATCCCCGCGAGGATATTCGGTTCGGAGCTTTTCGTCAGCGAACTCCGGCATCCGAGCCTTGACGGCGTCGAGGGCCTCATGCCAGATGGCGGTAGTGGCCGAGGCTAGGTCGGTGTAAAACTGTTCCGACTTCTGGTAGTTCTCCACCGCCTTCGACGCTCTGAGGTCGGCTCGCTTTGCCCCCCTCTACCGCCGCCTCCAGCTCCTTCCGGAGGGTGCTCACCGACTTCTTCATGGTGCCGACGAGCACTTTGGAGTCCTGAAGCTTGGCCTCAGCGGCCTGGATGGCCTCGCAGTACCTGGCGACCTCCTGCTTCCCGGCCGCCACCTCTTGCTTCTCGACCGCCACCTCGCCCTCGAGGGTGGCGACCTTCGCCATTGCCGCCTCCAGCTCCAACTTCGATCTCTCCTCCAGTGAGGAGAGGTCGCCCGCGGCTCGTATCGCCGGGGTAATCTCCTCGTCCTCCATATTGACGACGAGGGCGACGTGCTGGAGGACCTGGAGAAACTAGAGGGGAGGGGGTCAGCAAGAAAGGGAGGCACCAAATCTCAAGAATGATAGGATGCTAAGTGAAAAAGAAAAGTAGGGGGCGAGCACTAACCTGCACGGCCTCTTGAGCGATGGCCGCCATCTGCGTCCTGAGGGTCCTCCGAGGGATCCTGCCCCCGGCAGACCTCTCCATGTCCGCCAGCAAGCCGTCAGCAACAAAGAGCCCCGAGGGCACCTCAAAGCGGAGGTTCCCCTCTTCCACCAAGGTCGGGGAGGCCGGGGTCCGCGTAACTGCCCGGGGGAACCTCTTGAGAGACGGCCCCGGGGAGTCGATCTCTACGTCCGAAGCCTGGGCCTCCGGTTCCCGAGCCCGCTTTCGGCTCGGTGTCTGGCTGGGCTCTGGGGCCTGGCCCGCACTCGAACGTCGGGGTGGGGAGGCTGCCGGGGGAGCTGGGGCCAACGTCGGACGGGAGGAGCTGGCACCTCCAGCCTTTGATCCCTTCTTCGGCTTGCGCATGGCCGCTCAAAGTTCGCTCAGGTCCATGGGTTCTGCACAAGACAAGGTACACTGGAGTCAGCAACACAAGTAAAAGGAAAATAAACACAAGTCCAACAGATCGCCTGCAAGCTCCTAACTTACCGGCGAACTGGGCGGGGCTGAGCCCAGCCCAACTAAGGGCCCGCTCAGAAAGCAGCACGTCGGCCCGGGGAATGGGCACCCACTCCGCCACCTTTGCCGCGTCGGGATCGTTGGACAGACCTCCCTGCCGGCACCTACACCTAGACCACTGGGTGGGCACGGGCCAGTCCTCACCCTCCAGCGGCCCAATAATGAAAAACTTCTTCTTCCAATCATGGATGGAAGAAGGCACGACGATGACTCCCGAACCGGGATCACTCCCCTGTTGTTTCCTGAAGGAGATGTAAACCCACCACGAGTCGCCCGCGCAAGTGCCGGGGTGACGTTTGTAGATGAGAGAAGATGCAAGGATGGACAGCCTGAAAGGGATCAGCTGCAACTTCAAACGGACCAGGAACCCGAGGAGAATCCTACAGGAGTTCGGCACAGCTGGCTCGGGGCTAACCCGAAGTAATTCAGTGCTCTAACAACCTCGGGGGAGAAGGGCAGGCGCATTCCGGCCCAAAAAGGCTTCCAAGTACAGGGCAATCTCCTTGCCCCGTACCTGATCTGCCCTCTCCCCCTCCCCGGCCAAACTCAACATGTAGCTGGGAGGAATATGGAAACGAGTCTGAGCGTTGGCCAGCTCTTCCTCGTACCTCACCGTAGACGACACGCCAGGCGCATCCGCGACCTCCACTCGGGGAACCGCCCCCGTCGCGTGACCCTGGGAAGAAGACCTAACCCCAACTCCCTGGGAGGACTCCGACCCAGAAGAAGAAGAGGAAGAACAGGAAGACTCTACAGAGGGCTTCCCAGACTCTACACCAACTACATCTACAGACTCCTCAGAGGAAGACATCTAACCTGATGAAGAGGAGTCCTCGGAAAAGCGAACGCGGAGATCCCGACCTAAAGAGGAGAACGCCAAGCTAACAAGACCAAAGACAAGGAGATTATGAAGAGGAATGGGCCCTCAAGTGGACCCCACCTCTATTCATAGCCACTGGCGTATCCAACCAACGGTGGCAATCATCTCCCGCCGAAACGACGCTTCGCACTCAACGGCCACCAACGCTCCACCTGTCACGCGCACATTGGCCACGCCCCATCGGGCACAGGAAACCTGCAACCCGTCGCATCTGCCAATTAGCGCCCGACACGTAGGCAGTCGCTTCGGTGACCGTACGCACGATCCGGCGCACCCTCTTTAATGCAAGATCTGATCCCTGATTCGCTGGCATCACCTAGAAAATACAACAGATTGCCCGGGGACACGCCCGACGATATCTTCGAAGAGGAGCTCACCTCGAGTGACCCCGCAGACCACTCTCGACCCGATCCATCAGCTGGTCGGGACGAGAGTAGGGGGGTAATGATGATACTCGATATCGGTGATCTTCCAGATCGTGACGTGTGGCAGATGACGTGTCCTAAAGTATGCAGGAAAGGACCTATAGTGGCCGACCAGGCCACTCCTGTGCCCGTCCCACAAACAACTGTTGGCTCGTCCCCGAGCACCCTGCACAATTGGCCTCCTCGGCCTTCCAGCTCGTTTCCGAGCTACCGCAGAACCAAGATACCTTGGCTCTCCCGCTCGTCCGCGAGCTCTCCCTTCGAGGTATCTTTCTCGGTCTCATCGACCGACCAACGGCACCGCTCACAGGCGCAACCGTCATCCCGTGAATCTCGCCATGCGCGAGATATCCGTCGGCCACATCCCACGTTCCACGCCATCATGATCCCCCATTAACAAGCATGTCTCGCCATTAATGGGAGATCCCGCTCATCACGCGGGCGTGACGTCGGGAGCGTAACGGCCGGCGTGATTCTCTCGCCTGCCCTGCCTGCTGCCACCGCTATATAAACCCCTTCTTCGGACGGTTCAAGTAAGCCATTTTTACTCCACTAAGCCGTTAGCCTGCTCAGATTTCCTCTCTAACTTGACCGTCGGAGGGTCCTCGATGGCACAACCATCCGGGACTTCCTTGCAGGTAGCTCGGGCCAACCAACCTCAAACCCATTGAGACGCACACGCTTCAGGAGCCTGCCTCCAGATCCAATCTCAGCCGTCGATAACCGCCATCAGCAGATCAACGGAAGGTAACATCTTGGCGTGATCCAGGTCACGTCAGCTATCGATTAGGCTTGATCCTCTATCTGCTAATCAAGTGCTCAGACGAATATCAAACTGCAATGTGAATGGAGGTAGCTTTAGAAAGATCCTTTAATGCTCGACTTTTCTTTATTTGCTTATGCAGTATACTATTTGTTGTTTCTCTGTTTATGACATTATGCGGTGGCGATAGTTAAGAAGAGTTTACGAAATTATTAAGAAATTAACCCGTCATATTAAAACAACAATAGATGTTCACATGGCTTACAGTTTGGAAGTCTTTTATCATTTTTTTTTTCTCTTAAATTTTTTCACCTTTTTTTTGCATTATGATTTAAAACCTATGGACAAACATCTCAAATAATTACGGCGTTTCCTGACATAAACTTTTACTCTGCTCCTTATGTTGTTTAGTCCCATAAACGTTGGATGCCTATTTGCCTTTAACAATGTAACAAATGTAACAAATGCTCATGCAATCTGTTTATTGCATATTGGCTTATGCCATATCATTTTATTACCCAAGATGGGAATATGCATTGCCGATTTACAAGCATTGGATTGTGCTGCCTTGCACATTCGGCTTCTTGTCATTCTATGAGCAATTAAGTGTCTCATTTGCAAAAGCAAAGTTTTATTACCAATTTACAAGCATTGGATTGTGCTACCTTGCTTGGGCTTCAGTTACGGAAAATGAATGTTAGCACAAACTTTTATACCTCCTGTCATATTACCCTCAAAGATTTTTCACTCCAAGGTTAGTTGCATATACCGATTGTATTGCACTGTAAGCGTAAGTGTCGTAACAAGGAAACTTGATTTGTTTTATTTTTGCAATTTTAGATCACAAGATAACATACCGATTGGTTTTTTTTTTGGTTGTTCGTCTCTTGCTGGTGCTTCTGTGGAAATTCAGTTGGATCTCAAGGTAATGCATTTACTTTAAGCTTCCTCATGTCTCTATTTACTGTTCTAAATAGTAATGCTTATATATATGTTTTCTGTCAACTGAGGGAAATGTATGGATTCATTTCTGTCGTGCAATTTCATTTTATTATGTAGGTATTTATTTTAAGCAGAATTTATCCCTTGTATTGTGTTGAGTTTACATTGTACTCTTGATCCCCAGAAGTTCCAAATGGATTCGGCGTTCACGGAGTTTCAGTTCAGCTTCAGTCAAGACATCTGAAGCTTAAGCTTCAAATGTTAGTCGACGCTATGTTATTTGGACTGATGTCTGACTCATGTTAGTCAGACGTCTGCCCGCTCTCGGGATTTGCTGAAGCCCCATGCTCAGACGTATGCACGCTCTCGGGATTTGCTGAAGCCCCATGCTCAGACGTATGCACGCTCTCGGGATTTGCTGAAGCCTCATGTCCAGACGTCTGGAGCTTCTTCTTCAAATGTCTGGTTTAGCTCTGTGTTTTGGGCAGACGTCTGCCAAGTCTTCTTCAGACGTCTCCGCGTGCCGGATATTTGAAAATCCTAGTTCTACTCTGATTTTCCTATTACTATATATATTGTAGTTTGTAACCCTAATTATGTTAACCCTTTTGTAATCAGAGAGAGGAGGCTAGGGTCCATTGTTAGGGATTTTGTGAGGGTTGATCCACCGTTGTAATCTTCCATATTTGTTCACAATTAGTAAAATTTCTCTTTCGTCCGTTGTTTTCCCGTAAGGGTTTTCCATGTAAATCTTGTGTCTTTTGGTTTGTGTTTTATTTCAATCGCTTTTGATTATTTGTTTCTTCTCTTTATCGTTTGTTTATTACTTCGTGATTGTATTTACCGCAATATATTGATATATATAATTGGGTGTAGATTGTATATTAGTGTGAAACTAGTGGACTGACTCCTTTGAATTTGAGCTTTTGCAGATTGTTATACTTGCACATGCATCAATTAATATATCAGCTTCGGTTAAAAGATTTTGAACAAACTCTTATGTTGATCTTTCATAATCATATATGGAAACTCCTTCCATCGAGAACATATTATACCTTCATGATAGGCATTTCAAGGCATTAAGTGGTACCGTACCATATATTTGGTGTTATTGGTACTCTAACTAATACTTATTTAAAATGCAGAGTTATATACAGAACTGTCATGTATCTGAACCAGATACTGGATAACTGTGTCTAATGTCATAATTTGTATATATCTTTGTAAAAGTTTTGATCTGTTATTTCTCGTTTCTAGAATTCTATCTAGCGTGACCTCGTCCTGATATACAACATAACTAGATGAAAACCAAACACCACCTTTATCTCAATCTTTTGAGGCCGGATACATGATTTTTCTTCTTCTGTTCAGCTATGTTAACGGCCATCTCTGTGATTAGATTTTCAACCAGCATATCCTTTTTGTACAGTCTCGACTCATTTTAGGATCATTGAAGGGTGATTGATGCTTGATTCTAAATTGGAGGGCAGATTTACCAGTTATTAAAGGGCCATCAAAACAAACTGCAGCCACCCTACTATTCTAATCCACCCACGCAGATGCATGCTCACAAAACAACCTGCCAGCTCTTTTAATCCTAAGAATGAGGATTGAGATGATTCTTGAAAGAAATATATATTGATATGTTATCGATTCATACTTCTGGTGTCGTCTGTGATAGTTGTTTTTTATAAATTGTTTATGTTGAAAATTAGTTGGCACTATTGATTAATCTTGATTTCTGTTGATGCATAGTACTAGCATTGTTCTTATTTCTTGTTAAATTCATATGCTTTTTCACTATTTCGTACACCTTAGCATTGTTCTTATTTCTTGTTAAATTACTTGAGGTGACCAAGCAATTGCTATAACCATAATTTTTGAAATATTTGTAATTCATACTAAAAAAATTCCTGCTGACGTACAGTAAAGTTCCCAGGGTGTTTATCCTGGATCCACTTTAATATCTCAAACTGCTGTGGGAAAATAGTACTTTCCATTTGAGATAGTGTATCAAGTGATCCAAGGCTATGTAAAGTTTGGTTATGGGTTATGTTACTTGAAATATACTTTGATACTGGGACATAACCCAAAAGGTTAAGCTGCTGAGTCGTGGATGATGCTAACATGAGCGTAACACTTCCCTGATGGGTCCTTTTGCCATGTGGAAATGCCTTCGGCGGAAACACTCGGGTGTAAAGTTAGAATAAACAGGGTCGTCGATAGCTGTATCTTTTAATATATTATAAATAGGTTTGAACCCATGACCTTCTGAAATATGGTGCTCATGGTGCTATGGTACCATGCAATTTTGCCAAAAGCTTAAGATGTTGAGTTGTGGGTAACAATGTATATCAAGCTGACATAAACTTAACATCAGTTTGAATGATGCCAACAATCTGCTGACATGCAGCTCAATTTTGTTGCTTTACTTGATACACCACTTCTTCTAATCCCATTTGATGAGGAAAGGCTTAAATGAGGATGTTAACAATGATGAGTTTTAGTAAATATTTACCTGAATTCATTAGATTTACTTGACTATCAATCAACAACAAGTTCAATGAACCGAATGATGCCAAGCAGAATCAATAACATCCTAACAAGTTGGTAAGTATTCTAGTTGCATCGTTTATCAGCCTTTTTTTCTCTCATGCGATCGAGTTAGGTTCAAAAGAAGTACAGGTATTGAAATGAGCGAGATGAAAGAGTAGAGTATTTGTGGAACTTGTTTGAATATATAATTATTAGTGGGCTTCACATCATGTGGTCTTATATAAGATACAGTTTTTTTTATGAATATAAAAGATACAAATATAAGATGCAAACGGATTTAAGATGACCAATATCAAGCTATTGAAGTATCAAAAATATATTTTTTTCCCTCTTCGATTGTTTTGACCCCTCTCTGATATAAGAGCCTAGTGTACAAGCGCAATTCTGCAATTACATTGTTTTCCTGATATCACATGTTTGCATCTTTTGTAGGTGGAGATAGAAGAGACGTGCGGCTTCAGCAGCTCGCCGTCATGTTTTTGGCGTTTGTGACGCTCGTCTAAACTCAGACTGAGCTGAATATCATTATCAAACCAAGCATCATTCTTGTTAATCCCCATGCTGTTACTGTGCTGAAAGGTTTTTACCCGGCGATTTCTGCAATTTTCTGCAACTCGACGTCTTCTGAAGCACAGCATAACTATTTATGAATCCATGATATTCTTGTAAGAAGAGTAATAATATGTAAAGATATCGAGGTGTGTTGAGTAGTTAGAAAGCTTGTAACCATTCTGAATCCCTTACAGATCATTCTTTTACCTTGAATCCTTTTCGGGTTCGTGATCAAATGTATATTTAGACTGATTAATATAAATGTCTGTGTTTTGTTCAGTAATCAGTTAATTAACCCCTTTTGTAGAACACTAAATAAATTGTTCCTCTGATGATGGTTTGCCAATTTCTGCATGTAAACAAAAAGCAGGAGCTAGAAATTGTGGTTCCGGCTGTGATTTTTAACTTGGATATCACCTTTTGGAGCTAGCCTCTCTTATTGTGATACATCTTTCTTCAGTTCTTCGTTGATAAAAACTTTGCTCTCTTGATCATTTTGCCTATCTGTGTGTGACAACAACAAGTCTTTATTCTAAATTTTTGTGGTCGGCTGCATGAATCCATTTTCTCATCCGGGTCTTCCTTAAAAATATCTAGAATATGAGTGTGCCAAGCATGCATGTTTGTATTAGAGGTACCCTCCATATAGTTAATTTTTGTGTGTTGGCCAATAGAAACATGCACATATATGATTAATCCTTAATATAGAGAGCTTTAACTAGAATTGCATCCAATGAGTGCATCATTAGTTCTGGGCCCAAGGAGAAGAAAGAAAGCATGGAAGTGAAGTCATCCTTAAAATTAAGTGATCGGAGACCCATGCTTTAAATTGGATTATTTAGAGAAGGTGGCTATTGGATATGATCTTGATTTCGACAAATGATGAAGTAGATATGTTTTGTGAGCTGGCATAACTATTCCACCATAAATCATCAAGGAAGCATAAAAAGAATAATCTACATATTATATAATTTTTCAAATAAAAGGCAAACGATGTTCTTAAAATATAAATACATAGTCTTCAGCCTGCAGGCCGATTTATTTTCCGTGTTTCAACATTCGTAGTTACAACTTTGCCACCGGTCTAATTCAAGTTGTTAACACATCGATATATTCAGACATCGACTCCATAAACCAAACATATCATGTTTTTCGGCTATATTTTATGCCCGACTTTTTCTCCAAGTCGAGCAAATGAAAAATCTTTTGTTATTAGAATCAAAACTTTTGTGTGTGTGCATACACACTAAAACAAACAATATTTTTCTTTATTTGGAAATATTGCTTTTTTAATTTAATTATATTTTATTATGCATGAGAAAAAAATTAAATATTCAGAACATTGGTAAACATAAATACTACTATAGATGCATAAACACACAAAAAAAATATCTTTGCAAATTGCAATAAATTTTCCACCTCAAAGTATGTGATTATCTCTCCATCTCAAAACTAGATACACCCTATCAAAATCCCCCACTTAATGACCCAAAACAAATTAGGCCCCACCTTCATCTGGCCCCACATAAATATCAGGCGCTGTTATGGGGTGTTAACAATTTAGCGCCTATAAAGAATTTTCTTTTTCCCCCAAATCCACGTCCTCTCCCACAAATAATCCTCGCACCCCAAAACCCCTCGCCCTCTCTTTTGTTTCGCCCCCTTAGGGTTAGGGTTTTCTCATACCCTCAACCCCCCACCCCCACGCCCTCCCCACCCCTTAAAAATCCCATCATTCTTTCGTTTTTTCTTTTAAATAAAATTCTTAGATTTATAATTTAGGGTTAGGGCTTCGAGATGATGCAGCCCGGAGCCATGGCGCCTTCCCCAATGGACCAGCAGCAGCAGCAGCAGCAGCAGCAGGCGCCGCAGCAGTACCAGATGGGCCCGCCGCCGCCTCAGCAGTGGCCGCAGATGATGTCGGCGGCGCCGCTGCAGCAGTACCAGCAGCAGCAGTACCAGCAGCAGCAGTACCAGGCGGCGCCGCAGCAGCAGGCGGCGCAGGCAATGTGGAACCAGCAGCCCTCTCAGATCCCGCCTCCTCAGGCGGCGCAGGCGCAGCCGGCGGCTATGCAGCAGATGCAGCAGATGGTTCAGTACCAGCAGGCGCCGTCGCAGGGGCAGGGCGACGAGATCAGGACGCTTTGGATCGGGGATTTGCAGTATTGGATGGACGAGAACTATATCAACAGTTGCTTCATTCAGACCGGGGAGGTATAGATCTTAATCTTGGTCGATTTCTTGTGGGATATTAATTTTTGTATCAATTCGCTTCCAAAGTTGAAGTTTTGATTTGTTGGGTATATTGAAACAGTAAGGTTTTTGTCTAGTGTGATCAAGGCATGTTTCTAGTCACATTAAAACAAAAAGGAGATATAATTAAGAGGTTTTAGGTTAAGTATCCTTGTGGCATATCCCAACTTGTAATAGAGACCGCCGTCTAGAACATAACATGTTACGATGAGTTATCATCCAGATTCAATAATTGATCTTCTGTTTAGCTTTATTGATTTTCTAAAATAATGATTATGGTTTGAGTGGTTTTGTTTCTTCTTGGTCAGGGTACAATGATTCTTGCTTTTTATTTGATACCAAGATATCATTGAACATATAGACATACCATAATAGATAATGTAGTTATTAACTCTTAAGAAAGTGATAAAACTTTTGTAATTAACTTGATTGCCAACGCTAATATTTAACAAGTCAAATGGTTTTTTTTCGTGTAAAGCTGATAATATTAAACAATCATATTAGTGTTTCTGTGTGTATAGGGATTTAAATAGGGACCTATTGTTTGATTGAATATCCATGTATTATATTTTGAATTAGAATCACAGTATTTCATGTAGATACCTTTCATTGCAGTTATAAATGTAAATCAAAGTTCTTTTAACTCCATCTACGCCATGATACCTCATTAATACGTGCATACATTTATTTATTGCTATGCATTTTCAGGATTTTTTTGAGTTTGGATCGTGTTTTATGTTTTTAATACCATGGTTTGGATTCCCATTTGGTAGGTGTCATGTTCCATAACCTATATGAAAATATTCCATCTTCGAGGTTTTAATTCGTATCCTACCAATGGGTGGTCTAGACTTTAGATCATGTTGAGTCAAATACTAATGATGTTGGGCTGAATGGATAAAGGTCCCAGTCCATTCAATCGCTAGCCTTCAAATGGAACTTCTGCCACCTTGTATACCAACGTTAAAACAGGACCCTTATTGAGCATTTTTTGAGAGGTTGCTTTTACAGAAATAAGAAAATGCGAGAAGCAAACGAGGATAAAAGAAAAAAAAGAAAATAACTAGAGTGAATAAGAAATTAAGATAAAACATGCTAGAGAAAACCAAATAATTTTACTCATGTATCAAAGCGAGATTTCCTTTGAAGTTTGGGCAATTGCGCAATGCAACCACACTTGCTTCTTTTAGCAGTTACATTTTGGAAACTTATCTTTTATTTTTGGAAGACTATCAGCATTTTTGTGCATTGTGCAAAAGGATGGATAAATAAAAAATACTTTATATCTATTCATCTACTGCTCTCAACAAGGTTCTTAAAGGCTTCACAAATGGCTGAGGCATAATGTGTTTTGATCAACCACCTGCCTACTCTTATGGCACCTTTTTTATTTTGTGTTATTACAATGTGTGTCATTGAATTGCATTTCCACTCTATTGGTTGTGACTATAAATGTTAGTTTTGAATAAAAGAAATCCATCTATTTGAGACCTTACACATGAATCAAGTGTTTGCAAATGAATTGTTTCAAAAAAATTATCAAGTATATCTCAAGAAGACAAGAACTTTTGTTAAAAGTTCTCAGAAATCATGAATTTTCATTTTACCTTTTTAAAAGATCGACTCGATCTTGATGGATTTGGTGTTACATTGCAATTACCTAACTCATGTATCACAAAAATTCTCCAGTCTTGCTGAAGAAAAAGCATTCGGTTTTTAACCAGTCCATAAACGTGTGAACGGGCCACAAAATGGTTGGGATTGCTATTAAGGTCTCAAACTTTATGTGAACCAAACTGAATGATCTGTAGCATACAATTTACACTTTGGAAAGATAGAATATCAATTATGTATTTTCCAGGAAATTTTAAAGTCCTCACTCGATCCCATTTGGTTGCCGCTAACTTAATTATCTTTCTTCAAAATAAAATTGATTCTGTTATAGAATATAATTTCATCTTCCTCATCAATAATCCTTTTAGTCTACAGTTATTTGGAGGCTTGCTCCCTAGTTACATTAAATTGTATGATCAATAATAAGCTCAGTGTACATAACTGTTAGCTGCCTTTCAAAGGTTTCTTACACGGTCCTGTCATTCTCCTATCTCCTTATCCTTGCTAATAACCGATACCAATCTTTGTTAATTCTATGTGAAATTTTATCAACTTTTGAGTCATGCTCCAATCGCCCCTATTTATGGGGAGGGGGGAGGGGGGAGGGGGAAGGGGAGGGGGAGGGGGAGGGGAGGATTGTCTGTGTAGTGTGTACTACACTACATGTGTACGCACGCGTGTGTATACTATAGTTATCCCTCCATCACAATTCCTTGCTTGTGATGTTCACCAGACCTGTTTGATTTAACCTTATTTATTTAATTTGTTTATATAGACTGCTCCTGATTTTTGCAATTTGTGATTTCAGCTTGTTTCAGCGAAAGTCATCCGCAATAAACAGAGCGGACAATTAGAGGGTTATGGTTTTATTGAGTTTGCAACTCGTGCAACTGCTGAACAAGTTCTTCAGACATATAACGGCCAAATGATGCCTAATTCTGAGCAAACTTTTAGGCTCAATTGGGCAGCAGCTGGTGAGAGGCGTGGAGATGATGGCCCTGACTATACTATCTTTGTTGGTGACTTGGCTGCAGATGTCACAGATTACTTGCTACAGGAGACGTTCAAAAGTCACTATCCTTCTGTCAAGGGGGCAAAAATAGTTACCGATAGAACCACTGGGCGTTCCAAAGGCTATGGTTTTGTTAGGTTTGGAGATTTAAATGAACAGACCCGTGCTATGACTGAAATGGATGGAATGTATTGTTCTTCAAGGCAAATGCGGGTTGGCCCAGCTACAACCAAGAAAAATATGGGTGGCCAGCAAAACCCTGGAAACCCTGGTAGAGGTATTAAAGGATACATAATACACACACATAATACTCTTTGCTCTTCATTTGTGTAGCATTTAATCACTTCCTTCTATGCTTGGTTCTTTTTCTGGATCATGTTATCAGCTGATTGCTTGTCTTATTTGTAAATCCACAAATCACCATTTTCCTTGTTATTTCTGACCAATACGAGGACCTATTCCCTGATATGTATATTGCCATTTCCTTCCTAAATCCTTCTTTGACAAGAAAGAAGCTTCAAATGCAGTAATGAAGGCTCGTTGTAATACATGCTGTCTGAAGCAGGATGCCATGAGGCTTATTGGCTTATCTTATTCTATACCCAGATTGGACCTAAGCTTCAATGCATTTCCCTGTATAAGTGTGTGGTTGTGGTTAGGTCCATGTGTGATTGACTGATACAATGCTATTTGGGATATAACTCTTATTGGCCATTCATCATAGTTCATGTCTTCATGATGTTAAGCCTTGATTTTAGTTGCATATATAGATGTGCATTCTTTGTTTGGTTTGGCTGTCTTTGTCAAGCTGGAAAACAACACCACCAACTGAGCCTGTTATCCCAAGTAGATGGGGTAGGCTATATGAACCAACATGAGAGTATCGCCGGATCGACAACATGAATCCTCCGCCTCCACTCACTCGAACAATATACTTTCATCAAGGCCTTTGGGATCCATATCTTTTCGTATCGCCTCCATCCTCATTTTTTTCGGTCTCCGTTTCGTTTTTTTGACTTGGCCTAAATTGAGAATAACCATTCGTCAAAACCAGTGCTTCCGTAGGTCTGCGTCGCACATGACCAAACCATCTTAGACGGTTTTTCCGTGTCTTCTCCTTCACGGGTACTACACTAACCTTTGCACGAATATTTTCATTTCACATCTTATCCTTTCTAGTGTTACTACACATCCAACGAAGCATACGCATATCCGCTACTTGCATCTTCTGTGCATTATGTTTCTTACGAGTCTAGCATTCTGTACCATATAATAAGGCAGACCGAACAACGCTTCGATAAAACTTCCTTTAAAACCTCAACGGAAATTTACGATTGCACAAGATCCCTGTAGCACTCCTCCATTTCAACCAATCAGCTTGAATTCTCTGGTTGACATCGCTATCGATCTTCCCATCCTTTAGAATGATGGAACCTAGATATCTAAACTGATCGTTCGGTGATATCTCATGCCCATTTAGGGTTATACCACTATGATCTCGACTTCTCTGTTTACTAAATTTGCGTTGCATATATGCTGTTTTAGACTTAATCTAAACCTTCGAGATTTCAACGTTTACCTCCATAACTCCAATTTTGGATTAACCCCTTCGTCTCATTTACCAGAATAATTTCATCCGCTAATAACATACACCAAGTATCTCATCGAATAGCTCTAGTAAGCTCATCCATCACTATGGCAAACAAGAATGAACTTAATGCAGATCCTTAATGCAAGCCAATTGTGATCGGAAAATCTCGTGGTAAGTCGCCGCAAGTTCTTACATTTGCTACTACTCCATTATACATGGCTGTGATTATGCCGATGTACCTGATTGGGGCTCCCATCATCACTGTCCGCCATAATACCTCTCTGGGTAACCTTGTAGGTTTTTTCCAAGTCAATAAAAAACATATGCAAATTCCTTGTCTCTCGATAACGTTCAATAAGTTGACTAAGTAAATGAAGTCTTTGTTATTGATCGACTAGGCATGAACCAATACCGGTTCTCTGTTATCGTAACATCCCGCCTTAGTTTGTGTTCGATCACCCTCTTCCAAAGTTTTATGGTGTAATACATGAGTTTTATTCCTCAGTAAATTGAGCAACTTTTAATGGCACCCTTGTTCTTATAGAAAGGTAGATACAAGGGTATTCTTCTTTCATCATTTGGCATCTTTTTGGTTTGTCAAATTTTATTAAACATGTATGTCAGCCATCTAACTCCTATCTCTCTTAAGTATCTTCATACCTCTATAGGAATCATGTCTGGACCTACAACTTTCTTTGAGTTCATCCTATTCAAAGCCTCTGTAACCTTACATATTCTTATTCTATGCATGAAATCATGGTTTATATATTGAGATTGAATGGCAAGTTCATCCAAATTCTTAGTAAAGCTCTCATTGAACAATTTGTTAATATATTCTCTTTACATTTCTTTGATATTCTCATCTCGAATTAAAATCTTCTGATCTACATTTTTGACACTTCACCGCACACAAGTATTTGGTCTTCCTTTTCCTCATCCGAGCAATCCTATATATATCATTTTCAACCTCCTTTGATGTCCAACTTTTCATACACCTCTTTGTAGGCCTTAGGTTTGGCTTCCAGAACAGCTTTCTTAACATCTTTTTAAACTGTCTTATACTTCTCAAATCTCTCTATATCTTTGCTCTTCTTCAAATCTCTATAAGAATCTCTCTTAATTTTAATAGCAGCCTTCATTTCTTCATTCCATCATGACATGTTCGTAAATGGTGGAGCACCACCCATCGACTTTCTAAGTATATCTCAAGCTACGCTCTTAACGCGACTAGCCATCTTGTTCCATATTGTTTTCGAATCGCCTTCGAACTTCCAATCAGCCGCTTGAACTACATGATTTACAAAGGCTTCTTTGTTACCTTTCTTCAGTCGCCACCATTTAATTTTAGGCTCCATCTTACGTCTAATCGTTCGGAGTCCTTATGTCTAATCATCCCATGTCATGTTCTAAATCGAACATTTATAACTAAAAGTATGTTGAGTGGTTATACTCTCACTCGGCGCTACCTTACAATCGATGCAATAATCTCTATCTTTCTAGTCAGAAAAAGTCTATTTGACTAGCATTCGATCCACTCCTAAAGGTGATAAAGTTAGACTCTCTTTTTCTAAACCAAGTATTTGCTCAGATCAAGTCATAAGACAAGGCAAAATCTAAAATCGAATTACATGTTTCATTCGTTTGTCCAAAACCAAAACTCCATAGATAGTATTAACCCCCCCACGATTAGTAGTTACATGTCCATTGAGATCACCACCAATAAATAACTTCTCTCTACCAGGTATTCTTTGCACCTTCTCATTTAAATCCTCCCAAAATTGATGCTTATTAGCGTCATCAAGCCTTTTTGTGGTGCATAAGTATTAATAATATAAGGATCTCGCCACCTAAAATAAGCTTAACTAATAAAATCCTATCATCTTTTCTCCTAATCTTAACTAAATCTTCAAGCAAACGTCTATCTATGAATACGTGTAACCCATTATGATTTTTATCTCTACCCGTGTATCAAAGCTTATAACTCTATGGCTCTAGAACTCTACCTCTTTCACCTATCCACTTAGTTTCTTGTAAACACATAATACTAACTCTCTTTCTAATCATCGCCTCCACTAATTCTGTTAATCTACCCGTAAGGAAATCTATGCTCCAAGAGGCGAGACAAATCCTATGAAATCCTTATTTATTTGACACTGCACCTAACACGCTGCTTCAGGACGACCTAGAACCCTTGCATACTTAACACTACACTCGAGATCTGATTGCGCATCGCCGAGTAGAGGACATCCCAACGATAATCTTATAGTGGTTCATGTCATAGAATGCGACAGTTTTACGTTGGCTGTCACAAGCCTATCACAGCCCTCATCATTTCTCATTCGGACTTGGGACCGGCAATGGTGGGTTTTTTGTCATGCTGGAAGCTTCCTTTTTAATATGTTGCTTGTGTCGGCACCCAAACCAGTACATCAGTTCCTTTTCACATTCTTTGGCAAAAAGGTTCCTTTCCAATTCTTTCCGGATACTGCTCTTTTTAAATCTAGTTAGTTAGAAATTTGCTTTAACATGTGATGTACTAAAATGCTAGAACGGAAACATATCTTTTTTTCTTGTTGTTTTATGTTGGATTCTTTAATTATTTTTTTGTCCTCTCTAACCTTTCAAGTAACAATTCCGAAATCATAAATAGAAGTTTTAGGTAAAAAAAACATTCAAAATATTTGTGATCGGAATCGGCCATCTTGAATAGGAAATATCAGATTTCATATGATTTCATATCATCTGACAAAATAAATTAAGAAATTCTTTAAATGAATAGAGCAACTATAAACAATTTAGCAAATTCTTTACCAATTTAAGATGTCTAAAATGGTTTTATGATACTTGATAAAAATAACTCTAATATTTTTTTAATGCCTTTTAGTAACTAATGATGGTAAATAATCCGTAATTCAACGGCGTATTATTTAACCCATTAACTCATTAATAAACATAATACTAGAATCCTACTAATAAAATGGTCAACCCACTATGACTCGGTATCGGGCGATGTCGGTATCGGAACTCGGACGGTCATTTTTTGGATCGGAATCGGCCGAGATATCAAACCATGATCTGGTCGTTATCATGCAGATTCTTAGTCTTGTGTGCCATGATCTGGTCGTTATCAGGCAGATTCTTAGTCTTGTGTGTTGCGACTTAAGAAGAACAGACTGTTGGAGTGATAAGATTGTGTTATGGGTCTTTTGTCGTTTTTGGATTGGAATCGGCCGAGATATCAAACCATGATCTGGTTGTTATCAGGCAGATTCTTAGTCTTGTGTGTTGTGACTTAAAAACTGACTGTTGGAGTGATAAGATCATGTTATGGATCTTTTGTCGTTTATGAATGTAGGTCCTGGGATCATGCATCCACTTTCTTAGAGGCAAGTTTCATTACAGTAGATTGAAGAATAAGGCAAGAGTTTAAATGCTGTCTTTACTGTTAACTAAAACGAGTGTTAGTTACGCATTTGTTTGTGCCTGTTTGGCTTGCTGTGGTTTAACTTTGATAATCTTCAGATTGATTAGGTCTTTTGGGAACAATTTCTTGGTGGCTTTGACTTGGTTTGGTAATGGTAGATGTGATAAATTATCCTTTCCTATATTCAGCCATCTTTTACTTCACAAAGTGCCACCACATTCTACACATTTGACCTAATTGGTAAATAGCTGCAACATGCAAGGTGGAACATTGAACTGATTGAGGACATATTTTCATTACTTATTAATACCTGCATGACATATTTTCATTACTTATAAATACTTGCATTTGGGTCCTCTCTTCTCCGTAGAATAGAGGCATCTTCTCATTTTCACATCCTCATGTTTTAGTAGTTATAAGAAACCATCTATGGACGCTGATTTTAGTTTTTAAATACATGAGTTAATCTGTAATATTTATTTGCAGCTTCTTACCAGGGTTCACAAGGAACTGACACCGAGTCTGATCCAAATAATACAACTGTGGGTATACTGTTCTACCTTATATTACAGAGCTTGTGTCCAAGCCTTACGACACTGATTCATCACTTTATGCTGCAGGTATTTGTTGGTGGGCTGGACCCAAATGTTACAGATGACCATTTGCGTCAGGTTTTTAGTGGTTATGGGGAATTGGTTCATGTAAAAATACCTGTAGGAAAGCGCTGTGGGTTTGTTCAGTTTGCTAACAGGTCTGCATATTCTCTGTACTTAAGAATGATCACGGAATATTTTACAGTCCTTATGCTGACTAGACTCATTTTTTTCTTTTTCAAAATGATATTTTTTTCAAGAGCTTGTGCTGAGGAGGCCTTAGATAAGCTGAATGGTACAATGTTGGGTGGTCAAAACATTCGGCTTTCGTGGGGTCGTAGTCCAAACAAACAGGTTTGAAGAGCTCATGATTTCCATTCAACAACTTATTTGCATCATGCATTTCATACTTTGAAGTAAAAGGCCCTTAAACTTCGCTTGATTCCCCCCTTCTTTTTATCAAAACCAGTGGAACAATAACTACAATGCTTATGGGTATAATCAAGGCTATAACGCATATGGTTACCAACAACAACAACAACAGGATCCCAACATGTATGCGTATGCGGCATATCAAGGATATGGGAACTATCAGCAGCAGCAGGTACATCACTCTTGCTTGTGATTATCATTTTCTTTAATCACATCATTTATTTTGCTTATGGCATGTTAAAGTATCGATGACATACTTCTGTATCTTACATTCAAATTGTCTAACATGCGCTTCTTGAAAACTTCGATAGTTTACTGTCTGTCCGAATTCTTTCCTGAAGCAATTTGTCCAAATGTTAATAAGTCAGAATTTTAATCTCTAAAGCTTCGATCATGTTTATGTATATCTTAATCGACATACATGCAAGTGTTACCTTTTGGTTGATCATTTTCTCTATTCAGGATTTCAAGTCTTAAAATATAGTTTACTCTTTGCACAAACATGCTAACCTATCAAAACATTTATATGTGGATATGCTTACACAAATTAAGGCCTATATTTTACTTGATATTGAGTGGTTTGCCATCCCAAGTATGCAATAAATTTTTAATGAAGAATAAGTAAATTGTGAAGTTCCCTAGGATCTGTCATGCTCCCATTGCCGAAAATTTAAGTTTGTGTAGGGACATCAGCTCTCCTTGCACTTGAAGACATCACTAATGTTTTTCTACACGTTTTTTCTCTATGGTTTTCTTTGTAATGAATTTTATTTGCCTCTTGTAGTGATATATAAGCTTGTTCGGGATCATCGACACATGAATGTCATCAGATATTGGTTGCTGGGTCCAAACCTGGAGAAATTATTTTCATGGAAACATGGCTGCTCTGGACTTTTTATGTTTATTTGGAGAAGGATTGAGGTTTTGTTTCTTTCCTGCAGTTTGATACTATTTAAACATAAATTAAGGATTGGGTAAATTTTATGCCTTGGTTAAAACTTAAACAACGAGTGCGAAATTTTATGCTCTAGTTTTGGTTTGTTTTTATTGTACCCAATTTAGTGTCTTTTCAGGAGGATTTAATTTTGCCCTTACACTTGTGTTTTGTTGTTTAATAGCTCTTCGAAAAAAGAGAGTATAACATGTAGCTTGTTTTCAAACATCTCGTAACTTTGTTTAGCTGCATCTTGTTGAAAGATATGTTTTTTCTGCTGTATTCTCTGCTCTATCGTGTTTATTGAGAACCTAGTTTTGATCTATGATAGCTATTTTGGAGGTAAAGAGGTCTCCTCCTTTTCTTTTTTTTTTTCTTTCTTTGAATTGGAGAGTAAATTGATATCAAATGAGCTAAAGCCTAGTTGGTGGTCATTTTTTGTTGAAGATAATAAAAAGAAGATAAATAGCTTTATTCATCAACGTCACTAAAAGCTTGTGAATGTTTCTAGAGATTTCAAAGGGCTATCTACGGGTGGATCATTGTCATTACGGATTGCGGGTGATGGGTAAAACCGGGGATCGTTGTCATCGTGGGTGATGGATAAAGTCGACCAGGGTGATGGATAAAATTGGGTACGTATAGTGGTCCTTTTTGTATCCCGTGTATTGATAAATAAGCTATCCATGAAGTGGTTAATGAATTGGTTATAGAGCCGGTTAAGCATTGTTGAAAAATAATTAAAGTCCAAGCTATTAAATTTAATTATACACGAACGAGGGGAACATTTATATATTTTATTTGTATCAGTATACACGGGCTTTTAAAATACACGGGCTCCATCAATAAGACTCGAGGCATATTGAGATTTGGTCCATCTTATGTTTTATATTCGTACACTTCTCATGTCTTTTCTAATGTGAGACTATTTTAACCCACACATCTCAACATTCCCCCCACGTTGTCATGTGAATCGTACAAAGCATGAAGGCTCAAAGTCCGACACGAAGGTCTGGATAACACAACACGAGAATATGAAGGCTCAAGAGATAGCACAAGGCTAAGAGAGCATGAAGGCTCGAAAGTAGAGAACACGAAAGTTCGAAGAGGTGTGTGGTACAAATCCTCGAATATTATCAACCTAGCTCTGATACCTTATTAAATTTAATAATATACGAACGAGGGGGTGATTATGTATTTTATTTATATGAGTGTATATGAGCTTTTAACATAGATGTGCTTCATTAATAAGACTCAAACTTTATTGAGGTTTGACTCATCTTATGTTTTAACATTTCGTGTGTCATATTGCATGCAAAATATTAAAAAATCAAACAAAACTGAAAAAATTTCACTATTTTCGTATGCTATAGCAAGAAAAATATTGAAAAATCATATAAAACTAAAACTTTTAGGAATTATGAAAATTTCACACTAGTGTGTTGTAGCAAGCGAATTATGGATATCCCGAAAAAATAAAACTTTCCTGAGAGCAAACGATATATTGAAAAATAGAATAAAATTGAAAATTTCGTGATATCCGAATGCTATATAATAACAAAAAATTTATACTTTATGTGAAGGATTGAATGGACACAAAATTTCGAGATTTCGGAAAAAATTGGGGATTGAATGGACACAAAATACATGCGCAAGCCGTATACGAATTGACAAATCAAGCAAAAATTTTACAAAGCAAGCAAAATTTTGAGATAACAAACAAACTTATAATTATAAAACTTTTGAAAACTTCATAATTTTCTTGCGCTATAACAAATAAAATATTGGTAAGTCGAAGAAATTTGAAAATTTTAAGAATATGGAAAATTTTGTTAAGTTTGTGTTCTATGGCAAGTAAAATATTGATAAACCGAAAACTAGAAAATTTAGGATTTTAGAGAATTTCACGACTTTCATATGCTACCACAAGCAAAAAATTAAAAAAATTGAAGACAAAATTTAGACTAATATAAATTTCGTAATTTTTTTGTGCTATAGCAAGCAAAATATCATAAATAAAATATAAACATTTTCAGTATTTCTGAAAATTTTACGATTTTAGTGTGTTATAATAAGAAAAATATTGAAAAACTAAAACAAACTGAAACTTTTATGATTTCTGAAAACTTCTTTATATTCATGTGCTAGCAAGAAAAATATTGATAAGCCGAAGAAAACTGAAAATTTCGTGATTTTTGAAGCAATTTGAAAAATATAAGAAAATTAAAAGTTTCACGATATCTGTGTGTTATAAGCAAAATATTGGTACTTTATGTGATGCATTGAACTGACACAAATTTCAAGATTTTTGAAAATTTGCCGATTGATATAGCAAGCAAAATATTAAGAAACCTAAAAATTGGTAATTATAAGATTTTTGAAGATTTCATAATTTTCTTATGCTTATAGCGAGTAAAATATTGATAAGATGGAAAAAATGAAAATTTTAAGATTTCTAAAAATTTCGCCAACGACTAAATTCATATGCTGACAAGCAAAATATTTATAAAATGAAGAAAACTAAAAATTTTAAGTTTATAGAAAAAGTTCGCAATTTTCGTGTTATATAATAAGTAAAACGTTGAGATGTGGGATCCAAGACAGTGCTACCAAGCAGTGGGAGCAAGCTATGAACGAGTAGATAGATTTTTTAAAGAAGAATCGTACGTGGGATCAAGTGAAGCTATCCAAAAGTGTTGCTAAATCGGAGAGTGTACAGAATAAAAGATGAGGCTGATGGTGTGAAGCGGTATAAGGCTCGCTTGATAGTTAAAGGATACACACAACAGTATGGGATTGACTATCAAGAAATATTTTTCCCAATGGTGAAGATGACATCAATTCGGGTGATTCTCAGTATTGTGGCGGTGGAGGATTTGCACTTAGAGTAGTTAGATGTGAAAACGACATTCTTTCATGGAGATTTGGAGGAGAAGATCTATATGATGCAGCCACCAGGATACGAGGTGAAGGGGAAAGAGAATATGGTATGTAGACTGCGGAAAAAGCTTGTATGGCCTCAAGCAAGCTTCTAGGTAGTGGTATCTCAAGTTCGATTAGTTATGTTAGAGACATGATTTGTGCGTTGTGAATCAGATCACTGCGTGTATGTTCAGACTTTCAAGGATGACGACTACATTATTTTGTCACTTTACGTGGATGATATGCTGGTAGCAGGTCCGAATTTTGAGAAAATTCAAAGTCTGAAGAAGATGATGGCTGAAAAATTCTCCATGAAGAATTTGGGAGCAGCTAAGCAAATCTTGGGCATGAAGATCATACGAGATAGGAAGCAGCGAAAGCTGTGGTTATCGCAAAAAGACTATATCGAGAAGGTTTTGAAGCGGTTCAATATGGACAAGTCAATGCCGGTGAGTACTCTTTTAGCGAAACACTTCAAACTCAGTAAGAAGTTGTTCCTGACTACTCAAGAGCAGAAGGACGAGATGGTAAGAGTGCCTTATGCATCTACGGTGGGGAGTTTGATGTATGCGATGGTGAGTACGGGACCTGATATTGCACATGCAGGGAGAGTTGTGAGCAGATACATGCAAAACCCGAGAAAGGAACATTGGAATGTGGTGAAGTTGATATAGAGATATCTCAAGGGAACGCCCAGTCATTGCTTATGTTTCGGGAGAGATACTTTCAAGATGCAAGGATATGTTGATGCAGACTACTTGGGTGATCGAGATAGAAGGAAAAGCACGACGGGGTACGTATTCATAGTTGGGGGAACATCGGTGAGTTGGGTCTCTCTGTTGCAAAAGGTGGTGGTATTGTCAACTGCGGAGGTCGAATATGTGGCTATTACGGAAGCCACCAAGGAGATGATATGGTTGCAAGGGCTACTTGAAGAATTGGGGAAGAAACAAGACTTCAATACCTTGTGGAGCGACAGCAGTAGTGCGATACATTTGGCAAAGAATGCGGCATATCACTCTCGAACGAAGTACATCAAAATACGGTACCATTTCATACGTATAGCGTTAGAAGATGGGGAGTTATTACTATAGAAGATCGCGGAAGAAAAGAATCCTGCAGATATGTTCCCCAAACTCGCAGACAGAGATAAGCTGGATCTTTGTTACAGGTTGGTGAACCTCCCCATGAAAATCTGATGAGGAGACAGTAGAGCGGAGTTATGTGAAGTCTATTAGCGTTGGGAATCAAGACGGAAGTATCTCCAAATAGGAGATTGTTAAAATTGTGGAGAAACTTCCTACAGACGTATGATGTGAGGAGTACAGACGTTTGGACATACACGAGAGCCATGTCAGAAATCCAAAGCAACGCCAAATGTCTGATGGAGTGGATGCAGACGTCTGGTCAAGTCGAAACCAAAAGAACAGAGCGTAGCCATACATCTGTGGCAGATGTTTGGAGTTGCTGAAGCCCGATCTAGGGCAGCAGCAGACCTTTGATGGTAAAGGTGAAGACGTCTGCCCAAAAAGACGAAGCCTTACAGAACGTTAGCAGACGTTTGACCATTTCTTGGTCAGACATCTTGTAGGGTGTTTTTCGTCATCCCATTGAGATGAGAATACGCGTCGCTTATCAGGCGCATTACAGATTCCCCCTGCCTAGGATAGGCTGGGGTTTATTGATGGTGGAGATCCGAATCTCCGGCAGCCGCGGACTAAACTGCCGTTAATTATCCATCGTCTTTGAAACGAGGGAATCTCTGATTGACGGGTCAACTAGTCATGCGAACTCAATAAGTAGTGTGCGTGTGTTGTATTTTGAGGGGTCTTGGGTATATCAGGGACCTCGCAGAGTTTACGGGGGCCCCGCGCTTAAGGACGCGTGGGTGCTGGGCGCCATCGCCTCATGTGCTAGGCGCGTGGGCGCCAGTGCCTCACGCTTGGCGCGTGGGTGCTGGGCACCGGCGCCTCACGCGTCCGGAGCCTGCAGAAAAAGGGGTTTAGCCCCTATACTGGGAGTTGTCCTCTCGCTTGTCTTTTGGAGTTGGACTCCTTAAAAAAGGGAAGAGGGGCTTAGCTCTTGCACAAGGAGTTGTACTTTCGAATTGACTTTTAGAGTTATACTCCTAAAAAAAAGAAGAGGGGCTTAGCCTCTGCACAGGGAGTTGTACTTCCCAATTGACTTTTGGAGTTGAACTTCTAAAAAAAAGATTTATTATTTTATATATTTTTCTTTTGTGGAGTTAAACTCCTAAGAGAATTTTGGAGATGATGAAAGAGGACCCCTTTCTTCTTCCTTGAGCCCTGGGTTTTCTCTTGAGCCTTGGGTCTTCCCAAAGTGGGATTTTGGGAGATATGTCTCTTTCCTCCTCTCGGTTGGCTGGATCTTGGAAAAAAATGGGGTGAGATTTAAAAATCTCCCCTTTTAGAGATTTGATAGGAGATCTGAGCTCTCCTTTGTGGGTTTTGTGGTTAAAAACTGTTCTTTTTTTTTTTGGAAAAAAGTGAATCTTGATTTAATTCATGAAAAGGAAGAAGGTTTAGAATCTTGAGAAAGAAGAAGGAGGCACAGAACCCTGGACTTTTTTTAGAAAATGAAAAAGTTCTTTTGATATTTTCATCATGTTTGTCTTTATAGGCTACACACTTTACATATAACCTCTCGAGCTTTGCCAAATGGCACTTGTGCCACCCCATACCTTATGTGCTTATCTTTTTTTGCACATAAGTTATGGGGTTTACAAAATTTTGGCTTTTTGCCCATTTTACATACATTTATTTCTATATAAAAAAGAATTACATTAAACCAATTTATGACTTTATTCTTTTTGTCATGGGGCCGGTCCCTTCCATGCTCGGTATTGAACTGGGCTTGGGCTCACTTGGTTTGGGGTTGATTTCGATTTTGATTTGGTCAACCGGGGTGTAATTTTTGACCCCAACAAAGTGCCCCCATCAACAAATGCATACCGCGTGTGTGGGTTGTGTGCATGAAATTGATGGATCTTGTTCTATATGGAACTTGATTTGGTTGGGTTCCCTTTTGACGACGTAGAGGGTCGATGCTGCCATTTTAGCGACTTGGACGGTCGATACTGCCATTTTAGTGACGTGGATGGTCGGTGCTGCCATTTTAGCGACATGAACGGTCAGTGCTGCCATTTTTCAGACTTGGACGGTCGGTGCTGCCCTTTTTATGACGTGGACGGTCGGTGCTGCCCTTTTTATGACGTGGACGGTCGGTGCTGCCATTTTTGCGACTTGGATGGTCGGTGCTGCCCCTTTTGCTACTTGGACGGTTGATGCTGCCATTTTTGCGACTTGGACGGTCGGTGCTGCCATTTTTGCCACTTGGACTGTCGATGACTTGCTCCGCTTCTTACGGTGTCGGGATTTGATTTGACTTGACTTGCTCTGTTTTTTACGATATCAGGGTTGATTTGTTTGATTTGATTTATTGTAGGAGTTCCCTACCCGTCCAGCAGGACTTTTAAGCTTGGAAGCGCTACCGGGTGGGACATTAATTTGATCTGTTTGATTTCTGCCTTATTTGGTGGGACTTTTGAATTTGAGAGGAACTTGGAATTTGGATTTTATTTGGCATCAGTATTGCTGCAGTGGAATAATGCCATGAGCAACCCATCATTACCTCGGGAGGACTTGGGATTTGGATTTTGGGTCGGCATCAGCACTGCTAACACTGAAGCGTAGTGCCAGGAGCAACTCATCATTTACCGTGGCCATTAAGGAACGATGGCTTAGGAGATAGATCTAGATCCCTATCACCTAAGGCTTTTCAATTTTATGAGCCGTAAGGGTCTCATAAAAGTATTTTCTCACTACGAGTCGAGAGGATCTCGCGGGTGTATTTCTCCCTAGGAATTGTGGGGATTCCTAAGTGTGTTGCTCCTTTGTGAGTAGTAAGGATCTCATGCGAGGATTTTCTCCTCACAAGGTCGAGAAGACTTTGTGAGTGTATTTCATCTCTTTTCACGAGTTTGCGCCCTTTCAGGTTTTCACAAACTCGCCGGCAATCCTGCTATTTTTACTCACGGAGCCCTTTCAGGTTTTCATCTGTGCCCGCTTTGCTTGTGGACAAACCCTTTTTTTTACTTCATTGGCGGTAGGACTTCAGATGTAGTCTCACCGGTAGGACTTGGGAGAGATAGAGATCAATTGCGCCCGTGGATTGTATATGGTTTTAAAGGATGTATGATCCAGACCGTAGGACCGGTGTGCTCAATTCGCCTGTGACTTGGAGTATTCACGCATAGTATTTCTTAATATATCGGCTATTGATGGGTGGCATGGTCTCCCTCGGCATTTATCAGCTGGTAAGATTCTCCATCAAACACTTTCTCGATCAATATGGTCCTTCCAAGTTTGGCTCGAATTTTTCCTTGTCACGTCGATTGGGGATGATGAGTCTTTTGAAGACCAACACCAATTCGCCTTTCTTAAAAGCGCGGAGACGGGTCATCTTATTATAGGCCCGTGGCATTTGGGCTCGGTACAGCTCCAGATTTTGCTGCACCGCGAGCCTCTTTTTCTCGAATGCATCGAGTTCTTTGAGGCAAAGGAGGACATTTTCCTCCTCCGTCAAACCATGTTGGACAGCCATTCCGAGGTTTGGAACTTCGATTTCGAGTGGGAGAATTGCTTCCACTCCAAAGAGTAGTGAGTATGGAGTGGTGTAATGACCCTGAATTTTATGTACAAAATTTTATTTTCAAAATACAGAAAGGAGCACCTAAGTCTGAGCACAAATTATAAATTTAAATTGCTTTTAAACAGCAAGAAATAACTTGTAGCTCATTGGTAAAGCCTTGGGCTGCTGTGACATAACCCTTGTGTTCAAATCCCCCCAGCCACATATTATTTTATTGATTTTTTCTTTTAAACTTTTAGAAGATCAAAAATTTGCACGTGCACTGTATGTAAAAATGAAAAGTCACTCAAACCAAACATGTGCACTGAGCTGAAGCGAATAGGACACGTGGCAGAAATCCCACACCCCACCAAGCCAAGATGGCCGGCGAGATTTGCTTGGGGGGCCGGCGCCGCCGGTCCAACCATAGCAAATGCTATAAAACTCTGCCTTAGCACCCCTTGGACTTCCTCCATTAACCCTAGTATGTTTGTTTTCCCTGCACATTAGCAGAGAATTAAAAAGAGCCTTAAAACCAAATTTTAATGCATTTTTAATTCTCATTTCTTTACCCTAAACCCTAATCCTATCCTATAAATACCCCTATATTTTGGCCCTCCTCATTCAGAAATCTTTTGTCAAAACTCTATAAAATTTCCAAGTCAAAAGTTGTACGAGTGGAGTTAGCCAAGGTCAAAGTTCCGGTGAGGATTTAAAGCACTTCCGACGACCCCGTGACTCCGCGAAGACCACAAACCTTTTCCTTTAGCTCTACTCTAAACCCTAAGCTTATAAGTCCCCTCTTCCCTCTTCTCTCTCTAGTAAATAGAATTTTATTTTCAAAACTCGTCGGAAACGGAGTTATTTCGACTTCCGATTCTAATTTCATCAAAAACGCAATATTTCTTAATAACAAATTTACCATATTTTTCTATATTGTTTATTAACCATTAAATAACATTTGGAATAAGTTTCAATTTAAAATATAATGTTAAACAACTTTTATTTAACTTTTACTGAAAAATACCATCTAGTTTACATACGACATTACTTTATAGTTTGGCTCATATTACCTTTAGAAAACTCACGAGCTAATGACCTACCTCATCACAATACTCATCTTGACATAACACGATAGCTTTTGTAACAATTTTTGTGAGACAAAACACAATTTACATTAAAATACCTTAAACTATCAAAACTCGTATTCTTTAAATCGTTTTAATTAATTTCTTGCAAATAAGCCTCTGCAACCCATTTTGGGGAACCCGATCGGAATGGTGTGGGTTATCGCACATCTTCGGGACTAATAGAGCGAGATGCAGATCTCCTCATGGAGTATTCGATCTCGATGGAATTCTTATTACAATTTTTAAGAAAACGTGATTTCTATTTAATAAATAAATTCTATTTTTTTATAATTATATATATAAATATTATCAAAATATCTATTTTAAATATAATATATATTTCATGTTTTCTAATCAAAGGAAAAGAATCACAAAAGATCATGAAAATACCATCACATTTCAATACAAGTCAAATTACAAGAAAATACCATATACTATTCAAAATTAGGTTTATATCCACTAGAATATTTCATTTTATAAAAATTACAACTATGAAAACCCTAAAGAGGATAATTAAATACTTGAGGTGTATTTTGAAAATATATCAAAACTATTTTTCATAAACCCCCTTCAAGTTATATTAATTTATGATAAGGACCCTAGTAAATATAGGTTTAAGCGGTAACAGTTCTCTTGAGCCTCAGGGAGCCGGAGAATATGGGTGCTTGCCTATCTAAAGTAGACAACCTAAAAACGGTGTTATCAATACGGTAATTGTCTTGGAAAATAACATAAATCATGCCGTCCATGTGCAGCAGTTACCGATAACTCCAAAACTAATTCAGGACTTCAATTCTGTTTAAGAGTCTGACTCAGGAAGAGTCTCAGTGTAATCTGAAAACAATCCGAATCTAATCTATTCTTGAATATGATTCAAGTATAACTCCAATTCAACATGAATCCATTTATATCAGAATTCAATTTATATCAACATGACTCGACCGAACCGAACCATGGATATACTCTGATTACATGACTATCTATTTATATCCATTCCGTTTACATGATATCATGGTTTTGAAAATTCCTACATCTATTAAACAAAACAATACAAATCAATACAAAATACATTACGGGGTTTTAAAGGGGTAGACTGGCACGGAATGTGTTAAAAGTGGCACGAGATGGTCATTAAAAGACGTAACTATACATCCATTGTCATTGTTCCGTGGTTTTATCGACGGAGCCTTGTACTACGGGTTACCATAGTCCACGGTGTAAGTTGGACTCTTCTCGTATACACTGGCATATTCTGTACCAAGCTACAAACAACTGCGTTAGTATAACAATCAAATATTATACCAGTTACATCCTCTTATCTGTCTATTCTATTTCTATCTCTCTTTGGGACTTACCGAGTAATTGTTCGCTAACGAAATTTCTGTTTCTCTTCTTTCTTTGGAATGTTGTCAGGAGGACCCGACTCTGAGGAGTTCGAGACCAGCCAGGAGCACTTGGAGCAGACCACTGGGCAGCATAACCATTAGGCTTCACTTGTACTCACTTTACTTCCAGTTCATGCCATTGTTTAGGCATTGTTTTTCCGCATTGTATTTACATTTCCAGTTGTATTATAAAGAATGTTAATAAATAAAAAATTGATGTTCATTTACATCTGTTGTCTTTCTTGTGTACATTTACATTATATTGCTTAGTTACGCTTAGCGTATTTACTTCTGAGTAAATACATAGCGGGTCAGTTACGTCTCCTTACTGTACACCGGGAAGCGGGGCGTGACAAGTGGACTGAGTTGGAGTGCGATGCGTGGTACGATATTCCCACAACGCCTCGTGGAGCTTGAGATTCTAGTTTCTCGTATTGGCTGAAGAATTTTTCCTCATGAGCTTGCATATAGTTTTATTGAAGGTTTCGGCTAGCACATTGGCTCTTGAATTATAGATGGAGGAATATCTCCAGTCTATCTTGTGCCGAGTAGCGAACCTTGAGACTTTGAAGCTCTTGAAAGAAAGCCCGTTGTCAGAAATGATTCTTCTAGGTATACCGAAGAGGTATAGAATATTATGCCGGAAGAACGTCAGAATATCTTTTGTCTTGACTTCTTTTAGCGGGACAGCTTCAGCCTATCTGGAGAAGTAATCAGTTGCGGCCAATATGAACCGGTGGCCTTTAGATGACGGAGGATCAATTGGACCAACTATGTCGGTGCCCCAAACTTCGAAGGGCCATGATGCAACCATAGGATGTAGCGGATTGGGATGCTTGTGAATTAAGTCACCATGAATTTGGCAGAGATGACACTTCTTTGCATGCTCTTCATAATTCCTTATCATGGTAGGCCGGTAATATCCAAGCCGTTTGATTTGAAGCCACATTTTGGGGCTGGATTGGTGAGCTCCGCAGACGCCTGAGTGAACTTCTTTCTTGACTTTTTGGGCTTCGGCCGGTGACAGACATCTGAGCCAGAGTTGGTCATATGATCTGCGGTATAGTGTATTATTTACAAACACGTATAGAAGAGCTCTCTTCTTCAGCTGAATCCTCGCAGATTTTCCTTCGGGCAGCTTGTCGTATCGGAGGTACTCTATGAAGGGTTCTCTTCAATCGGGCTCATCTTGGATGATCAGAGCTTCTTCGGCAGAATTGTTCTCTTGTTCTATGCTTCCTTCCTCACGCAAAGAGACCGGAGGTAGAATTTGCCGGCTTCTGACTGTTATTAGAATTTCATCCATATCGGGATCAACCAGCTCCTTACCTAAGCGAGCGAGTACGTCAACTTTTCCATTCAACGCTCTAGGAACTCTCATCAGTTCAATATGGGTGAACTGTTTCATAAGCTCCACCACCCGGCTTCTGTATCGAGCTAACTCGGGTTTGTATATCTTATAGTCGCCGCTTACTTGGTTGACGACAAGCTGGGAATCACCGTAGACTCGTAGCCGAAAGATTTCCATTTCTATGGTGAGCTCCAGAACAGCTATCAGAGCCTCGTACTCAGCCTTGTTGTTTGTGCGAGGCTTGGTGAGAGCAAAAGAACGTCGTAGGGTTCCCATCGATGGCGTGATGAACACCAATCCTATCCCTGTTTTTATCTATGGGACGCTTGATTTGCTGGAGGTCCTAATTGATGAGGCTCCGTCGAAGTATAGCTCCCAACATGGCTCATCATCCTCAAGGTGCAGCACTTGTTTGTCAGGTAACTCGCAATTGAGCGGTGACCCTTCTAGTATGGGATGAGCAGAAAGGAAGTCGGTGAGGGCTTGCCCTTTTACTGCTTTCTGAGGAGTATAGATTATATCAAATTCAAGCAGCATGATAGCACATCTTGCCATTCTACCAGTTAGGCTTGCTTTGGTCATTAATTGTTTGAGCGGGTTGACATTGGAGATCAGCATAACCCGATGAGCGAGAAGATAGTGTCTTAGCTTTTTCACGGCAAATATCAGGGCCAGGCACCGCTTTTCGATCGGGGAATAGTTATGTTCCATCCCGACTAACGTTCAACTGAAGTAGTAGAGGGCATTCTCTTTTCCCTCCTCATTGTTTTGGGCGAGGAGTGCACCGAGTGATCATCTAACGTGGCAGTATAGAGGATCAACGGCTTATTTGGAATGGGAGCAACAAGAACTGAAGGGTGCAACAGGTACCATTTGATATTTTCGAATGCTTCTTGACATTCGACATCCCAGACGAAAGGAGCTCCTTTCTTCATGAGCTTTGAGAAGGGCTTGCATCTTCCAGATAGGTTCGAGATGAACCTTCATATGTAAGCAAGCTTTCCTTGAAAGGATCTTAGCTGTGTCAGATTCTTCGGAGGAGGCATCTCTATGATGGCTTTTATCTTCGATGGGTCGACTTTGATCCCCCGATGTTGGACTATGAAACCCAAGAATTTTCTTGATGACACGCCCAAAGCGCACTTTAGAGGATTCATCTTCAGATCATATTCCCTTAGTCTGGTGAAAGCGGTCCTGAGATCCTGGATGTGATCGGCCTTGGATTTAGTCTTGACGACCAAATCATCAACATAACATTCGACGAATTTATGAATTAGGTCATCAAAGATATTGGCCATTGCCCTTTGATATGTAGCACCTGCGTTCTCATCCTCAGGAGACATCTTGATTTGATTATATCCAGACGAGCCATCCATGAAAGTGAATAGCTCGTAATTTGAGGTATCGTTAACCATCATTTCCATGACTGGTAGCGGGAAGTCTGTTTACCGCCGAAAATAGAGATGAACCGGGATGGATTGTCTTGCCTGAATTTGGGGGCAGATACTATTTGGGTTTATCCGTCTACCTCTCCGAAGATACCAAGTTGATTTATGGCACCGTGTATTGGCGGTTTGGACGGATGCGGCCGTTGTCCCAGACTTCGTCAGATTCGCTCTCGTTTGTGAGGGGTTTTTGATTATGGGGACGCTCTTCCCTGCAGGCGCAAGCCCCTACAGTTAATTACGTTATCGTGTCGCGATAACCACTTTCTCCTGCTCCAGAAGTTCATTTCGTGTCGTGTGTGTTTGTTTTATTTTTGGTTGCCCGTGGATTGTATACGAAGACTAATTTATGTTGTCGCCTGTAGGGCGTGGATTAGTCCAAATCCGTATATCTTAGATCTGGGTTTGGCTTGATTTAAGGAACGTCGATCCGTTTTGAGATCAAGATCGACTTAAATGTATACGAGCAGGTGGGGGCTCGGTTGGTTTTTTGTTAAGAATATGTTAGTCCAATTTGAGACTAAGATCTACTTAACAGGATGTTAGGATCATTTTTGTTTCAGATCCAACAAGAAAGCACTTGGGCTCTGTTGTTTTAGTTTAAGGAAGTTTTGGTCCCTTATTGCCGTTTTGGAGGCGAAGTTGTAGTTTCAGGACATTTTGGTCTGTAGATTACCATCTTGGAGGTGAGATTTTAGTTTAAGAACGTTTCAGTCTGTTGTTAGTTTAAGGATGTTTTGGTCCGTTGTTCGTTTAAGGACGTTTCGGTCCATTATTGCCATTTTGGAGGTAACGTTTAGTTTGAGGACGTTTCGATCTATAAATCACCATTTTTGAGGTGAGTTTTTAGTTTAAGGACATTACAGTCCGTTGTCTCCATTTTGGAGGCAACGTTTAGTTTGAGGACGTTTCGGTCCGTTGTTAGTTTAGGAATATCTCGGTCCGTTGTCCATCTTGCGTACACGTGTATTTGTTACGTGACAGGATGAGCGACAAGGATGTAGGATGCATCCAGTCTGGGATGTGGTTTGGTTTGGGACATGCACGTCAATTTGGGTAGTGCACCAAAAAGCAGTTGGTTGTCGGGACCCGCCACCTCTCTGAAGACGTTGAAGAATTACAACGACATGTATTAGAGGTGTAGAGAGATATACCCTTGAACCAATTCCTGTGTTGGAGGGAAAAGATCATGGTGGATCATCTAAGAATCATTAGTCATTTTCGGAGACTAAGATTAACTTAGAGGATGTGGGATGAATATTATTTTGGATATCATCATTTGACAGATCATTAGTTATGTTTGGGACTAAGATCAACTTAGGGAATGATGAACACAGAGGGATTTTGACTTTGGAAGAAATTATTCAATTTGGGTCTCCATAATTACCCAGCAGTGCTAAGTGCTGGGGCATACAATGCTCACGTGCATTCCATATGGGCACTGGAGTAGTGTTAAACACTAAAGTTTTGTGGCGCTCACGTGAGGCACATGATTAGTGTTAAACATTAGGGTTGTGTGATGCTCACGTGACACACGTGAGGCGCTCAAATATGGGTGCTGCCCAATTATTTTTCCCTTTTATATAAGTGTTGAGCACTTGATTCTTGTGGCACTCACGTATGAAACACGTGAGACGCCCCAAAATTGGGTTCTGCCCCTTGACTTTATTGCCTCTTCCTTTATGTAAGTGCTAAACACTTAGTTCTCGTAGCGCTCACATGTAAAACACATGAGATGCCCCAAATGGGGGCAATGCCCTCCTATCTTACTTCCTCTTCCTTTTACAAAAGTGCTAAGCACTTGATTGAGGCTAGCGTGCAAAACACGTGACTGTCCTAAGAAGTGTTCCTTGCTTCTCTTTTAAATACCCACGTGGGAAACACATGAGGCAGTCTCAGCCATTTTCTTTTTGTTCATTAGAAACACTCATGTGAAAAACACGTGAGGTGTTGTTATAGTGTTAAACACTAACGATTCACGAGGCTGTTCTTCTGTGGTTTTGAGAAATCAAGTTCTCCCTTTGTTCTTTGCAAGAATTAAATTCCTTTTATAGGGTTAAACCCTAGTTTCAAAGGAATTAAATTCCCATATGTTTTTTCTGTAAGAGTTGAACTCTTTGAACTCAGTTCCTTCCTCTTGGCTTTGAATCTGCATGACAGAATCTCCCCGATGAGAATTAAATTCTTAATTTGTGGGGAGATCTGCTTCTGCAGATCTTAACCAGAGGAAGAACTAAGTTCTTCTATGAAAGATTAAACCCTTAAAGATGCAAAGAACCATCTTTTTGTTTTTTCCTTTACCTAGTGTTTCAAGGGAACAAGTCTTTTCTTTTGAGAATTAAATTCTCTCACTGTATATTCTTTAAGTCTCTGGGGAGTTCTCTCTCTCTGCAGTCGTCTCTCTCTTTTCCTCTTCCTCCTTTTTTAATTTGAAGTCTTGGGTTCTATATATAGTGGAGAGAAGTTTGTTAATTAGTTTTAGGAAATCTCTCATTGAGAGACTCCAATTGATTTGGGGATTTTACCCACCGTTGGATCTTTGATCCAAGAGTTTCTGTTTTACAGAACATATTTTTCTTTTTTTTTTATCAAGATCGGGGAAATATTTTCCCATATGTAGAATCTTATTTTGTATAATAGTGAATTTTAATCACCATTGGATTTTTAATCCAAGGGTGCTCGATTTAACGGAGCATAAATTTTCTTCGTTTAGAAAGATATGGAAAATATTTTCCAACTCATGGGATTTTTGATCCGCCAACTTTCTGTTTAACAGAAAATATCATTTCTTATTTAAAAAGCTCAATAGAATTTAATTCTATGCTTAATCCCCTTTGGATCTTCGATCCAACGTTTTCTTATTGAGTAGAATTTAATTCTACGTAGGGAGGTGCCCTCACGTGTTCAACACGTGAGGCTTATTTATTTTGTCAGCTGTTTAATTGCAGCGTCTATATTCTTTGCTTATAGGCGCTCACGTGTTTAACACGTGAGGCTTTTAGCCTAGTAGTTGTTTTAATTGCAGTGCCTATATGCGTTGCATATAGGCACTCACGTGTTAAACACGTGAGGCTCCATTAGCCTAGCAGTTGTTTTAATTGCAGTGCCTATATGCGTTGCATATAGGCACTCACGTGTTAAACACGTGGGGCTGTTTTAGTGGGGAACTTTCCCCTACCCTTTTTTTATAAGAGAACAAATGCCCCCTAGCGTTACTCTCACGTGACTTGCACGTGAGTGCAACGCTTTCTGCCCTTACAGCCGTTGGATTGCTTAGGGGAATGAGAAGATGAACCGCTCCCCATCATGTCTTATAAATGGAGGGGTTTTTGCCTCTGGGAAGACCACTGTTCTTTCGTCTTCTTCCTTTCTTATTTTTCTTGAGAATTTAATTCTCTTTTTTAGAGCTTAGTTCTCCGCCCGATGAAATTTCAGAGTTAAACTCTGTCAAAACTCTTTCTTTGATAAGGATCATGAACGGAACCCTTTCTTGCTTTTTGCCCTGGATTTTAAATCCATCAACAGAGCGTTGCTCTTTTCTTAATTTGATTTCTTAAATATCCAAAACAGACATTTTTTTGTGTAGATTTTGAAGTCTTGAATCAATGGGGATTGTTAATCCTCCTTTTAGGGTTTTACCCTGTCACCGATCTTTAAGGATCCTTGAAATTTAATTCCATTTTCTTTGCTTCCTGGCCATGGGGGTTTCTTGGGATTTAATCCCTTTATTAAAGGAATTTAATTCCATATTCACAAAGCTTGGGTCTGAGAGAGACTCAAAGATTTTTTTGGGAATTTTATTCCCTAACGTTCTCGAGTATTTTAGGGTTTTAATGCCCCTAAAGCAGATTTGAATCTGTTGTGCTTTTTAACAGAACTCGCTTTAAGAGTCATTTAAACTTTACTGTTTGATGAGAATCCTTTTTGATTCTCTCAATAATTATTTTGCCTCATCATTGGTGAGCCGCTATTTCGATTTTGTGGGGTCCATTGGTTTTGCAGGCAGTGGTCCCGTCACATCACGGTTTTATTTTATTTTATTATTATTTTTAAATGGGTTTTTTATTTTATTTTTAGGAACGATGGCCTCGCTTCCCGACTTCCCTTACACTTGCTCAGAAGCCGCTTTTCCGCAGTCGCCATCGGACGAGGAGGCTATGGCGATGATCAGGGCACATAACAGGGACTATACTAGTCTTCTCTTGTGGGGAACGTGGTACGGTCATATCATCAGGGGCCGCCGTAGTTTTATCTGCGAAGAGCTGACAGAACCCATCCGCTCTATATCATTGAAGGAACGCCCACGGACTGCTTATGCGGTGGAGGCGACTAACTGGACTCCCGCGGGCAGTTTTGAGCCGTCAACGACCGGGATACCCAACCAACCCATGGTGGCCATTGATATTCTAGGGCACCGAATATGTCAGGGTGAAGCTCGACCCTGGGGACATGTTTATAAGGTAGGTGTTACCCTCCGCCGCCCAGTAGGCTACCTTCCCTGGGCTCGATACATCCTTTCTGCCCAACGCGCACGTCTGCAGAAGGTTGGGTTTTACCAAGCAGTGTACGCTTCATTATTCTATTATCACGCCCTTCACGTCTGGTGGGTTAAGGCTTTCTTGAATCAATGGAATCTTCCCACGAACACGTTCTTGTTAGGGGATCAAGAGGTCTCAATTTCACTAGAAGAGTTTCGCGAGATTTCTGGGTTGCCGATCAGGAGAGAGCACTATGAAGAGTTACTGCCTCCTGATGAGTATGTGTTCGATACGGTGCCCGCTATGCTTGACGGCTGAAAACGCCGTTCGTTATAAGTACCCGAGTCTAATCAAGGCCCTGGGTATCTTTGAAAAGCTGTTCGTGACATCGGAAGGGTAAGGTGTCACCTATGACGCTTTCATTGCTTGCTTCCTTCGCGATGACGTCTTATCCAAAAAAGCTCCGAAATCTGCGAAAATTGAAGACCCTTTTGGATTAGGGTTAAGAAAACTACCGGCCAAGGAGGAAGACCTGCCGCATTTCTATATTCCAAACTCGTCAACCGTAGATTTCGATGCAATTGCGGCCCTTGGTATGGACGAAGAAACTTTCTTTATTGGCTTTATCAGTCTCTGGCTCAGCCGGTTTGCCATGCCGATGTATCGTCGTTTTATGAGAGCCTCGGTCTTTTACCCTGTTCACCGCACATCTGAAGGGATGTGATTAGCTATTGGTGTCACAGGGTTATCGCATTTATATCACGGGCTAAGCATTGCTGCTAATACTTCGAGCCCGGGTGCGGAGACCGTGAATTTCTCCCTCCACTACTTCTCGTCGTGGATTGAAATGCATGTGCTAGGAGCATTCGCTGTGCACCGGTGGCCGGATTTTTATGATTCGTATATGTTTCTCCAATCAGAGCAAATCTCTGTTCAAAATTTGAAATTTGAAATGAAGCAGCGCTTCATAGCAGCGCCAGCGCTAAGAGTCAAAGACTCTGATGCAGCGCTAGCAGCACCGACGCTGAGAGTCAAAGACTCTGAGGCAGCACACCACGTGCAAAGTACATGAGCGCTAGCGCTAAGAGCGCTGCACTCTAAGCAGCGCACCACGTGTAAAACACGTGAGCGCTGCACTCTAAGCAGCGCACCACGTGCAAAGCACGTGAGCGCTAGCGATAGAACAAAATGTTCTCGGCCCTTGGATCAAGTTCCAACGAACATGATTAAAAATCATCAATTGACCAGAATGAAATTCTGTTAAGAAAACGTTCCTCAGAATCTTTCCAAACAGGAAAGATTATGCTCTGAAAATCAGAGCACCGTTGGATCAATGATCCAATGGTGATTAAAAATCACCAAAATACAGAATAAATTTTGTATGGGAAAAGATTTCCCAATCTTGTTAAAAATAAGAAGATTGCCTTCTGTAAAACAGAAGCTCTAAGATCAAAGATCCAACGGCGGGAAACATCCCCAAATCAATTAGAGAAAAGATCTCTTCAATTGATTCAACAAATCAGCATCTACTATATAAAGGACCCAAGACTTCATGTCTCACAGAGAGGAACCCCCCCACAAACTTTGAGAAAATTCAAAGAGAAGAGCAAGCTCTCGGCAGAAGAAGAATTTTTTCAAGGTAAAATAAAGAGATCAAAGTATTTCATCAGAAAAAAGAACTTAATTCTTTTGACAGATCATAGACCTTTAAGACAAATTGTCTTTTACAAAAGAAATCATAACATCCATTATAAAAAGGGGGGAGAATAATTCAATTCTCTTAGGATCATAGATCCATAAAGGCAAAGCCTTTCACCAAAAACATAAGAGATTGAACCATCTCCTATAAAATAAGAACTTTGTTCTTAGATCCATGAGACGAAGTCTCTTATAAGAGAGAATTTAATTCTCAGAAAACAGAGTTGCCTAAAAAGAGCCATAGCGCTCCTATTAAACGAAGCGCTTCAGCGCTCCAAATCTACCGCACAGCGCTGCAGAGCCTTGGCGCTCCAAATTTAAAGAAGCACCTCAGCGCTCCAGGTCTGGCGCACAGCGCCAAACGCGCCACGTGCTCCTCACATATGCGCTACTTCACAAGAACCGCTCTGCGCTCATTGTTTGGCGCACATCGCCAAGCGTGCCACGTGCTTCTCACACGTGCGCTACTTCACCAGAAGCGCTCTGTGCTCATTGACTGGCGCTCAGCGCTAAGCGTACCACATGCACCTCACGTGTGCGCTACATCATAAGAAGCGCTCTGCGCTCATTGACTGGCGCTCAGCGCCAAGCACGCCATGTGCTCCTCATGTGTGCGCTGAGAGAACATAAATTGTTCTTTAAATAAAAGCTCCAGAGCTATAATGAGTACTCAGCATTTAATAAAAGACAAAAATTTGTCAGGACCAATGCTTAGCATTGTTAAATGAAAAAGGACTGAGCCTAATTAAATGTCCAACATTTTAACTGAATGGGCCGAGCCCAAGTTGGCCACAGATCCCTAATTCAGATTAATTGAGCCCATATGCTCATAAATCTTTGATCTTAGTTCCAAAATTGGACTATAGATCTCCCAACCAATATTGGTTCAAGGGTACATATCTTCACTCCTCTGATATTTGTCGTTGTAATCCTTCAACGTCTTCAGAGAGGTGACGGGTCCCGACAACCAGATATTTCACGGATTGTGGGGTCCTTAAACTCATGGACTATGATGTCCTTAAACTTTACAGACTATGATGTCTCTAAACTACTACGGACTGTGGGGTCCTTAAACTCATGGACTATGATGTCCTTAAACTTTACAAGCTATGACGTCTTTAAACTATGGACTATGATGTCCTTAAACTCCATGGACTATGATGTCCTTAAACTTTTGGACCGCAAAGTCCCTAAACTAAAACAATAGAGCCCAAATACTCTTTTGTTGGATCTAAATGATCCTGTTAAGTTGATCTTAGTCTAAAATTAGACCAACGTGTCCTTAACAAACGTTAAGTTGATCTTAGTCTAAAATTAGATTAACGTATCCTTAACAAACGTTTAAGTTGATCTTAGTCTCAAATGAGATTAACGATCCTTAAACCCAACCCAAAACCCAAATCTAAGAAAATATGGATTTGTACTAATCCACGCTTAGTCTCCGTATACAATCCACGTGCAACCAAAAGTAAAACAAACACACATGACATGAAGTGACCATCTGGAGAAGGAGAAAGTGGTTACCGCGATGCGGTAGCGTAATTAACTGCAGGGGCTTGCGCCTGCAGGGAGGAGTGTCCCCACAATCAAAACCCCCTCAAACGAGAGGAAATCTGACGAAGTCTGCTACAACGGCCGCATCCGTCTAAACCTCCGATATACGGTACCATAAATCAACTTGGCATCTTCGGAGAGGTGGACGGATAAAACCAAATAGCATCTGCCCCCAAATTCAGGCAAGACGTTTGTCTTCCCGGCTTTCTGCGGCGGACAGTATACCTTCCCGAGGATGATGAGGTTGGTTGATGCTTCCTCTCCCGATCCAATGCAGTTTGGGGCTCTCCGCCTACTGCTCAACCCATACTCGAATGAAGGCGGAATGTTCTTTAGTGATCGAGTCTTCTCTGCTCCCGTAGGGCCCGTCCAACAATTATTTGACTTATCAAAGAATGGTGTTCCGTCTTTGAAACCAAAAGAAGTCATGCACCTATATTCGATCAGGCCAGGGTATCTGGTGTTTCGCCGGAACAATATTGTCCTCTTTATGCGGTATAATCCACACCGCTTCACCCAGTAATTAGTCTACGACCAGGGCGTCCCTCTCGAGGCATTTCTAGTCGAGCCTGCCCTCTCCTTGGAGGTTACTCATGATGTCATTCACCATTTCCTGCGGTTAAACATCGGCTCCCTCTTCATGATTCCGGAGTCCGACTATCTCCCAAGACCTGTAGGGTCCTTTAAGGGTTGGTATCGCCATCGGGTTATCCCCGTCATTGCAGAGGAGAGACTGGTGCTTTTCGAGGGTAGAGCCTCCATTACAGCTCAGGCCACCAACGCCCATTACGGCCGCGTTCAGTGGTTCGCCCTCCACTGAGGGATAGTGGTTTGGTACTTATCCCTAAAACCGCAGAAGTGGAATCAGCCCCTTGCACTGCTGGTATGCTGGTGCGCACTAGAGCCGAAGCAAAGGCTTCTAATGAAGCACCAGCGGTAGTGTCACCAGCGGTGGTGTCACCAAAGGGCGATACCAAAGGTGAAGTTGGGTAGCATCGCGCCAAAGCACCAAAGGGCAGGAAGCGCTCATCGGCTAGCGTTAGCACAGGTTTCAAGAGGAGAAAGAAATCGGTCGCCGGTCTACTCAACACTTTGCTTGAGTCCGAGCCTTTTATTTAGGATGAGCCGATATCTATGGAGGAGCTAGATGCCAATTTTCTCCTTCCTGGTTCATCTGCCGAGGAGGTCGCGCAGTTGGCCGAGGCTTTAAGGCACTCACAAGATGAGACTGAAAACGTGGGCGCCCCGAAGAAAGCCTCCCCCCTCCCCCCCGTGTTGTATTCTACGACGTTGACCCATCATTACGGAGGATACACATGGGTCCTTTGTTAATGGAAGAAGAACGGGCCCTCAAACAGCCCATCTCGGTTGCTTCTGAAGATGAGCTTGCACTGAAGACGGGCAGTCATGTATTTGCACTTGAAGCCCGGCGAGCGTATTTAGTCAGAAAAGAACAACGACTCGAAAAAGCCATACTTCAAGCTTCCTGGCGTATTGGTATGCGTCTTTTTCGTGTCCTTCTTTTAGCGAGTAACTTGTATTACTTTTATGTCTTCTTATTTTTGCGAAATCTTTGCAGGGACTTCTGCAGCGGAAGCGGGTTTGAGTCTAAATCGGGTCATAGCTGTGGATTCCATGAATATCTCCCATGATGCACTGGCGGATATAGAAGAGATTACTGAAGCTGCTACCCTTGCTGTGGAGTTCCTGGTGGTGGCTTCTGTTCTTTCAGTGTTTATCCCTTCGGCAGAGGTGGTATTGCTGGCCCTGGGTCCTATAGCTATCTCCAATGACGTACCGGAGGGTGTAGAAGAGGCTGCTGAAGCTGCAACCCCTCCAGTTTAGGAAGGGCGAAGCATCGAAGGTAATCTTCCGCACATATATTGATTTAACGATCCCTCCTTTATCTAAACTTTCCCTTCCCTCGGAATTGCGGGAGATGGCAGCTTCCATTGTGGATCTTTCCCTGAGAAAAACCTTCCAGCGATTGCTTGACATGGCGGCCCCACAAGCAATACCTCCATAAAGCATAGTACTCTCTTCTGGCCAAGGTCGGTATTCTTTCACCCCCCATTTTTAAATATTTTTATAATGATGCTAATATGCTCTCCATTTCAAACCACGGTTCTGGAAGCCGACAACAAAGTCAAGATTTTTGATGGGCCTGGGGATCTCTCAAATTCGGCTTGCGTGGCTGTGGGTAAGTGACGCTTTATCTTGAGAATCGTTTTGTTTACTCTATGTTTGGAAACACAACTGACCGCACCTAAATCTTCATAGCTTTGCTAGCCCTGACCCCATTAGAGTCTCGGATCCCCATGCTACCAGGCCCTTATGCCCGACGTGCGTCTGAAAGGATGGCAAAACAAAGCATTTATTCTCTGGCGGCCCTCATTGAAGATCTTCGCGCTGGTATCTCTGTTACGGCCGAAGAATTTGCTGCTGAAGCCAATGCTTCCTTGCCTGTTCTCGCCACCTATCATGACGAAGCATTGGTGCGTGCCTGGGTTGAGTACCGTCGCTGAGTGGAGGCCTACCTACATGGGCTCGAGTGCATACGCCTTCTCTTCGACATCTTAACTGTAAAAGCGAGCCTGCGGGGATAGATCGAACAGTATGCAGCCAATCTCCAGTCATGCAAGAAGAGGCTCAACTGGAAGTTTTCGGAGAGAGAGTTGGCTTCAAACGCTTTGGGGGAACTTCAGGCTTAGCTTACTGCCAAGACCACCTATGTGTACGAAATTTGGCGGGTGCTTCAAGAAGCTATTACAGAGGTGTGGCTCTTGAAAAAGCTGTTATTTTTACCCATGAGATGGTTGAAGCCCATAAGGTCGCCGAGAAGGAGCTCGAGAATCGGTTTGCTACATACCGGACTCAACAGACCTAGGCGGGGACTCGTCTTGCAGCATTGATGGAGCTTGAAGCCGAAGTCCAGCGGAAGAACGATGAACTTGCTAGCTTGTTGAACCGTCCGTCGACTTAAACATTCTTGTCGCTGTATATTCTCCCTCTTTTTTTTGTATTCATTCATAAACAAGAGTATCTTGTATTCATTTTGATTCATGAATAAAAGGCATTTTATTTCATACCGGCATTTCTCTTTTCTTCGATGTTTTGATTTGGTGTGAAGTAGTTTATTTACTCATTTCGGAGTTTGTAGTTTATTCACTCATCCTGGAGTCTCTAGTTTATGGACCCATTTCGGAGTTTGTAGTTTATTCACTCATCCCGGAGTCCCTAGTTTATGGAATCATTTTGGAGTTTGTAGTTTATTCACTCATTTCGGAGTCTCTAGTTTATGAACTCATTTTGGAGTTTGTTTAGTTTACCTTACTTGGGCTTGTAGGAAAACTTGCCCTAACGCATGGATAACCCCCGCTCTTTGCGATAGAGGTCCGTTAGGTTTTGTGGTACTAGGTTTTTGTCCATCGTACTATCGCGTTGGCTGATGTATTCCCTGATATACAGTCTTTACGCTGCTGTTCGAGTAGCCCTGCGACTGTCGTGTCTCTGATCCTTTCGGGGGCTGGACAAGACGTCTTCAAGTAATCTTCCCAGGCAATTTGACCGTCGGAAGAGCAAGCGTTAGGAATTTTGCCATGCCGCTTTTTTACTTGAGGTTAGGCTCAGATTGGGAGCCCCGATGAGACATAACCACTCCACACTGGTGTGGGATGATCTCCGATAGTCTTTTGGGTTTTATTTGAGTTACCGTCAAGACCCTGAAGCTAGAAATTTGGCCTTCGCTTTCTTTGTTGACACTGCGTCTGCTGTAATGAGACGAATGCCGAGGTTATCTCTAGGTTTTTTTGTGAACCATCGAGACTTAGAACTAGAGACTTTTCCATGGCTCCGTTTTGTTTTGAACCTGGGGTCTCTTGTTGACATTGTGTCTGCATCCCGCTGGAGTAAGAAGAAACACCGTTGTTGACACTGTGTCTGCTGTCGAGATGAGTGTCGAGGTGGTCTCTAGGTTGTTTATGAACCGTCGAGACTAGGAACTAGGGACTTTGCCATAGCTCCACTTTGTTTCGACCCTGGGGTCGCTTGTTGACGTCGCGTTTGCATCCTGCTGGAGTGAGAAGAAATGCCGTTGTTGACACTGCGTCTGCTGTAACAAGATGAGTGTCAAGGTGGTCTCTAGGTTGTTTGTGAACTGTCGAGACTTGGAACTAGGGACTTTGCCATGGCTCCGTTTTGCTTCGACCCTGGGGTCGTTTGTTGACGTTGCGTCTGCATCCTGCTGGGGTAAGAAGAAACGCCGCTGTTGACACTGCATCTACTGTAAAGAGACGAGTGTCGAGGCGGTCTCTAAGTTAGTGAATCGTCGAGACTTGGAACTAGGGACTTTGCCATGACTCCGTTTTGTTTCGATCCTGGAGTCATTTGTTGACGTTGTATCTGTATCCTGCTGGAGTGAGAAGAAACGCCGCTATTAACACTGTGTCTGCTGTAACGAGACAAGTGTCTGGCGGTCTCTAGGTTGTTTGTGAACCGTCGATTCTTGGAACTAGGGACTTTTCCATGACTCCGTTTTGTTTTGACCCTGGGGTCGTTTGTTGACGTTGCGTCTGCATCCGGCTGGGGTGAGAAGAAACGCCGCTGTTGCCTTCTCGATTGTGGTTGTCGCCGTCGAGATCTGGCTCTACCTTTGACAGAGCCTGGTAGGAAAATACGGTCCCCTTTTCATTTGTGCCCATGGATTGTATATAGGGTTTGATATGGACTCACTTGCAGGGCAAAAATTTCATCATTTTTTTATTTCTTTCCGCGATGCTCTATCATTTCAGCTTTTTATATATTGCGAAAGTTGCGATTGCCCAATCATTTCGGCTTTTTATCGCGGTGCCCAATCATTTCGGCTATTCTTTTCTTTTTACTCGCTACTTTTTATTACGAGTTGCCCAAACATTTCGGCTGTTTTTATATGCATATGTTTTGCTCGCTGATTTTTATTGCGAGTTGCCCCATCATTTCGGCTCTTTCATATGCATTTTTTTGCTCGCTGATTTTTTTTGCGAGTATGGAACTTGAGATCTGATCCCAATCTTGGCATCAGCACCGCTGCAACTGGAATATTGCCATTAGCGAATCATCATTTGCCGTGAAAGGATTTGAAAATTGACACTTGTTCATGCATCATCATCGCTGTGACTGGAATATTGCCAGGAGCGAATCATCATTTGCCTTGAAAGGAATGAGAATTTGATACCAATTTAGGCATCAGCATCACTACCACTAGGATGTTGCCAGGAGCGAATCATCATTTGCTGTGAAAGGACTTGGAATTTGATACCGATTTAGGCATTAGCATCGCTGCGACTGGAATATTGCCATGAGCGAATCATCATTTGCCTTGAAAGAACTTAGAATTTGATACCAATTTAGGCATCAGCATCGCTACCACCGGGATGTTGCTAGGAGCGAATCATCATTTGCCTTTGTGGGTTTGAACAAAGGTAGCTTAGCAAACATGGTTAATGTCCTGTCGACTAAGGCTTTTTGACTCTGTGAGCCGTATGGGTCTCATAAAGGGTTTCTCCCTACGAGTCGAGAGGATCTCGTAAGTGCGTTTTCTCCTTAAGAATCGTGAGGATCCCTAAGTGTGTGTTCTCTTATAAGTCGTAAGGATCTCATAAGAGTATTTTCTTCTTATAAGTCGAGAGGACTTATAAGTGTCGTTCACCATATGAGGACATCCCTCGTGATTGGTGGAACTTGATGGGGGAAACGTTTATTTGTGCCCGTGGATTGTATACAAGGGTCGGCATTGTACCACCTGTAGGGCAACTTGGGGGATACAACGGCTTAAGAACAGGTCCAGGTCTTTGTAGCTTAAGGCTTTGAATCCTATGAGCCGTGAGGGTCTCATAGGGGGAGTTCTCCTTACGAGTCGAGAGGATCTCGCAAGTGAAAATTTTACGAGATTGCGCCCTTTTGGGTTTTCACAAGCTCGCCGGTAGCCCTGCTGTTTTTATTCACGGCGCCGTTTCGGGTTTTCATCCGTGCCCATTTCGTTTGTGGACGTACATTTTTTTTAACAATGAGATTGCGCCCTTTCAGGTTTTCACAAGCTCGCCGGTAGCCCAGCTGTTTTTACTCACGGCGCCCTTTCGGATTTTCATTTGTGCCTATTTCGCTTGTGGAAGTTTTTTTTAACTTGAGTTGCAGTCTTTACCGTTGGAGCTTTGATTGCAACATAGATCCTAAGAGAAGATATCGCCATATTTGGGGCGATACGCCATGTTTGAGGTGGAGTGCTAGTTTAGGGACATTTCGGTCCATTGCCAGTTTAAGGACGTAGTGGTCTATTGCCAGTTTAAGAACGTAGTGGTCCATTGCCAGTTTAACGATGTAGTGGTCCACTATCACCATTTTGGTGGCAACGGCTAGTTTAAGGACATTTCAGTCCACTGTTAGTTTAGGAACATTTCGGTCCATTGTCACCATCTTAGAAGCAACAGTTAGTTTAAGGACATTTCGGTCCGTTGTCGCGGAAGTTCTGTTGGATACTACTTTTAGATTTTTGACTCAGGAAGATAGAGAGCGGACACGAGCGTCGTCATCTATCATTAACCTGAGTCATGACTTGTCAAGCATAGTATTTCTTAAGGAACCGACCGTTTATTAGCCGGAAGGGTCTTTTGCCATGCATATCCATGAGAAAGTAGGCCCCACCTTGGTAGACCTTGTCTATGATGTACAGGCCTTCATTGTTCGGCTCGAATTTCCCCCGCTTTGCACGGTTGGGGATCATAGGTCTTTTGACGACTAGCACGAGTTTGCCTTGGCGGAATGTTCTTGGTCTGGTTAGTCTTTCGTATGAGCGCGTCATCCTTGCTTTTTAAGCTTCCAGGTTTTAGTGCGCCATGAGACGAGTTTCATCGAGGGCATCGAGCTCCTCAAACCGAAGATGGGCATTTTCTTCATTCGTCAGCTCGTATCGAACTGCCACTCGTAGAGAGGGTAGCTTTATCTCCATGGGAAGTACCGCTTCCGTGCCGAATACCAACGCGAATGGCGTTGTTTTCATGGCTGTTTTGAACGTAGCTCGATACGCCCAGAGAGCTTCATGCAGTCTCTCGTGCCATTCCTTTTTATTTCTAGACGCCGTTTTCTTTATGATCTTCGTCAAGGTCTTGTTGAAAGCCTCAGCTAGACCGTTAGCTCGGGGATTATAGACTGAAGAGTATCTCCAGTCTATATTATGCTGTTGTGCGAAGCAGCTGATGTTATGGCTTCTGTATACCGGCCCGTTATCCGAGATTATCCGTTGCGGAGCGCTAAACCGGTAGATGACATGTGTCTTGAAGAAGTGGGGGATGTTCTCCTTCTTCACTTTCTTTAGCAGTACTGCCTCTGCCCACTTAGAGAAGTAATCGGTTGTTGCCAATATGAACCGATGTCCTTTGGATGACGCTGGTTCGATGGGCCCAATTATATCGGTTCCCCACATTTCGAACTGCCAACTGGCTACCGTTGGATAGAGCGGATTTGGATGTTGGTGGATGAAGTCCCCGTAAATTTGGCATGAGTGACACTGCTTCGCAAGGCAGTCCTGAATCATCGTAGGCCAGTAGTAACCGATTCTCTTGATCTTCAATTTCATCTTTGGCCCAGCTTGATGAGAACCACAGAGTCCGTTGTGGGTTTCTTGGACGACTCTCCTTGCTTCTTCTGGTCCCAGGAACCTTATCCATAAACTCTCGAACGATCTCTTATATAGAGTATCATTGACGAAGGCAAAAGACAGGGCTCGTTTCATTAGCTGATGTCTTGAAGATGCGATTTCAGGTGTTCGATGGGATTTGAAGTAGTCTATGAAGACTTCTCTCCAATCCTTAGCCTTTTTTCCATCCTCTAATTGGAAGGCTATTTGTTTGGTCGCTTCCTCTCTTTCAGACGACTCCGAAGATATTTCTGCTGGCGCGAGAATCCGGCGGCTTTGCACAATGATCCTTACGTCATCGAGGTTTTCGTCGGCCAGTTCTCTAGCGAGCTTGGCTAATGCATCCGCCTTGCTATTTTTCGCATGCAGTATGCTTTCCAGGATGTAGGAGGGAATTTGAGTCAGCAGTTGCTGCACTCTTTCGCCATATTTTACCAACTCTGGTTTACACGTCTGATAGTCGCCATTTACTTGGCTAACGACTAGCTGGGAGTCTCTATATATGAGGAGGTTTTCAATTCCCATATCGACAGCAATCTCCAGACCCTCTATCAAAGCTTCGTACTCAGCCTCACTGTTTGTCCCCGGCTCTGTTAAGGAAGGGGCGAAACGCATTATCCCTCCTTACGGAGTTATGAAGATAAGGCCCACCCCAGTTTTGATTATGGGGGTGCTTTGCTTTCGCTTCTTCAAGGAAGATGCTCCGTCGAAGTATAGTTCCCATTGGACATTATTTCCTTCCTTCCCTCCTTCGATTGTATCGAACGCGTGTTCGTTTGGCAATTCGCAATTTAAGGGAGAATCGGCTGGCATTGGATGCTCAGCGAGAAAATCGGCGATGGCCTGGTCTTTCACTGCCTTGAGGGGTCGATATGTTATCGAGAACTCCATCAAGAGGAGGGCCCATTTGGAAAGCCTTCCTGTTAGTATGGTTCTTGATATCAAATATTTGAGAGGATCCATCTTTATATGAGATGGACCTCATATGTTAAGGCATAATGTCGAAGCTTCGTTATCGCGAAGATCAGTGCCAGACAATGCTTTTCGATGGGAGAGTAGTTGTTTTCTGCCCCTCAAAAAACTCGACTCAAATAGTAGAGAGCTCTCTCCTTCCCCTGGTCATTCTCCTGGGCCCATAGCGCACCTAAAGAACCTTCAAGGGTTGTTGTGTACAGGATGAGGAGCTTTCCCTTGACCGGAGGGGTCAGTACCGGCGGGTTCTGCAGATATTGCTTGATTTCGTCCAGTGCACTTTGGCATTTATGATTCCAAACGAACGGGGTCCCCTTCTTTATCAGGTGACTGTAGGGACGGCATTTTCCGGAGAGGTTGGATCAGCTTCAGATGCCTATTACGAAGATTCCCATCCAGACCCTGTCTCGATATGAACCGCCGGATATACTCGAGCTTTCTTTGGAGAGACCGCAGTTGTTTAAGAGTTCTTGGCATATGCATTTCCAGAATCGCCTTGATCTTTGATGGGTCTATTTCGATGCCTCGATGTCGTATGATGAATCCTAGGAATTCTCCTGAGGAGACTCCTAATGCGCATTTCAGAGGATTCATCTTTAGAATGTATTTCCGAAGACACTGAAACACTATGTTCAGATGTTCGCAGTGCTCCTCGTATGATTTGCTTTTCAGAGGTAATCGATGATCTTCATCATAGCCCTCTGATAGGCAGTGCCTGCGTTCTTCAGACCGAAGGGCATCACCTTATAGCAGAATATGCCTAGCGGAGTCCGGAAGGCGGTGTGCTTTTGGTCTTTAGGATGTATTTTTATTTTATTATACCCCGAAGACCCGTCCATGAAGGAGAAGACCTTATGGGTAGACGTGTTATCGATCATCAGCTCGGTAACAGGTACTGGGAAGTCATCCTTCGGGCAAGCCTTGTTGAGGTCCCGAAAGTCCACGCAGATGCGCACCGTCCCATTTTTCTTCATCACTGGAACAATGTTGGCAATCCAGTCAGGATATTGAATTTCTTGGATGAAGCCAGAGTCAATTAGTTTCTTGACTTCGGCATTGATACTCATCTCAAGTTCAAGCCACATTCTCCTTGGCGCTTGCTTGACTGGCTTAACGTCCGGCGATATAGCCAGTTTATGAACCGCTATTTCTGGCTCTAGTCCCGGTATCTCGGAATAGTTCCATGCAAAGTAGTCTTTATATTGCATAAGCATGTCCTTTAGTGTGTCCACCTGTTTTTTAGACAACAGCTCACTGATGAACGTTGGCCTTGGATCATTTTCCGTTCCTAAGTCAATTTTTCTTAAGTTATCCGCCATGGTGTGTATCCCATCTTTTAGTTCTTTTGGCACCGGTGGAAACTCTGAGATCACCTCCTCTTCGTCCTCATTTGCGAAGCATTTGAAAAGGTCATCCATAACCTCATGCTCTCCCTCCTCTGAGAGTGTGATCATGTGGCAGGTACGAGTTCGTTTCCAAGACCGATATTGATCGGTTCTACTCTCGCGATATAGGTTGCTTTTGGCTTATGCTTTCGTAGTGGGGTTACCTCTAGCTGTCGGATAGAGCAAACCTGCCTTTTTGGTACTGGTCTTCGACCCAGTTTTTGAAGGTGAAGCAGTTCTTAAGGGGATGTCATATTGCTCGATGGTAGGATCAATAATCCAGGTGATGAACCTCATTTACTTGTTCGGGGTACCAAAGCTCCTGGAGCGTCATCATTTGATGCTTCATGACAAGGTTGAATATTTTCGTCGTCTTGTCTTGAGGGAAAGAGTATTCCCAACCTATCTTCTTCATCAGCGATGGATTCCAACTAACTTTTCCTCGATCGCGTGGCTTCTTGGATCCGCTTCGCTATTTTCGAACTTCATTCTCGTCCTTCACCTTGTTGTTGCCTCTACGTCGGGCTTTTTCCTTACTACGAGAGCGCACAACGGGTTGAGGGTGAAAGGCATCGTAGTTTTCTCTTTTCGTAGACTGCTGAGTGAGACGCTGTGTCCTGGCTTTCTCGTAAATAGCCATTTTGTGGCTGTGGTCATCCCGAACCTTTTGACCTGCTTCCCTTATTAGCATAGCAACCTGCTCTTCGAACGACAGACTTGACGTCCTTATGGCGGGATCTCTCTCTGGTTCAGTGTTATGACCATTTGGAAAAACACTCCCTTCTTTACCGAAGCCATTTATGACGCAGCAATTGTGAAATCTCTCTCGTTTATTTGATCGAACGTATCCGAGCCCAATCGTCTCCATTCTCCCATTGGGCATCTTTCGCTGAGTCCTGGGGACGTCCCAAATCTTTTTGTAGAACTGGGCTTGTCGAACGGTTTGTTTGAAGGGTACGCTTTGGCATCTTAATAGTCTTTTCAATCCCTCTGCGTAATATTTGGGCAAACGGATTGGTTGAAGCCAGTCAAGCACAAAAATCGGCACCATGCCAGACTTCTTTTTCCACTTTGGTCTCCGTAGATTGATAGAAGAGGATCGCCTTTTCATCTTTTCGCCTGGGAGGGACGTAGAAGGTCTGCAGCTCTTATACGCTGTATGTATTGAGCGCATCAAGTTCTTTATAATGCCGCTGCGGAACCATGGTAATTTGTAAACTCTGATCAGCTCCAGTGAAAGTCTGCATTGACGGGCAAACGGAGAACACTGCGTTGGCCTCAGGGTCACTGCCGAAGAGCAAAATAGGGGTAGATGGTCCTGACCTGTTGTCTTGGGGTTGCCCCAAGTAGACTATCTCTTCATCCTCCTCGGTATCGCTCCCAAAGATCGGGATAGTAGTGGCGGCTTTTTGTTTATTCTCCGGTTTATGACATCTTTTCGTGTCTTTAAAATCTGGTAGGAAGTACTTGGCGTCTTCATATTTGCGGACTTCATTTACGGAGAACGGGTTTAGCTCCCCTGTAATGGTGTACTCAAGGCCGTATTTGAAATACTTCATACACTGATGTTGTGTAGAAGGGATGACGTTGTACTCGTGTAACCAAGGCCGGCCGAGCAGAGCGTTGTAGCAAGTCTTGGTGTTGATGACATGAAATTTGATGTCAGTGACGAGAAGCCCAAAGCATAATGTCAATATTACGGACCCAATCGTCCGTGATGACTGCGAGTCGAACCCAGAGATGGTAATTTTGTCCCAAGCCAGGTTCTTAACGTTCATGCAAATCTCCTTTATTATCTTCACGTTGAGGAGGTTGACAGAAGACTCGTTGTCGACCAGGATTTTGCCTATCTTGATATCATAGCAGTACCCGGTGATATATAGAGGACGGTTGTGCTCGCACGTTCCAAAGAGGAGATCTTCATCTCTAAATGTGATGTCAGCCGTGTGAACCTCCGCTAGCTCGTCCTTCATCTTTTCTTTCGCAAAGAAAGCTTGGAATTGATCAGGCTCTTGCAGTGCCTTGATCAGAGAATCTCGTGCCTCTTTGGATAGGAGGAGAGCATCCAGTATGCTCAGTTGTGAGGGTATCTTCCTCAGATGTGCCAGGACATTGTAATCCATCTTATTTTTCTTAGGCGGGTATTTGGCTGCGAGCTCTTTGACGACTCTATCATCGAGGGCAATTTCCTCAGGGACTTTTTCCTTCCCCTTATCTCTTTTGCTCGAACCTTTGTTTGTAGGCCTGAGCTTTTTTTCAGGCAGCGTACGGTTATACAGCTGAATGATCTCGCAGTTTCTTACCTCTTCTTCTTTTCCGGAGGTGGATTCTTTAAAGAGAGGGCCAAGGGTCGTTTCTTCCTGGGAATCGCTTCCGAATGTAAGAACTTGATATTTCGCTTTTGTCGAACTGGTACTAACCATATGATAGTTGCCAATCGATCCTTTACGCTCATCCGTCGTGCTTCTCTGCTGCCGACGAGCTTTGCGCTTCATCCGTTTGAAGTGTTGTCGGTGGGCAACGTACCCTTGCCACCACTTCTTGAAGGCATTGTACTCTTCGGTTGGGGTGTGTAACCTTTCGATGGTATAAGCGATAGTTCAGATGTACATCCGCTTCGTCGAGGAACATAATCCCGGGAGTGTTTTCCATGAGAGGAGGCAGTTTCATTCCCATTGACAGGGCTTTGGTGAACTGCTTCTCTGCTTTGGTCTTGCTCTTGTCTGTAGCAGGTGTGCTTTGGCTTGGGTGGATTACTTTACGACTCATCCTTACCGCATCTTCTTCAGCCTGACGCCGACGCTTGGCCTTTTCGTATATGGCCGTTTTGCACTCTTGGTCAGCTTTGCTCTTTTGAAAAGCTTCATTTAGCAGCCTGTCAATTGGGTTTTCTGACAGCTCCAGGGATTCTGGCACTGGTCCTGCCCCCGGTCCTGCCCCCAGTTCCTCTGCATTGCTTTCCTACGCCGAGGTAGTTTGTTTGTCATTTAACGACGAATGAGAAACTATGCGGCAACTTGCTACATAATCTTTAGTTTCTCCCGACGAGCCATTTCCTTCATCATCGTCACTATCTCCGTTCTCAAGTATATGGTTAAGAAATATTAGTTATATATATGCCCTAGAGCCATTGTTGTACATATGATGTATATTATAATGGATGCTTGGATATATATAGAGAGGACTTTCTTGCTCGTCATGATAGTATGCTATTTGGTTTCTCTTTATCTTAACATGTTGACTTATATTAGTTTACTGTCTTACTCTCACATGTTGATAAAGCCCTTAGGATATGTACTCGACTACTGGGACTATGATGAGATCATACTAGTGGGGCCTGAGTAGTCGATGAGTACATCCTATAACTGTTCCTAGTCGAGAGTGTATCGAGACAGGGCATCGATACACTAGAGTAGACTAGTGTATACACATCTTGACCCATATGATGGGCGATGGATGATCCCATATCCATCGGTGTTTGACATCAAAGATGGTTTATGGGTGCTCAGTAGAGACTGGGTACACTGGACGGACTCTCCAAGAACTCCCAGATGGTATTATACCTCACATCAGATGGCAGTTCTCTGGTGACACTGGTACAGGTTAGTCTGTTGACCCGAGATTGTCATAAAGTCTTGTGTGATTCCCACTGTGCTTTGATTTACACTTTACTACGTCCAAGAGGGCGTGCAAAACGGTGGCTTTTGGGTACAGTCCCGAATCACATGGAGGCAATGAGCGATAGGAGGGGATTCGTCTCTCCTGGTATAGGGAGTTGATGTTGTGTTGTGTTCGATTGGCTATAACTGAAAGTCCCTGGCCAGGACGGATATTGAGTACTACTGGTAAGTGTTATAAGTTGGTTCTCGACCTGTTTTGAGCCTCACATCAACACGACTTATCGGTTACTAGGGTCTGACGTATACCACCCCTAGACTAGATATGAGACATATCAGACGAAGAGACCGAACTGTACGGGAGTGTTACTGATTGGATTCACAGGAGAATGTATAGGCTTGCTTGTTGATCTTCTGATCGCTCAATACCTGGGTGGCTGTTACGTTTAGCTGTCCGCTTGCAGCTTGTGGGTGTTTGATATGATCATCACCTGCTACCGGCGTATTGACGATTCTTTAGAGTCGTACACAGAGCTTTCTTGACTCAGGAAAAACGGAGTAGGAGCACATATGTGATATGTGCATGACCGAGGATAATGCGATATGAGATACCATATTATATTCTCGCGATATTTTGATATGAGCCGGGTCGTCGGATCAAGTGTTGATTCGATGAATCGGTACATGATATATTAGTCGGTTATATTCTATATAGCCGGATTGTCGGATCAAGTGTTGATTCGATAATTTAATGTATAATTATATATGTGATATATTACATTACATTATCTAATATTGGCTCGCTTTATTATTTCATTTTCTCACCGGATAATACATTGATATATATGCGATATATGTTAATGGTATTATTTTCTTTTGTTACAAAATATATTATATATGTGATATATAATATTGTAACATGTTATAATTACTAATGCAACATGATTAGTGGAGATTAAACATGGTTAGAGTTTGATTTGGGTTAGTTCTTTCATGAAGCTTCTAGAAACTTTTCTTTTGTTTCTTGCAAAGATATTATGATGGATATTTTGTGAGATATTTTCCTAACCCAAACCACACCCTTAACCCTAGTTAACTCTCTACAATGGTTTGCCTTGTCATCTTTGACCATGGTTGCATTTGTAATCATATAATCTTTTTCATTATTCATCACAAAAGTATTTTATTCATTCATCTTCTTCTTCTTCCTCCTTGCAAAGGTTTCTAGCTTTGAGATTGGTGATGAATTAGTGTGAGAATTTGATAATAAAAGAGAGCATAAATCCTACTTCATTATTCTCATCTAATCTAGCCAATTAGATTAGGGTGTTCACCTCATTAGTGAGAAAGAGCTTGAGTTAAAGAACTTCAAGGTAGACCATCTTTGAAAAGGAAGACTTCAAGCAAGCATCGATCGTTCGGGTTGTGGAGCCTCTCTTGAGTCCGGGAGATCATAGATCGCGGCGAAGGGACTTCTACTCGGAGCTTATGAAGCGAAGGAGCGGACTACAAAGGTTGTAATCGCTCTCTCTTAGTTGTAAAGATGTTTACTTGCATGTGTAACCCTAATTATCTAGCAAAGATCCCGGCTTTGGGTTGTTCGGCATGTCTAAATTTTGAATCAGGCATGGTTGATGTCTTATAAACCCTTGTATGAGTGCTTAGTAACCCTACAGTGGTATCAGAGCCTAGCTAGAGCATTAGGCGACGTGTATACGAAATTAAAACTCCGATCGAACCCCGAAACATCGAAATTGACCCCCTCTTTGGAAATTTTCTAAAAAGTTGGTTTTTCTGCATTAAAATTACTCAAAAATATCAGCAGGCAATTCTAAGGATAGCAGTGAAATACGAGCCCCTAAGTCTCTCATAGCGCCGCGGAACCGCGGCAAGAACCTGCTTGTCGCGGCGGTTCCGTGGCCATAACAGGGAATTGGGGACAGGTATTTGCACATTATATCCGTAGGTAATTGTACATGCTTATAGGTATTTTTAATATTACTCAAGTGTTGAGTGTTCTGGGGATTTTTTTGTAATCGTTGATTCGATCGGAAAGTTTAATTTCGTTTTGTTTTCCGGATATTTTAGAAACTGTTAAAATGTTCGAACGGATATCATTAACTCACTTTTTCCCGGCACGAAACACTTTCAAGTGTTGAATTTTTCTTGAGTTTAAATCTTTCGGAAAAACGTACAAGTAACGCGGTGGACCCTCTAGAAGAACACAAATCTTAACTCGATTATGTGACCGTCTGAACCGCCTCTAAACCTTAGGGTTTGGGGCAGTATGGCGTTGCTACATGTGAGGCATTGGTTTGACCCTTCTACGGTTGGACTATTGGTACTGTGACATATTCTGGGATTTTTTGAACTCCGCTCAAGTGTTGAGCTATTTAGGAAATCTTGGGTATTTGATTATTCGATCGGAAAGTTTAACTTTGTCTATTTATCTGGAATGTGATACAATATGTGGAATTCATATAGTTAGGCATGAAATGCGAAGTATGTGATATTTCGGATTTACGATGTCTAAAGAGATTGTGGATTCCAAATGTTGTAGTTTTACACTTTCTTTTCTGTGACCGTAAGCGTAGTATGTGGTGTATCGCCGGCTTCGTTGCTATACATCAACGACAGTCGGGATACACATACTTGCTTACGTTGATGATATGAGATATTATGTGTTACTGTGATATGTTATATTGGATCGTCGTGTTCTGAATAGCCGGGGGTTTTATGTGAGATGAGGGTTTTTATTTTCATTCATGTAAAATTCATTTGTATGTAATATTTTTTTTATTGGGGCACTTCCGAGATGAGGATGATGTCACCATTTTATATTTTTTACTTTTCCGCATTAGGTAGACCCGAGGAGGGGAGCACAAGTAACGGGGTTCTAGAGTTCAGTGGGAGGCCATCTCGAGGAGTCGAGACCGGGTCTCCTAACCCTAGAATAGGCAGTGTTACTTGCTGCTCTCGTAGGGGTCTGGGGATGTGGCTTTGGCTATTCACCGCGACCGTGGAATCCGTGTTTTGTACAGGCTTGATGTAAAACACGAACGTCCTAGTATATCCAATATTTCATATGTTATCTTCTGCTGCAATGTTCTGTGATGAGATCATATTACTGCCTGAGACGAATGCTTATACCATATATATATGTTGATATATAAATATTACTGCTTTTGTTTTTTCTGTGATGCTTAGGAAGCATTAATTGATGGGATTTTATTAATAAGATTAATAAAAGAAAAGAAACCTAAAAGATATTGTAGAATCAAAACTTTATAAAAAGGTAGCTATGGTCTTGCTTTGCACAGCGGTATATATGATATACCCTGCACCTTATTCGATGAGGAAAGAGCCGAGATCCCTTCACCGGGAGTGATCTCTTTAGCAAAACTGGCAGATGCTACAAACTCACGGTTTAGTTTTTGACAGCTTAAATAGTTCTTGCTTTGCACCGCGGTATATATGATATACCCTGCACCTTATTCGATGGGGAAAGAGCCGAGATCCCTTCACCGGGAGTGACCTCTTTAGCGAAACTGGAAAAGCCTAAAAAACACTCCTTTTCAAAATCACTTGTTTCTACAACGATATCAAGTTCATTACGCTCATGGTTTTTTGAAAAACCTACGTAGCCCTCCGTCATTTCAGATAAATACTACTTAGTATTCGTGCTACGTTTGTTGACTATGTTAAGGCATAGTGTGCGATAGCTATTTAGTGCTTATCTGTTAAAACATGAGATGTGATTGGATTAGGGTAGTTGTACGACTTTGTTGACTTTGTTAAGGGTCGTGCAGGTGGGTTTAATTCAATCGGGAAATGACGGGTTGAACTTGGCTATCAATTATGATTTGTTGACTATGTTAAGGTCAGAAGTTGCTAGGGGCAAAAGCATTATCAGGAATTTCAAGTGTTGAAATTTGCAATGAGATTGCATACCTTCTATGAGATAGATGGATCCTAATACCCACTACGAGTAAGAGTTACTCCTGGGAGAATTTTACACAGGACAATTAGCCGATCAAGTAGGTGTCTAGAAAGGTGTTAACGGGGTTAAGCCTCTGGGAAAACGAGGTTTATTTTAATTAGGTCCGTGCGAAAGCACGGGGAACCTCCCTCAAAGTACCAAGACTGATCTGGCTGAAAGATTGACGAAATTGTAGGGTGTAATTAATCCCGGCTAATCTTACCTTGTAGGGTTTGAAGGAAGATTTGATAAAAACAGTGGGAGACATCCTGATTAGATAAGATAATAACCAATCTAATCTTGCAAGAGCATACGCTAAAGTGTTTCTTTCTCTCTCTCTCTCCAGGTAGCGACCATGTCAGGCCTTAATCAAGATAATAATATGGATGTATTGACTGAACCCGCTTATTATACCGAGCAAGGGAACGTTGGTCCCGTTCTTTCTTATAAGAGTTATAAGACTGAGCAGGAAACAGGAGAAAACCTGGATTCTCACGCCGCCCAAACGAAGAACAAGTATGCTGATGCATCTTCTTCGGGTGTGTTAGTTATTGAGAACCGTTTCTCAGTTCACCCTACGTCTTGGGTATTGGATACCGGATCGGGATCCCACATATGTAAATTGTTACGTGAGCTACGTAAAGGTAGAGAACTGGGAAAGGGTGATCATTCCGTACAAGTAGGGATGGTGCACAGCCAAAGCAGTTGGCGAATATCACCTAGTATTACCAAGTAGTAATACTTTGATTCTGAACGAGTGCTATTATATACCGAACATGATGTGCAACATTATATCAGTTTTTTATTAAGTAAAGAAGGATATAATTTTGTAATACAGGATAATGTTATGAATATATTCCTAGATCAAAAGTTGATTGTATCAGGCTCGTTACATAATGGCATATACGTTCTTAATCAAAATACAGTCCTTAACATACAAAACACAAATAAGAGGAAGAGTTCAGAAATGAACGAATCCTACTTATGGCATTGTAGACTTGGTCATATCAATGCGACACGGATAGCTAAGTTACATAAGGATGGATATTTGAATCCGTTCGAATTATCATGCCATTCATGTCTCAAAGGAAAAATGACCAAAACTCCGTTTAGTAGACACGGAGAAAGAGTTACGGAACTCTTAGGACTAGTACATAGTGATGTATGCTGTCCCATGTCTACACACGCTAGGAACGGTTCTTCCTACTTCATTACATTCACTGACGATCTCTCAAGATTCGGACACGTGTTCCTGATGAAACACAAGTCTGAAACTTTTGAGAAATTCAGAAAATATAAGCACGAAGTAGTGAACCAAACGGGCAAAAGTATTAAGATCATTCGATCTGATCGAGGAGGAGAATACTTGAGCAATGAGTTCCTAGATTATCTAAAAGAGAATGGGATTCTCTCTCAGCTTACTCCTCCTTATACACCACAGTACAACGGTGTATCCGAGCGGAGGAATCGCACCCTATTAGATATGGTGCGCTCTCTGATGAGCACTGCTGAGTTGCCTATTTCCTTCTGGGGTTATGCACTTGAGACAGCAGCATACCTATTGAATCAAGTTCCATCTAAATCTGTACCTACCACACCATATGAGATATGGAGTGGGAAGAGACCGTATCTTAAACGAGTTAAGATATGGGGTTGTCCGGCCTATGTCAAAAGGAAAAATCCGGACAAACTCGAGGCACGATCAGTTCTTTGCAAGTTTGTGGGATATCCTAAGAATTCCCAAGGATACTTTTTCTACCACGCTGAAGAAAAAAAAGTGTTTGTTTCTCAATATGCTACCTTTTTAGAAAAGGAATTTCTTGCAAAAGAAATTAATGGCAAAGAGGTAGAGCTGGAAGAGGTTCCAGCACCACAAACTACAACTGATAATTTATTGGAACCAGAGAATTCAGTAGCTCCTAACGAACCCCAGTCTCTCCGCCGATCTAGCAGGGTTTCTCATCCATCTGAGAGATACTACGGTTTTCTCATCGACGGTGGAAGCGAGGATTGCATCATGGAAGATGATGACCCGACTAGCTTCGAGCAGGCCATCACGAGTGGTGACTCTGTGAAATGGCTGGATGCAATGCGATCTGAGATGGAATCCATGTACACCAACAAAGTATGGACTTTGGAAGTTGCTCCTGAAGGGGTAAAACCCATTGGGAGCAAATGGATCTTTAAGAAGAAACTTGGTGTAGATGGAAAAGTAGAGACTTTCAAAGCTAGACTTGTTCCAAAGGGTTTTCGTCAACGAACAGGTGTGGATTATGACGAAACCTTTTCTCCAGTGTCTATGCTTAAGTCCATCCGGATCTTACTTGCCATTGCTGCATATCATGACTACGAAATCTGGCAGATGGATGTTAAGACCGCCTTTTTAAATGGTGATTTAGAAGAGTGCGTGTACATGACTCAGCCAAAGGGCTTCATAGATAGTGGGAGCAGCGGAAAGGTGTGTAAGCTGCTTAAATCCATTTATGGGTTAAAGCAAGCATCGCGGATTTGGAACATCTGCTTTGATGTTGTAGTCAAAGAGTTTGACTTCATCAAAAATGTAGATGAACCTTGTACCTATAAGAAGGTTGCAGAGAGTAAGGTAGTCTTCCTCGTATTGTACGTCGATGACATACTCTTGATAGGAAATGATGTTCCTATGCTGCAATCGGTCAAGCTCTTCTTATCACAAAGATTCTCAATGAAAGATCTAGGTGATGCCTCTTGCATACTGGGAATTATGATCTATAGAGATAGATTTAAACGGATATTGGGATTGTCCCAATCCAGGTACATTGACACCATACTAAAGAGGTTTAGTATGGAAGAATCCAAGCGTGGGAACCTACCCATGATCTCTGGACTCAATCTCTCTAAAGAGATGTCCCCCAAGACTGATTTAGAGAGAGCTCACATGCAAGGGATACCCTATGCTTCGGCAGCAGGCTCTATCATGTATGCGATGCTATATACCAGACCCGATATAGCATACTCACTGAGTGTAGTGAGTCGGTATCAAGCAGATCCTGGAGAGAGTCTCTGGATAGCTGTGAAGAACATTCTCAAGTACTTACGAAGGACTAAAGAGATGTTCTTGGTGTATGGTAACGGAGAACTCCAGGTGGAGTCCTTTACCAATTCCTGCTTCCAGAGTGATAAGGATGACTCTAAGTCGCACTCGAGATTTGTCTTTACCCTCAATGGAGGGGCGGTATGTTGGAAGAGTTCTAAACATGATACCGTTGCAGACTCGACGATGGAGGCTGAATACATCGCTGCCAACGATGCTGCCAAAGAGGCTGTCTGGATAAAGAAGTTCATTACTGAACTTAGTGTGGTTCCGTCAATTGAGCATCCAATACCTTTGTATTGCGATAACAATGGAGCTATGGCTTTGGTCAAGAAACCCAGGTCCCATCAGAAGTCCAGACATATTCTGAGGCTGTATCACCTGATCAGGGAGATAGTTGATTGCCGGGAGATCGAGGTCAGGAGAGTTGATACGAAGGACAACACTGCGGATCCACTCACGAAGGCCATTCCCCAGATACAGTTTGAGAGATTATTCGGGATGCTAGGTATGAGATACTACAACAGCTGGTCCTAGTGCAAGTGGGAGATTGTTAGTTATATATATGCCCTAGAGGCCATTGTTGTACATATGATGTATATTATAATGGATGCTTGGATATATATAGAGAGGACTTTCTTACTCGTCATGATAGTATGCTATTTGGTTTCTCTTTATCTTAACATGTTGACTTATATTAGTTTACTGTCTTACTCTCACATGTTGATAAAGCCCTTAGGATATGTACTCGACTACTGGGACTATGATGAGATCATACTAGTGGGGCCTGAGTAGTCGATGAGTACATCCTATAACTGTTCCTAGTCGAGGGTGTATCGAGACAGGGTATCGATACACCAGAGTAGACTAGGGTATACGCATCTTGACCCATATGATGGACGATGGATGATCCCATATCCATCGGTGTTTGACATCAATGATGGTGCACGAGTGCTCAGTGGAGACTGGGTACACTGGACGGACTCGCCGAGAACTCCCAGATGGCATTATACCTCATGTCAGATGGAAGTTCTCTGGTGACACTGGTACATGTTAGTTTGTTGACCCGAGATCGTCATAGAGTCTTGTGTGATTCCCACTGTGCTTTGATTTCCACCTTACCACGTCCAAGAGGGTGTGCAAAACGGTGGCTTTTGGGTACAGTCCCGAATCACATGGAGGCAATGAGCGATAGGAGGGGATTCGTCTCTCCCGGTATAGGGAGTTGATGTTGTGCTGTGTTCGATTGGCTATAACTGGAAGTCCCTGGCCAGGGAGGATATTGAGTACTACTGGTAAGTGTTATCAGTAGGTTCTCGACCTGTTATGAGCCTCGTATCGACACGACTTATCGGTTACTGGGGTCTGACGTATACCACCCCTAGACTAGATATGCGACATATCAGACGAAGAGACCGGACTGTACGGAAGTGTTACTGATTGGATTCACAGGAGAATGTACAGGCTTGCTTATTGATCTTCTGATCGCTCAATACTTGGGTGGCTGTTACGTTTAGCTGACCGCTTGCAGCTTGTGGGTGTTTGATATGATCATCACCTGCTACCGGCGTATTGACGATTCTTTAGAGTCCTACACAGAGGTTTCTTGACTTAGGAAAAACGGAGTAGGAGCACATATGTGATATGTGCATGACCGAGGATAATGCGATATGAGATACCGTATTATATTCTCGCGATACATTGATATGAGCCGGGTCATCGGATCAAGTGTTGATTCGATGAATCGGTACATGATATATTAGTCGGTTATATTCTATATAGCCGGATTGTCGGATCAAGTGTTGATTCGATAATTTAATGTATAATTATATATGTGATATATTACATTACATTATCTAATATTGGCTCGCTTTATTATTTCATTTTCTCACCGGATAATACATTGATATATATGCGATATATGTTAATGGTATTATTTTCTTTTGTTACAAAATATATTATATATGTGATATATAATATTGTAACATGTTATAATTACTAATGCAACATGATTAGTGGAGATTAAACATGGTTAGGGTTTGATTTGGGTTAGTTTTTTCATGAAGCTTCTAGAAGCTTTTCTTTTGTTTCTTACAAAGATATTATGATGGATATTTTGTGAGATATTTTTCTAACCCAAACCACACCCTTAACCCTAGTTAACTCTCTACAATGGTTTGCCTTGTCATCTTTGACCATGGTTGCATTTGTAATCATATAATCTTTTTCATTATTCATCATAAAAGGATTTTATTCATTCATCTTCTTCTTCTTCCTCCTTGCAAAACTTTCTAGCTTTGAGATTGGTGATGAATTAGTGTGAGAATTTGATAATAAAAGAGAGCATAAATCCTACTTCATCATCCTCATCTAATCTAGCCAGTTAGATTAGGGTGTTCACCTCATTAGTGAGAAAGAGCTTGAGTTAAAGAACTTCAAGGTAGATCATCTTTGAAAAGGAAGACTTCAAGTAAGCATGGATCGTTCGGGTTGTGGAGCCTCTCTTGATTCCGGAAGATCATGGATCGCGGCGAAGGGACTTCTACTCGGAGCTTATGAAGCGAAGGAGCGGACTACAAAGGTTGCAATCCCTCTCTCTTAGTTGTAAAGATGTTTACTTGCATGTGTAACCCTAATTATCTAGCAAAGATCCCGGCTTTGGGTTGTTCGGCACATCTAAATTTTGAATCGGGCATGGTTGATGCCTTATAAACCCTTGTATGAGTGCTTAGTAACCCTACAAGAAACTCTTTGAGTGTGACAGGGGTCCGCGTCTTCTGGTTGTATTCATCCAGCGCGTCGATGTATTTTTGCAGGTCCGTGCGCTTGTCGTCAGGCTGCATGGGCTTCTTGGTCTTCTTCTTTGCCTTCGAAGACTTCGAAGGTTTGGCCTGGAGGTCTTGCCCATTGTTACCAGTTTTCGGTGTTGGGCGCGGTTTAAGCATCTCCTCAATGATCTCGGGCTCTAGCGGGCTTTTCCATTTGATCGCCAGACATGCTTGAAGATCCTTCAATATTCTTTTAGTTTTAGCTGAAAGGACCACTTACCAAGGAGCTTCTTCCACAAACGAGCATGATGCCCCCGGCGTGTCTACCTTTTTAGGAGCGTGACTCTGTGGCGGGTTCACCCTGATTGATCGTTTCCTTGTCGTGTTTAGAAATGTTTCACAACCAAAGAAATTTATACCGCAATCAATTGACGGTGTCTATTGTAGTTTCGTCAATGAGAACGGATCGTCCACTGAGAAAGTATGATTTGATCGATCTTGTTTTAGTTGAGTTGAAAATTAAAAGGAAAAAGAAAATGATTCAATAATTGTTAAATTTAGTTTCAAGAATTAACAAGAACTAGATCTAAAATCAAGAAATACTAAAGATCAAGAAAATGTCCAAATCGAATGAATTATCAAGATTTGTAAAGAGGCTTGTAGGAATCGATCCAATTGATAGTGATGATGAAGAATAATGATTACAAATTCTTATCTATTGAAGATTTGTTGCTAGATCGATGGCGATAACGAGAATTAGGGATCTATTGAAGAAACTAGGGTTTCTCCATCATCATCTCTTATCCTTTCGTTGATTATCATTCAAATTCTAGCCTCTAGGAAATTCAATCATCGATCGTTGATATCTAATTTAGAGCGAAAATTCAAGAAAGCATCTCGCTCAAAACTAGGTCATCTTTGATTTAATTTTCTAGAGTTTATAAAACTCATAAGTCTTAAGAATCGTTCAAGAATTTAATCATCATCATCTATTTATTTTCTCGATTCCTCCATAAGCGGAGTTTTCACTTAAATATCATGAAAAAGAAAACAATCAAGAATTGATAACTCATCATAATGCTCAAATGTAAAGACAAGGAAGATAAAAAATTTTCACCTTTTATTTAATCGACGTTTCGTTACAATACACTCAAAGACTACAAGATTTGAGGAGGAACTAAATCGTCAAACTGGCTTCGCATCGTCTTCTTGAGTCGCGGATCGGCGTGGATCTCTTGCTCGGATGAAGATCGGCGTTGCTTCAAAAGGCTCGTTGGATTCTTGCTCAATTTGGTACTCGATGAATCTTGATTTGGATCAAATCGTGTCACTCAATTTGTGTGGATTTTGATTTGGATCTTACTACAACTATTGATCAACCATCAACAATTCAACAACCTTTGTAATAAAGCCTTGGGTCCCTTTTTATAGCTTTTCCTTTAGTTTCCCCTAGAAGCTAGGTTTAGCTTCCCTTGTAAGCTTGGTAGTTATGAACCATGCATAGAAAACTAGGTAGTTGTGGGAAGCTTCTAGATTAAGCTAGTTAGCTAGCTTGCATGAGAAGACTTGCTGTTGGAAAGAAGCTTCTGGAGATTTATAGGAACTTTAAATAAGCTTGGCCGTAAAAAGATAAGCCTCGGGAAGGAATCCAACCGCCGATGAGTCGGATCGGCCGCGGATTCGCGGCGGATTGCCTGACTCGACCGCGGATCCGCGGCCGTTTTGGGCGATCTGTGCCTGAAATTTCCAGTGTATTCTTTTGTTGGCTTTAAGGCTGTTTCCTGATGTCTGGAATATTTTTGTACTTTCTTGTTTACTGCCAGATCACAAGTCTTGGACTTGTCGTATTTTATCAGCACTTTTAGCAGTTCCGGCTCTTTTACCTGGAGAATTTCCTGCACAAAATCTCGAGACAAGTGTTTGATATATAAAAGATCATGCGTGCAATAATAAACACACAATTTCCCTCATAATACTGGTTATAATGTATAACACATGTTATTTGGTATTTTGCAGACAAATTGCTAATATGTGCTATATTTATACCAAACACTATTAGACGATTGCAAAGAGTAAGAAAATTGATGTGTTAAAAATGCAATATTTTCGACTGATCAAATTCCCCCAAACTTAATTTTGGTCGTCTCGAGCAAACTTGTTTTATTTAAGAGAAGGAGAAAATAAAGAAAAAGAAAAACTAATCTGCACACTTTCGTAGGCAACACGATTGCACTGAGCACGTGCAACAAGCCTTTAAACCTCGACGTGTCCCTAGTAGGAGGAGTGTTGTCTCCTGAGGGTTTTCAGCGGTTTGCACCCACAAAATCCAATAATAAAAGGAAGACCGTGAAAGTTACATATAAAGATAAGAATTATAAAAGAAAGACTTTGAAAATTAGAGCTTCCAACTATACTAGTTTTTCGGTTGTCATGAGCACTATCTTAATAGTCATGAAAAGATGTTAGAAATCACACCATCCCTCAATAAAACATCGTATTTATTCTTCATTCTTATCTTTCTTCCAAACATCGATCATATAGCCCTACGTGTGTGTAAAAGACATCCCCACACTCGGAGAATTCAATTCAAACTATCACACTCTTGTCCATCCACCTCAGTACTTTTTAATTGATGAATATTTAGATGGATTTGCTCACACATTTTTTATGCGACCGTTAATACTTCTTGAGGTACTAACCGACCGATTACTCATGTGCTTGCTTATTAGGCGTATTAGTATTTTCCTCATCTTGCAACACCTAAGGCTTAGCAGTGACTCCCAAACCAGTTGGTCTAAGGCAATAGGTGATGAAGCACCCTCACTTTATTTTTTTTTATGCTGCCTTGATGATAACAAAACCAGTGTTCATTTTTCTACACCATTTTATATTTTATTTATTTCATTCATTATTTCCTTCATACTTTGGCTTTTAGACAAGAGCATTTCAAGGTATCCTCTACTATCCCGAGTTTCAAGACGTGTGTAAGTGCGAATAGTAGGGTATCAACATTCAAATGTTTGGCTTCCAGAATAGGAACCATTTTTCAGACTTATTTTTATCCTCAGATTAGTGACTTCCTTCATCTTACCAACCCTTGGGACAACGGCTCATAACTACTTATTACTAGTTCGTTTAAGAAAACTTTTAATTTTCTTGGTTTTCTTAAATTTTTCCAATCTTTTGGATGTAAGTTTTCACTATCTAATCTTTTATTATCTTATTAAATATTAAATATTTTTATCTTTTGAATTTTTTTTAATTTTTATATGTTTTATATGCTTTGTGCTTATGCAAAGTATGATGCAAAGTGATGCGTAAATAAGCACAAATATCTCCCAAACTTGTTTTCAACAGTGTCCTCATTGTTGTCTTCTGCTAGAGCTCAAAAACCTGTAAGCCTGAGAGGAAATTTATTAATAGGGGCAATAAATATGATCGTGAAAATCCTCCCTCAAACTTATTCTTTTCATTCACCTCCATTCTAAAGATGATACAATATTTTACAAGACATGGAGGTGAGACGGAGGAATTTTTAATCAAGATAAAGCGGCTCCTGTAAAAACAGGAGATCCTCCGTGGGGTCAATGGAAAAATACAGTTTTAATCTATGTCCATTACTTTGAAAATTGTACCGTTTTCAACATTTTCAACCTCAACTGCCCCGTGCGGGTATACATACCGCACAACAAAAGGTCCTTTTCACCGAGATCGTAGCTTACCCGCATGAAGATGGAGTCGTGAATCATAAAGAAGGACTTGTTGATCAGGTGTAAAAGTTTTTCTCAAAATGTTTTTATCGTGAAATACCTTACTCCGGTTCTTTACAATTACAACATTATCATAAGCTTCATCGTGGAGTTCGCTTAGCTCGTTTAATTGCAGCTTCCGGAAGTTGCAGGCTTGATTTAAATCAAAGTTAAGTTCTCTAATGGCCCACATTGCTTTGTGCTCAATCTCGACCGGAAGGTGACAAGCCTTTCCAAACACTAGTCTGTAAGGAGACATTCCTAGATCGGTTTTATATGCAGTACGGAATGCCCAAAGAACATCCGTCAATTTGATAGACCAATCTTTTCGATTTTTAGAAACAGTTTTCTCCAAAATTTGTTTGATTTGTCTGTTTGAAACCTCAGCTTGTCCGCTCGTTTGGGGATGATAGGGTGTAGAAAGTTTGTGGTTGATTGCATATTTCTGCATCAAAGTTTCGAAAGACCGATTGCAGAAATGCATCCCGTTATCGCTAATGATAGCACGTGGGTGTCCAAATCGCGAAAAGATATTTTCTTTTAAGAACTTAATGACAACCTTTTTGTCATTAGTATGACAAGGAATAGCTTCAACCCACTTCGAGACATAATCAACCGCAAGCAATATGTACAGATTCCCAAAGGAGTTGGGAAAAGGACCCATAAAGTCAATACCCCAAACGTCGAAAATTTCAACCACTAAGATGGGTTGAAGTGGCATTTCATTTCTCCGGGAAATCCTACCCATGTGTTGACACTGTGCACAGGTTTTGTAATGATCAAATGCATCTTTGAATAAAGTCGTCCAATAGAAACCGCATTGCAAAACCTTCTCTGCCGTCTTTCGAGGACCGAAATGACCCCCACATGCCTGATCATGACAAAAAGATAGAACACTCTTGAATTCGTCATTAGGGACACATCTGCAAATGATCTGGTCAGGACAATACTTAAACAGATAGGGTTCATCCCAGTAAAAGTGTTTTACTTGGGATAGAAATCGATGTTTGTCCTGTTTTGACCATTAGCGGGGAATAAGTCCTGTAGCAAGATAATTCACAATATCCTTGAACCAAGGTTCGTCGGATACATTCAAGAGTTGTTCGTCTGGAAAAGAATCATTGATCGGTAGGGTCACAGGTGAAGAAGAGATGCGTGACAGATGGTCGGCTACAACATTTTCACATCCTTTCTTATCTTTAATAACAAGATCAAATTCTTGTAATAGAAGGATCCAACGTATTAGCTAACCTTTATCATCCTTCTTCGCCAAAAGATGTTTCAAGACGGAATGGTCAGTGTACACAACAATAGGTGAGCCAATCATGTAAGGCCTGAAGTTTTCTAATGCAAATACAACTGCCAAAAGTTCTTTTTCAGTAGTTGTATAATTAATTTGAGAATCATTCAGGGTCTTACTTGCATAATAGATCACGTATGACATCTTTTCAATGTGCTGTCCTAAAACTGCACCAACTGCAAAATCTGATGCATCACACATAAGCTCAAAAGGGTGGTTCCAATCTGGAGAAGATAGAACGGGGGTTGTAATGAGAGAGTGTTTGAGTGAGTCAAATGCTGCCTCACAATCCGAGTCAAAGTGAAAGGTTGTGTCCTTGGCCAAGAGAAGAGTTAAGGGTCTAGCAATTTTGCTAAAATCCTTAATGAATCTCCGATAAAAACCTGCATGGCCAAGAAAAGATCGTATATCCTTGACGCATTTAGGATGAGGAAGGTTTTGAATGACATCTATTTTATCTTTGTCAACCTCAATGCCTTTCCGTGAAATAACATGTCCAAGCACAATTCCTTCTTGGACCATGAAATGGCATTTTTCCCAATTCAAGGTTAAGTTCTTCTCTTTACAACGAGTAAGAACTGCGTCAAGATGAGATACGCAGTCAGCAAAAGAATCTCCGAATATCGAGAAATCGTCCATGAAAATCTCCAAAAAATTCTCGACCATGTCCGAGAATATTCCCATCATGCACCGCTGAAATATAGCGGGAGCATTGCATAACCCAAAGGGCATGCGTCTATAAGCAAAAGTACCAAAAGGACAAGTAAATGTGGTTTTGTCTTGATCCTTTTTGGCAATAGGGACCTGGTTATAGCCAGAGTATCCATCCATGAAGCAATAATATTCACGTCCAGCTAAGCGTTCTAACATTTGGTCAATGAAAGATAGAGGAAAGTGGTCTTTCCTCGTTGCGGCATTGAGTTTTCTATAATCAATACATGCACGCCACCCAGTTTGAGTGCGTGTCTGGATTAACTCATTTGCCTCATTTGGTATGACCGTAATGCCAGATTTCTTAGGGACGACATGAATTGGACTTACCCATTGGCTATCGGAGATTGGGTAAATGATACCATTGTCAAGGCATTTGACGATTTCTTTCTTTACCGCATCCTTCGTGATGGGGTTCAACCATCTCTGTGGTTCTCGGGTTGGCTTGGCTTCATCCATCAGTTGTATATGATGTTCTACAATCAAGGGACTAATCCTTTTGATATCGGCCATAGTCCAACCAAACGCCTGCCTATTAGATCTCAATATCTTCAAAAGCGCATTCGCTTGCTCTGAGGCTAGAGAAGCGAATATGATCACGGGTAAAGAATCATTCTCACCTAAATATGCATATTTAAGATGAGAAGGTAAAAGTTTAAGATCTAATGTCGGCGGAGAAATTATAGAAGGTGGGGTCATCGAATAATATTCGGAGTCACAAAGAAGCTCGTAGCCTACAAAAGATACAGACTCGGAAGATGATGAGTCAAGAGTGTCAGACTCAAGAATGGAAAGAGTGTCTTCACTAAGATGTGCCAGATCAAACATTGATGTGCTAGTGTCATCGAGATCTTCAAAGCAAAGTTCATCAACTTTGCAACTTTCGGGAGCAATCTCGTGGACAGAACAAATATCAAGTATGTGAGCAGAGGGTTCAGATGGTTGACTTCCAATTTTGTATATGTTCAGTTCAATTGTCATTTTTCCAAAAGATAGGTTCATTGAACCGTTTCGACAGTTAATGACAGCATTGGAAGTGGCAAGGAATGGTCGACCCAAAATCACCGGAATTTGGTTCCGTGGTTTTGCTACAGGTTGTGTATCGAGAACAATAAAGTCCACAGGAAATATGAATTCCCCGACTTTTATCAACACATCCTCCAGTTCACCCCTAGGTTTGGTGATTGAACGGTCTGTGATTTGGAGAGTGCAATGAGTTGGTTTTAACTCTCCAATCCCTAACTGCTCGTAGAAAGAATATGGAAGCAGGTTAACACTTGCGCCAAGGTCAAGTAAAGCACGGTTGATATTTTTACCCCCAATAGAAATCGAGATTGTAGGACATCCTGGGTTCTTAAGTTTCTTTGGTAACTGTGGGGTAAAAGCAGTGCTAATATTATTAGTCATGAAAACTTTTTTGGGCACTTGAGTCTTCCTCTTCCTAGTGCAAAAGTCTTTGAGAATTTTCGCATAAGCGGGGACTTGTTGTATAGCATCTAGGAGAGAGATATTGATGTTAACCTTTTTGAATATTTCCATAATCTTCTCTATATGTGGACTCAATTTATTTCCCCTTAACCGATTCGGATAAGGAGCTTTAGCAATAAGAGCTGGGTCCAACATTGGAGAAGGTGGTGTGTGTGGAAGTGATCCCAGAATAGGAGTGGGGCTTGTCTTTGGTGGACTAGAAGAGGTATGCTGAGGTGTCGAGCCTTGGAGAAAATGAAGAATTGGCTCGCAAGAGGGTGGTGGGGTAGATAAAATAGGATTAGAAGTAAAAGTGGATGTGGAAGGAAAAGCGTCAGCCGGGGTATTATTGATAGATTTTTCATTATCATCAATCTCTTCCCCAATGTGATTGTTCAGCACTCTTCCGGATCTCAACGTTGTAATGGCATTCACATTGTAATGCCCAGGATTTGGTAGGAGTTGAGACGGAAGTTTCCTTTTTTCTCTAGCACTCATTTCGGCTTTTAATTGGGCAATTTGAGCTTCCATCGATTTAATACTCTCATTATTGAGGTCAGAGCTTTTCTGGAATTTATCGAGGGAAGACTTAAATTCAGCCGACATTTGTATCATGAACATTTCAAAAGTTCGTTCGAGTGAAGAGGAATTATCAAGACCGGTCAACTGCAAAGGATTATACGGTGCAGGTGTGTTGAGCGAATTTTGAAAGTTTTGTGATTAGTAGGGGTGCTGAGTGAGTTGTAATGGTTGCTGTTGTGGTGGAGGAGCCCTTTGAAAATTATTTTGGTTTGGAACCGTGTTTTGATTTTGTTGTTGGTTCCAAGCAAAGTTAGGATGATTCCTCCAACCCTGATTATAAGTGGAAGAATACGGATCGTTTCTAGGTCTTGTTGGAAAGCAGCATTGGTATACTCTTGACCTTGAAATGGAGAATTCAATGGACATTCTTTCGTAAGATGAGATGGATCAGAACAGCATCCATAGACAGTTTTGGGGAGTGACATCTGATTTAGGGAGGTTGCTAAAAATTTATGTTGCATAGTTTCGAGTTTCTTTTGCATTGCTGTCATTTCAGCTCTAACTCCTATGGAAACATCAATTTGGTGAATGCCACCCCTAGACGATGACTGGTTTATACTCTCCCACTGTAAAGATTTTTCAGCGAAATTTTCTAAAAATCTCCAGGCTTCACCATCATCTTTAGTCATGAAGGTGCCTTGATTCATGGATTCAAGGGTCTGTTTTGTGGTAGGATTAATGTCCTCATATATGATTCTGCAAAGATCCCATCTAGGGATTCCGTGATGTGGACATTGAACTAGCAGATCCTTGAAGCGTTCAAAACACTTCGAGAATGGTTCATTTGGAAGCTGGGTAAATTGATTTATTTCGCTACGGACTCGAGCTGTTTTATGATTGGGGTAGAATTTCTTAAGGAAAGCTGCGACGAATTAATCCCAGTTTGAAATAGAATGTGCGGCTGTGTTATAAAGCCACTTCTCGGCTATATCGCACAAAGTGAATGGGAGAAGACGTAGAAGCATAGCATCCACAGAAAGCTATGAAGTACCCATCATAGCGCATACATTTTCAAATTTGGTAATAAAGACGCATGCATCTTCAGACTCGAGACCGTGATATTTTGGTAGAAGATTGATGTATTGGGGTTTGATTTCAAAATTGTCCCCATTTGCTGGTGGAATGGTGAGACAGGTCGAAAGAGGACCTCGCATAGGGTAACATCTCTCTTGGAGAGAGATGCGGGGTGGATTCTGCGCACCTGCAGACGGTGGCAGAGTAATGTTAAAGAAGTTCGATGGAGAATTGTCCATCGAAGTAGGTGTGGTGGTGGGTGAAGAAAAAGTAGATGTAGAAATACCGACTTCGGAGTCGATAGGAGGAACGCGGACAAGACGGGCACTAGAATCTCGTGTCCAGCCGAGCATGCACTAAATGGTTTAGCACAAGTGGCAGCGTTGTGATAATTAAGGAAAAGATGAATTTGGTGTTTGTTTTAAAAAAAATGGATTTTTGAAAAAATTCACACAAACAATGCATAAGCAACCCTAAATCTAGTGGTCACCTAGGTCAAGTCTCTAGACCGCTCCTAGACTTCCAGAAGACAAGTCCCAAGATAAATCCTCTACTGTCTCTTTGCCCCTCTTATGGCCAGGTAAGTGGGAGGTTCTCCACTACGTAACTAGTGGGCTTAATTAAGTAACCACTTGCCTTAGACACACTTGCCTTAGACACCACAAAAGAAATGCGGATAAGCAATAGATTACCCACGACCTCCTTCTGTCCTAATTGAGCGCGACGGTCCTTAGAGTCATGTCTAGATATTTTTTAATTAATGAGGGTGATGCGGATGCAAGTTTGTGTTTTTTGGGGCTTAGGAAGGGTGATGAAATCCCCACCTAATCTGAATTTGGCCTTTGCCCCTTAATTTCCGTATTAAAAATGCAAACAACCAAGATTAAACACGCAACAAATTTTCTTTTTAGCGGCGCTGCGAATATTTGCAAAGAATCCTGCAGAAATTGGTTGATGGACAGAGCAGGGAGAAGATAAGAAAAACAGAAATATACCTGAGAAGTTTGAAGCAGTGAAACGGCTATATCGCCGCGGTTCCGCCGAAAGAAGCATACAAATACCGCGGATCCGTAGTCAGTTAATGAGATCCCTGCACAAAAGTTTCAGACACTACTCCTGTTCACTCACTGAGCTATCTGAGATGCTCTGAAAATTTTTCCTCTCGCTCCACAGATTCCAGATATCCTTGCAACAAATCACAACAAATCGTTAAGCGCTTGTGCGAATTTTGATCTAAAAATTCTGATGGAATAATAAATTTTTCAACTCAAATTACAAAAACGAACAAATTAGCACACGATCCCCGGCAACGGCGCCATTTGATTGATCGTTTCCTTGTCGTGTTTAGAAATGTTTCACAACCAAAGAAATTTATACTGCAATCAATTGACGGTATCTATTGTAGTTTCGTCAATGAGAACGGATCGTTCACTGAGAAAGTGTGATTTGATCGATCTTGTTTTAGTTGAGTTGAAAATTAAAAGGAAAAAGAAAATGATTCAATAATTGTTAAATTTAGTTTCAAGAATCATCATGAACTAGATCTAAAATCAAGAAATACTAAAGATCAAGAAGATGTCCAAATCGAATGAATTATCAAGATTTGTAAAGAGGCTTGTAGAAATCGATCCAATTGATAGTGATGATGAAGAATAATGATTACAAATTCTTATCTATTGAAGATTTGTTGCTAGATCGATGGCGATAACGAGAATTATGGATCTATTGAAGAAACTAGGGTTTCTCCATCATCTTCCCTTATCCTTTCGTTGATTATCATTCAAATTCTAGCCTCTAGGAAATTCAATCATCGATCGTTGATCTCTAATTTAGAGCGAAAACATTCAAGAAAGCATCTCGCTCAAAACTAGGTCGTCGTTGATTTAATTTTCTAGAGTTTACAAAACTCATAAGACTTAAGAATCGTTCAAGAATTTAATCATCATCTATCTATTTTCTCGATTCCTCCACAAGCGGAGTTTTCACTTAAATATCATGAAAAAGAAAATAATCAAGAATTGATAACTCATCATAATACTCAAATGTAAAGACAAGCAAGATCAAGAATTTTCACCTTTTATTTAATCGACGTTTCGTTATAATACACTCAAAGACTACAAGATTTGAGGAGGAACTAAATCGTCGAACTGGCTTCGCATCGTCTTCTTGAGTCGCGGATCGTCATGGATCTCTTGCTCGGATGAAGATCGGCGTTGCTTCAAAAGGCTCGTTGGATTCTTGCTCAATTTGGTACTCGATGAATCTTGATTTGGATCAAATTGTGTCACTCAATTTGTGTGGATTTTGATTTGGATCTTACTGCAACTAATGATCAACCATCAACAATTCAACAACCTTTGTAATAAAGCCTTGGGTCCCTTTTTATAGCTCTTCCTTTAGCTTCCCCTAGAAGCTAGGTTTAGCTTCCCTTATAAGCTTGGTAGTTATGAACCTTGCATCGAAAGCTAGGTAGTTGTAGGAAGCTTCTAGATTAAGGTAGTTAGCTAGCTTGCATGAGAAGACTTGCTGTTGGAGAGAAGCTTCTGGAGATTTATAGGAACTTTAAATACGCTTGCCCGTAAAAAGATAAGCCTCGGGAAGGGATCCAACCGCCGACGAGTCGGATCGGCCGCGGATCCGCGGCGGATCGCCTGACTCGGCCGCGAATTCACGGCCGTTTTGGGCGATCTGTGCCTGAAATTTCCAGTGTATTCTTTTGTTAGCTTTAGGGCTGTTTCCTGATGTCTGGAATATTTTTGTACTTTCTTGTTTTGTAACACCCGAGCGCAATACTACTAATTTCAGTTACCGTTTGAACGTAGTGTGGCACTCATTTCATTTATCTTGCTTGATTGTTACTTACTGTAAATTTTACCCGGCAAATTCATTTCTGCATATAACAAATTTTGGCATCTAAAATAAAATTAAAAATATTCATCTTGGCCTGCTTGACACCCCTAACCCCGTTGTAGCGTCCGTGCATCGTGTTCTCATCCCGTTCAGTGAAACGGGCGAGTTTGGACGGCTACGCGCACGTACGTGTGTCCGTTTTGGGGGTATGCTTTTTGATCATAAAATACTTCAGTTTCACTTTTGGATCCCGCTTAAAATTCTATTATTTCAATTTCAAATTTTTGGACCCGAACCGGGCGCGATTTGGAAATGTTTTACTTTGCGCCAAAACCCCAAATTTTAATATTTTTAAACCATCATATATTTTTCTTAACTATATATATTTTACTGTTCCCGTATGTTAGTGTTTATGCCCTAGGGGCCATTATTGTATCATACTAGTTTGTATATTACTTAATGGAAGTTTGGGATATTCACATGTATATAACAGTCTTGCTAAACATGGTAGTATGCTACTTGGTTTTTCTATCTTAATATGTGAGTATACGTATTGATAGAGGTCTTAGGATCTTGCTTGACTACCAGCATTGTGATGGCAGTCACACTAGTGGGGGCTGGGTAGTCTACAAGCACATCCTTATTCAGGTCCCTAGTCGTTGGATTATCGAGACAGGGCATCGATACTCCGGAGTAGACTAGTGTGTACGCTTCTCATCCCAGTTGGGGAGATGGTCTGTCCCACAGCCGTCAGTACGTCGTACTAGAGATAGTATGCAGGTGCTCGTTGGGTTACGGGTACACCGGACAGGACTCACAGGGAACTGTTGGATGGTTTTATACCAGTCGTCAGTGAACAGTTCCCAGGTGACATGAGTACAGCATAGTCCGCAGACTTGACACTGCTGCTTTGCCTCGAGTGTGTCCCACTGTTCTTAGATTGCTATCCTACCACGGCTCAAAGGAGTCGTGCAAACAGGTAGCAGTTGGGTGCAGTCCCGAGCACTTAGAGGCAGTGGCGGTTAGACAGGATTCGTCTCTCCCGGTATTGGGGGTTGATATCGCGCTGTGTCAGAGAACCATTACGCAAAGTCCCTGGACAGGGAAAGCGAGATTTGCTGGTAGGTTCCAGTAGTTTCTCAGGGTGTAATGGGCTTCGCTCCGACACGACTTATACCGCTATTAGGGGACTGACGCTTGCCGCCCCCTAGGCCTGATATGCGATAGTCTTAGACGAACGGACCGGACTGTACGGAGATTGTCACATCAGACTCAGTAGGAGTTCGGATGGGTTTCTTCATCGGCCTTCTTATCGACATCTACCTGGGGACCGTTACGTACAACTAGTGCCGCTTGCGGTATGTGGTTAAATCCACTGCCAGCGTAGTAGTCGAGTCTCTAGAGTCCCACGCAGAGAGTTTCCCTACTCCAGGCGAAACGATATAGAGGTCGTATGGTTTTACGACAAGGGTTCGGACGCATACGTGTGTTTTCGTTCGTACGACTTTCGGACAGTTTTTACTAGTCGGCTTTGGTTTAAGCCAGTTACTAGTATCCGGTTATTGGATTTATACAGTCTAAAGTTTTTCCGCGTTTTCACGGATAGGAGGGGCGTTCTCGTAATTGCGCGAGAAGCTTCTAGAAGATGGTGACTAAGGAGGTTTATGTGGCATATACATTGAATGAGATTAGTGAGTCATATGGATGATTCATCCATGTCATTAATGCTTCATAATTGCTTAATGACTCATGGAGATGAATCACCACATGATATTTATCAAGCATGGTTGTAAATCATTTTCTTTTCTTTTCTTGATAAATAAAAATGCTTGATATATATTATGATAACTCATTTTCTCTTCTCATTATTATGTTCATCTTCTCTCTCCTCAAGCTCTCTCTCTTCAAACCGTAATCCTCCCCTCTCACGTGTTGAGTACAAGGATTAGTTAGACTACTTAATCCATAACCATACTCTATTTCATCTAGGTACTTTGATTAGCACTTAAAGATGCCTAGTTGCCTCAAGTTTAGAGGCAAAGCTTGGAGTTTAGCTCTCGTGGTGGATCGTCTACTACTTGGAGAAGGCCGAGGAGAAGGTGGAGTTCGTAAAGACGAAGGACACGGTTCTTTAGGTATAATCCCTTTACATAGTAGTTTAGAACTTCTATGTTTGATGTTAGTTATCGTTTAGCTTCGATTCATGCGGTTAGTCGATGTTTAAGCAAAGAACAAGATCGTTTTTCATATTTCCGCCTCCCCGCAAGTCGTGGGGTGTTGTACATCGACTTACAGTGGTATCAGAGCCTCGCTAAACAATAAATAACTCACTTGCAAAATTGTATGAATTTCGAACGGAAAAAACGAAACCGGAAAACCCCGATATCATGAGTTTCTGTCGATTTTTAAATGAAGTCCAAAATTTTTTCAGGAAGGTTCAGAAAGCTCTAAATGACAGTAGTAGAACACCCAAGAAAATTGGGCCCATGAATCGGCTAAAGCGCCGCGGAACCGCGGCGGATCCCACCGATCCGCCGCGCTTCCGCCGCCGAGTTGCCGATTCATGAACCCAATTTTCCTGTGTTGATTCTCTGTGATATTTGGTATTTTCTGGAATTTTTTATTTTTGCTCAGGTTTCAGATTTACAGAGAAGTATTGGAGAAAAATTAAACGTGTTTAATCGATCGAAATTATACGGTATTTGCTTGTTGGATTATATCTGTGTTTGTTTAATGTGTTCGTAAACCTCCCCTAACTGCTAGTATGTCGGTTGGCAGGGGGTTGCACATTTCTGTAATGGATTTTATCTGTTTGTATATATGAACTGTGTTGGACTGTTGTGATGTATAGCCGGGATTATGTGATGGGTTATTATTTAATTCATTTGATGTAAATGTAATTTGTTGTAATATTATTTTGCGGGGCACATCCAGGTTGCGGTTGTAGCCATCGTTGTATTATTTCATTTTACTGTTTTTGCTCCTAGGACAGACCCAAGGTGGGGTGCATAAACTGCCGGGCGGGTAGTTTGCCGTACCCGTTGGGGTCTTGGGTGGGGTAATGGCTATTCATCACAACTGTGTAATCCGTTTTTTGTTGCAGGCTCAAAACAAACACGGATTGCTTGCAAATCCAATAAAGTTCATCTGTGATCTGGACATTGAACTAGCAGATCCTTGAAGCGTTCAAAACACTTCGAGAATGGTTCATTTGGAAGCTGGGTAAATTGATTTATTTCGCTACGGACTCGAGCTGTTTTATGATTGTGGTAGAATTTCTTAAGGAAAGCTGCGACGAATTCATCCCAGTTTGAAATAGAATGTGCGGCTGTGTTATAAAGCCACTTCTCGACTATATCACACAAAGTGAATGGGAGAAGACGTAGAAGCATAGCATCCACAGAAAGCTATGAAGTACCCATCATAGCGCATACATTTTCAAATTTGGTAATAAAGACGCATGCATCTTCAGACTCGAGACCGTGATATTTTGGTAGAAGATTGATGTATTGGGGTTTGATTTCAAAATTGTCCCCATTTGCTGGTGGAATGGTGAGACAGGTCGAAAGAGGACCTCGCATAGGGTAACATCTCTCTTGGAGAGAGATGCGGGGTGGATTCTGCGCACCTGCAGACGGTGGCAGAGTAATGTTAAAGAAGTTCGATGGAGAATTGTCCATCGAAGTAGGTGTGGTGGTGGGTGAAGAAAAAGTAGATGTAGAAATACCGACTTCGGAGTCGATAGGAGGAACGCGGACAAGACGGGCACTAGAATCTCGTGTCCAGCCGAGCATGCACTAAATGGTTTAGCACAAGTGGCAGCGTTGTGATAATTAAGGAAAAGATGAATTTGGTGTTTGTTTTAAAAAAAATGGATTTTTGAAAAAATTCACACAAACAATGCATAAGCAACCCTAAATCTAGTGGTCACCTAGGTCAAGTCTCTAGACCGCTCCTACACTTCCAGAAGACAAGTCCCAAGATAAATCCTCTACTGCCTCTTTGCCCCTCCTATGGCCAGGTAAGTGGGAGGTTCTCCACTACGTAACTAGTGGGCTTAATTAAGTAACCACTTGCCTTAGACACACTTGCCTTAGACACCACAAAAGAAACGCGGATAAGCAATAGATTACCCACGACCTCCTTCTGTCCTAATTGAGCGAGACGGTCCTTAGAGTCATGTCTAGATATTTTTTAATTAATGAGGGTGATGCGGATGCAAGTTTGTGTTTTTTGGGGCTTAGGAAGGGTGATGAAATCCCCACCTAATCTGAATTTGGCCTTTGCCCCTTAATTTCCGTATTAAAAATGCAAACAACCAAGATTAAACACGCAACAAATTTTCTTTTTAGCGGCGCTGCGAATATTTGCAAAGAATCCTGCAGAAATTGGTTGATGGACAGAGCAGGGAGAAGATAAGAAAAACAGAAATATACCTGAGAAGTTTGAAGCAGTGAAACGGCTATATCGCCGCGGTTCCGCCGAAAGAAGCATAAAAATACCGCGGATCCGTAGTCAGTTAATGAGATCCCTGCACAAAAGTTTCAGACACTACTCCTGTTCACTCACTGAGCTATCTGAGATGCTCTGAAAATTTTTCCTCTCGCTCCACAGATTCCAGATCTCCTTGCAACAAATCACAACAAATCGTTAAGCGCTTGTGCGAATTTTGATCTAAAAATTCTGATGGAATAATAAATTTTTCAACTCAAATTACAAAAACGAACAAATTAGCACACGATCCCCGGCAACGGCGCCATTTGATTGATCGTTTCCTTGTCGTGTTTAGAAATGTTTCACAACCAAAAAAATTTATATTGCAATCAATTGACGGTATCTATTGTAGTTTCGTCAATGAGAACGGATCGTTCACTGAGAAAGTGTGATTTGATCGATCTTGTTTTAGTTGAGTTGAAAATTAAAAGGAAAAAGAAAATGATTCAATAATTGTTAAATTTAGTTTCAAGAATCATCATGAACTAGATCTAAAATCAAGAAATACTAAAGATCAAGAAGATGTCCAAATCGAATGAATTATCAAGATTTGTAAAGAGGCTTGTAGAAATCGATCCAATTGATAGTGATGATGAAGAATAATGATTATAAATTCTTATCTATTGAAGATTTGTTGCTAGATCGATGGAGATAACGAGAATTAGGGATCTATTGAAGAAACTAGGGTTTCTCCATCATCTTCCCTTATCCTTTCGTTGATTATCATTCAAATTCTAGCCTCTAGGAAATTCAATCATCGATCGTTGATCTCTAATTTAGAGCGAAAACATTCAAGAAAGCATCTCGCTCAAAACTAGGTCGTCGTTGATTTAATTTTCTAGAGTTTACAAAACTCATAAGACTTAAGAATCGTTCAAGAATTTAATCATCATCATCTATTTATTTTCTCGATTCCTCCACAAGCGGAGTTTTCACTTAAATATCATGAAAAAGAAAATAATCAAGAATTGATAACTCATCATAATACTCAAATGTAAAGACAAGCAAGATCAAGAATTTTCACCTTTTATTTAATCGACGTTTCGTTATAATACACTCAAAGACTACAAGATTTGAGGAGGAACTAAATCGTCGAACTGGCTTCGCATCGTCTTCTTGAGTCGCGGATCGTCGTGGATCTCTTGCTCGGATGAAGATCGGCGTTGCTTCAAAAGGCTCGTTGGATTCTTGCTCAATTTGGTACTCGATGAATCTTGATTTGGATCAAATTGTGTCACTCAATTTGTGTGGATTTTGATTTGGATCTTACTGCAACTAATGATCAACCATCAACAATTCAACAACCTTTGTAATAAAGCCTTGGGTCCCTTTTTATAGCTCTTCCTTTAGCTTCCCCTAGAAGCTAGGTTTAGCTTCCCTTATAAGCTTGGTAGTTATGAACCTTGCATCGAAAGCTAGGTAGTTGTAGGAAGCTTCTAGATTAAG